>VDFB02086081.1:61967877-62382890 GCA_007258455.2 Sequoia sempervirens | reverse complement strand
TCATACTCAACTACCTCATATGTCGATAGGAGGTACCTCAGTCCATTGTCACAGACAATGGTAGGCCTTTTAAAAATCAGGATGTCTAGGAATTATGTGAACAATTCCATATCCAACATCATTTCTCAACACCGTACTATCCTCATGGAAATGACCAAGCAGAGGCCTCAAACAAGACAATTCTAAAAATATTAAAAAAAGGGTAAACGATGTTGGGCATGATTGGCATGTTCAGCTAAATCCTGCACTATGGGCCTATAAAACCACCAATAAAACACCAAAAGGAGCTACACCATATTCCTTGGTATATGGATTAGAGGCCATCTTACCCATTGAAGTAGAAATACCATCACTTTGTGTCTCACTAAAAGGTATCATTACAAATGAGGATAATAGAGTTTCTTGGCTATAGGAACTGGAATTACTGGATGAATGTCATCAGCAAGTTGTCAATCATTTAAAGGAATACCAACAAAGAATGTCAAGGAGTTACAATCACAGGGTAAAACCTAGAGTCTTTCAAGTTGGATACTTGGTCCTAAAGGAAAACCCTAGGAATCAGCAGGATAGAGAAAAGAAAGGGAAGTTTGAACCTAACTGGCTAGGTCCCTTTGTAATCATATCAGTGTATGGATCAGGAGCATATCAATTGTCTACACTAGAAGGGGATCTGTTTGATGAACCTATCAATAGTATCCATCTGTTCTATACTTGAATCACCTAGTGCATGAATTAGTTTCTGAAAATGGTTACCTTGATGAAAACCTGGCAAACAAGCATCCAGTAACAAAAAAATACAAAAAATTAGAAAACAGAAAAATACAAAAAAAAAAAAATCAAATCAAAAAGACTGAAAAAGTGCAATAAAAACATGTAGTGAAAACCTGGAAACAAGTGTTATTTTTTATTCAAATCAGCTCTCCCATCTATTTGGATACATGTCATGGTCATTGCTACAACCATCATTTTTTTTCATCCATTATCATATCATATCATGTGGTCATGTCTCACCCTAGCTTGGGGGAAACATCTAAACCTCATTGGGGGCAATAAACATTGAGCTTAATCAAATGGAAGAACAACGGTTAGACAAACACAACAAAAAAAATGATCGAAACACAACCCAACATGGAATATCAATCACCATCGAAAACACATCGAACATCCATATCAAATCGAAAAATCCAAAAATAAGTCAAAAAGTCAGTATCAAAAATCCAAAAACATGAGTTTGTGTTAGTCGAACTACGTGGTCTCTGCGTGTATAATGTAGGAAAGGCTAATCCTTGGTCAACCCCCAAGGCCCCTAGGATATGTCTTTAAGTTAGGTCTTTGGTCAAAATCTCAAAATTCACAAAACATCATAAAATCAGGATGGATGATCTAATCTAAATAATGATTAAAATAGTTTAAGCAAAAGTTGGATATGTTGTACTTTGCTCATTGCTATCATTTCTTTAGATCAATTCAATGATGTATTGAACTAGAGAAGCAAAGAAGGAGAATGATATTTTCTTTATCTGTTGTTTGTGAATTAATCATAAATACTGTGTGAATTGTCGTGGGAAGTCCTCTACAAAGTATCATGGATGACATTCCAATTCACTTAGGAAAGTGGTTAATTCTTGTTTGTTTTATGCAAGAAATGCTCAGGTCATCTCAGTTTAATTATACCTCGATGCTTGTGTTAGCTTGCAATATCAAAAATCATGGAAGTAGTACTCAAGTCATCATGGTCTAAACTATGCCATTGGTGCTTGTACTCACTTTCAACATTTTTAAAGCTCTATGATGATACAAAGCACAAAAGTACTATTAAAAGGCCAATATTTGCATATAGATTTGCATGGTTAAATTAGATTGCATTCATAATAATTTTTGCATATGCAAAGTGTTTGTTACAAAAGCTCATGAAGGATTCAATTTAATACTTATCTTTTCTCATAAATAGATTTGAGTATACTTGACGTTAACAAAAACATCATCATGATCATATAGTTGCATCATCATATTCATTTGCATACATTATAAATCATTTAATCATCATTTCATCATTCATACATTTGAATCAAATCATTTTGCATACATCATATCATATTTTCCATATCACATAAAAAAAATTGCATAAAGAAAATCTCAAAAATAAATCTTTATCATTACATTTTTCAT
Organism: Sequoia sempervirens; assembly: GCA_007258455.2. NCBI lineage: Eukaryota > Viridiplantae > Streptophyta > Pinopsida > Cupressales > Cupressaceae > Sequoia > Sequoia sempervirens. Next base: position 62,380,721 of record VDFB02086081.1, on the reverse strand, counting down.
TCATCCATCAAATAACATCACATAGCACACAATCACTTAACATATCATTTATCATACAATATTTTCATCCATTTATTACATCATATATCATTCATCATTTTTATCCATTTATTACATTATATATTTGCATTTACACCAAAATAAAAATACACACATCACATTTACATCGCATATCATATATCATTTAAACACATCATATCCATAATCATGTATATAATTACATCATCATACATATACATCATGAATCCATACATCATCCATACATCATGCATCCATACATTGATTATGCACAATCATAAATAGAACATCATACATCATAGCATATCATCATGCTATAAACAACATCCATAACATCATAATAAAAGGATCATCACATAGCATATAGAACATGAAAGTAAATGCATCCATTGGAGAATCATGTAGAACACATTATGGATTGAAGAGTCCATTGCATATCATATAGATCAAAATAATAAAGTCAAGTATACAATGATGTCTAAAATAAGAGAAATATATCATCAAAAAATGGTTGTAATCAGAATGTACATCATCATCTCAAATAACAAAGAGGAATCACATTTGAAGCTAAGTACTGCTGGCTCCAAATGATGCAGGCATACAGGACTGGTCCCTCCACCACCACCAAATGTACCAGGATCTCTGGGATCTCTCTGGAGAGGTTGTGTCACACCCGCACTGACAGTCGTAGAATGAGTCCTGCCAGATTAGGAGTGCCTGAAGCTCACTCTCTGCTCAGAAGGGACGACATCATAATATTTACCTCTATAATACTCTACCTCCCCACCAATACAGGAAACCTCTCTCATATAATCTGCTAAAAAAGGTACCATTTTCCAATCTCTGTAATCTCTCGGCTATAGCTTGAGCACCCTCTACTGTAAATCTGGCAACATCCCTCTCAGCAATCAAGGATGCAATCTAAGCCTAAGCTAACCCTACAGTATGCCTAGCAACATCCCTCTCGATGGTTAAGGAAGCAATTTGAGACTAAGCACCCCTTGTAGTCTACCTAGTAGCATCCATCTCAACTGTCAATGTTGCAATATGAGTCTGTGTCATAGCCAATTGAGCCTGCATTGATGCTAAAGCCTCTACATGTGACTGGGCTTGTGCCTGCATTTGAGCCTAAGCCTATGCTAATAGACCCTAAGCCTAAACAAGTTGCTCATGAACGGTCTCTAACTACACCTAAAGGATCGCAATCTACAATTGATCTGAAACATCTCTCATTGCCTACCTCTTACGAGGCACTGTATCCCTAGGCAAATCTAAAGCAGGGCCCAACCCACCTGCAACATCTCCACTATCGAATCTATAATCATCTCCACTGCTCTCATCCCCACTATCCTCCTCCTCACCAAAATCCTCCTCCTCACCAACATCCTCTTCAACATCCACATCCTCCACCTCAACCTCCTCTCTCCTCTGCCTACGACCATGTGTAATAGCAACACCCTCCTCTACGGGTAATGGGGCAGGCTCATCAGGAATGGTAAGACGTGGAAAATGATGCAAGCTAGAAACTTGGCATAATCTGATGTAATCGGTGGCTCAAAAATGTCCGAACAGATGTCCCACTCAAATGGTTGTAAAGAATGATACTCCTGAACAACAACATTGTATGACAAACCAGGCCCCCAATTTGTAGAATTTGACTGCTGACGAGCATAATGATTAACACCCTGGGGCATACCCTAAACCAAACCAAATTTTCTATACACTCGTATAATCAAAAATATCTCTAGCACCCAACAAGTTCAACCAATCAGTAGCATTGACTGACATAGAAAAGGCACTTGAATATCATCCTCATCCCAATGCTCGCAGTCAAGGTAGGGATGCCATGTCACAGACTCTATATCATCAATCACTCTCCTCCAGTACTCTAACTTGCTCAGTCTGGACTGAGTAATATGACCTGCATATCTAAATACATATGGTCTTATAGGTGGTCTCTGTCTCACTGGCACTGGATGCGTGACAACTATGTGCTCCCATGCTCATATATGAAGCAAAGTGACACCGATCGATAAACTCCAACCTCTAAGATACACAGCTAAATGTAAATCATGATATAGGTGGGCGAGCATACACATGCCCCAAGCATATCTAGTCCCATAAATGACCATACTCTTCAGTACTTGGCCCCAACCAATAGAGAATCCCTTTGCCCTGTGATCAGGACAAATGAATCCTCCGATAAATCCAACAAGTACTGTCGGCAAAGTGGCGTAATCAACCACCATCTCCCACCATGGAATCCACTCTCCAGCAATATGCTCATCCTCAAACACCCTCCAAAGAGCATCAATACCACCTTGCTTTGATGAATTATATACAACAATGTCACCCACAATTGGTATCTATAGGATCCTCCAGACATACTCTGGAGTGACTGTCATCTCACCAGTAGGAAGGTGGAAGGTGTTATGATCGCTATGCCATCTCTCGACTAGTGTTGTCAACATACCTTGATTAATCCTAATTTGGGGCGTGAATAATAAAGAAGAAACACCGCATCATGAAATGACTGTCATGTTAGGCTGCCCTAACTGAGGTATCAAATCAAATGTCCATGGGAATCGCTCTCAAACCTAAAGGTTCTCCAACGACTCCTATCATCAGGAAATTTTCAAAATCAGTACTTTTTGTTGAATCATCAAACATCAATTATCCTATCAAAACTAATCAACTCTTGGAGAAACTTTTGATCAAATCTCATGAGCAAAAATCAATGAACCTCATCTATCATGAGGTCAAATCATCAAGTATCATTGAACCTCACCTATCATGAGGTCAATCATCAATGCATCAAATCAACCTTGCCTATCATGAGGTTCATCAATCAAACTATAATTATTCCTCGCCTATCATGAGGATAATTACCATCAATCAAACATCAAACCTCGCCTATCATAAGGTTGAACATCATCTACTTGATCAGGATTATCAATCATATCAAACCAACGACTGACACGATAAAAATTTGACAAAATGAAGGACAAATTTGACAAACTTCATCAATTTAATTTGGATGCACTAAAATAGGCATTCAAAGTGCTAAATCAAGACATGCACCATTTCATCAATCAAAATCACTATTACAGGTGGTCAATGCACCATTTTACCTTAAGCGCTATTCTATTAGGTGAATGCGCTAAAACTTTGGGTCAAAGTGCTAAACTAATTAAAGCGCTAAAGCAAAAGTTCAAAGTGCTAAAGTTTCTATCCTAAGCGCTAAAATTTTGGAAGCACTAACTTATCCTACTTTAGTGCTAAAATAGTTGACCTAAGCACTAAAGTTTTGGAAGTGCCAAAACACTACACCTAAGCGCTAAAACAATAGACCTAAGCACTAAAGTTATGAATGCACTAAAACAACTAATTGAAGCACTACAATGGAAAACAAACACGCTAAAAGATTTGAAAAAATTAAAATATGAAAAAGTACGCTAAAAATGAAAACCGAGGGGTTAAGGGGTACGTACCAGAGGTCCATAGGTGGCCGGGCGTTGGTGACGTTGCACATGCTTGAACCAGTGGGTGTGGTAAGGAATTGGCATCTCACTCCAAGTGGCTCAAATAGCTCTCTCTCACAAATTTTTCAAAAGTCAAATGCACAAATGAGTTTGAAAAGGATCCTTTCAACCTTTTATAGGTTATTGGAGGTGGGATTATTTAATTTTTTTTAGAGAAGATTAATTAAAATTCATCGAGGGGCACTTTCTACATCAATTATCAGGAGATAAATTATTTCATTGCCAAATCTTCATTGAATCATCATCAAATCATAAAAATTCTGAAAAACTCAAAAAAATCATAAATTCATCAATTTATCTCCCGAGGGGGCATATATCCATCAATCACCTAAAAATCATGTCTGGGGCATACTGAATTTTTTTTTGTCAATACTAGTAGCAGTACAAAATTTTCTTTGAAGCAATGTGTAAACACATCACTTCAAAGAGGGGCAAAATGTATACACCTAAAAATGTTCTAGATAATCAAATTAATTAAATACGCTTTATTTGATTAATTACTTTAATTTCCTATACTATTAAATAAATAGAAATATTTATTTATAGTTCATTTCTTCTATTCTTCATATTTACTTAAATATACAACTTCTAAAGTTGGTGTTATTTAATTATTACATCATTTCAATCTTAATTAAATAAATAAAGTTTTATACTTTATTGTTTAATTATCATATTCCTTCTATTTAATTCAATAAACAACTTCTATAGTTTGTTTTATTAAATTATTTATTCCCCTTTTTGATAATTTAAATAAATCAAAATATTTAAATAAAGGCATAAAGCAAGTTCCTCTATTCACTCACCTAACAATTTGATATTCCAAAATCCAATTTAATTCAACTGGTATTCACAGGAAGCTATGGAGACAAATTTGCAGACAATCCTCTTAATCTTCTTCCTCTGATCCTTCCTATCATCTTCCCTAATGTTTTCATGGGGAGAAACCATTCCCTTCATCATCTCCAACTTCTCAATCTCTCACCATTCAATTCTCCAGATTGAATCCAAGCCTTTGTTGTGCTGCCTCGTCACAATGTGCTGTCGTGAAATCTATATATACAACTTCTTCAATAGGAAATGGATTCAAAAATTCTCATCTTTTGTGCAAACTTACTCTACAGGAATAAAAATCAAGCATCTTAAGCATAGCATTGACATTTTTATCAATAAGAAATAGCATCATAGCATCTGTAGAATCTGTATCATGGCTCCATCATAATTTTACTATAGCTTTCATCCATTAGTTTTCATGTCAGCATAGTTTACAGTAGCATCATATCATCTAGCTTTCACTATTTAGAAGTAGATCATTACATTTAACATCATTCCATTCTCTAGATAGGCATTTTAAATAGTCACACTGCTTACCAAATCTAAGAGCCCTCCATGACTTGATAAATCTTTGGAGATAGGAAACAATGAGACGCTTTCAAGTTTTCTGTGCTTTAAATTAGTTTAATTCATGTTAAATCTTGATATAATGTTTCATTAAGAAGTGTTTTTAGTGTTATTTACTTATTCCACACTTACAAATATCACTAGTTGTTATAGACATGAGGGTTAATGTATTGCTTTCATTTACAACCATTATCAAATGCCATGTGTTTACAACAGATCTATCACTCTTCATGCGATGGTTTTTCACAATGAATTTAATTCCATCTTTAAACAAAGGATACCTATTATGTTCCCTATAGAAAATGGCCTTTTTGTCATACAAGTAAGGACTTCCCACAACCATCCCATAGATGTCAAGCATAATTACATCTAACTCTACCTCATCTACAAACATGGAAGTGAATGCAAATTGGAGTTTACATTGCCTTGACACATGTAATCGAGCATTATCATCCACTTAACCCAATGGATATGGTTTCAGATGAGGTGTTGTTTTTAATCCCAATTGCTTAACAACTTGTTTAGAGATTAGATTCACTTGTCATCCACTACCTATGAGTGTATAAATCTAACTTTGTTTTGCAATAGCCCTTATATGAAACAATTCATTCCTTTTAATTTTAACAGGGATCTCATTATTCTTTACAGAAGAAGCATGGGAACTAGTACTAGCAACAGTGACAATACCTTTTATATCCACAACTGTTATCTTGGTTTCATCATCAGAATATGATCCGAGGTCTTGCATGATAGTTGCAGTCTTTTGCTTACCCCCTCGATCTTTGAACCACTTTGGTTTTTTATCAGGATGCAATTTCCAACATTTTGCATCTCCATGCCCCTTCTTTTTGCAGTGTGAGCAATAAGGCTTTTCCTCCTCTTTCTTCATGGAAGCTTCCTACTGCATTTACTTCTTCCATTTCTTGTTTCCTTTATGTTTACTGGATTCCATTAAGAAACTGTCATGGCTACTCTTCATGCCTGTTTCAAGATGAATGGCTTGCACACTAACTTCGTCAAGGTTAGTTGGATTGAACATAAGTATTGTATGCCTCAATTTTTCACGTAATCCACCTATATACTTCAAGAAAGTTTCTTACATGTATAAAGGAATGCCCAAAATTAAAGCTTTTTTTCCTAAACTCTTGTGTATATTCCTATACACTTTTTCATTTCTCTTGCCTTAATGATTACCAATTTGTTACTACTTCTTGCATGTGTCCCAATGGATAAAATTGTTTCTTAAGTGTAGTTGTAAACTCAAACCAAGAAGAAATGATTTTACCATATTGGTTGAGATCTTCCTGAGTTTTTCTCTCCCACCAAACTAGAGTTGTGCCTCCCAAGCGAAGAGTGGGTAATTGCATCTTTGAAGCATCATCAGTAAACTTCTGTACCTTGCAATAAACTTCAGCTTATTTTATCCAATTTTCAATTTTATTTGCATCTAGTTCTCCATTATAAGTTGGCAAATCAAATTTAACATCAAGTTTTAACAAAGGTGAATTTGATTCAAATACACGTTGTTTCTTCTTGGGGGAAGAAGTAGAAAAAGAAGATGAAGAGGAAGATGAAGATGAAGAAGATGGGGATGGAGGTTCAGGAGGGTCACTATCACCTCCTACTCCTTTTCCTTTGTCATCTTTCAAAGAGGATTCACCTTCTTGCTTCTTCTTTCTATTTTTCCTCACTTTTCTTCTGACGGTCTTTGTACAATTCTTCCACCATCATCTTCATATCTAGGAATGCTTTGTGAAACAATTCTTTGTTCTAAAAAAATTGAAGACTAGAAGGTTTTCCTTCTTTCGGTTGCTCCATGGCTTGTCTTCGAGTAACTCGCCTCAATCTGATCTCTGGATTAAAATCTTCATGTGCACCTTCTCCTTGCTTTAATTTCAACCTAGTTAACATCCACCACTTACAATTTTTCCTTTTAAACTGCTCAGATACCAAACTTGATCTGTAATTAAAGGGTCACAAATAATTTTCACTTTACTCCTAATTACAAATTTATCCCTGATCACAAACAAAATTGCGTGGTTATGTATTTTTAACCATTGAAATTACAATATTGATTTCACTTAATTCTTTAACACAATTTAATGACTCTAACTAACAACTTAAAGCAGGAAATTGAAACTGAAAGATAAAGATAAAATTATAAGATAGAAGAGAAGAAGAGAGATCACGAGATTGATAATGGAATTCACTCAACATGAGATACGTCTTCGGGTCCGCTTCTCAATGTTGGACCGCTTTATTAGTGATGTCAAGCTTTTAAATGCCTTTTTACATCATCCAAGCTTTAGAACTGCATTACAATTCCTCTTACAGTCTCTCTTAGCACCTAAGACTTCTTTGTAGCCTCCTTACTTGTGCCCTCTTACGCTTAAGAAATACACAATACAAGTCTTCGTGCTTACAAAAAAAACCTCTTCTCCAAAAGAATTCTCCCAACACTCCTCACTTAGTTATCCCAACTCTAAACTCTTACCCCTCTTTTATACATAAAATTTTGCCCGTTATGGTTAAAAACCATAAGATTTACAAATATTTCATATCTCCCATTTTTACAAGTAAATTTCAACAATATATTCTTATATATGGATAAATCTCCCCTTTATCCATTTTAAAATCTTTAACAATCTCCTAAACCCCTTAATAATTTTTAATAATCCTTTAGAAATCTTTGAATATTCATTTTAAGCCCTTTGCATTTATCTTGTCACGGGCTTTGAATCTTTAAAAGGGTTTATTTTTAATTAGAGGAGGTTTATTGTTTATATTTCACAATTAACAATTGTTTTTGTGCAACCGAGCCCCACATTATACTTGAAACCATGCATTGGCGCAGTGGTAGAGAGCAATTTTGGGGGCAGGGAGGTCGAATGGTTGACCCCTGCCAACAATTATTTTTAAAACAAAATCCAAACCAGTTCAATATCAAAAGAAACTGGCGGCCAAATATAGATAAAGCGAATTCTTTGGCATGTTGGTAGGTGATTGCACTTGTGAAAGAGAGGTCACGGGGTCGAACACCATTCAAAGCATTTAGCAAACCGTTCTACCGTGGAGAAAGATAAAGGTGACATGTTTTAGATTGTTATTATCCGATGTCTACCACGTGTCAGTTTGTGATTGGCTCATGCCAATGCCCCATCACTTGCCATGTCAGCATCCATACTGTACGGTATACCACATCACCATGTTGACGTTAGCATGGTCAACCCATTTTGATTGAAACTTTGACTTGGCATAACTTTGTCCTACAAGCTCTGTTTTCAACGAAACAAACGGCATTGGACTCATGGCAATGAGCTCTTTGTCATGATGATGACTTTGACCAATTTGAAGATGATGTTTTTTTTCTTTTTGACTTGCCCTTGTACCCAGTTTGACCCCAACTTTGACCAGGCATAACTTGAGTGTATGTGCTCCTTTTTCCCCTGTTCAAGTTGTGTTTAGTTTCATTTTCTAAGCTCTTCAAGATGATGTCAGTTTCGTCATATTTTGAGACTGTGAAATTTTTGGTCTTTTGGATCCTCCTGGATCATTCTTCCCAATTGAGAAGCTTTTGGACCACCAAAAGTTTTCTTTTACATAGTATTTAAGTGAGGGAATTGTTCACCTCACTTGCCCAATATCATTTTTCCACCTTGCTGGAATTTTGAACATTTGACCCATCACAAACAAGATGAAAAATGAGATAGCATTGTTGATACAATCAACTGTATATTCACCAATATTCATTGTTGCATTCACCATTCACATAGAACCAACTAGTATAATAACAAGCAACAATGCTAAATAAATTAATGTGAAAGAAAAAGTATCATTATGTTGGATCTCTTGAACAGGAATATCATTAGAAAATGAATCATTCAAACACTCTTTTACCACCTGAGGCTGAAGACTTAAATGTGCTTGCAACTTATCCTCACAATGTGTTTTCTGTGACACCTTATCAGAATTATAAATTGTTTCATTTTCATGCTTAATATCACTAGTCGTTACAAACATGAGGGTTAATGTCTTGCTTGCATTTACAACCATTTTCAAATGCCTTGTGTTTACAACAAATCTATCACTCTTCATGCGATGGATTTTCACAATGAATTCAATTCCATCTTTAAACAAATGATACCTATTATGTTCCCTATAGAAAATGGCCTTTCTGTCATATAAGTAAGGACTTCCCAAAACCATCCCATAGATGTCAAGCGGAATGACATCGAACTCTACCTCATCTACAAACTTGGATGTGATTGCAAATTGGAGTTTACATTGCCTTGATACATGTAACCGAGCATTATCATGCACTGAACCCAATGGATATGGTTTTGGATGAGGTGTTGTTTTTAATCCCAATTGCTTAACAACTTATTTAGAGATTAGATTCACTTTTGATCCACTATTTATGAGCGTATCAATCTTACTATGTTCTACAATAGCCCTTATATGAAATAATTCATTCCTTTTACTTTCAACAAGGATCCCATTATTATTTATAAAATAAGCATGGGAAATAGTACTAGCAACAGGAATGATACCTTTTATACCCACAACTATTATCTTGGTTTCATCATCAAAATCTTATCTGAGGTCTTTCATGATAGTTGCGGTCTTTTGCTTACCCTTTCGATCTTTGAACCACTTTGGTTTTTGATTAGGTTGCAATTTCCAACATTTTGCATCTTCATGCCCTTTCTTTTTGCAGTGTGAGCAATAAGGGTTTTCCTCCTCTTTCTTCACAGAAGTTGCCCGCTGGATTCCTTCTTCCCTCTCTTGTTTCCTTTTTGCTTACTGGATTCCATTAAGAAACTGTCATGGCTACTCTTCATGCCTGTTTCAAGATGAATGGCTTGCACACTAACTTCGTCAAGGTTAGTTAGATTGAACATAAGTATTGTATGCCTCAAATTTTCACGTAATCCACCTATATACTTCAAGAAAGTTTCTTGTGTGTATAAAGGAATGCCCGAAATTAAAGATTTTTTCTTAAACTCCTGTGTATATTTCTATACACTTTGTCCTTTCTCTTGCCTTAATGATTTCCAATTCATTACTACTTCTTGCATGTGTCCTAATGGATAAAATTGTTTCTTAAGTGCAGTTGTAAACTCAAACCAAGAAGAAATGATTTTACCATATCGATTGAGATCTTCTTGAGTTTTTGTTTCCCACCAAATTAGAGTTGTGCCTCCTAGGTGAAGAGTGGCTAATTGGATCTTTGAAGCGTCATCAGTGAAATTTTGTACCCTACAATAAGATTCAACTTGTTTTATCCAATTTTCAAGTTTCTCTACATCTAGTTCTCCATTATAAGTTGGCAAATCAAATTTAATATAAAGTTTTAACAAAGGCGAATTTGATTCAAATTGTACATGTGGTTTCTTCTTGGGGGAAGAAGTAGAAAAAGAAGATGAAGAGGAAGAAGAAGATGCAAATGAAGAAGATGGGATGGACGTTTAGGAGGTTCACTACCACCTCCTACTCCTTTGCCTTTGTCATCTTTTAAAGAGGATTCACCTTCCTCCTTTCTATTTTTCCTCTCATTTTTCTTTTGTCAGTCTTTGTACAATTCTTCCACCATCATCTTCACATCTAGGAATGCTTTGCGAAACAGTTCTTCATTCTCAAAAAATTTAGGACTAGAAAGTTTTCCTTCTTTTGGTTGCTCCATGGACCTTCTTCGAGTAACTCACCTTGATCCGATCTCTGGATTAAACTCTTCAAGTGCACCTTCTCCTCGCTTTAATTTCAACCTAGTTAACATCCACCACTTGCAATTTTTCTTGTTAAACTACTCTTATACCAAACTTGATATGTAATTAAAGGGTTACATATAATTTTCACTTTACTCCTAATTACAAATTTATCCCTAATCGCAAACAAAATTGTGTGGTTATGTATTTTTAACCGTTGAAATTACAAAATTGAGTTCACTTAATTCTTTAACACGATTTAATGACTCTAACTAACAACTTAAAGAAGGAAATTGAAACTGAAAGATTAAGAGAAAATTATAAGACAAAAGAGAAGAAGAGAGATCACGAGCTTGATAACGAAGTTCTCTCAACATGAGCTACATCTCTGGGTCCGCTTCTCAATGTTGGACTGCTTTATTAATTATGTCAAGCTTTTAAATGCCTTTTTACATTATCCAAGCTTTAGACCTGCATTACAATTCCTCTTACAGTCTCTCTTAGCACCTAAGACTTCTTCATAGCCTCCTTACTTGCACCCTCTTACGCTTAAGAAATACACAATACAAGTCTTTGTGCTTACAAAAAAAAACTCTTCTCCAAAAGAATTCTCCCAGCACTCCTCACTTAGTTATCCTAACTCTAAACTCTCACCCCTCTTTTATACATAAAATTTTGTCCATTATGGTTAAAAACCATAAGATTTACAAATATTTCATATCTCCCATTTTTACAAGTAAATTTCAATAGTATCTTCTTATATATGGATAAATCTCCCCTTTATCCCTTTTAAAATCTTTAACAATCTCCTAAACCCCTTAATAATTTTTAATAATCCTTTAGAAATCTTTGAATATTCATTTTAAGCCCTTTGTATTTATCTTTTCACAGGCTTTCAATCTTTAAAAGGGTTTATTTTTAATTAGAGGAGGTTTATTGTTTATATTTTGGGATTAACAATTATTTTTGTGCAACCAAGACCCACATTATACTCGAAACCATGCATTGGCATAGTGGTAGAGAGCAATTTTTGGGGTGGGGAGGTCGGTTGGTCGATCCTCGCCACCAACTATTTAAAAAAAAAAATTCAGACCAATTCAATATCAAAAGAAACTGGTAGCCAAATATAGATAAATTGGATTCTTTGGCATGTTGGTAGGCAGTTGTGCTTGTGAAAGAGAGGTCATGGGGTCGAACCCCGTTCAAAGCATTTAGCAAACCATTCAACTGTGAAGAAAGATAAAGGTGCCACATGTCAGATTGTTATTAGTCGATGTCTACCACATGTCAATTTTTTATTGGCCCATGCCAATGCCCTGTCACCTACCACGTCAGCATCCGTACTATATAGTATGCCACATCAACATGTTAACGTCAACATGGTCAACCCAATTTGACTGAAACTTTGACTTGGCATAACTTTTCCTACAAGCTTTGTTTTGAATGAAACAAATGGTGTTGGAATCGTGGCATGAGCTCTTTTTCATGACACTAACTTTGACCAATTCAGAGATGACATTTTTTTTTGCCTTTTTGACTAGCACCTGTACCTGGTTTGACCCCAACTTTGAGTGGGCATAACTTGAGCGTATGAGCTCCTTTTTCGCCCGTTCAAGTTGTGTTGGGTTCTGTTTTCTGAGATCTTCAAGATGATGTTGGTTTCGTAATATTATAAGACTGTGAAATTTTTCCTCTTTTGGATCCTCCTGGATTAGGAGGTGATGATGGAGGAGGTGGAGGCAAGGATGGAGGTCAGGGTGGTAGGAGAGGCAAAGGCAGAGTCCCACCTATTATTCTGGGATAGTTGCCACCCATTGTGGAAGAGGAGGAGGTGTGGAAGAATGATGCTTCTCAGCAAGAGCAAGAGATGCCAAATGTGGGGGTTCATGAGGAGGAGGATGTTTAGGATATGGTAATCGATGAGGGGTTGGAGGATGTCTGTGTGAGAGAGGTTATTTGAGATGTGATGGAGGAGGAGGTTGAGGCTAGGGGTGATGGTGGTGCATAGGCATAGATTCTAGCTTTGTAGGCTCAAGTACAGGCCCTTCAGGAACAGGTAGCACAATTGACCATAGAGAGAGACACAATGATGATTAGGGCACTGAGGGTCCAACAACGGTCACTGAGATTTATTGAGATTATGAGTGGTCCCTGTGTCAATTTTGCACACACGTTTTATCAGGTGGGTCGGTAGGCTCAGTACTATAGAGAGTTTTACGAGGATGTGGTGCCACCTTCATAGAGGGCACCTAGTTATACACAAAGTAGGCCTAAGAGAAAGTCACACTTGTGGAGATCAATGAGTAGTGGTAGAGTATCTAGACCTAGGAAGTTACCTTATCCTTCCCCATGGAACATAGAGATCAGGATCATCTTGGGCCTTCAAGATCAGGATCAAGATAGGATATGCCATCTCTTGGGTCATCACTGATAGAGGATAGGGGCAGCTTGGGTTAGCCCGATTGATTTTGTATTTATACATATGTATATTTGATCAAACCTGCAAGCTACATTTTTACAGACATTCCAATTTTGTACCTTGACACGATTTTGATATATACATGAGATGCATCATTTTTGGTGACAATTATATGATGCCTATTTGTTTTATATGCATGTAACACATTTTTGTGTCACTTTACCATATGATTGATACTTGTGAACATTTTATATGACTCCTCTTTCAATACTACCTTTAAAAATAGGATTTGCAAAAATACGGATTGCATCTATAGGTAAATTAGAAAAGTCTACAATGGATCTGAGGTATGAAGTTAGGACCTATACCTATTGTTTCAATTGATACTTTGTGTGCTTTTCACTTTTATTCATTTGTATCAACTTGGTGGATGACACTTGAAAATTATGAGTGTCACCTTCATGAGTCAAAGGGCCAAGGTCTACCTTAGTGATGTCAAAACCAATCTCTATAGCTTCAACTATATCCTGTTTTGAAGTAGGTCTTGAAACTTCTACATACATAACCCTAGATAAATAATCTACTACATATGATCTTGATGTAACTTTGGTTATCTTTGGCTTGTTAGCTCTTTGGATCAAATTAGAAATTGCATCGAATTTTGGAATAACTAGTTGAGTGACACTTCTTTTCTTTAGAAAGATTTATTGTAGCCATGAAGGAGTGAGAGCTAGTTAAGAACTTGGAATATCCTTAGATTATGGATCAAATGATGCAGATGGATTAAAAATAAATGTAAAAGAAACATCATCAAGAATTGTATTGATCATAGTTGGTAAAGATGGAGGTTATGTTACTGGAGGAGAATGAGGCACATAACAATGAGGAGATATGATAAGAACAAAAGGAGAAATAGCTGATATTTCCTCTTCACCACTAGGGTAGTCTTGAGGATCCATGGACTCTTTTTCTTCAGCTTCTTCTTGTATGGGTTTGAATGATTTTTCTTTTAGTAAATTGATCTCCTCTTCTTTAGTTTTGGATCATCCCCACATGTATCTCTAAAATTATTTTTCTTAGAAGGATCTTCATTGTCACCACCCCCTTGCATATTTTTTTGTGTTCTAATGATCAAAATAGAAGCTTGAGAAAGGGAAGAAGAAGAAGAACCTTCTTGTTTGTTATTTGTCCTCTTTGCAAAATCATCCTTGTTTAAAGGATTTGTAGTTGTTGATTTGATGACCTTATGATGTATAGAAGGGGTGGTTAGCCTCAAAATGATCTAAAACAATCAACTCCTCAATTTTCCAAGCATTAAATTGTGAGTTTCTCTTCTTATGTCTACTAACTCCTAGTAGCACTCCATAATCTATTTTTCCAACATAACTTTCATGAAATAATTTACACCAAAAATATAATTACAGATTTAGATACCCTTTATGCACTTTAACAAAATATTTCAATTGTAGGTGGGGGTGTTTTGGAACACAAAGGTCAAATTTTTGTCTGCTACGCTTTGAATTAGGCCTAATTAGGCTTGCTTCACTAGGTCACAACAAGGTTTTCCAACTCTAGACTTCAAACCTTCATTCCAATGGCCCAAAAATGTCATGTGGTGTCTAAAATTACCTTACAAAGTAATTTCAACAATCTTCCAAGAGTTCTTCTACAAACCCTAAGCCCTATGTACTTTCAATGCCTAATACATGAGGTTAGTTAGGTTAGGGCATTACCAAAATTGCACTCAACATTGTCCCCTTCTCCTACAAGTTTTTAGACACCAAAAAAAACTTAACCCCATACATTCAACCAAGTTTTATGAGGTTTCACTAGTGGAATGGTGGGTTTTTCATTTTTCTTCCCTTTAAGGCAGTTAACCAAGGGTTTCTGACCAATTTAATTCGCTATAAAATGCTCAAATCTTAATGAAATTAAATGAAAAAAAGTGAAAAGGAAAGTAGACTCAGTGTTTCATCAATCCCAACTAGTTTTAGGTCATGATATTACCGTACAAAATCATACACAATCCTGGAGCAACAAAATCACGTTTAGAAATGCCAAAACAAAATTTTTATTGATTTTTCTTCAAGATACAGCTTGCCAACCTTGGCTCCGACCTTCCCAAGCATATTTAAATATTTCCTAATGGTTCCCAATAGTTTTTCAAATTTCAACTATTCAACTTCATCCATTTACAACTGATGACCCTTTACATTCCTTGTTTTTGCACTTTTACAATATTGACAACATTTGTGCAAACTTGACAGCTTTATGCAAATTGACATCCCAACCCACCTAATGACCTAAAATTGACTCAAACACACATGATATGGTCTTAAATGACCTTATTACATGGAAAAACATCAAACCAATCCAAAATTCTAACTTACACCTACTAGACCCAAGGTGCTCCTGCACCATCCTCCTAGGGAAAAATGAACTCAAGTCCCATTGAGGACAGTAGATTCATGCTTAATCAAGTCATTCTCTGACCCCCAAGTGACATCCTCATTTGGTAAACCCTTCCAATAGACTAAATACTAGAAATAGGCATTATCCCTTATCTTTTTGAATTCTTTGGCACCTAGGATATGCTCCAACTTCAGAGGCCTACTTGATGGATGATCTTTGACTCCTTCCTCATCTGAGAATGTTGTTGAACCTACATCATCTTGCTACCATATATAATCCTTCCTTGTAATGAAATTTCTTCTTCTTTACTTCAATTGTGTGCTTGGACTTGTCCACATTCCTTTGTAGATTATCCTTGACCTCTTCACCTCTGCTTCTCATCTCTTCCATCTGTTGTTGTGTCCCTGTAACTGTTGCTTGATCATACATACTAACCTCTGGCATGAAAGAAATGGAATGACCAATATCCCCTTTTGAAAGAAACGAATGGAACACCCCTCCTATCATCATAGCAACATACTTCTTAAGCCAATCTGGGATCTCCAGAATCAAGTCATTCTTCATTTTTGTTGTCATAAGATCTTTAGGTTTTAAAGTGGCCGCAAGGTCCATGTCCTCTTCTTCTACCTTTATGAACTCCTTCCTACCTACCATCATCACATTAGATCCTATGGTTTTTCCTTTGTCCTCCTCCTTCAATGGTGTTGAGGTATAGGAGACCCCATCTTTCTCTATCTCATAAGTATTCATCCTTCCATCATACATAACATACCTATCAAATTGCCAAGGCCTCCCTAGCAGCAAATGGCACACATCCATGGGTATTGTCACATAAAATTTTGTCTTTGTACCCTCCTATATGAAACTCCATCCAAATTTTTTCATTCACCAAAACATGTTGACCCTCATTTATCCAAGAGACTTTGTAAGGAGTAGCATGTGGTATTCCTTCCAACTTAAGTTTTTCAACCATTTCAACTGAAACCATATTATCTTGACTACCTGAATCAATTACAACTTTACATACCTTACCCAAGCACTTACAATTGGTTCTGAAGAGAGTCTTCCTTTGGGGTGGCTCCTTCTCTATTGGTGCGTTGATGAGAGTTCTCCTTACCATGAGTGATTCACCTACTTCTGGACCAGCATGTTGTGATGGAGAGTTTACACTCTCATTGTCCTCTTCCTGAACCAATTGAGCTCTCATTTTTACTTTTGCTAAAGTAATGGCTTGATTTTCATTGCATTGCCATGCTTGATTTCCAAACTTGTTGCATTGGTAACACCTTCTTGTGAACCCACTAGATCCTCTTCCTTGACCTCTAAATATGCCTCTAAAGCCTAATCTACCTCCTCTAAATCCACCTCTTGCATCTACAATTTGGTCTTGGAATTTTCTTGTATCTTCTTGGCTCTCATATGACTGCCTTGGATTAGAAAATGACCCTCTTCCTCTAGAATTTCTGCCTCTACCCCTGTTTTGCTTGTCTTGCCTTCTCTTTAGCTTTTCTTCATCCTTAATTGCCAATTGTTATAATTCCTCTATCGTCCTTGGGTTTGTCAACTTAACTCATCTTGGAGGTTAAATCTTAACCCATTGAGATATCTAGCCACCTTCTCCACATCATCCTCCATGTGACCTGCTTCTATACTCAACTTATAAATCTCGTTAGTATAGGCTTTGAGATCCATATCTCTTTGTTTAAGATTTTGAAGTTTCTTGAATAGTTGAATTGTATAATCACCTAGTAGAAAATTTCCCTTGAGTTTGGCCACTATTCTATCCCAAGAGACAATTTTTAACTTACCTTTTTTTCCTCCTTTCAGTTTTCTCATAATCCCACCAAAGTAGGGCATGACCCTTCAATTTTGTTTTTTCCAACTTTACCCTTTGTTCGTCTAGTATGTCCTCACATTCAAAGTAATAATCAAGTGTTGATATCCAATCCAAAAGCTCTTCATCATTCAAGTTCCCTCCATACATAGGTACATCCCTATTTACCTTGTGTTTGTCTTCTTTTACTACCTTCAATAGCTTGGTCATCCTCTGCTCATCAAGATTCAATTCCTCTTCTTCTTGGGGATTCTCCTCTTCCACTTCTTCTTCATGGTCACTCACATCACCCATGACCATACCTCTCCTCTGACTGGTTTCAATAACCTCAAGCCTTGCTACCACCATATCTTTCAGTTCCTTCAATCTCCTGATCTCTTTTGCAGTCTTCTCTTTCATTTATTCATTTCCCTAGCCATAGTGTTACCTTTTGGAGGCATCTTGTTCTCTTTTGCTTCACTCTTTCCGTCTTATAGACCAACCTAAGATTTGATACCAATTTTATGTATGTCAAGGGTTGTTAGCCTCAAAATGATCTAAAAAAATCAACTCCTCAAGTTTACAAGCATTAAATGGTGGGTTTCTCTTCTTATGTCTGCTAACTCGTAGTAACACTCTATAATTTGTTTTTCCAACATAAATTTCATGAAATAATTCACACCCAAAACATAATTACATATTTGGATACCCTTTATTCCCCTTAACAAAATACCTCAATTGTAGGTGGGGGTGTTTTGGAACACAAAGGCCAAATTTTTGCTTCTACGCTTTGAATTAGGCATAATTAGGCTTGCTTCACTAGGTCACAACAATATTTTCCAACTCTAGACTTCAAACCTTCATTCCAATGGCCTGGACATGTTGTATGGTGTCTTCCAAGAGTTCTTCTACAAACCCTAAGCCTTATGCACTTTCAATGCCTAATACATGAGGTTAGTTAGGCTAGGGCATCACCAAAATTGCACTCAATGCCATCTTCTACTCCTGCAAGTTTGTAGACACCAAAAACACCTTAACCCATCCATTCCACCAAGTTTCATGAGGTTTCATCAGTGGAATGGTGGGTTTTGCATTTTTCTTCCCTTCAAGGTAGTTAACCAAGGGTTTTTGACCAGTTTTAGTAAATTTGCTATAAAATACTCAAATCTTAATGAAAATCAATGAAACAAAGTGAAAAGGAAAGTAGAATTAGTTCGTCATCAATACCAACTAGTTTCAGGTCATTATATTACAGTAAAAAACTGTACACAAGCCTAGAGCATCAAAATCACGTTAAAAAATGCAAGAACAGAGGTATTTTTTATTGATTTTTCTTCAAGATACAACTTGCCAACCTTGGACCCAACCTTCCCAAGCATATTTAAAAATTTTCTAATGGTTCCCAATAGTTTTTCAAATTGAAACTATTTAACTTCATCCATTTACAACCAATGACCCTTCACATTCCTTGTTTTTGCACTTTTACAATATTGACAATATTTGTGCAAACTTGACAACTTTATGCAACTTGACATCCCAACCCACCTAATGACCTAATATTGACTCAAACACACATGATATGGTCTTAAATGACCTTATTACATGGAAAAACATCAAACCAAGCCAAAATGCTAACTTACACCTACTAGACCCAAGGTGCTCCTACACCACCTTCTTCCTCACCCAATCCTATAATCTCCTAAGAATATGAGTAGTTCTTTCACCAATGTCTCTAGTTTCTTCATTTTCCCAATTGATAGGTGGAAAAGGTTGCATTTGAATTTTTTTTCAAAATCATGGGGATCAATCAAACCTATTTTTTCATCCTCAATTCCTTTCACATCCCAAAAAAAGCCTAAATTCTTTAATTTTTTCTAAAGTGAGCCTCATCCAATCTCTTTTTCACACTTCATAATCGTCTTCAAAATGTCAGAATTTTGAGTTGTCATTGATGTCAATAGATCTTTGTTCTTGCACTGACGTCAATACGTCTATGGGGAGATCATTGGAAGTCTATGGATATGCTTTGATTGGTTGCATTATGTTGTCATTAGTAGTATCACCGATGTCAACCTCTAGTGTTGCTTTGATGAGCATTTGAACTGGTGATTTCCAACCTCTTGTGTGGTTGAGATGTTGTAGAACTATTCTAGGTGATGAGTTTGAGTTTGTGGTTCTTGGTTTTCAAGTGCTTTTAAGAAAATTTGAATAAAAGAGAAAACAGTGTGGTGAAGAATGTTCAGTATGACAAAGTGGTGTTTAGTGTTTTTCTCTACATTTCTTCATGGTTGAGGATCTATATGTGCAGTTTGGATATGTTGATAAAATGTGTTTATAGGTGTTATATCCAAAGTTTTAGGTTTTAGATCATTGTATAGAGAAATGTGTGTTCACCAGTGTGTGAACTGTGAAAGCAATATTGTCTGGGGGAAATGGTTTTGCTCTGCATTTCTCCACAGTTTGGTTTATAGTCTTGCAGATTTGAGGGTGTGCTTATATTGCTCATATCTATCTTTAGTTTTAGGTGTTTTTGGTTTGGTTCTCCGCAAGGGTGGATTCAAGTGGTGCAGTGTGTGGAAGGTTGGCCAGTTGTGTAGAATGAATATGTTCTTTTGGTGTATGATATTATGAAGGAGTTGTTGGATTTCAGGGTGTTGATGGAATATTCTAGAACTTGTTTGAGTTTTGTGTATGGTTTGTGAATCATCTTTGGATCAAAGGAAATGTGTACTTAATTGTTTAATGGTGTTAACACAGGTTTGGTCGACCTTGGGTGTTTACAGTAATTGCATATATGCTTCGATGTTTGTGGAAGTGTGGTGTGGTGTGTTTATATGGATTTAGGTCTTGTTTAAGGTGTGATGTGGTTCACCTTCATTCCTTTCCACCACAGTAATGTTTTGGTGTTGACCTAATTTGAATTTTCATATTTGAGGTGCATAGCCGACCTTGTGAATTATTGTCAACGTTGAAGACATTATATACGTGTGATAATTTGTTGTCTGAAGTGTGTAATGTGAAGTGTGAAAGTGTGAAATGTAGTTTGAGATTTAATGCCTAAGACTACTAGAAGTAGTGAGGTGTATACATTCTACAAAGAGAGTGCAAACGTTTAGGTGAAGTAGTGGTGAAACTTTTCTATTTCCCTGAGATGGATTTCTCATTGTAAAAATCTTCTATATTATTCTTTCTACTATGGTAGTGAGCCATTGTCAGTAAGCCCTTCTTTTCTTTTGGGAAATGAGCCCTCCAGTAATGAGCCTATTGTATTCGGAGTTACAATTACTTTATATTGTGAGCTAATCCTCACCATGGCTTTTCCCTTCTTGGGTTTTCCATGTAAATCCGGTACTCTCATGTGTTTGGATGTGTTTGCATTATTGTTTCTCATGTTTATATTTTGGTAATGTATGATAAGGGTTTGATGGTTGTTAAGGGTTTAAGGACTAATGCATATTTGATTGTTAATGAGGGTTTTGTTGTTTTAATGTACAATTAAATTACCACCCCCTTAGTTGTCTTGTGCATTCAACAATTGGTATTAGAGTAAGGTTTCTTAGAAGAAAGCTTAACCGCTTGAGGTAGATCTGGGATGACACACAAGAGGGAGGCTTCTTTGTTTGATGGATTAGATTATGCATTCTGGAAGACCTGGATGGAAGGTTTCCTTATTTCACTAGGGTTTGGAGTTGGAATTCTATTGAATCTAGATATACAATGCCTACAAATGGTCTGAGTACTGCTAATGAGATCAAGGCATATGAGAACAATGGAAAAGCAAGATATACTCTTTTGAGTGATCTTTCTAATACTGAACTTGTGAAACTTATGAATCTCAAATTTTGTAATGAGATCTAGAAGAAATTGGAAAGTGTTTATGAAGGAGATGAAAAAGTCAAGCAATCTAAGATGCAAAACCTAAAGATCAAGTTTGAAACCCTGTGAATGTCAGAGGATGAAAATATTACAAGCTACATGCATAAAATGGAAGAAGTTATCAATTCCATCAGAGGCCTTGGTGGAAAACTTGAAGAAGATGAGGTGGTAAAGAAGGTACTAAGAACTTTACCAAAGCCTATATTCATAAAGTTTCTACTATTGCAGAATTTCAAATTTTAGATCAATACTCTAGAGATTAGTTACTTGGTACCTTAACTATTTTTGAATTGAGAGATTTTGGTCCAAATGATTCAAGAAAAGAGATTGCTTTTAAAATTGGTAAAGAAAAGAAGAATGAGGAATCTCATCCATATGATTTTGATGAGTTGGAAGAAAACTTTGTGAGGAAATTGAAAAAGGGAACTAGAAAATATAGAGGTAAGTTACCTTTCAAATGCTTTAATTATGGGAAGATTGGTTATTATACTTCAAGATGTCCTATCAAATCTACAAGAGATAGACCTAAGGAGAATAAAGGTAAATCAATTAAGAAATTTTATTATGTTAGAGAAGATGCCAATATATTTGATGATTAATTTGATTACCCTGATGATGAAGATGATGAATGCTTGTTCATGGTTCTAAATGCTAGAACTAATTTTGCTAGCTCTAAGAGATGTATGAAGGAAAGTGCTCTAAAGCAGGTCTAGTGACTGATTTTCATGCTAGAGAAGAGAAGAACAACTATATCATTGATAGTAGATGCTCAAATCACATGATAGGTGATAAGAGTAAGTTTTTTAAGCTTGAGAAGTTTGAAGGTGGATTAGTTAAGTTGGTGATAATACATCAGCTAAGATATGTGAAAAAGGTTCAATTAGTTTTGATGCAAAGCATAATACAAATGATGTTCTTTATGTTAAGGGTCTGCAACATAACCTTTTGAGTGTAAGACAAATGTGTAGCAAAGGATATAATCTTGTGTTTCAAGACAATGGTTGTGAGATCAAAAAAGGCTCTGGAATTGTGGTTACAATAAGAAGCACATATGGAAATGTTTATCAACTGATGGGTGCAAATGGTCAATGATTTATGACTCAAATTAATGAAAGTTGGCTATGGAATAGAAGAATATGTCACATCAATTTTGATAGCCTAGTGAGGATCAATTCAAATCAAGCTCTAATAGATCTACCAAAGATTACAAAACCTATTAATGCCATTTGTAAGGAATGTCAAATTGGGAAGCAAGCTAGAAAGAGCTTCAAATTCAAAGAACAATCTACTACTGGTCCTTTGGAGTTGGTGCATACAAATCTTTATGGACCTACCAGAATAAGAAGTTTTCAAGGTGACAGGTATTTCATGCTATTAATTGGTGATTATTCTAGAATGACTTGGGTTACTTTTCTCAAAGAAAAACCAGAAGCTTTAGACAATTTTAAGGCATTCAAAGCTATGGTTGATAATGAAATGGATACGAAGATCAATTTTTTGAGATCTAACAGAGTTGGGGAGTTCACTTCAAATGAGTATAACACTTTTTGTGAAAATCATGGAATAAAGAGCCATTTGTCATCTCCTAGGACTCCTCAACAGAATGGAGTTGTGGAAAGGAAGAATAGGACTGTTCAGAAAGTAGCAAGGACAATGATGAAGGAAGAAAATATATCAGATATCTATTGGAGAGAAGAAATTCATACTACAATCTACATACTTAACAGAGCACAAGTAAGGACAAATAGTTCAAAGACTCCCTATGAGTTGTGGTATGGAAATATTTTAGATTGTTTGGAAGAAAATGCTATATAAGAAGAGATGAAGAAGTCTTGGGAAATTTTGATGCAAGATCTAATGAAGGAATCTTCCTTAGATATTCTACAAAAATCAAGGCTTACTAATGCTACAACAAGAGGCTAAAAAATATTATTGAAAGTGCAAGTGTCAAAGTGGATGAAGACTTACATAAAAGTATAGTGATGATAGATGGATATGAATTAGATGAGTCCCCCTATAGAGAAGAAGATGAAGATGAAGGTAAGGAAAAATAAGTGTTGGTTGAAGAGGAAGAAGCTTTGGAAAAGATCCCTAATGTAAAATTGGCTGAAGGTAGCCACCCAAGATCTAGAGGCCTAATAGAAAGCACAAGCATAAGAGATAGAAACAAGATGACAAGAATAAACTGTATTCGTCAATATGATAGAATGTAATGAGCAAAAATAGTACATAGGAGACCCCTTGGATATATAGCCAAGGTGAGAACATAGAAGGGCATAAGATTATGACAAGTGTCGTAATCTTATGACTTGTGACAACAATGAAAGGTTATCACTCCACCTAAAGTGGAAAGGTGATAATGTGATAATCACCACAAAAGGTGGATCACCCACAAAAGGTGGAGAGATAATCACATGATGTGTCCACAAAAGGTGGAAGTGATGAGGTAATGAGATGTCAACTCCACCAAAGGTGGAAAATCTCCAACAACCTCCTATGTGGTCCCTAAGTAAACTTAACTAAGGTGTAATCAAGACCTAGGACAAGGTACAAGACATTTAATTACACCAACACCCCCCCTTAAGTGCAACTTAGGGAGAATGTACACAAATGCAAACAATGCAAGATGGGTCCCGGCTACTAGGCCATGTTAGGTACCCATGTACAAATGCAATGCAATCTCTCATAAAGGGAGAAAGGGAGAAAACCACGTGGGAAAAAACTCCCCCCCAAAAGAGAGATGAAACAAAAACTGAAAAAAGATGAGAAGGCAAAACCTCGAGT
Source organism: Sequoia sempervirens (assembly GCA_007258455.2). Lineage (NCBI taxonomy): Eukaryota > Viridiplantae > Streptophyta > Pinopsida > Cupressales > Cupressaceae > Sequoia > Sequoia sempervirens. The sequence goes on along the minus strand of VDFB02086081.1, from coordinate 62,356,754 downwards.
GAGGAAAAAGCCCCCCCATAAGAGAGAATGAAGAAGTCAAGTGACCTCCTCAGAAGAAACATCCCGCACCCCCAAGAGAGCTCGCAAATGATGGTAGATACTCTCAGTGAAGGGTTTGGTGAAAATATCTGCAACCTGCTTTGTTGTAGGACAATACTGTAAATCGATGACCTGCTCCTGTATCAGCTCCCGAATGTAGTGCATATGAATCTCTATGTGTTTGGTTCTCTGATGGTGAACCGGATTCTTCGAGATCTGGATGGTACTCTGATTGTCACAATGAATGACTATAGGACGAGAGAGTGAACCCAAACTCAGTGAGAATATTCTGAAGCCAAATAGCCTCAGTAGCGGCATTAACAGCCCCTCGATACTCAGCCTCAGTCGAAGAAAGAGCAATAGCATGTTGCTTTTTACTCTGCCAACAAATGGGGCCAGAACCAAGATGAAAACTGTAGCCAGAAGTGGACTTACGATCATCAATATCGCCAGCCCAATCAGAATCTGTATATCCCACCAAGGTAAGTCCTGTACCTGCTGTATAATGAATCCCATGATGATGTGTACCCTGGATGTAATGCAAGATGCGTTTGGCAGCTTTCCAATGAAGCTCATGTGGTTCCTGCATAAAGCGTGAAACCATGCCAACTGCAAAGGAAATATCAGGGCGTGTGTGAGTCAAGTAAATGAGACTCCCAACAAGCTGACGATACAAAGTGGCATCAACAAGTGGAGTAGAACACTTAGCCTCAAGCTTGACTCCTGAAAGAAAGGGAGTCGGTGCAGGCTTACAATCAGCCATGTGAAACCGAGCTAGAAGATCAAGAGCATACTTGGGCTGAGAAAGAGAAATCCCAGAAGCTGACTGTGTGATCTCAATCCCAAGAAAATAGTGCAAAAGGCCCAAGTCGGTCATAGCAAATCTGTCTTGCAAAGCAGATTTGACACTGCCAATGATGGATGAGGTACTCCCTGTAATGATCAAATCATCAACATAGAGCACAAGTAGCAAGTGGGAATCATCCTGTTTCAGAATGTAGACATTCGGATCTGAATGACACCTTGTGAATTCTGCTGAGAGAAGAAAGGAATCCATCTTGGCATACCAAGCCCTAGGGGCCTGTTTGAGGCCATAGATAGACTTCCTCAATCTGCAAACCAATGAAGAATCCTGTATGAATCCCTGTGGCTGCTCCATGTAAATCTCCTCATGAAGATCCCCGTGAAGAAATGCACTTTTTACATCCATCTGATGTACAACCCAACCATGAGCTGCAGCAATAGCGAGTGTCAAGCGAATGGAGTTCATCTTAGCAACGGGTGCAAAGGTCTCAGTATAGTCAACACCTGGAACCTGTGAGAAACCTTTTGCCACAAGCCGAGCTTTGTATTTATCCACACTTCCATCTGCTGCATACTTAGTCCGATAGATCCACTTACATCGAACCATCTTTCTTCCCTTAGGAAGAGGAACTAAATCCCATGTGTTGTTCCTCATCAAGGAACTATACTCTTCCTCCATTGCTGAATCCCATTCAGGAATGCCCGAAGCTTCCTTAAAGGATTGTGGATCTGAAGCAGTAGCAATATAAGCATGTGGAAAATTCTGATGTTGTGACCGAGTCCTTCGAGTATCTGAAGGATCCCCAACAAGAGAACCTGCTGACTCAAGAGTCTGTCGAGCCCAACGAGGTCTAGTAGGAGATGAAGGACGAGATGCCTCAACTACAAGTGGACCCTGCGAAGGTGTGATCTTGCGAGTCAAAGTTGAGGAAGAATCATCATCGGAGTCACTATCATCACACTGTCATCACTTTCCACTAGGGAGGAAGGAAGAGGAGGATTAGAGGTCAAGCTAGGAGAGCTTTCCTCAAAGTGAACACTCCTCTCAATGAATAACTCATGTGTCTCTGGATCCAAAAGTCTATATGCCTTAACACCTTCAGGATATCCAACAAAGATGCAAGGCCTACTCTGAGGTTCCAATGCCTTGCGCTTCTCTGGAGGTATACATGCCCAAGCTGGACAACCAAAAACTCTGAAGTGTCTCACAACTGGTTTTCTACCACACCAAGCCTCAAAAGGAGTCATACCCTTCAAAGCTTTATGGGGAACCCGATTTTGGATGTGAGTGGCACAACTGATAGCTTCTGCCCAAAATTGAGGACCAAGAGATCGAGCATGAATCATGCAGCTAGCCATCTCCTTAAGGGTTCTATTCTTTCTTTCAGCTACACCATTCTGCTGTGGAGTGTATGCAACTGAATGTTGAAGAGTAATCCCCTCAAGAGTACAAAATTCCTCAAGTCTATTGTTCACATATTCCCTTCCATTGTCTGTGCGAAGAATCTTGACTTGCTTCCCTGATTGCTTCTCAACATGAGCCTTGAAGGCAAGAAATCTGTCAAACACTTCACTCTTGTGAACAAGAAAGTAGACCCATGTGAAGCGAGAGTAGTCATCAATGAAGGTGAGGACATAGCGAGCCTTGCTAAATGATGGCACTGGAAATGGTCCTGCTACATCACTGTGAACCAACTGAAGAACTTGTAAAGCTCTCCAAGACTTCCCTTTCTCAAACTTCTCTTCTGGATGCTTACCCATGGAACAACCTGAACAAACACCTTTTGAAAAGCTGATTTGAGGTAGTCCTGTAACCATAGCCTTGGAGCTAAGCTGCTGAAGATAGCGGTAATTGATATGTCCAAACCGCTCATGCCATAGCTTGCTTTCTGAATTTGAATGAGTGAGCAAAGCTGTAGAAGGAGACTTAGGTACAAAGTGGGAGAATGAGTAAAGCCGTGTGTTGTGATTGGCTTGTCCCACTGCAACTAAGGCATCATCCTTAAGTTCTTTGACCACAACTGAATCTGGTAGAAACTCAACTTTCTTGCCATCTCCAAAGTGAGTGATTTGGTAGATTGAGAGAAGATTGGCACTCAAGTTAGGAACATAGAGAACATTCTCAAATGCTCCATTATCCATGGCAACCGAACCTTCGCCTTCAACTTCCACTTGAGTATCATCTCCTATGAAGATGTGAGGTACCTTAGATTGCTCCAAAGAAGAAAATTGTTCCCTTGAAGAACCCATATGATGAGTGGCACCCGAGTCAAGTATCCATTGCTGTGAAGAACCTGAAGTAGCCACAAATGCTTGCCCTTTTCCTTTTGATTGTGAGGAAGTGGAAGAAGATGAATCCTTCTTCTTGTAGGCAGATGGCAAATTGATGTTATTCTTCTTGATGATGTTTGTCAATTCATCAATTTGCTTAGTGTGGCAATGATGCTCATCATGACCAACCCTCTTGCAATATGAACAAGTTGGTCTCTCCTTCTTGCTTGAACTTCCCTTCTTGGGAGAAGATGTAGAATTCCCTTGTGATGAAGAATTCCCTTGTTTTGGAGAGGATGATTGTGCTTTATCTTGTTGATTCTTTGGATTAGATTGCTTCTGCTTCTTATTGGAACCCTTTCCTTGAGTCCCTTGATTCCCTTGATTCCCTTGATTGGCCACCAAAGCTTTGGACTTTGAAGACTTAAGAATCCCCATGCTTACTAACTTTGCTTGTTCTAACATCAACATTTCTGTGAAAGCATCAAATGTAGGCATAGTGAAAGAACTACCTACTATCAAGCGATGAGTTTGGAAGCTAGAAACAAATGCTACATATTCTGATGGAAGTTTTCCCAACAAATTGTAGACCAACTGTGCATCCTTCTTATCAATGCCACAATCCTTAAGCTGTGCTCTTAGCTCATTTGCCTTAGTGACATAGTCTTGGATTGTATCAAAATTCTTGGGATCTAACATTGTGAGATCATTGTCAAGCTGATAACCTCTAATCTCATCAACTTGGCCATACAATTGACCAAACTTTTCCCAAGCTTCTTTAATTGTTTTACACTTATCAATTTGAAAGATTAGATCTTTTGATACATATTTCCTTAATGTTCCAAGAGCCATAGTATTTTTAGTGAGCCAATCCAAATGAGCAACAGGATTAGCTTGAGGATCAGATGGTGCAACAACAGTTCCATCAATATAATGAGTTAATCCTTTTTCCATTAACTTACTCCATGCATCAATTTTCCAAGAAGCATAATTATGTGGAGTTAACAAGGGAAACTTAGGAGAACCCATAGCAGCAAAATGAAAGAGAAAAAGATAGAGAGAGAGGCACAATCACTCAAGACACCCCCCCAAATTCACTCAATCAAAGAACCCCCCCCAAAAAGATGATTTGGCACTTTATAATTAGTGCGTGTACAATGGCCACTTGCAAGCCAAGCAAAGTGGGCTTCTGATTTTTAGTGTTTTACAACAGCCTTAAGTAGGCTACAGCAGACTCAAATAACTGATACAAAAGATCAAACTGAGATCTTAACTTTACAAATGCCCAAAATAGGCCAAAAATGACCAAGTGCTGAAAGTACAATTTCTGATCACAATTACTACAAACTGATAGCACCACTGTGAAGTTCAGAAAAAATCATGCACTTTCAAAAAAAATGGCACCTGAAAAGGAGTTCGTATGAGCCTGAACGGAGCCCCGGAAGTTGCAAAAACGGTGATAATTGAGCAAGATCTGAGACAAATCCAATTTTCTGAAAAATCCGTGCACCAAAATCAGAAAATAATTGCACCACTGTGATGTACACGAAAAATTAGCCCAAATCAAAAAAAATTGCACCAAAAAAGGCCTCAAAATGACCAAGATATGAGCCTCTGAAGATGAATTGCAAAATCAAAAAGCTCAACGGAGAGGGGTCTACCAATTTTCAAAAATTGTTGACACAATGCTGACATCATCAAAGTATGGCATTAAATTTGATAGTAGGTATGCGTCGATAATTTTGTTGGAAACCGGCCCAGGAACTATTCGGGATGGTGGTGAATATTCATTTGTAGGAATCTTTTATTGCTGCGAAAATTTTTGAAGCGGCCGCGGGCGGGATTGTCGGTAGCTTTACCGGTAAGTATGGCAGCGGAGACCCGCGGGGGCCATGGCGAGAACCCGCGTGGCCTGGGGTGCTCAGGTGCGGTCGCGGTTGTCTGAGTCAGCGATTTGTACAAAATGTTTATTTTATTTTATTTTGATTTTTAAAAAATAAAAACTTTATAATTACAATAAAAATCTGTGGAATATAATAAAATTTTTGATTTTTTTTTATTGAAAAATTTTTCGCAGATAAAAAAATTTCTGAAAATTAAAATTTCGTACCGACTATCATAATGGCTGGGCCGTACGGCTCGACCAGCAAAATTTTTTTGCCTCGACGGACAACTTGCTCCGATTTGGACGATTTGGCAGTCGATTTATGGGCTTTTGGCCCTTTTGAGCACGATGGCGAGGTCCTTTTTCGGCTGAAAATGCTCCAAAGTGGTAGCTACCGCTTGGATCTTGGAACCACCTCCAATCTTCCACCCTTTGCAGATTTGGCCTCCAATGTCCAACTGAGATGAAACAAAAGGCAAATTTGACTATTTCAGACACTCCAGACGCAATGGCGAGCTCATATCTGATGCAACAAGCTCCCGAAATGCTCCTATGCACCTGCAATACAAGGCCAATAATGGAACCCTCCAAGAATCTCTCCAAATGACTAACTAAAGGCACTCCAAAAGCTTTGATACCATGTAAGAATTGGCTATGAAGGTAGCCACCCAAGATCTAGAGGCCTAATAGAAAGCACAAGCAAAAGAGAGATAGAAACAAGATGACAAGAATAAATTGTATTATGTCAATATGATAGAATGTAATGAGCAAATAGTACATAGGAGACCCCTTGGATATATAGCCAAGGTGAGAACATAGAAGGGCATAAGATTATGACAAGTGTCGTAATCTTATGACATGAGACAACTATGAAAAGTTATCACTCCACCTAAAGTGGAAAGGTGATAATGTGATAATCACCACAAAAGGTGGATCTCCCACAAAAGGTGGAGAGATAATCACGTGTCCACAAAAGGTGGAAGTGATGAGGTATGAGATGTCAACTCCACCAAAGGTGGAAAATCTCCAACAACCTCCTATGTGGTCCCTAAGTAAACTTAACTAAGGTGTAATCAAGACCTAGGACAAGGTACAAGACATTTAATTACACCAACACCTAAGACCCCTAAGTATGTGTAGAAGAATCATTCAGAAGATCAGATCATTGGTGATAAAAGCAGAGATGTGTTGACAAGAATGGTTGTTATGATAAAAGAACAAGTAAACTTGTGTTTACTTTCAAAAGTTTAACCTAAAACAATGATTGAGGCATGCAAAGATGAGTATTGGAGCAAGGCTATGGAGGAAGAAATAATGCAGATTGAGAAGAATCAGACTTGGGAACTTGTCCCAAGACTAGAAAACAAGAATGTGATTGGAACTAAGTGGGTATTCCAGAACAAGATGAATGAGAGTAGAGAAGTGGTAAGAAATAAGGCAAGACTTGTGTTTAAAGGCTACTCGTACGTGGAAGGAATATATTTTGATGAGAAACTTGCTCTGTTGGCAAGAATGGAAGCTATTAGGATGTTTTTGGCTTTTGCAGCACATAAGGATTCCAAAGTCTATTAGATAGATGTGAAGTCTACATTTTCAAACGGTGGGTTGGAAGAAGAGGTTTATATTGAACAACTGAAAGGCTTTCAACTATCAGATAATACTGATATGGTCTACAAATTGAAGAAGGCATTCTATGGACTCAAGCAAGCTCCTAGAGCTTGGTATGCAAGATTGGATAGTTACTTGTTGCACCAAGGATTCAATAAAGGTATCGCAGATAGTAATCTTTATTTCAAAATTGAAAATCTTGATTGTGGTTGTGTATGTTGGTGACAATCTTTGGAGGTAATGAAGGAATGTGCAAGAAATTAGGAGAAGAGATGCATAAATAATTTGAGATGTCTATGTTTGGGGAGATAAATTTCTTCCTTGGACTTCAAATCAATCAGACAAAGAAAGGGATATTCATTTCAAAATCTAAGTATGTCAAGGAAATGTTAAAGAGGTTTGGGATGGAAGAATATAAACTAGTATGTACTCCTATGGTTACTAGTTGCAAGCTGAGCAAGAATGATGAATCTCCTAAGGCTTATTAGAGAAAGTACATAATATCAATGATTAGAGGACTGTTATATCTAAATGCTACTAGACCATATATCATGCATGTAGTTTTTCTTGTGGTTAGATTTCAAGAAGATACCAAAGAGTCACATGTGGTAGTAGTGAAGAAGGATATTCAAATATTTGAAAGGAACTTGGAACATGGTTTGTGGTATCCAAAAGATATTGATTTCTCTCTGAGTGCTTATACAGATACAAATTGGGTAGGTTGTGTGGATGATAGAAAGAGTACAAGTGGCGGTGCTTTCTTTCTTGGAAGCAGGTTGGTGTCTTGGCTAAGCAAGAAGCAAGATTCAGTGTCATTATCTACTACAGAGGCATAATACATTGTTGTAGCATCATGTTGCACACAGGTGTTATGGATGGAACAAACTTTGAATGATATCAGAGCGGTATATGATGAACCTATTTCTATCTTCTATGATAATATAAGTACTATTAATATTTCAAAGAATCTGATAATGAATCAAAGACATAAAATATTTCAATCCGGTATTATTTTTTGAGAGAGAAGGCTACAAAGAATGAGGTGAAGTTGGAGTATGTTCCTACTAAGGATTAAGTTATAGATATCTTCATGAAGGCTCTTCCTAAGCATAATTTTGAGTATCTTTAATAAGTTGGGGGTTATTGCCCCTCCTCTCAATTAAATGCATAAGGATATGCATCAATCCAATGGATCTCAAGATTCATTCCTTTTTTTGGACTGATGTTGGTATGGGAGTAGGTAGAAGCATTGTTGGTTGTTGCAGTCAAGGGAATAAGTGTTGTCATTGTGTGGTATACAGGTGTTTTTTTTTGTCAGCTATGTCAAAGGATATGTGCAATGGTTACTAGTTGGTGAAGTATGCAAAAAAGGTGTGAATAAAATAGAGAGCAATAAAAGAAAAATTAGTTGTAGAGCAATTGTTGTCCCTTATATGTATTTCCTTTGAGGGAGAGAAAGTATGTATGTTTGATGTCAAAGGGGGAGAGATACAAGAGTTTCCCTTTACCATTGCTATCAAAGGGGGAGAGAGAGTTATCTAAAAAACATTATGAAGTAAGGAGAGAAAGAGTTGATGCTTGTGTAAGGGGGAGTAGTGTGTACTAATGTGCATTAAATGTGATCAGAGTTGTTTCTGTGTTGTTGGAAGTTTTTTCACATCATGTGTTGCTATTAATGGAAAAGTGAGAGATTGTTGTAAGTTTATGTTGTCATTGATGTCAACGGATCTTTTTTGTTGCATTGATTTCAATAGGTCTATGGGAATATTGTTGGAAGTCTATGGAGATGCTTTGATCGGTTGCATTATGTTGTCATTAGTAGTATCACTGATGTCAACCTCTAGTGTTACTTTGATGAGCATGTGTTGGTGATGTTCAACCTTTTGTGTGGTTGAGACACTATAGAAGTGTTCTAGGTGATCAGTTTGAGTTTGTGGTGAGTGCTTTTGAGAAAATTTGAATAAAAGAGGAAATAGTGTGGTGAAGAGTGTTCAGTGTGACAGAGTGGTGTTTATTTTTTTGCTCTGCATTTCTTCATGGTCAAAGATCTATCTATACAATTTGGATATGTTGATCAAAGGTTTTTAGAGGTTTTATATCTAAAGTTTTAGGTTTTGGATCATTGTGCAGAGAAAGTCGTGTTCACCAATGTGTGAACTGTGAAAGTAGTGTTATTTGGGGGAAATGGCTTTGCTCCACATTTCTCCATAGTTTGGTCTCTGGTCTTACCAATATGAGGGTGTACTTATATTGCTCATATCCATCTTCAATTGTATTTGTTTGTGTTTTTGTGCCCGACAAGGGTGGAATTAGGTGTTGTAGTGTGTGGAAGGTTACCTAGTTGTGCAAAATGAATATATTCTTTTGGTGTATGATGTTGCGAGGGTGTTGCTGGATTTCAGGGTGTTGATGGACTATTCTAAAATTTGTTTAAGTGTTGTGTATGGTCTATAATTTGTCTTTGGATCAAAGGAAATGTGTATTTAATTTTTTAATGGTGTTAACATAGGTTCAACCGACCTTGGGTGTTTACACTAATTGCAGACACTCTTCAATGTTTTTGGAAGTGTGGCATGGCGTGTTTATATGGATTTAAGTTTGATTTAAGGTGCATGATGTGGTCCACCTTCATTCATTTCCATCGCAGGAATGTTTTTGTGCCAACCTAATTTGAATTTTCACGTTTGAGGTGCACAACCGACCTTGTGAATTATTTTCAAGGTTGAAGATGGTATATATGTGTGATGATTTGTTGTGTGAAGTGTGTAATGTTAAGTGTTGGGATGTGAAGTGTGAAAGTGTGAAATGCAATATGAGGTTAAATGCCTAAGACTACTAGAAGCAATGGGCAGAAGGTGTCTACATTCTACATAAAGAGTATGAACATTTTGGTGAAGCAGTGGTGGAAATTTTATGTTGCTCTGAGATGGATTTCTCATTGTAACAAATATTCTATTTTATTCTTTCTAATCTAGTAGTAAGGAATTCTTTTCTTTTGGGAAATGAGCCTATTGTATTTGGTGTTGCAATTACTTTATATTGTGAGCTAATCCTCACTGTGGTTTTTTCCTTCTTGGGTTTTCCACGTAAATTTGGTGTTCTCATGTGTTTGGATGTGTTTGAATTATTGTTTCTCATGTTTACATTCTGCTAATGCATGATAAGGGTTTGATGGTTGTTAAGGGTTTAAGGAATAATGTAGATTTGAATATTAATGAGGGTTTTGATGTTTTAATATACAACTGATTCACCCCCCCTCAGTTGTCTTATGCATTCCACACAAAATCCTTCCAAAAATCTTCAATTTTTGGGATATGATAATAACCTAGACCAAAATACAAATTATCTTTGATATAACCCTTAATATCAAAGGAAATAATCATGGTGTAAAAGAACATGTTTAACTTTTCCAGCGATCACTTAATATTTAGAGCATCAAAAAATGATTTGCACCTATAGTGACTAGGGCCAATAGGAAATGGGATTCTGGTTTTTCTCTTTTCTTTGCATCTTATGTTGACCACTCCAATTTTCTTGCAAATTTCAATAAATATGAGTTTATCATCCACATAATTGGGCAACTTGTATGGATGGCCATCATACCCTCCTATTTGAATGTAAGTGAACTTTAAAAATTGGATGAAATAGTTTCCATAATTCTTGATGACAATAGTTGCTTCTAAAGAGATCCAAAGTCATGCGTTCCCTTGGATTGTCCTTATTATCAACATGATGAATGCATCATTCACTCTCTTGAAGTGCTTATAACTTTTTTCTAATTGGAGTTGTGGATAAAAATCATGAATTTGAGTCATGTTATTATATGTCCCTTTGGTGCTAAGACCAGGCCATGTCTTCATACTGACAATGGCATAAAAGAGATAAGATGTCATGTAGAAATTTTTATTCACCTCGAAGAAAGTAAACTGATTATGTAAATTATCGCTAATAATGTCTCCCCAATCAAGAAAAACTAGTTTCTTGCACATGTGATAATTTTGAAAAGATACATCTGTGAACGGGTGAAAATACTTGTTAGAAAATGAGCAACAAACAAAAAAGTGCAAACAACAACTATAGAAACCCTACACCTCAAGATTGGGCAAATGCTTAACTTAACAAAACAAAATGGAACCTTTTACCTTGTTGAGTTGTCCTTGGGTCGGCCCTTCGATCTTCGATGTTGTATGCTCCTTTGATGGCAAAAGATGCAAGTGTGGATTGTGAGATGGATGGAAAAATGGGTGAAAGTGGATGCAAATGCAAGTATTTGACTAAGTATGGCTCAAGAGAAAAATTTGCAAGAGTTTGTCTAGCACAATGATCTCCTCCCAAAATGAGATAAAAGAGGGGGTATTTATAGAGAATTTTGAATTCTCTAGAGAAATAAATGGTTGGGATTAAACCAACAAGGCCAAGATGTAGGGCTATGGTGAGTTGAGAACTCACAAGCCCTCACATCTTGACATGTGGCATGTGAAGTGGCTTGAAAAGGATGATGTGTACACAAGTTGGAAAGAGAGTACATGACATGGAGGTACTACATAGTACCTTGGGATTTGGACAAGATCTCCTCATAAAGGAGGTTCTTGTCCCCATGTGGGTGAAAGGACATGTGAGGAATTAAAAATTCGTCAAATATCCACATGGAAATGAGAGAAGGAATTTAAAATTCCTTGGAATGTATTGGAGGATTAAATGTGAATTAAAAATTCACATGGGGAAAGGGGTGCCTTCTCCAAAAAGAAAAAATAAAATTAATAGGGTTGACTTAGGAAACATAACATGGAGATTAGGTTGACTTAATTAAGTGATTAAGGTTGTGCAAGTACCTGATTAAACAAATTAATTACATATTAGAGGCAAGTGGGAGAAGGGGAAGAGTTCACATGTGACTTTATGTGACAAGTCAAAGATCACATGGGGAAGAGAAAAATGAATTTAATATTCCTTGGAAGGATAAAAGAAATTAAAAATTTCTTGAGAGGTTGATTAGGCTAGTTAATGAAGATTAGAGGAGGGTTAGGTGGTTAAGAGAGATTAGAGGCCAACTTGCAAAAGTTGGAGGATGTGACACATCCTAATCAAGGATTAGGCATGTGCACATCCCTAATAATGAGATTAGGAGAATAATTAGGATTAAGAAAAAAGGATGTGGCATGTGAGGAATTAAATAAATGCATTCTTTAATTCATTTGGTGAAAAGAGGATTAAAGAGATAAGGTATTTATTTATTAATTAAATACTTAGGATTTGAAATTAAGGATATTAATTAAATAATAAGGACATTACTTAATTAATGCAAATAAGGGGATGCTTAGATGAAAGGGGATAAATTTGGATAAATTAAGTGTCCAAATTTAGGTGTCTACATTTTTCCCCTCTTTTAGATGGTGTTACAAAGTAGCATCATTTCAAAGAATATTAAAACATAGAACCTAGAAGAAGATGGTTAGATTGGGAAAGATGCCCCAGTCATTCAAAGGAGTGACTAGGAAGGGAAAAAAATGATGAAAAATGGGGATGAAGGATGCCCCCTTGAGAGGACATGTGGGTTCAAGAGAACATGGGTGTGCTCTGAAAATGGAGGAGAGGATGCAAGGGGTATATGAGGAAGATGATGCAAAGTGATGGGTAAGAAAGGATGAAAAGGCTGGAGGAGATTGGGAGGGGAGAGTGATGAAGGATGAATGGATGGGGGGGATTTTGATGGATGAGAGGATGGAGATGAAATGCAATCCAAATGCAATTTTCCATCTTTAGGAGCACTGATTTTTGCTATAGCAGAAGACACGACACACCAAGGTATAGAGGACCAAGGAAAATTAGTGTCTAATGCATGAAACAAACACAACAAACAAGAAGGTTATCCCAACACCCCAAAGTCACGATGACCTTGGTCGGCCAGGTATTGGGATAACCGCAAGCACACAAGGATGCCCTAGCATAATACAAGACCTCAGGGATCTTGGTGGGTACTACATGGACAACCAAGAAGACATTAAAAAGATCAAGATATGCCCCTATGTTGACCAATCAAAAACACCATAATATGATGGATCATGGCAGCCTTGACAAGTGATGATAGGGAGCTCAAATGATAAACAAAAGCCAAAAGTATCAAAAGATCACAATCAATTTCAAATGTCCTTTGCCATAGGATCAAGGGGATAGATGGGATTGATGAGGTCTGTTAGGAAGGATGCATCCTATTGAGACCAATGATGGATACTTAAGCTAAAAGATCGATATGACACATGATATTCAAAACCAATTGGATTTGTTGATACAAGTGGATCTCGTTTGTTAAGAACCACCTAGATAAGGGCATAGCTTGATGACACGACACAAGAGATGACACAAGATAGGAGACTGACACATCCTAGCAACCTAGGGGCTCAGGGGAAGATCAAAGATTAGCCTTGCCTACGTGAAAGTGCAAAGCCCTCGTAGTTCGATAAAAGGTGATGAAAGACCATGATGGGGACTTCAATGGATGATAAAGATAGGATGGAGAAAAGGAGAAAAGTGGACAATGAAGATCGATGATAGACGATAAAAGAGTAGATGGAAAAGCCAAAAGACTGATGATAGATGATAAATGAGTGAATAAAGGAACCCTGGGGGATCAAATGATCAACCTTGCCTATGTGAAAGCTAGGGGCAACTTAGTTCGACAAAAGGACCAAAGCCAAACGATGGATAAAGGATGATGAGATGAGACAAGATAGACCTATTGGATTGGATAGGATGATGGTGATCACGAAGCTCAAGGATGGGATAGTTATCCAAATCATTAAAAGATGAATTAGGAGGATGATATGATGGAGAGATGAGGGATGAAAAAGGAGAAGAGATTGAAAAGATGTGCAAAAGAAGTAGAAGTGATGATGATAAGATAGATGGAATTAGATTGCATGGGGAGTAGCCTATAGCTAGATACCAATGACAAGGGATTATGAGATGGGATGAGGATAGAGGATGGGGGAGGAAAATGATTGATTGGATGGATTGGATAAAGGGATAAGGATTTGGATGAGGAAAAGGTTACCAGATGGATAGATGAAAAGGGATGCTATGATGGAAGGATAGGAAGATAAGGATGGGGAGATGGATATAAGGATTGTTTGTAGGGATAAAAGATAAGGATGGGGAGATGGGTATAATGATAAGGAGATGAGGATAGGGAAATGGAAGGGATTGCTCTAATGGAATGAATGATGTCTCTAAGGACTATATCACAAAGGAAGATAGATGCCCCCACTCTAGATATTTCATGTGCGAGGAGGCATGAAGGATGCAATAAAGAAGGATAGGAAAATAAAGGAGTGAGATGGATGAAGATAGGATGCATGGATAAGGAAGGGAGAAGGTAGCATGACGGGTGGATAAGGAAGGTAGACGAGTGCAGGAGGAGCAGGATAGTGGAAATGAGGGGAATGTATGTAAGAGGTTCCAAAGCATGTTTATATGTTTTCCCCTATTGTTATCAAGATCACAAGGAGGATGGAAGGATTGGGATAAATGAGATATGCCAAGCAGGATGTGTAAGATAGGTAGGATGGAGGGGATGAATGAAAAGGATGTATAGGAAGAAGACGGGTGCATAGATGGAAGCATAGCGGATAGAAGGGAATGCATATCAGGAAGCGCCCCATGTGCGATGGGGATTTATGCATGATGCCCGCTTGTTCGTGTTTTCATCATGGTACTTATCCAAGGTGCTTGTTTACCAAATTTTCATACCATTGGATGAATTATTTCTCTTTACTATTTTATTTGTTTGATTTTTCTTTGATTTTTTTGACTTTTTTTTTTTTTTTGACTTTTTGATTTTGACCTTTTGGATTTTGACTTTTTTGGATTTTTTGACTTTTTTGGATTTTTTGACTTTTGGATAGCATGCATAAGGAGATGGATAAGGATAGGGATGAATAAGTGGATTTAGAATGTGATAAGGATATGGATGAAGGACTCAAGCATCAAGTTCCATACAAGGTGTTAAGAGCCCATATTCGAAGTGACTGTTGGACATTGGTACAATCTTATTAGGATAAATGGATTATGCAAGAGGATGAATTAGAGGGATTTGATGGGGGAGATGTGGGGTAATGGATGGGATGCTGGAAAGGGTATGGATAGAATGATGGGGTGGATGATGTGGTGAGTTCAGGACCAACATTGGCACATGTGGTGGTGGATGTGAAAAGATAAGAGGATTAATGGATGGAGAATGTGGGGATAATGGAGGAGATGGAATAGTGAATTTCGGGACATAGGGACCCAAAATAGATTTAGGAGAGGGTGGATGAAAATGATTAGCTTTTGGATAATCAATGTTGGATGTTGTTACAAATTTTTCATTTGAAGGCATTGCATCTTTTTTCTTTGGGATCCACATAGTTTTGATCTTTTCTTTGGTGGGCCTTTGTGGCCAACGGATTTGATTTGGATTTAGATTTTTCTTTTCTTCAACATGTCGTTTAGGTTCATGTGGATCTTTAGATTTAGGCACTTTTGCTTTGGCATCCAAAGTGCTTTTACTAGCAATGGGATGGGTGTGAGGAGATGGATGATATAGAGGGATGGAGGTAGGATTATGAGGATTACGTGTAGATGGAGAATGTGTAGGTATTTGACTTTGTTGATCCTGATTAGGGGACATGCGAGAAGGATGTTTATGATGGATGACATGGATAGGTGTTGGATGGATGACATGGCTAGGTGTTGGATGGATGAAAGGATGAGATGGAGGAGATGATTTTGGGATATACAGACCCAAAGCAGACAGAGTGGGTGGAGGGACATAAGAACCCAAGATGGATGGAGTAGATGAAGGATGGGAGATGGTGGATGGAGGGATGTAAGGACCCAAAATGGATGGAGTAGATGAAGGAGGAATATGGATGGTTATTTTGAGGCGATACGATAGAGGAGGAGGGATGGCAGCATATGATTTGGTGGAGCGATGGGAAGAGCTAACATTTCTTTTGGAAAAGGCTCGTTGAGGACATCTAGAGGTTGTACCAACATCTCTAGATTGTGAGTCTTGGGAAATAGGTCCAAGACCTTGCATGCAGATTTGTTCTTTGACTTGGATGGGCTCTAAAATACCTTGCTCATGAAGGCCTAGACCTTTTCCTTGATAGTTCATTTTCTTGAGCATGCGATCCATGATAGGATTTGTGTTATTCTGAAAACATGATGCGAGTCCATTATTAGGTGGAGGATGATGGGTGGTATATACACTGTGTTTTTCTTCTGCGAGGCCACCATGGAAGAATGTGAGAGTACAAAGGGGATATGCAAGTGGTGTGGGGATAGCAGTTTTAGGTGATGATGGGGGATCATGAGAGGGAGATGATGGGGTAGCAGCATTTGGATGGGTTGTATCAGGAGAGGGATTAGGGGATATGATAGGATCTGGATTTGTGGTAGTAGGATCATGCGATGGAGATGGAGCGGTGGAATCTTGAATGGCAAGGGGATCATGGAATGGAATGGATGGGGGACTGTGATCTTGAGGTGGACTAGATGGGATGGTAGGATCTTATCTGGAGAAGGGGATATGTTGGCATGCTTTGGATTAGGCTCTTGGCATGACTCATCGTGTGGGAGGCATCGTAATGGAGTCTTGGTGGGACTCTTTAAGTGGGGAAGATGGAGGGATAGAGGATTCATGAAGCTCAAGGGAATGGATTTTAGTGACACTAGGAGTGGAAGAAGTGGATTGGATTTGGGAATCATCGATGGGTTCGACAACTATTGGAGTAGGAGGTGAGTGTTCACTAGATTCAGTAGATGTGATGGTAGGAGATGGGGGCTCAGTGGATTCAAAGGATGTGATGGTTTCAATGGTTTGAGTGGTGCTAGGGGTGGTATCATCAATGATAGGTGTTGGGTGGACAAGGGTCTCATCACTAATGACCGTGGATGATGGGTTGGGACGGCATGATTCCACAACTTCAAGGTGTGGAGTGGGAGATGTCTTCTTTGTTATAAGTCCTTGGAGAACTTCTAGAGTGAAAAACTTGAATACTCTAGGTTGAGATGGCATGGTAGGAGTGGATGAAGGATTATGGATTAGTGGGGGATTAGGAATAGGGATTGGTGGACTAGGATTAGATGGGGGAATGGGATTGGATGTAGGACTGGATTTTTAAAACTTACTTGAATCCTCATTTCCCATCAACTTGTGAAGTAGAAAAATCATATTGGATACTTTTCTGAATGAAGAGAAACCTATGTAGAATATTTGGCAATTGAGATTTTCCTCTTTTTAGTACTTGTAACCAATTCCTTGCCATGGTGTTGAGATACTCATTTTCTTCTTAGTGAAGTTTGTTTGTGCAATCCCTTTGTCTATATTGGTAAATTGGTCTCTAATACGCAATCTGAGAATAATTCTAAAGGAAAGGCTATCCAACTTGGCCATTAGTTTATCATCAATGGTTTTGACCTCCTTAGTTTCAAGATTATAATATTTCATGCACTCTAAAACTAAGTTAAGACACTGAACTACTATTGGAAATCCAGTCACATGATCCAACCTTATCTCAAATATATTTTGTGCCAATGGTGATCTTTTACCCTCTTCCATAGTCTTCTAGAAGTCCTATAGGCTGATATGTCTCAAATTTGTATCTATGATATCAGGAAGTGTACTTTCTAGTACTGACATAAATTTATATCCTTGATATTTTTATTTCATGTTTGTGGATAAGAATGGTGTTATTTGATGAATCTATATTCAAAGCTTACTTTTTTTATTCCCTTACAAAGAGTCTTTATACCTTGCATCACTTTGAAAGCTTCCAAAACATTCTCAACAAAACCTTTCTATATGCATTCTGCCATATTTGCATTCATGAGACCAAAACTAGTCTACCTACAACTATTGCTTCAATTTTTTCACAACTCAAGTTCCTTGTACCATGTATACTAGCATTTCATTGAGGTATTTTATCAAATATATTGTGTTCTTTGCCTATGCATCACATTTTTCATATATATCTATTTCATAGTTCTATTGGCATGAGATATTTCTCATAGAGGTTACAAAATTTGGATTTCCAAATGCTAGTTGCATCTAGTTAAAATTTGATAAAACCCCATAACAAATATATTTCATTCATAACCTACAATCATTGCATTCTATAAGAACACATTGCTTTGAAGAATTTTTCAAAAAAAATATTTTATTTTTCTATGCTTCCATATAACTATTATCCTTGCACTACTAGATTCATGAGCTTGAGCAAAGATTTTTCTAGCCTTTTAAATGAAAATACAAAATATTTTCAACTTGTTTTAAAGCTCCCATCTTGGTGTGGGCTAAGAGGTTTCTCACAGAGGTTAAGGAATTTGGTGCTATACCTGCCATGTGTATTTTCTTGAAAGTTTTGAATGCCTTCCTAAAAAATCCATTTTATTTATATCTTGTGATCTACGCAAGCCATGATGTTGGCCTCCTCTAATGGTTTAATAACTAAGCCCTTAGAGTTGTGACCTAGAGATTAGACATTTGCACTAAGTAGCTATCTTACTCATCATGAAGGTGCATTTCATTGTTAACCTAGGGACATAAACTTGAAATGGGTCAGCACTGTATGTGCACTAGGACTCCACTGTAGTCATCCATAAACTAGAGAAGAAACAATACTGGAAATAAAATGCTGGAAAGAAATCAACTTGAGCACTAAGTATGAATCAACAACTACACTAAGCATTAACAACTGGACTAGAAATGAAAGATAGGAATAGGTAAAAGAAGCTTAGAAGGGAGAGGTCGACGAGGAGCACTTTGCAATTGGTGGGTCTTGTGATAGGGTCCTTGGTGTTCGTGCTGGTGCCAAGTGGGGGGGCTGGTCCTCCACTCAGGTTTGTTTGTGTGGCTTCCTTCGTATGTTGGGGCTGTCGCATTTTTGTTCTCCTTGTTTTCCCTAATTTTGTGAGTTCTTTTATTTTATTTTGGTTATGCAACCATCTCTCTATTGCTCTCTCTCTATGAGTATTCTCGGGCTTGACCCTTAGGGGCTTGGATGGAAGAAGGTGCAAACCCCCTGATCCCTGGGTAAATGGCAGTGATCAACCTTCATCAGTTAAATCCTTTAAAGCAATGGTTGAAGGTAATCATTTCCCTATTCCTAAAATTGCTAGGTTTTATATTGGTGTGGAACTAGAAAAGGAGGGATGTAGTGGCGTGGTGGATGGTGAAGGTAAGTCCCCAATTACTCCTTGCTTTACTAGACTCATTCCTAACCTTGGCATGAAAAATGTTATAAAAAATGTTTGTGGTAGGCTTAAAGACACTGCAATTGTTTTTGCTGCTATGGACTTAAAACAAAATTCCTGCGAGAAAATATATCGATGCTTGGTTCTCTAGCGTTTGGGCTATTAAACTTGGCATCCAAATAAGTTATTGTAGGATGCTCCAACATGGGCTATTCGTTATTTTTCTAAAAAATAATGATATGCAAACCAAAGTGATCAAAAAATTATATTGGAATCTTGATGGTTGTGTTTTTCATGCTCTTGCATGGTCACCAGCCGCCATTGCGGAAGAGGTACTCGCCCTCTCTTTCTCTAGGTGGGTTTTGATCAAGAATCTTCCCCCTAATTTTTGGGAACTCATCCCTGCTCTGTTGGCTCCCTTTGGCAATGTGGTTCGCGTGGATGAAGTGAAGGCTTCTCTTCCACACCTCGACGGTCGCGCTCTGGTTTCTCTGAATCCTGGCACAAAAATTTTGCTGAGCATTGCAATTGAGGATGAGGGAAATATCATCTGATTCCCTATAGAAGTCTTGGGAAGTGTTAACACATGTTATTTGTGTAGAAAGGAGGGGCACATTCACAAGAATTTCCCCTTGATCAAAAGGAAACCCAAAAAAAACCCTAACACTATCCTTAACACAGGTAAAGAGGTGGCTAGAACTAATGGTGGGGGGGGGAATCCTGGTGGGAAATCCACTGATCCCCCCGCATTGGAGAATAAAACTGAGGTTGTTCAAGTAGATAACACCCAAAGAATCTAGTTGAAAACCTTTAGTCCCTCTAGTGAGGCTAGAGGAAGTAATCAAGAACCTAAAGATCTTACTGAATTTCCTACCAGAAATGCCTTTGAAGTCTTAAGGGAAACAAACAAAAACCAATGTGAAGATGTTTCTAATTATGAACTAGAACCCTCAAGTTGTTCCACCCCCAAGATCCCTCTAAATAAATCTTCTCTCATCTAGAATTATGACCATATCCAAAAATTAAATGCTCAACAGATTGCCATGCGTGAAATAAGAAGAAGAATAGAACAAAATCTTTTGAATGGCCACCTGACTAGTGACAGGAAAGCTAACCAAGAGAATCTAATGCAAATAAAGAGGGTTGATGGTAAAACCACCTTGGAGAATGGCAACCTGGATGACACTCAACTGGAGTCTGTTGATTTGATGGAGAACATTAGGACTAAAAACTTACCCAATAGCTCCAACTCTGTTATTCTTGAGAACCACCCTGAAAGTGGTGAGGAACTAAGACTGGACGAGGCTGGGGATGAAACCAATCAATTGAATAAGAAAGATGTTGGGGCTAAAGGAGGAGACATACTCCTGGATCTCAGTCAAATGAACGAAGGCCTTGTTGGGTGTCACCTTGGTGTATCCAATGGCGAGGCCGTTACTTGCAAACCCCCTGTCAATGAAAGTGGGATGATCCAAGAAGATCTTAACCACCCTGAAAGAAATCTAGATCCCCCCTTTTTAACCTCTTCCCCTCACCAGCCTAATACTAACATGGAATCAACTGAAGAAGTTGTTGAAACTGTGAATGAGAATATCACAAAGTGGTAGATTGAAAAAGTGAGGAAGCCTAGGAATGGGCCTGATAGGCCAAGGAAGTATGAGATCCCCTTATCAAACAACAACAACATTCAAATGGTTAAAAACAAAAGGAAAAAAATAAGTCTCATTATTCATTCCCCCATAGCAAAAAGGGTTGAGATGGAAGAAAAACTGCCCAAGTGCTTTGAGCAGTTCAAGAGTAACCAAGAGGATTCCAGTTTGATTGAAGATGATAAATATTAATATCATCTCCTGGAATGTACGGGGGTTAGAATCCCCAGATAGAAAGTACATTGTTAGAAGGTTCTTAAACCCAAAACCCCAAAAAGACATTGTTTTCCTTCAAGAAACCAAGGCAACAGGTTTTACATTAGAGGTCAACCTAAATTTCATTTGGAGGGATGCTTACCAGATTTCCACCAAACATGAAAAAGGGAGAGGGGGAGTCTCTATACTCCTAGCCAATAGATGGAAACAATTTATAACCAGTCAAGGTACCTCCCCCTACAATAGAGTTGTGTGGGTAACGATTGTGAAGGAGGAAGTCAGTTTTGGGATATGCTTAGTATATGTAGCTAATGACCATGGGGAGAGAGCACAATTGTGGCAATGGCTTGCCACCCGGTTGCCTAATATCCCCTAGGTGCTGGGGGGAATTTCAACATGGTGGAACACCAGGAGAACAAGTGGGGGGGCGTTGATTTGACCTAGAAAGGGGTGGAGAGGCATTCTTGGCAAAGGTTGAAGCACAAATTGAATTTGGTGGACCCCTTGGAAAGGAACAAGAAGGAAGCCAAAGGAATTTGGTACATGTGGTGTAATGCACAACAAGGGGGGAAGAGAATCTATTGTAGGTTAGATAGATTCTATGCGAACAATTTTTTTTTAGCTTCTTGCCTGATAGCACTGGGTGCAAAGTTGGTGTGTACCCCTGCACTCTGTCTGATCATCACCCGATCAAATCCAAAATTGTTTCTTCCCAAGGGAGGTAGAGAGACCTCCCCAAAAAGGATAAGTTCATTCTCAATGCTCAGTTGCTACAGGATAGCGACTGTAGAGATGGAATTTCCTCCATTAGGGAGATAAATAAATGGCTTTTGAAGGATGAAAGTGCCATCTCGAGGTGGTAGCGAATTGTGGAGGCCTGGAGGAAATTTTTCCAAACTGTAGGAAAGAAGAAGGCTCTAGATGCCAAGAAGGAGGAGAATGACTTACAGGAAAAGCTGGTAATTGTTGAAACAAAGATTCAAGTTGAACTAGATAGCATAAAGTGTTGTGAAGCTCTCACACAAGCAAAAAATGGTCTTAGGAGACTCCAAACCTACAGGATCAAGGGCCTCAAAGTAAGGGCCGAACTCAATTGGCTGAACCATGGTGATAAAGGATCAAAAAAATTCTTCAATTAAATTAAAGAAAAGAGTAGTAAGGAACATATAGGGCAGATTTGGGAAGAAGGAAAGCTCCTTACCTCTCAGAAAGATATCATGCAGCAATTCCATGCCTTCTACTCCAAATTTTTCACTTCTGAGGGGAATGAGGAAAGTAATAGGAAAGCTAGGAGCTTTGTTAAAGGGATCATTCCCCAAAAAATTGGAAGCATAGATGCTGCTCAACTTGCCAGTGGCATAGATTTTCAATTGAATTGGTATGGCTTTGCGCAGTGGTTTGGCGTGGGCTAGGGCTCGCGTGCCCTAGCTCATCCTAATTCTTGCATTCCTGCTCGGCATCCGAGCCTTTTCTGTAGCTTTCAAGGGGGGTTTGCTTATTTGCAGGGGTGTGCTAGTCAGATAGGGGATTTTGACCTTTTGGCTTGTGGGTGGGCGTTCTCTGCCTTTTATCTGTGCTTGGTGTGTCCTCGGTAGGTGGCATGTGATGGTTTGAGTTTGTGGGTCCCCTACCCTGTTTCTCTCTCATTTTGTTGGGGATTGTGCTCTTCGATCCATGGAGAATCGAGGGCTAGCCTCTTCTTAGGTATCCTCTGGGGATTTGGAGATGGTAGAGCTGTCTTCTTCGATGCATGCCAGTGTTAAGGAACAGACAGGTGAACCCCAATCTGGGGAAGGGGTCTCCTCTTCAAAAGGGATGTTTTGGATAAAAAAAGTAAACGGTTGTTTGGAGAGTTCTAAGGATCGCCCAGTGTTGGTTATTCAACCTGAGCAAGTTTTAGAGGATGTTGAATACTGGTGTAATCATTCCCTTATTTGCAAATTTCTAGGCCTTCGTCTTTCTTTACCTGTACTGGAATCCTGGGCGTGTCGAGTTTGGAACCTAGAAGGAGATATGGAGATCCTTTTAGCAGCTAATAACTATTTTTTGGTTATATTTTCAAGCATGTCGGATAGAAATAGGGATTTTGAAGGAGGCCCTTATTTCTTTAACCAGATGGGGCTCTTCATCAAGCCTTGGCACATGGGCTTCAACTCTGCCGAGGAGATCCCCTCGTGGGTACCTGTGTGGGTTCGACTGTCGAGGCTTCCATTGGAATTCTGGAGGGAAGATATTCTTCACTCAATCTCATTGCTTCTTGGAAAACCTGTGGGATCGGCTACACAAACTCAAGATCGTAAGGTAATTTATTTTGCACGTATTTGTGTAGAAGTTGATTTAAATAATCCGTTACTAGATTCTATGGAGATTTGCATGGGATCATCTTCTTGGATCCAACAACTAGATTACGAGACCCTACCATTTAGATGCATAATTTGTCATGAATATGGTCATTTACATCATAGATGTCCTAGAAATAAATCTTCCCCCTTGGCTGCCTCTAGACCTCCTAGGGAGGACAAGGGGAAGGCTCCTTTGTCTGATGGACCTGCAAATAAGGAGGTTTTTATTCTGGTTAAGTCCTGTAACAAAGGCAAAGGCAAGAAGAGAACCTGGATGGATAGACAAAATGATGGCACTTTTAACAGGTTTGATGTTCTTGATGACTTGGTCCAAGAGGAAGGAATTCCAGTTGAGCTCTCTTTTGGGGCTAAGGGTCAACATGAGGTTCAAGATGGGGATGCAAAGAAAGAGGATAAGATTTTATCTCTAGGGGATCAATAGGTTGGATAGATGGCTATGGATTTTCCTTCTCAAGTTCAGGATATTAGAGATCTCCAAGGGTCATAGGTTCTGGAGGGTACAGTTGTGTTGGCTTATGTTCCCCCTACTACTAAGGGGACCTCAAATTCTATGAAGGGTAATAAAGTTTCTGCTGCCTTAGGCCTACAATAGAAATCCTTTAAAAAGGGGCCTCTAGACAAACCGTCAAGGAGTGGAAGGAAGACCGATCAAGAGAAGGTCAAGATTATGGGTGATACATTGGTTGAGTCGGGGTCTGTGAAACCCATTGATTCCCACTTCTCCCAACCCCATAAATGATTGTTTTATCATGGAATGTAAGGGGGTTGAACAATATCCCTAGACAAATGGTTGTTCGTAGATTAATTGAGTCTTAGTCTCCTAATATTGTCTTTATTCAGGAAACCAAGCTTACAGTGGATGGTTTGGCTAATTGTGCCCCGCGTATTTGGCCCCGGGGCTATTGGAAGGGGTGGGTGTTTAGGGTAGTTCAGGGGGGCTGGCTTGCTTCTGGAACCTAAGGAAGGTTTCCCCCTTATGGTGGATTTCTAGCCAGTATTCCATTTCTATGGTCGCCTCTATCTTTGAGACTGGAGAAAGGTTCCTTTTATCCAATATTTATGCTCCTACGGATTTTTTAGGTAAGTCACATCTTTGGACTCACATCAATTTCATCTAGTCCCTCGACCCATTTCTCCCATGGATTATGGCTGGTGATTTTAATGTTGTTACAAGTTTGGATGAAAAACGTGGTGGGTTAGCCAAGTTGGACCCTTCTTCAAATTTGCTCAGAGATAATATTGGTTTCCTGAATCTCATTGATGTGAAGCCAACCAATGGTGTATTTACATGGAATAATAGGAGATATGGTGTTGAGGCTATTTCAAAAAGGCTTGATAGATTTCTAGTATCCTGCTATTGGATGAATAACAGGTGGTCCACTATTTAAAAAATTCTAGATTGGAGGGGCTCTAATCACTGGCCTATCAAGTTCTCTGCCACCTCATATGGGGTCTCCAAAAACCCTTCTTTCAAATTTCAGTTGATGTGGTTAAGAGATCAATCTCTATAGGATCTTATGTTGGATTGGTGGTATGAAGGGATGCCTACCCATGGTATGACCATGTTTACTTTTAGTAAGAGGCTTCAACATGTGAAATACAGGCTTAAGAGGTGGAATAAATAATGTTTTGGGAACTTGCATGCTCAAAAGATTGCTGCTCAGTCCAAGTTGGATAATGTCATTCGTCAGATTCAGGACCAAAGGTTGACCTTTGATCTAAGTAAAGATGAGTCCTTGGCTCTTAAGGGATTAGAAGAGTGGGAGCTTTGGGAGGAGATTTTTTGGAAGCATAAATCTCATGTTGATTGGCTTTAGGAGAGGGATAGGAACACTGATTTTTTTCATAACTCGGTAAAGGCTCGGAGGCATGGGAATTCTTTCTCCTCTCTTGTTTCGCTTGAAGGGGCTCAACTCTCTTCTGGTGAAGAAATTTCCAAGGAAGTTGTCAGGTATTTTTCAAATCTGTTTACTAGAGAGGATCTTGCAGCTAAGGTCGAGGAGAGGGCCATCTTGGATTATATTCCCCACCTGGTCTCTACTGAGATGAATGGGGCTCTTTTGCGTCCTATCTTGTTACCTGAATTGGAGAAATTTGTGTTTAATATGAAAAAAGGTAAGGCTTATGGCCCATATGGGTTTCCGATTGAGTTCTTTCAGGAATTTTGGGAGATAATAAAGTTTTATCTCCTCGATGTGGTTCAGGAATCACATAAGAACAACCAAATGCTTAAGTCTTTGAATTCTACTTTTTTGGCTCTCATACCTAAGGAGGGGGCTAATCGTTTGGATCAATTCAGGTCTATTGCTTTATGTAATGTTGTCTACAAGATCATCACCAAATTGATTGCTGAGAGGCTCAAACCACTCCTTTGTGCTTTGATCTTTGCTAAGCAGGGGGGTTTTGTTCGAGGAAGAAATTTTTTGGATGGTGTTGTGATAGAAATGGAGGCTATTCACTCTATGGCTTCCTCTAAGGAGAAGGCTATGTTTATTAAACTTGACATGGCTAAAGCTTATGATAGGGTGAGTTGGGAGTTCTTACAAAAAATTCTCTTGGCTTTTGGCTTTGAAGAGGAGTGGATGAATTGGGTTCTTAGTTGTGTGACCTCGTCCTCCTTTTCAATTCTCATTAATGGGGAACCTTCAGAATTGTTTACTGCCTCTCGGGGACTTCGACAAGGGGACCCTTTATCTCCTTATTTATTCATTATCATGGTAGAGGGTCTTGGCAAATTTATTAAATCTCAGGTGAGGTAGGGTCTTATCCAAGGTTGGAGCTAGAACAATAATCTTCCTCCCTACTCTCATCTTCAGTTTGTGGATGACACTAGTTTGATGGGCATGGCCAGAATTAGTGAGGCAGTGAACTTTAGGAGAGCTTTAGACATCTATTTGAAAGCTTCAGGTCAGAGTGTCAATGATGATAAATCTTCCATTTATCTCTTTAATACTCTTCGACTTATTCAGAGTAGGATTGCTAGGATCCTTAGATTTTAGATCGGTTCTCTTCCCTTGATGTACCTTGGGATTCCTTTGGCTTTGGGATCTCAGCGTAGAGATTACTGGTAGGGGATTTTGGATAAATTCTGAAGTAAGGTTAGTTATTGGACTTGCAGATGGCTATCTTTTGTTGGGAGAGTGATTCTCCTAAAGACTGTGGTGCAGTCTCTCCCCATTTACAGGTGTTGTGTGTAGGTTCCCCCTTCCACCTTTGTGAAGGAATTTGATGCTCTATCTCAAAAATTCCTTTGGTCTGGCAACCTTCTATCCTCGAAGTGGAGTTTAGTCAAGTGGGAGTCTGTCTGCAGGCCAAAGCATGCTGGGGGCCTTGGTATCAAGTCTGTGGCTCTTGTTGTCATGGCCTTGGCGGCTAAGCTGTATTGGAGGTGGTGCAATAACTAGGATTAGGATTGGGCCAAGATTCTTTCCCACAAGTATCTTCCAGGTGCTGATAGCCAGGATGTGTCGTGACTTGCTTTGTTGGGAAAAGGATCTTGTATATGGGATACTCTTAAAAAGGAAACTCAGCTTATTAAGGATGGCCTCTTCTGGATTTGTAATAGAGGCTCTGATGCTCTATTTTGGTAGGACTCTTGGGATGGCCACCCTCCCATTCTTTCTAGCTTCCCTCAGTTTTAGCCTCTTTACCATATTTTTACTAATGTTGGGTGGATTAAGGTGGAGCATTTTAAAATTGTCAAGCATATTGGTCAGGTGGAGGTGACTTGCTGGAAGGATCCTCAGGAGTGGCCCATGGGTGGTTCTGATGGGGATCGTGTTGATCTGGCTAGAGTCTTGGAGGGTAGGTTCTGCAACTCCCTTAATGAGAGGGACACGTTGGCTTGGAGTCCTAGCCCAAAAGGTAAATTTATTGTTGCTCAAGGTTATGCTATGCTAGACATAAACTTACATGGTCTAGCTAAGGTGCCCTGGTGGAAGAAGGTATGGAACAAATTTTCTTGGCCCAAATGTAATTTTTTCTTATGATTGGTTGCTCAGAAGAAACGCCTCACTTGGGAGAATCTTCACAAGCAAGGTTTTCAGGGACCTTCTATTTGCTTCCTTTGCTTGCACAGTGAGGAATGCACTTCCAATTTTTTCTTTCTCTTCCCTTTTTCTAGAGAGATATGGCACAGGTGGTGGGAGGCTTGGCATCATGGTTGTATTCATGCTACCTCCCTAATTGAATTTTGGGAAAGTATGGGTAGGCCTCCAATGAAAACATCTTTCCTATAGGTGGCCTGGGCTATAGGGCCTATTTTCATTATCTGGAACCTTTGATTGGAAAGGAATCGTAGATTTTTTTGTGGCTCCAAATTAGGAAGTTTTCAATTGTGGCAGAAGATAATTAGCAGGCTTCAAGAGACTATTTTTGCTAAGTGTGATATGTTTGAAAATATTGATCCTGGTGATTATGCTATAGTGAGGAATTTGAACCTGGGGGATTGTAGAAGGGGTTGCTTTGTTGGAAAAAGACCCCGACATGTCAAGCAATGAGTTTGTCATGATGGGAGGTGGACACCTCCCTCGGTTGGGGTCCTGAAGATTAATATAGATGGTTCTTCTCGTGGGAACCCTGGACATGTTGGTTTTGGTGGTATAGGTAGAGGTAATGACGGTGGTGCAATTTTTTTCTTCTCTGTTTACAAAGGGTAACACTCTAATAATCTGATGGAGGCCCTTACTATTAAGATTGTTGTTGAGAGAGGATGCTCTTTAGCTAGAGGAGGATTATCTATGAGTTAGATTCTCAGATTGTTGTGGATATGCTGAACAACCAGAGTTTGGATGATGTTAGTTGGAAATTAGCCTCAGTGGTTAGACAGATTCTAAGTTTACGCAGTTTCGTGGATTCTGTCTCCTTTTGTCATATCCCTAGAGAATGGAACAGAGTGGCTGATTGTTTAGCGAAGTGGGCCTCAGAGAATGTGGATGGTTGGGATATTATTGGAAGGGATGAGTTACCTTTTGATTATCTTGGGACCCTGGAGAGGTTATTATTGGAAGACAAGAATATGTAGTACTGTTGTTGGTTTTTTAGTTGTGTTCCTTGTTTGGTGGGCCTATGGCCTTTGCTCTGTATCTTGGATTTGATTGAATAAATTTTTACCCCTTTAAAAAAAAAAAAAACTTGTTAGTGGCATAACCAAGGAGGAAATCGTGAAGGCCATCTAGTCTATGAATAACGATAAATCCCCTGGTTGGAATGGACTCCCGGTTGAATTTTACAAAACTTTTAGTGATTGGGTGAGTGATGACTTATTGTAGGTTTACCAAGAAGCCTTAATCAAAGGCTCTCTTGGCAGGATAATTAATAAAGGCATAATTAAATTTCTTTGCAAAGGAGGGGATAAGACTCTTATAAAGAAATGGAGGCCTATCACCTTGTTGAATGTATCCTACAAAGTGTTGGCCAAAGTCCTTGCTTTAAGATTGGTTGATATCTTACCAAAGTTTATTAACAACACTCAAACGAGGTTTGTAAAAGGGAGGTATATTATCAAAAATCTGATCACAAGTTGGGAGGCTATGGAATGGTCTACGCATTCTAACCAAAATTTTGCTATGCTCCTAATCGAATTTGAGAAAGCCTATGATAGGGTGGAATGGGAATTCATAAGAATGGCTCTAGAAGAATTTGGCTTTCCAGAGGAATTTTTCCATGTAGTGGATACTTTATTGAAAGATGTGGTGGCTCAAGTGGATATTAATGGCTCTCTTTCAGATGAAATCACCCTGGGAAAGTCCATAAGACAAGGTTATCCTCTTGCCCCTGCGCTTTTTGTAATTGCCTCTGATGTCATCCACTATCTGCTAAGAGATCAAACGTTTTCCCCCAAAGTTAAAGGTATCACTCTTCTTGACCAAAATGAATTGATTAATATCCAGTTTGCTGATGGCATAACCATCTTCTTGGACTTGGAGGAGGCTAACTTAGAGGATATAATGGGGAAGTTAGATCTCTTTTTCCAAGCATCTAGGGCAAGAATAACAATTGCTAAATCTAGTTTTCTTGGCTAGGAAGAAGCCCCTCCTACTTGGTTGCAGAAGTATGGTTTTCAATGGGGAGGACCAAGCAAGATAGTAAGGTAACTTGGAATTCCATTTGCAATTAGTCCTAATCTAAAGGAGATGTGGCTGTGGATAAGCTCTAAAATAGGAAAAAAGTTGGAAAGTTGGAAAAAGCACTATCTTTCCTTCGCAAGGAGGTTGCAAATTTGTCAAAAGATTCTCTCATCTTACAACATCTATTTTGCTTTTGTGTGGTTCTTCAACAGTTACTAGGTCAATGAGATTCAAAAGAAAATCAAGAACTTTATTTGGTCATATGGGAAAGGAAAGAGGAAGAAGCACTCTGTCAAATGGTCTTGGTGTTGCTTAGATAAAGCCAATGGTGGAATTGGTCTGAAGGATTTGAGAACTCAAGGCATTGCTCTAGCTGCCAAATGGATTTCCAAAGCAATGGCTGGCAATGAACCTTGGAAGGTCCTGATAAGGAACAATATTCAACTTGCAACCCCTAAATAGGCTAAATCTTGTAAAAATATGCCTCTTTGTGATATTCTTATGAATAGTTCTGCAATGTCTCCTACTGGATCCTCTATTTTCAAAAGCCTTTGGAAGGCCTGGGAGCTGGTGAAGCATAAAGTTGGTTTCAAGTATTATAACTTGTTTATAAATGATAATCTAAAATGTCATTTTAGATGTTCTCTATGGTGGAACCTGTTGCATAATTCCAAACCTTTGGCCCTCCTGCAAGGGTGCTCGGCCAAAAGGTAGAGTCTATGCGGCTTCCAAAAATTTCATAACATTCTTGAAGATGGGAAAATCAAACCCTTGGACAAGCTTACTGAGGAGTTTAATCTTGGCAATGCTAATGCTAGAACTTATAATGCTATCTTAGATCTTGTAAAAATGCTACTTTCCCCTTGAAATCTGTTGAAAAGTGTAACATTTCTGAAGATCTTGTTTGGAGTGATGGTACTCCGATTGTTGGAATTAAAGCCAAAAGTATTTATAGAGAACTAACCAAAGATGATTCTATTAAAGCCCATTTAAATGCTTGTTGGGGCATGAATTTCTCTAATGAAAAATGTGTAAAAATCTTCTCCTTTGTGTGGTAGAATATCAAGGAGCCTAAGAACGCTTGTTTCAGGTGGCAACTACTACTCCATAAGATTCCTTTTAAGGTTAATCATGCTGATGTGGACCTATGCAGATTTTGCAGGATTCCAGAAACAATATTACACATTTTTTTTGAATGTTTATATGCTAAATAAATTTGGAAAATCTTTTGTAATGAACTTTCAATTTGGAAAAATGTTAATATTAATTGGCATGAGGTTATGTTTACTTCCAGGAAATTGAATAAGGATTACTTCTTGTTTTGGGACTGCATTACCACTAAGATTCTTTGGTTTTTATGGAGGGCTAGGAATGAGGAAAAGTTTCAAGGGAATATAAGGGGACTTACTGAGTTTGATAAACGAATCACATACTTATCCATTGTGATGCAGATTACAATAGTAATGGAGGTTTCAATGACAAAACTCATGACATTGATCACGACTGGTGGATCTCATGTCATGTGGTATCACAGTCAAGAGGACTCAAAAATCTTCCTAAAGGCATTGAGGCAGTTTCAAGAGGTCTTTAACAATGCAAAAACTGGCACTTGAGGCATTCAATCAGTTTATATGTAATCTACAACAAGGAACAACAAGATCTGTGGCTGGTCACTATGCAAATGGAGGTATCAAAGAAAAAATTTCTTAAATTACATGAAGATGACACGGTTAACACTGTTGAAACTAGATTCAGGCTTCTGTTTAAAGGTATAGCCAAAGTGCTGGTGGAATACAATCATGATCACGTTGCTAAAGCCAAGAGTAGAAAAAATAAATTCAACCCCAGGCATCAAACTTGAAATTTACTATTGAGACATTGATGACTATAACTTTTGCAAAGACTATTAAAAGTTGATCATGTATTTGTAATTTTGTTATATTTTGGGTGAGTTTGAGGGTGTATGCCTTTGGCTAAGAGCTAATAGTTTCAACAACTAATGTTTATGTAAATGTTTTGACTATATTTAATATATATATAAAAAATATAGGAATAGAAATCTTAGCAAACAAACAAGAAACTACTTTGTTGGCCTTAGCTATAGGAACAGTCACAAAAAAAAATTCCAGTGGTTGTAGGAATAGACAACTGTTGAAACTAAAACTAATTACTAAAGAAAAAATAACTTTTAAACTAAATGGGTGGAATTTTCACCAAGTGGCCCCCCTTGAGTGAGTCTTCCTTAAGCTAACTCAGATGCAACAACTCAAAATATCATTTTATTCCTTGAAAGAATGATTACAATATATAAGCGATATAATTGTATTACTAAAATTGGAAAATACAAGTAAAATCTTATAACATCCAACCTTATGAAAAGGGGCATCTGACCATTATTTATAGAGAGAAAAACTTCTAACTAACCCTAACTACCTAGGCAGTCGACTCCATCAAAATAGGAGGATGCCATTTATTGAAAGCATACAAAAGAGAGGGAGGAAGTTATGCATGTGCCAAATTTGGTCAAAGCAGACTTTCCCCAACGAGAATCTAGCACAACACACTCCCTAGAATTGCTTAACAAACAAACATGACCATTAAAAGGTAGTTACAATATTTCATTCGAATTAGGAATTTCCCTCCATTGAGAGTTTTCCCTCCTTTGACATCTTAATGACCATCTTCTTGACTTTCTTGGCAATCAACCAGCTGGCGGGAGTTTCTTCCACTTTGCAAGCTTTGTTGACATCAACATCTTAGTGTGAACCTGCATAATGACATTAGCATGCACAAACAATTGCATATCCATAATTACCTTAAAGTAACATCCATTCAACCACATGTAAAATTAACACAGATAATTCACATAGCATGTTAATGTCATTAAAATTCATAAGGATAAACTTATGCCCAAGGTTTATGGTTTTAAGGAAATAACATGGAAAATGTCAACAACCAAGTGCCAAATTCTATGGTAACAACAACAAATATATAATAAACCCTATCAAAATTGAGCCATTAATTGGAATCATCATCTCCCCCAACCTAATGTTTTGTTGGTCCTTTAGTAGACAGAGCACTATTCTTTTACCTAGTTAATGCTTTGAAGTCACCAACTACCAACTGTCCCATATCAGTCTCTGCAGCGTTTGAATTGGGGTCCCAGTAGAATCCTTGCTTGTTCTCCAATTTGTTCCACCTTGGCCTTTCTATAGTTGTCATAGTGATAATATTTGTAATTTGGTATAGGCCATAACAAAGTAGGTGGTTTAAATTTTAATGGAAGCCAATATTGTTGCCTCATCCTTCTAATTTGTATGTATTTGTCAACTCGTTTGCATATTGCAACAAAATTTTGCAAAGAGTGAGGTTTAGCTTGTTTCAACTCATCTGTCAAACTGTTCCACCTCTATGATAAGTACCCCATTATTGATTTCCTTGTAGTTTCAAATACCTTCTCATATTCCTTGTAGGCTTCTTCCCTAACAAGCATGATCCTATTTTTGTAGCTTGGGCGATAAATAATTCTATGCCATGTTTGGTAAATGTCTGCAGGGTTATTGGATTCAACTCTGAGAGGCAAGGGAGTATGAAGTTCTCTTTCCCTATAAGTTCTAAACTACTACCCCCAACTAATTTCATTCTGAATCTAGGACATAAATTCCCTCAAATGAATATCTCCAATGTACAATAATGGGTTCCAATCATGATCGTTAGTCGCAACATAATTATGCAAGTATAATTCACAGAGCTGATTTTTAACTTCAGGTGGGGAAAATTGGTAGGCCTAGAAAAACTCATGTGGAGTGTCAATAGAGGGGCTTAAACCTGAAATAATCCTTGACAGCTTGAAGGAAAGATTTTTCTCCTTCAAATGCAGTGCATACACTCTTGGAGGAGTTCTGCATGCCAAAATTTGGGGTACTAAAGCTACCACATTATCTACTTTATCCTTCAAGGCATCAATCTCGACATTCTTTTCTTCAATTTCTACATTTTTCTTTTTAACTTCTTCTTGTAGCTTGCATTTTTCCTTTTTCCGCTCCTCCTCTCTCCTTTGCATCTCACTCCATAGGTTCAGGGCTACAAGGATCCATGAAAAAGTGGGAGATTTATGTGTTCCTACCAAAATATTTCCTTGCACCGATTCTTGTTGTTTAAATAGCACCAGTTGCAGTGATTTTGGATGTTCATCTTGCACAAGTTGCAGCGGTTCTTGATTCTCATCTTACTCTTGATTTTCAACTTGTTCTACAATAGTAGTAAGCTCTACTAATCTTATGTTTGCTTGTTCTTCAAAATATATTTTTCTTCAACATTTACCTGCCCCATAAGGGCTTCTGTCTCCTCCCTAAATGTTCTCATGAGTCTAGATCTTCTCTTTGGAGGTATATTAGTGGTTGGCCCAATTGGTTTTGATTTCTTAGGAGGGCTTTTATGTTTTTCTTTGGTTGTAGGAAGAACAGTGTCATCAACCTTCTGTTTCCAAGGGCTTGGTGTAGCTTTTTCTGGAATTTGCTTCTTAGCCTTCCCCTTCCTCATTTATGCCTCTCTCATTTGTGCCTTCTCTCTTCTAATGGAAGCCCTAGTTGAATTGGGGTTTTGGGAATAACATTAACATCAGGGTCTGAGCATGAGCTTTCTTCATCTTAATATTCTAACTCAGAGGAGCCAATTTCTATATCTTGTTTGGTTGTAGGAGGGTTTGAGCTAGGGTTTTCAGTAGAGGTTGAAGCTCCATGAGTGGTTTTAGCAACCCTCTCACCCCTACTAACCCTACAAGGTTGAGGCTGACCTCTAGGTCACACATTTTCTATTCTAAACTGATCAACGTTTACAAATTTCTTCCATGTCATACTAGACACCTCTTGCAAATATTTCTTTATAAACAATTTTATTAAAAAATGATGGGAGACAAAATTATCCCTACCTTTTTTTTTTGGTTTCAGTTGTCATGATTGCAAGGAGGTTATACATCACATTGGGCGTGTTCATCCTTCTTCCATGTCTCATATGGTTCAAGAGCTTAAAATGCATAGAATGGAGGCATGACTGGTGGCCCTCACAAGTAATATACTTGACAATGTGGACGACTAATTTTTTCCACTTCTTTGGAAGAGAATTTCTCCTCATTCCTTGCTTATCTACAACCAGTGGAGGGTCGCTAGGTTCAATGAATTCTGCCCTAGCTGACCTCACATCTCTGGAAGCAAGGTATGGCTCTCCATCGACATAAAAATGTTACCTATGCAATTCTCTCCTCAGTGGCTATCACCTCGATCCCTTTTACCATTTCCTTCCTGTCAGAGAGTGTCTGTGCAAATTCTAGTGCAATGTCCTCATTGAAGCTCTCAAGTTTCAAGAAATAATCCAGCCATCCACAATTCCTGAATTCGACTAGAGAAAGTGCATCCTATAGTATCACATCATGAACCATGGGTTCATTCCTAATCAAATGACCGCCCATTGTCTCTGCCCATAGTCGAACAAACACTTCTGCAAAATTTCCTTTCCTTTAATCTTTCTTTGAAAAACCCAATTCCTTCTTCCTGCAACTCCTCTGTAGTACTAACACCAATGTCATATGAAATTTACCTTTTTGGTGACGTTTAAGATTATGACTAAGGAAATTAAGAAACATAAATGAAGGGTATCATCAAGAAAAATGGCGGCGGTTCAATGTCATTCCACACATACAAGCCGTCATTTCACTCTATCATTCAAATTGGCTTATTTCAAATTTGTTGACATGGATGACACGTGGACTTGTGGGTTGACACTCCCCCCAACCTAAATTAGAGCATGTGTCCGCATAGGCTAGGTGGTAATTATGATGTGACAGGGAAGAGTACAATTATATGTTATGTGAAATATCAACATTAATTTATAGTGATTAAATAAATGTACTAAATATAATTAAGATATAACAGATTTTCATGCATGTACTTGAAAACTTGGAGTATCTTTTGAAAGGAATGTGGAGAAAGCACTGATTACCTTTAAAAGTATAGTTGAGCAATTAATGCAGTGGTGATGGAATGACGTGATGGTGAAGTGAAGTGATGGTGGAGTTATGGAAGAGAGAGAAGATAGAGATGGAGATGGATGGGCGGATGGATTTATTGATGAAGAAGTGGATTCCCATAAAAGCTGAAATCTTTATTATGATGTGATTGCATGCATACCTGGATTATTCAGAAGGAGGGATACTAGGTCTACTTGCTTTGGCTACAAGAAGTTAAGAGGTTTGGTGTTGAATAAATTGCTGTGTGAATTCTTGCTTGGACACTGGTTTATGTATAACCTTAGACGATGACCGTTGACCAAGAGTTTGAATCTAATAGGGTCAATGGTTGTGATTTTGAACAACACCATTGGAGAAGACTTCCGCAACTTCATATGGTCCCAACCACCTAGTCTATAGTTTTCCTGCATTATCTTGATACCTAGAGTCATAAAGGAGTGCCCAATCACCTGGCTGGAACTGCTTTTCCTTTATATATTTGTCATGCCATTTGACCCTCTGATTTTGCACTATCTCAGTATGATGAAGGGTTGAATTTCTCATCTCATCCAAAGCATTTAGCTGCATGATTTTGTCCTTTTGTGCCTTGGATATGTCTATCCCAAGTTCCAATGCAGTCCTAATATTTTTATGCTCAAACTCAATAGGCATCATGGATGTCTTCCCATACAGTAATTCCAAAGGAGTGAAACCAATGGTTATCTTCCAAGTGGTCCTATAAGCCCAGACAACTTTTGGAAACCTATTTTCCCAATCTCTTCTATGAACAACCATTGTTTTGGTCAAGATAGCCCATATTTCTATATTGGTCACCTCAAACTGGCCATTGGCCTGAGGGTGATAAGGGTAGATTTCATGTGCCTCACATTATATTCATTGACTAATGTTGTGACAAGGGTTGATGTAAATTGAGCCCCTTGATCTGTCATTATCTCCCTTGGAACCCCATAACGTGTGAAGATTTCCTCATAGAGGAATTTTGCAACTTTATTATCTTTGGCATGTCTCATAGCTTTAACCTCAACCCACTTGGTCACATAATTAGTGCAAACCAAGATGTAGGATTTTCCATTTTATGGAGGATCAATGGGACCTAAAAAACCAAGTCCCCATTTATCAAATGGAGTGATGACTACCTAGGGGTAAAGAGGCATCTCATTAGATTTAGTTGGTCGGCCCATCCTTTGACATCTATCACACTTCTTAGTATACTTTCCTGCATCCTTATGAAGTGTGGACCAGTAATATCCTATATTAAGAATCTTCATTGCTATCCTCTTGGCTGCAAAATGCCCTCCACAGGGTTCATTGTGACATGCATGAAATATATCATATGTTTCATCCTCCCTTACACATCTCCTCATTACATGATCTGGTCTAGTGTAGAATAAACATCCTGCAATCCATGAGAAAGGAAATGTTTTCTCAATGAGAAATCTTCTCTCTTTTGGAAAGAAATGGGGAGGAACCCTCCCCGTAACTAGATAATTGGCTATATCAGCATACCAAGGTGTGTGCGCACTGATGGAAAACAAATGTTCATTAGGGAAAGAGTCATCAATGACTTGAGTGTCCTCTGATGTAGTCAATCTGGAGAGAAATTCTGCTACAACATTGTCTTTCCTAGTTTGTCAACAATGGTGGTGTCAAATTTCCGCATCAACAACAACCACCTTGCTAGCCTACTTGAAATCAAGGGCTTATTCATGAGGTATCTTATGGCTGCATGGCCTGTATGAATAAAGATATGATATCCTATTATGTAATGCCTAAACTTGTTAAGGTTATAGATGACTGCCCACATCTCCTTCTCTATCACTGTGTAATTAAACTTAGCCCCTTGTAGGTTTTTGTTGAAAAAATAGATTGCATTCTCAATTGCTCCCTCTTTTTTTCCTAAGACAACTCCAATAGCATAATCAGATGCATCTGTATGAATATGAAAAGGAAGCTCCCAATTAGGGCCTTTGAGTACAAGAGCATGGGTCAAGACTGCTTTCAAATATGAGAATGCTTTGTCACACTCCTTAGTCCACTGGAGCTTAGCATCTTTAGTTAGAAGACTATATAGTGGTGTTTCCATTTTACTGAAATCTTTGATGAAGTGTCTATAGTATCCTGCATGTTCTAAGAAACTTCTAACATCTTTTTACTTTGCAGGAATAGGAAGATTGGTAATCACCTCAATCTTGGCTAGGTCTACTTGAATTCCTCTTTGAGAGATGTAGTGGCCAAGGACTACTCCTTCTTGCATCATCATGAATCATTTCTCACTATTCCAAGATAGATTATGGTCTTCACATCTCTGTAAAACTTTCCTTAGATTTTCTAATGCTTCTGCGAAATCAACACCATAGGTAGTAAAATCATTCATATAGATCTCCATACAATCATGTGAGATATCTAAAAATATACTAATGACTGCTCTTTGAAAGGTTGCAGGTGCATTACATAAACCAAATAAAAGTACCGAGTAGGAATAAGTCCCCCAAGGACATGTAAAGTTTGTTTTCTCTTGGTCCTCAAGTGCAATATGTATCTAATTATAACCACTGAATCCATCTAGAAAAGAAAAATACTACTTACCTACAAGTGAATCCAATACTTGGTCTATGAAGGGAAGGGGAAAATGATCCTTATAGGTGGCAGAGTTTAGTTCTTTGTAGTCAACACAAACTCTCCATTTACCTCCCTTTTTAGGAAAAATTACCAATGGGGACACCCACTGACTGTCTGAGATAGGGTAGATAAATCTTGCATCCAATAATTTATGTAGTTCCCCTTTTAAAATATCCCTCAATGTAGAGTCGATTCTCCTTTGTGGCTGCCTTACTGATGTACAATCATGTCTGATGTATATCGCATGAGTACAGAGCTTGGGGTCCAATCCTTTCATGTCATGGTAGTCCCA
Source organism: Sequoia sempervirens (assembly GCA_007258455.2). Lineage (NCBI taxonomy): Eukaryota > Viridiplantae > Streptophyta > Pinopsida > Cupressales > Cupressaceae > Sequoia > Sequoia sempervirens. Next base: position 62,318,681 of record VDFB02086081.1, on the reverse strand, counting down.
TGCAAATGCATGTTGGTGGGTCTTCAACAGGTTTGTCAGGGACAACTACTGCTCTTGACTCAACTTGCTATTAATATTCAAATATTTCCCTTCTGACACTTGCACTTGTGTGGTTAACTCAATCATGGTTGTTTCACTAGTGCTTGACATTTTTAGTTCATGTGGCAGCAATGTATGAAGCATATCAGTTGCTGTAGCAAGTTCAATTGTAGGAAGAGCGGGCAAAAGTGTCTTCACTGGACCTATAGAACCAGATTCATAAGTGGATGACTCTTCATGCACCTCACAATGGTTCTGAATTATGTGGGACAACACTTCATCTTCCTCCTAAAGTTGCATGAAAGGAATTTTTCCTATCATCGTGAGTTGTGCCACTAAATTGACTTCTTCGGCCTCTTCTCAAATATGTGGCCATATGGGGTTATCCATATCATGGGATGGTTGAGTAGGAGGGTAGAGAACAATATTTTTGGTATTTTTCCCATCAGAAATAGTCATGTCCCCTGACCAACATCCAATGTAAGCATCTATTGTGGCTAACCACGACATTCCTAGAATAATGGGATACCCTCCTAGTGTAGCTTTATGAGAAAGGATCATGAAATATGTTGGGTACTCCCAAGAGTCTAGAGTTACAACAAGGTCTTCTAGTATACCATCTGGTTTGAAAATGGAACTATCGGCAAGCTGTAGGACAGTAGGAGTAGGTCTCATGTTTGCAACATTTAGTTGCTACAGGATATCCTTAGTCATCACATTTATTGTTGCTCCCAAATCAATTAGAGCATTCTTCATTTGGATTCCATTTATAACAACTCCTACCATAGGACTACCTAGGTCAATGTATTTAGGAACAATAACTTTCCCAAGCATGCTATCTGCTAACTGTCCCACCACATGAACTGTAGTGGGGTCTTTCTTTTTCCTCCTTGGATTTTTGAGGCATGTTTCTTTGATTGCTTTGCCATATATGGGGACATCTTTTATGGCCTAAAACAAAGGTATCTTAACACATATGTGTTTCAACTGATCCAAAATGTCAAAGGTTGTTTCCTCCTCTTCCTTTTGTTTAACAACTTCTAATCCTTGAGGAAATGGTGGATTTTGATTAGTCTGTTGAACTGGTTTAGGATTTTTAGGCACACTTGGTTGAATGGGGACATTATGATTCTCCTCCTCTTCCATAGGAAGCTTGGTGATGATATGAGTGGAAGGAGCTAGCAAAGTGGTTCCTGAACGTAGATGAATATCACTCACACTCACAACATATGTAGGGAATTGATTAGGATATACAAAGTAGACTGGTTGCTATTGTGGTTTGTTATTTGGGTTAGGTGTGGGATGAGCTAGTAACTGAGTAGGTCTAGGTGTGCTAGAAATTGAGCTAGAAGGATGAGGCATTATGGCAGGCTATTGAGGCTGTGGAGGTGGCTGCATGTTACTAGTTGTCTAGTTTGGCCATTGTTATCCTCCCCTCCATTGGGATGTCTGCTGCCAGTTTCCTGGAGGTGGCTGCCAATTCCCCTAGAACTGTTGCTAATTCCCCTGAGATTGTTGCCACTGGGGTGGAGAGTTTTGGTGATTAGGACAAGTATTTGGAGGGTTGTTCCAAGGCTGAAGTGGATATCCTCCATAGTTGGATGGGTATGGGGGTTGCCATTGATTACTAGATGCATAAGAATTGAAATAGGGCCCAACAAAAGATAATGGATCTGGTGGCATACCTTGTCTTGGGGCCCATGGTCTCCTTTGTGCAATGTAGTAGACTTGATCACCATCACCTTGGATTGGCTTGAACTCAGGTGGAATCTGCTTGCTGTCAATGTTGGCTACCATTTTGCATTTGCAATCCTTCTTTTATCTGCAATGAGGGAAATATTTTTCTAACATTTCCTTTTCCTCCTCATGTTTCTTCTTTGCTTGAAGTGTATCTAGGTGAGTAGCCAAATTGTTTATGATGTCTTTCTTGAAATTTTCCAACAAGTGAGTAATCTCCATCCTTGAAACTCCATTGGTGGATGATTTACCCATAGTGGATTGGTAACCTCTTCCTTTCTTTAAAGCTACCCCAGAATAGTTCTAACATATCTTCTTAATATCATCCTAAGGAACTTGGGTGATATAACCTCCTCCCATTAGGTCTAGAGCATCAATGCAACTTTCATTGATCCCTCTAAGGAAGAGAAACTTTTGAGACTCTTCATTGAGTGTATGATGTGGGGATTTCTGTAGGAAAAACAAAAACCTTGAAATGTAGTCCTCCAAACTCTCATCTTCCTTCTACTGCATCCTAAAGATGGCATCTCCTCTCATATCATTGCCCCTACAATATTCTTTGTACTTTTCAAGAAAATTTGTTTTCATATCATCCCAAGTCTCTACAGTATTCCTGCTTAAGCTCATAAACCATCTTAATGCAACTTATTTTAAGGTGGTAGGAAACAACTTAAGCCTATGAGCATTAGTGGTATAGTCATAGTTTCTATAGAGGATATCAAACTCAAACAAGAAAGTGTCAGGGTCTTCTGTGACAAGCCCATAGAAGTTAGGAAGGAATGAAGCAGGGATGTTTTTGAGGTTATCAACTTCATTCTGATGAGTGATGGGGAATGTAAAAGATGGTTGGTTGAGTTTGTTTCAGTTTGCATCAGCCATGCCTGCTTGATGGAGTTCCAAAGCAAATAGGTCTTTTTAGAATTGGTCAAATTGGGAAATGCATCAAAAAAAGGATGTGCCTCTTCTTCTTCTTCGTCTCTTGGAAAATTTTGAAGCTCAACTAGCTAGAATGGGTCAGGGTTAGGGTCATTAGGAAGGAATCTCCCATAAACATCTCTTCTCCTTCCTCTATGTATGCGGTATCAACTTAGTATCAACCAACTCACACAACAAATTAGTGAAAGAATAGCAGGTCATTGCTTTTCTAAATGAAGGGTATGCTAAGAATTTTTTTTGAAAATACTACAACAAGAAAGAAACTATCAATGACTTCAAAGAACTTCCTAGTTTAACATCATCCCTGACAACGACACCAAAAATATTGGCCTCCTCTAATGGTTTAATAACTAAGTCCTTAGAGCTATGACTTAGAGATTGAACATCTGCACTAAGTAGCTATCTTACTCATCATGAAGGTGCATTTCATTGTCAATCCAAGGATGTAAACTTGAAATGGGTCAGCACTGTATGTGCATTAGGACTCCACTACAATCATCCATAAACTAAAAAAGAAACAATACTAGAAATAAAATGCTAGAAAGAAATCAACTTGATCATTGAGCATGAATCAAAAACTACACTAAGCATTAACAACTGGACTGGAAATGAAAGATAGGAATGGAAATCTCAGCAAATAGACAGGAAACTACTCTGCCTGCCTTGGTTGCAGGAATAGTTAGAACAAAATTATTGATGAAACTGAAACTAATTACTGAACAAAAAATAACTTTTAAACTAAATGGGTGGAATTCTCACCAAGTGGGCCCCCTTGAGTAAGTCTTCCTTAAGCTAACTCATAATATCATTTTAATCCTTGAAAGCATGATTACAACATATCAACAATATAACTATATTACTAAAACTAGAAAATGCAAGTACAATCTCAGAACATCCAACCTTATGAAAAGGGGCATTTGACCATTATTTATAGAGAGAAAAAATTCTAAATAACCCTAACTACCTAGGTAGTCAATTCCATCAAAATAGGAGGATGCCATTTATTGAAAGCTTAGAAAAGAGAGGGAAGAAGTTATGCATGTTCCAAATTTGGTCAAAGCAGACTTGCCCCAACGAGAATCTAGCACAACACACTCCCTAGAATTGCTCAACAAACAAACATGACCATTAAAAGGTAGTTACAATCTTTCATTTGAATTAGGAATTTCCCTCCATTGGAATTTTTTCCCTCCATTGAGAGTTTTCCCTCCTTTGACCTCTTAATGATCATCTTCTTGACTTTCTTGGCAATTGACTAGCTGGCAGAAGTTTCTTCCACTTTGCAAGCTTTGTTGGCATCAACATCTTAGTGTGAATCTGTATAATGACATTAGCACACACAAAAAATTGCATATCCATAATTATCTTAAAGTAACAACCATTCAACCACATGCAAAATTAACACAAATAATTCACATAGCATGTTAATGTCATTAAAATTCACAAGGATAAACTTATACCCAAGGTTTATGGTTTTAAGGAAATAACATGGAAAATGTCAACAACCAAGTGCCAAAGTCTATGGTAACAACAAAAAATATATAATAAACCCTATCAAAATTGAGCCATTAATTGGAATCAACACATGAGACAACATTTCATTGAGGTTTTTTGTGAAATAGTTAACATGCCTTCACTATGATTCCACACTTTGTAGGAATGTATACCAATATCCCTTACACAACAAATTTAACTTCTAATATCTCAATGATGGGATGGGAAGATGATGGTGTAGCTTGTGGATAATACTAGTGCACAACCCCATATAATTGGAAAATCACCAACTACATAATGCTTTAGTGAATGTTGAGTGCTAAATTTGAGTGGAGGCTTAGATAAGTTTGTGGTTGTGAAATGAAACAACCTTTTTTCTTCAGTCACGGGTTGTGGGTTGTGATTTTTCACAACCCCATAATTTATGTTGTGGGTTGTGATTTTTCACAACCCCATATTTTATGTTGTGGGTTGTGCTTTTTTACAACCTCATCTTTTTCTTTTTCTTTTTCCAGCTTTTCAACTTTTCTCCTTTTTTAATTTTCACCAACTTTTCCTTTTCACACTTAATTACTCATTTCAAGTAATTTTGAAATTTTTAGCACTTAGGAATGAAAACTTATATCAACCAACCTCATGGAAACAACAGTGTGATCATGTATTATTTTTCAATTTCCATGAACCAAAGACAAATTTTAATCATGTTTTTTAATATGTGAGAATTTAATTGGCGAAGAGACTTGGAAACCTGCTTATTGACTTTACAAGTTTGTTGATGAAAGGAATAGCCATAAATTTTAATTGGATTCATATTTTTCATTGAAAAATTTCCACATTGCTAACTATACCATCATGACAAAACCCATTAAACCATTTTGTTTCAGATTTGTTATAACTTTTAATTTAATTTTTTTCACAGTTCTTGAAAAAAAATTAAAGTTTAAATAGCTTGCAAAATAGAAGAATTTTTGACTAAAAAACTAGCCACATTAGGAAAAATATCATTAGGAACATCCATATAAAATGAATTCACACCAACTCTCATACATTTCTAAATAATTATTTTTTTAAATCCCGTCAATTTGCACAATTGTTCATTGGCTTAAACTGAAACAACGTACATTTGTATTTTAATCTAGTATCAAATATTGGAGCTTTGTACAACTAAACTATATTAATCAATTGAATTTTTAAATTTTGAGGCCTATTTGACAATAACACAATGTAAATGATCTATGACGAAGGCTTTATAATGACATTTTTGATCAAATGTATGACCTATACACTAAAAACACCTGAGGTATTTGCATTAAGGAGTGATTGATTGAGATATTTTGGTGCAAAAAGTTTAAAATTAGATATATTGAAAATGAAGGCAACAAGTCCTTAGTGAAATGGGTTGTCCTAATCTCCATCTAGATTAAGGAAGGAAGTGGGGCCACTAAGTAGTGTGAACACCATAAGATCATCATTAACAAACATATTAATGATGGGATTCCATGGAAGAGGAGGATCAAAATCCTCAAATTTTATTAGAGGGATGAGCATCAAAGATCATGTTAATATCAATCATAATGTCGATAATACCCATCATTAATTAAAAAATACACTCATTCATATAAGGATCAGGTGAATCATTATACATATAAGAAATCAATTTTGGCTTACTACTAACAAAAATATTTAGTAGGAGCCTCAAGAGTTTGGGGTGTCAGAATGCTTACTACACTATGGATAATTGATGTAAAAGGGATAAGAGGTTGTGAAATTGAATTAGGCTTAGGTCACTAGAAATGTGGAGTGGGGTAATGTTCAAGTTTTAATTTAGGGTTTGGGAAAGATACACAAATTTTTAAAGTGGAGGGATGAAGCTCAAGAGATACCAAGTGGTAGATGCATGTGAAATGGATAAGAGAGGAAATGGTAGTGCTAGATATGATACTAAAATTAGATAATTCCAATGGAGTGGTGAATGGAAAAAAATAAGAATCTCAAGAAGAATGGGTAGGTTGAGAGAAGGATCCAAGACCACTTGAATTCATTGAGATCTTGGATTAGTTATAGTTTCTTAGATGGATGAGAGGTTATAGGTTTAGAAGAGGGAGATGGAGGTGGATGTAAAGGCATAAATTTGTAGGGTGGTGGCATGGGTGGATCAAGGATGGCATGAGTAGTAACATAGTGATGATGCTTGTTCACTTGGTCCAATTGGTTATGTTAGGTACACACTCTAGATTTGGGAGGAGAGTTAGGATCATCCAACATGGGTTTCTTTCTTCTACCTATCTTGAGGGAATAGGGTGGAACATGAAAAACCTTTGGAAGTAAAGTGACCACATGAGGTATACAAGAAGAGGTGAAAGGGTCAACCAACATGGGTTTCATCCCTCTTGGTTCCTTAGGGGTAGGGAGAGGAATAAGAGAAACCACTAGGGTTGAATGACCATGGGAAGTGCATATAAAATTTAGAGGAAATAAGAGAAGGAATTTGACTCACTTTGTATTTTTAATAGAATTTAAATAAGATATCAATGTAAGGTAACAGGGGGCTAGAAGGGGTAGGCTATAAATAGTCAAGAGGGAAGTTATCCTAAATGGAAATTGGTTGGCATCCAAAATGAAAAATAGTATACAATATGCCATTATACAGAAACTTAAAATATTTATGAACTGTAGATACAACAACTTATATTCTAGTGATCCATGGATGGCCCAAGATGATGTGAAAGTGATCTAAAGAAAGAATGATGCTGAAGTAAATATCTAGGTTATTTGGTCCTACATAGATATAAATGGTAATGCAACCTATGGATAGAATGGAGAGGCCATCATGCACATGCACACAAATATTTCAAAAGGATCACACATATCTCTATACAATTAGTTGACATATAGGAATTCCTCTATCACTATAATTATAATGCTAATACAATAAACCAAAGCATCATAAATAGACTTTTGTTTAACTAAAATATAGATGTAGAGAGGGTCATCATTTATTCCATAAGACATCAACAAAATATGTTGGATTAGACAATCAAGATCTTCAATTCGCAACACCAAATAACCTTCCACACACATAATAGAGAAGTAATAATATAATATGTTATTCTACCAATCAAGAATACAATATGAATAAAATATTCAAAAGATAATAAATATTGTAGTGTAGAAAATTGTACTCCCTTGTAGGTGATAGTATAATTTGATGCTTAGTTTGGACCTATTTTAGTGACCCTTTCATTTATGCATTTTTAACACCTCTTAATAGGCCCTAATTCCCTAAATTATACATTCCAAGGCCTATTTTTACCATTTTCAAAAAGTTGCAAGAATTGAATAAATGCAACTAATTGTTGCTTTGACCCCAATCAAGTATGTCCTAGAAATTTGGGCTAGGACCCATACACCCATGGCCGTACGAGTCCCCCTTCTTAGACATGGCCCAAATTTTGGTGAGTTTTTGGTAGCAGTTTAATATTCAAAATTCAAATTTAAAAAGTTAGCTTTTAGTATCTATTTTTTGGGAAATTAGAGAAACACCTATAAATACCTAATCTTTTCACATTTTCAAACTAGAGATAAGAGAACATAAGAAATAGAATTAAAGCAAGCAAAGTTGAGCATTGCATTTCGTCATATACATTTTTATTTATAGGTTTTCAAGCATAATTGCATATTTGATCAAGCTTTTATCACATGATTGAAGGTTGATGCCTATGGAAGGACATAATGGATTCTAGGTTTGGGAGATGCATTTGGCCACTTCCTTCAACCTAATGATTTGTTTCCCAGTGTTCTCATCTTCAAAATTCATTCCTATTGTAGCCTAAAGCAAGGTATCATTGAATTTTAGATTTACTTAGGGTGTTTGAGTTCTCCCTAATTGGATCTTATCATTTTCATATAGGAATCTCTCTCTAATACACTTGAGTAGGGTTTCTTTGCATTTAACTCATAACAACCTTAGATGTACATAAGGTTAGGGATCTCACACACAATATTTTATTAGATCTTTTGCTATTTGTGAGGTTTAAATACCAAACAAGGTTTTGACTAAGGAAAATCCCCATATAGCCACCCAAACAATTTCTTTTTAAGATTTATTGTAGGTACAAATTTGAAAATGAAAGATTTACAAGTACATGAACAAAGAGCAGACAAAGGGCTACATGATCAAATCTTGAAGTTTTGGGAAGGGAAGGCCTACAAAGATCCATATTCCCTTGGGTGACTGTGTCCTTTTGCACATGCTAGATTCAACTTTTGGTGGCAAGTACACATCATTTGGCACTTATCAGATCCACTTGCAAATTTTTGTTTTAGTATGTGTATTTCTAGATTATTGAATTTATTTCATTAAGGCATATAGCTCAATTAGGTTAATCATTCTAAATCATTTCCTATCCATCTTCAAGGCCCTAAGAAAGTGGATCCAGGTTTGATTGGCTCACCTTTTTGGTAGATAGTCAATCTACTCACCTTGTCGACCCACCTTCTAATGCAACTTGGAAAAATTATCTTAAGAAACCCTAGGTTTAGACATTAAACATAGGGTTCCCTTTTTCTATGTTTCATTTTAGTGAACTTGACATTTTGACATCATAAATTTTTTGAAAATTGCATTCATCTACCCTAGATCTAGGTTTTGCATTACATTGTTTTGCATCTTTCATTTAGGGTTTCATATTTGCATCATAAATAGTCATAAAAATCCAAAAATATTGCATCCATATTGCATCATAATTTTCTTTAGGGTGTATTTAGTCATTTAATTGTCACTTTTTGGTACACATTGTCATACATTTGCATTTCCTTTACATTGAATTTTTTTGGAAAAACAATCATTGTAGAACCATTTTGCAAGTAGAAATAGTAAACTTAAATAGAGATATACATATTCAATTTTCTATTTTTTGAAACCCCTGTCAAGGACTCAGACGCCATTGGGTGTCCCTTTCCTACTACAGGTGACTCGGTGAACTTCTGCACACATTTCTATCTCTATGTTTATATTTTATTTCTGCTGATAAATTTTTGTTTTGAAATTCTAAAATAGTATTATTGCATGTTAAACAAAGTTGTCATTTTGCTTATTTTGGTCAAAATTTTGAAAGGATTTCACTTTGCAGTACTTAGCATTTTCAAATTTATAGAGCACTTGTTTGCACTTTTTGAATCATTGCATAACTTGGGTAGGTTATCTTTCATTTTACAAACATTCAAAATCCTAGATTGTTACAAGACATTACACAAATTAGAAACTCATAAAATATTAGCATAATCAATCCAAAACATGGGTTTGCAAATTGAAATACAATTAAACTATGTTAATCAAAATTTTGAAACTGACATTTTTGAAAAATCCCTACAAGGACCCAAACGCCCTTGGGCATCCTTTTCCTTTGAAATAGATTCACAACTTAGAAATAAACTAATATTTACTATTAGTTTGTAGGTCTACAATCTCATTTCTAGATCTATAGTAGGTCTATAAACCAATTTTTAGCCCTACTTAGTTTGAACGTGCATTGGAAACTATTGACTAATCTTGGAGAAAGTTTAGTCATCTGATCATGTTAGATCTCTTTCTGCAAGTGCATTGTATACCTCTTAATCCTTTTAGTCATGATGACTTTGATATGTTAGATGAAGCCCTTGAGGACTTCATATCACCTATATCATCCACTAAGGCTTGTAAAAGTACTAACCAACAATGAACAATCAATGCAGTAACACCTCAACTCATTATTTACCCACCTTCACAACAACCTCAATTCCAAACCAAACCCATGCTTATCATAGGACCACCTCAAAACAAATCAAAACCTCTAGGTGCTATCCTAAACTTTGCAAGACAACTCACTAGTGGTAATGTATTGTAGCAAGCAAGTTACCACACAATTGCTCATAAATATAATACAAGAAACAATAGGCAACCAAGAAAAATACAAACCATTCCCACATCAATAGCACTTCCACAACCTATTTTTCCTAGTGCCCCTCGTTTGCATCAACATAGTGGAAAGGAGTATGATATTGTGGAACAATTTCATAATACTCTTGCTAAGATTTCAATGTGGGACCTAATTCAAACATCACCAACTTACCATGGAATGCTTCAAAGTTCCTTACAACAAGTTGTGGTCCCTCCTAGTGCACAACAAAATGATGTAGCAACCCTCATTCAAGGTATGAATTCAGTCAATCTTGATATTGTCTTTCATCAAAGTGAATTACCTCCAGTGGAAATACAAAAATAAAATGATGCTTTGATGATATTGGTTGTTATCAATAAGGTTGGGATTACGCATACCCTTATTGACACGGTTCAAGGCTTAATGTTTGTAGTGCAAATATTTTGGATAAAATTGGAGTGGACAAGGCTAAAATTCAACCAGACTCCTTATCCATTCGTGGTTTCGATAATGTAGGCAAGCAACCTCTTGGGGTGATAACATTACCTATCAAAGTTGGATATGTTACCTTACAAACTCCTATGCATGTCATGCCCAAAGAAATTTCATATAATATCCTCTTGGGTAGACCATGCTTCATGAAATGAATGCAGTCCCTTCAATGCTACACTGTATGCTGAAATACATTTACAACAACAAGGTCTACACAATAAAAGCTTATCCAAAATCTGAAAGTTGTTTACAAACTAAAAAGGGAATGAAAATTCCTTTGAGAACATTGATACCAACTCCAAAGTAGAACCCTCCCAAGAAAAAGAGAAAGATAAGCCTCTTTCATCGGCGACAAGTTTGTTGGATGACGATTGGGAGTCCTTAGATTTCACACCAACATTCATGGGGGAATACAAGATAACGAAAAAAATGAAATTAAAAGACAAAGAATTTGCGGTGGTATCAACACAATCTAATATTGAAATATCTAAGAAGCAAGAGTCCATAGCCTCTAGTAGTGAGAAGAAAACATATTACAAATCTACCTATGATGAAATTGAGTATGAAAAACTACCTTCCTTGAAAGCAATGGAACAACTTTATGGAAGAGGGTACCAACTTTTGAAACAATTTGGTTATAATGGAAAAGGATGTGGAGTGAAAGAACAAGGTATTCGTGTCCCTATAGAGCTTAACATGTAAGAGACAAAAAGAGGTCTTAGATATTGTCCTTCAAAAGAAACAAAAGTATCAAGGAGACCTTCAATTAATGTAAATGTTATCACACAAGATTCTCCTAAGACAACCCTAAAATTGGTGCATCATGAATTGATAGAAACTACATGTGAGAATATGTCATTGTATATGTTTCAAGATGATGATTCCCTAGTGAATTTTTTGGGAATAAATGGTACTTCACCCACTTATCATAATAATCAATTTTTTTTTTTATTATGCTAAGGAATACTATGGGAAAGAAATGAACCATATGATGAACAAGGTGAAGCTAAAACACCTCACGATGATCCAAATTGCAATGCATTACTTGTAAGAGATACCCTAGATGTTCAAATGGACCTATCTAATGAAGAAAAAGTGATTCAAATTGGAAAGTTTCTTGATAAGGATGAACAAGATCACACAACTTTATTGCATGATTTTACTAAAATATTTACTTGGAATTATTCAGATATGATGGGTATTGACCCTAAAATAGTCACACATAACATTATTCTTGAGGAAAATGCTAAACCAGTGAGATAAAAGATACAAAATATGAATCCTAAGATAGCGTTATTAGTTAAGGTCGATATTGAAAAGATTTTACAAGCTGGATTCATTTTCCCCATTGATTATTCACCTTGGATCTCTAACATTGTGGTAGTAGTGAAACCTAATAATTGTATTAGGATGTGTACAAATTTTTGAGATCTTAACAAAGCATCCATAAAAGATAATTTTCCCCTTCCTAATATTGACATGATAGTGGATTCAACTATGGGACACACTTTATTATCATTTATGGATGGATTTTTAGGATATTACCAAATTTTCATCAACCCTCAAGATCAATATATGACAACTTTAACTATGCCTTGGGGAACGCTTTGTTGGGTTGTTATGCCTTTTGGATTAAAGAATTCTAGAGCTATGTATCAAAGAGCAATGACATTAATATTTCATGATTTTATACACAACATATTGAAAGATTATGTTGATGATATTTTGGTTGTCTATAACATGTCAAGACCATGCCAAAATCCTTCAATTTCTTTTGAAAGAATTCGTAAGTATAACATGAGGCTAAACCCGAAGAAATACATCTTTGGTGTGGATAGTGGAAAACTGTTGGGTTTTATAGTATCACATAGAGGCATTGAGGTGGAAACAAAGAAGATTAATGCTATCATAACATGTCACTTCCTAAGAACATTTCACAATTGGGTAGCTTGCAAGGAAAGATTTAGGCTATCCATTGTTTTGTTGTGTCATTGGTGGATCAAACTCTTCCCTTTACCTAGCTCCTTAAGAAAGAATCAAAATTTAAATGGGCTGAGGATTGTCAAAAATCTTTTGAGAGCTTGAAACAATACCTAGCTAATCCTCCCATTTTGTAACCAGCTACTCAAGGAAAACCTTTTATCCTTTACATATCAACATCAACTCATGCTCTTGCTACATTATTGGCTCAACAAGATGAGAATGTCAAGGAGCATCTTGTTTACTACATTAGGCAAACATTGATTGATTATAAAACTCAATATACAACTATAGAAAAACAATGTTTGGCTCTTTTCTTTGCTACAATCAAATTGAGACATTATTTGTTAAATGCGAAGGTGAATGTCTTGATGAAATTTGATCCTTTAAACATCTCTTTACTAAAATGGATTTGTTGAGATGTTTGGCTAAGTGGGTTATGTTGTTAACTAAATTTTACCTTAAGTTTGTTCCCTAAAAACAATCAAGGGTCAAGCATTGATTGACCATTTAACTGAGGCTCCCTCACCTTTAACATTACCAAATATTGACTCATTTCTTGATGAAAATGTATTGAACATTGATGATAATGAAACATGAGAATTGTATTTTGATGGATCTAAGTGTAGAAATGGTTTTGGAGGAGTTATATTAATACTTCCTTCAGGAAAACCAATTCCCTTACCCTATCATTTATACTTCCTATGTATAAAAAGCACTGTGGAGTATAAGGCCTTTATTGCTAGGATATGTGCGGCCTTATCCTTAGGTGTTCAAAAAATTTGTATATTTGGTGATTCTCAATTAATCATTAAATACATCAATGGGTCTTATCAAGCAAAGCATGATAAGTTATCAAAATATAAAGACCTTACAGGGTGAAATCACAATACCGTGTCTCACTTTTTTCCCAAGATGGACATTTACATCAATATTTTTAACCTAATCTTCATCTTCTGAGACCTATAACAACTAAACCATTAAGAATTTAAAGACGATGTGAACTAGTGATTTGTGGTAATTTGTGTGTAGATTATAAGTATTTTTTTTTCAAATTTTTCCAAAATAAATAATGAATCTTTCAACATCTCCTTTAATAATTGGTTTTAGATAGAAAACAACATTTTTAGAAAGTAACATTTGTGTCGTACAACATAACTTTTTTTCTACAAAGGATTGAATTCTAATTTTTGAAATGTAGATTCTCAACATCAATAACTAGGGAAATGATATTTTTTCATAATTTTTTGTTTCATTTTTTTTTTAAATTAATTTTTGAAGTCACAGTAACTATAATTTGGACATATGTGTATGTTGTACAACATAACTATTTGTGTATATATCAAAATCCAATTTTTCTTTTTTGAGTGAAACAAGGACATCAATAACTAGGGAATGGGTATTTTTTGAATTTTTTTTATAATGGTTTAATATTTTTCCACCTCTGCACAACAAAGAGCTTGAAGTTTAGAGAAAAACCTATGTTTAGTAAAAATTAAAAATTAAATACATGATAAAATGAAAATATATCAAACCTATACTTGTTGGAAAGCTCGTTTTGAGGGATACAATCTTGCAAAATATAATTTTTAAATGATGTTATTTAATCCCTAAAAAGGTAAAGAAAAAGTGGTTTTTTGCCAGCATTTTGATTGTTGCGAAGGAGACTCCATTGTGGGTATGATTTAATACTAGAGGGGTTCTATCCATGGGGGTTTGATCTAAGGGGATATTATCTATCCCTCTTCAATTAAAACCCTTTAGATGAAGCCTCTCAAGACTTAAATCATTATTTTTTCTAAAAATAATGATTTCAGGCAAAAATCAGCACGTCCCAAAAGTGAACACACTATTGTGGCAACACCCTACAATGACATTACTAAAGTGTTTTAAATCACATGCCATTGAAAATCTTCCATGAAAGGATAAGCGACATGTAGATGCAATGACAAGCACAACTTCCCTTGTTTCTCTCAAAGATTATTTCATGGACTTCGCATTCGTTGTCCATACTCTCACAAAGCCATCGATAGATGAGAAGATAAAAGAAGTCTTAGTTGCTAATTTTGAATTCTAGTGAATGGTATACACCAATATTTAATTATATAAAAGAAGGTACCTTTCCTGAACCGACTACCAAAAACACTAGAACTCATATTTAGAAACTTGCATCTCAATACATAATCCTAGTAGATATGTTATATAGGTGGTCATTCGATGGTCTTCTTCTTCGATGCCTTAAACAATTTGAAATCCCTATATCCCTTGAGGAAGCTCATGCAAGTCCTTGCAGGGGGCGTTTTGGAGGTCGACTGTTAGTTCAAAAGTTAATGCACATAGGATATATTGATGTCAAAGCATGGAACAATATTGTTTTGATCTCGTTAAGAAATGTCATAAGTGTTAAGAGCATAACAACTTGATTCATGCTCCCACTTTCAAACATCGTGCCCAAATTCCCATTTGGCCATTTTCGGTATGGGTTTGGATCTTATTGGAAAGATTTCCCCTTCTTCTTTGTCAGGACATACATTTATAATAACTGCTACAAATTATTTCACAAAGTGGGTAGAGAAAATTCCTCAAAAGGGTTTTTAAAATGTTGATGCAAATTATTTATGATGGTATTATAATCTCATGTGAATAACTCTTGAATTGCTAATGATTTTGATTATATGACTTCAATAATTAATTTATCTTAAGATATATTATTTAATGCCTGGCCTTACTATACACCTCCAAATATAAATTTTATCACCCACTTTTTTTAACATAATGCATTAAGTAAGCTTATATATTTAGTTTAATTTATTTAATTAACCTAAATTTATGTAAAATGGATTCCCTTCAAATAAATATTTAATAAGATGGTTTCAACTTTCAAGACTTTTAAGACTTGTACTTTTTCCTAATATTTATTAAGAAGAATCTAGTGAGTGAAAGTGACTACAATAATTAAATCAAGTTGTGTGGTCACCATTCATTAATACTATATTTTGGGGGTAAATATGATGTGAGTTTTATTTGTTTGCTGAAGATAAAAACATCTTTTTATTTATTTTTGAAATAGTAAATTCAAAATTTTACTAGCAACAATATTTTCAGTTTTGTCTTATACAAGAGCAATATATCTAAATTTTGAATCACAACAATTTTGTGTTACTATGATGTTTCTATTGCTAGTTTATGATTTTAGATCTTAATGTTTATTTTAGTTGTATTCACTTAAGTTTTTTCTTTTTGTCATTGTGTGATCTCTAGTTATCATTACCAGTGCATTCTTTTATAGAAATTATGATTTCAACTTGTTCACATTAAACATAAAAATTACTCGAAAGATCTATATTTAAACATTTTCAACTAAATTTATCTTTTATATATTAATTCTCCTAAATAAAAAACTATACCACCCACTAATTTTTTAAGTTAATATATAAATAAAAATTACATATCCATGTATCATTGTTAGGAAAAGAGTTTTGATGCACCCTTATTTTGATGTGCTTGTGAGCATTAAAGCTATTAACATATTTATAAAATTAATAACAGAGCATTCAAGGTCTCCAAAGACCTAAACATAGGTTTCAACTGCATGAGATATAATTTTTCATAGCTGGTGAAATCATTTTGAATCTGATTACATGCCAAATAGAAATGCTCTTAAATACCAGAGTACATGGCAAACATACCAGATCTACAGTGAATTAATGTCATATACCCTTTACGTGTATGGCAACCTCAAATCAACACACGTTTTAATATATATTATTTAGAAGTAATTGCAGGATAGGAAGCTTGTGTGAGGTAATCAAAGGTTGGCATTCACAAATAAATGCATATACACTGCTAGAAATACACATAGCAGAGCTTCACTTTGCCAATGAACAGAAACAGAAAGGAGATAAGGCAACAACTTATGTTTTCTTGTTGTAGCTAGGCTACAACAAATACATGGCCTATGCTCATTCTAAATATTTGGAAAGAGATTGACAAAATTATTAAGTGTGATTAATTCAATTACCCCAAAATTTTTCCTAAATATACTTTACAATGAGTGAAAACAAAACAACCATAAAACTGAAAAAAGCTTTTGCGATGATCCTTTCAAAGGAAGTTAAACAGAGAAACAAAAAATGAGGGCAGTTATCTCGTGTCTTTCTGGATTTTCCTCGGGAATCCACTGTTGGGTTCTTTGGCAGCGACCTAGCAGTGAATTGCAACTGAAAAGTAGAGTTGACTGGGTGTAGAATAGTGAACTGGAGTTTTGGGTCTTCCTAACGATGTTACAGTGAACTACAGCCTAACGGTGAGTTAAGTTGCTCATAAACAAGGAATTGGAGTTATGATGTATGGAAGGCATTCATGTTCTAGTGCATTCTAGGGGCTGGATAGTTATTTCTATTGGGGAGAGGTGTTTGTGAAAACCTCTCAAAGGTGTGCTATAGTGACATGTATTCATGTATCTTGAGTTATCACTTGATATGATTTTGGAAACTTCCTAAACGAGACTATGACAATCACTTAGAGATACTAGAAGTCAAAGGGGAGTTCAAAATTGGCAGTTGGCTAGATTTTCTCTAGTGGGATGCCATGCATGTCAAGGTGGCTTAATATTTGCATAAAATATTTAGTTGGACGCATTGCATGTGGTTGTATGTTGGTGCATGTCGTTGCATGATTGGCATGTTACTTTATTGATCAGTTTGGACTTGTGCATGTTATCCATTTCTTTTTGCATGTATGCAGAGACTATGGAGATGACACATGCCATTCCTGAGTGCCCATGTTAGGAGTTTATAAATATGAGAAATGTTTATGTATTTTGTGAGATGGTTTTTATACTTTCTGAGAAGCTGTTATGCTACTGGAATTACTCCAGATTTGTATCATAGTGTAAAGACACTTGCAAGAGCATATAATTTGTTATTGTATTGTAACCACTTTTGTTACTGATAATACAATTGATCTATGCTTTGGTGTGGGTTTTTTCCTAAAAGGGTTTTCCCATGTAAATCTTTGTGTTTAATCTAAAATTTAATTTATGAATGTGCATCAAACTATAATAGTTTAAAGATTTATATCCAAGTTTTGCAATCCTCTCCTACTTAGATTCATGTTTGGAAGTTGTTTCCGCACCTAGCTTTCCTTTCATTTTAGACATGCAAGGGTATTGTGTTAGCTTAGGCATAAGGGTTTATGAACAATCCATCATAGCCACCACTTAAAGCTTGAGAAAGAGACATCAGAGAACATGTGTTATCAACATGAAAGAATTCTTTAAGGCATAGGGACACACCACAATGGAACAAGATATCAATCCCAAAAGTAATCAAGGCCAAACTAATGATGTTAATTGATTGGCCAACATATAAGCATCATGCCATATGTGCTTGCAAGGACTTATAAATTAGAACAAGACATGAATACCAAAAGTAAAGCCACTTAAGATTATTGGTTGAAGCACTTTTGGATTCAATTGTGTATATTTTGCAACGATATTTCCAAACACACTTAATGGTCCATCATTAGGATGGGGATAGAATTATGATTTAGATTATAGACTTAACACTTAAAAATGAGGTAGGGATGAGAAAGTGATAAGAAGAGGGGAAAATGAAGAACATAAAAGGATGAACATAAGAAAGGAAAAAGGAAAGAAAGAAAAAGAAAAAGAAAAATCAAATCCTAAATTGTTGGCCAGTCAAAGGTAGTCCAACTCCAATCAACCCATAAATAGATCTTGAAAGCCTAACCCCAATTGATCCCTATATGTCTATATGTTTGGTAGCCCAACTAGTCCAATCTTTGGGTTTGGTTCCCGTGCTAGGATAAAGGTAGAGCCCCTTTAGATAGTAGGGTTTGACCTGACACTACTATATTTCCCCTTATAGGGGAAAAGATCCAATAGTTGAGCATGTTCCAATAGTTGTTATAACATTTGTTGATTTAATGCCCAATATTTTTAACAATAGTGAACCAATAGTTGACTTTAAAGTTGTTAGTGTCGATAACTACCAATAATTGAATAATATGTATTCCTTAGATCTAAAAAGCAACAAATCATGTGATGCCACATCAACCCATCAATAAAACATGATTTAGTGAACAAGTATCGGTCTCACTTTTATTTGGGACCTTTTTGGACACCTTGACAAAAAACATGCTAACGTGGCATCATATTTGATGATGTGGCCCTGTAACCTTAGTTATAAGTCGGGGGCGTTGCCAACCAAGCTATTGTTAAAATTTGGAATTTTTTTTGAAATTTCCATGTAGGATTTTGAGAAGCGCAAAGTTAGGATGCTCAACTACTGGGTCCTCTCCCCTAGATCAACTCCAAACCCTTTCCAAAAAGACATTTTATTTCCCTAGTGATCTAGTGAGCTTGCTGTTAGGAGTCTTTCTTTCTTTTTTTCTTTTGTTGAACTCCTATGTCTTTTATTTTTCGTTGTTCTTGCCACTTCCCCACACCACCTCTTTTTTAAATACTGAATTTGCAATCCAAATCATAATTCTCTCCTATTTTGATATTTTATTAACTATTCTTAAACATTATTAATTCAATAATAAAAACAAACTTTAACCAATAATCATAGAACTACTATTTACATTGACTATTTAATGTTTAAACCGAATAATATTTAAATAAAGTACATGTTATCATCATGTGACCGCTTTCTAACATATGTGAGGAAGCCATGGTTTTCAAATTTAAGCGTAAGGAAAATTGTTACCAATTCATTAGCAAGCTACTAATGAAGATTGTAAAGGCATGTGACCAAGTGCCAAAGAGGCGCCCCTACCATCACGTTTCACTTGGCCCCATAATGTCTACACCAGAATAATAATGTACATCTTTTAAAAAACAAAGGGAAAAGGGAGTGAGCTCCACTACTAAATATTAACTATGAATAGTAGATTTAAATGAAAGCAACTTTTTCTTAAGATTAAATTGTTTATAGAAGCAAACAATTAATAATAATTTTGTGGGTATATGCAATTTTGAGTTAAATATTATAAAGTGAAATATTTAGTTTAATAGTAGAAAATGTATGATAGTAATAGAGATTAAGAAAGTTTAATATGTTCTTAATTTGAGATTAGTAATTTTTTATTTGTATATTGTTTTAAGATTTATGTTTTAAATTAAGTTGAGTTTGTGTTTCAGGGTTATCATATTTATATATTTGTTTTTCATTGCGTAAATATGATCCCACTTAATGCACTTTTCTACTTCTTAGTTTGCTAAATTTGTTTTTGTTTGCTTTGTTATCGAATTGACACAGTATTTAAAAACATCTTTAGTGGGCTATTAGTTTGCTAGGGAACAAGTTCTCTTAGATCAATCGTAGGATGAACTAACTTTATGGTCAAACCAATGTCGAAAGTAACATCCATTAGTTTTGTAAATGCTTCTAAGATGATTATGTAGCTCTAAATTTATTTTAGTGATGTAATTAGAAATGTTTCCCAACACGCTTCTTAAATGAGAACGATATTTCATTGACATTTCTCTATAATAAAATGAATGTGATTAAATATCTTTAAATAGAAGTACATATTGATTAATTATGCAAATAGGTGTTTAATTGAATCTAAGAGAGAAGAGATTGGGTGATAATCAACTAGTAAATTTGAATTTTAGAAAATTAGTGCTCAAATTTAGAGATGCAAAATTGGTCTTGCATTCATAGAAATGACATAGAACATTAGAATGGTAAAATAAGGAGGATGATGAATGTATAGGGAGGTGTGCATGGATAGGCAAGATAAATGTATAATTTGAGTGAATATATCATAATGCACATGTGTAAAGTGGGATATAAATATGGAGGTGTAAGTGGATAAACAACATTATGAGGTAAGGAGCCCAACTATACACAAGATTGCACCATTTGTTAATATGCAAATATATTAATTCATTCTCTCAAAATTAACACAAAATTAAAAGAAAATGGAATGGGTATTCAAATATCACTGTTGCAATAACATTTATTGTGAAAAAAAGTCTAAATTATTATTAATACCCATCTAAGTTAATTACCTCCTCACATTAAAAATATAAATAAAATATATATATATTTACCATTTAAATTTTTTATTTTAACCTTGGTTTATATATAGTTAATTATCCACTATTTATAGAAGATTTTTAAAAATTCTATAAGCAATATCAAGACATATTTTTAAGCATATTCAAGTGTGATATTTCTCTCAAGATTCCATCGTGTAGTTTTACGAGTCAAACTCATTGACCCATGTATTATGAGTAGTGGTTCACAAGAACCCATCTCTCATGATACACAAAGAAACATGATGTGAGCCACTGCTCATGAAACATGGGTTAATGAGTTTGACTCATAAAACTACATGGTTGAATCTTGATAGCAATCTCACAATTTGACACGTGAAAAATACCTCCTACTTATCATATTCAAGTGTATTGACATGCAAGAATTGCTTTAAGTTAATAAGCCATGAGAGATGAAAAATATTCAAGCTCACGTCAACAAATTAGAGAACACTAGAGATGACTTGCTAAACGAATTAAAGCCCTTGCTTTTAGTTGGAGCCATGTCTTCAACTATGAAATGTTCCACCCCTCTCAAGCACAAGATCTAACTTCCCACTTGATACTTTAATCACTAGTTTTAAAAACTTTATGAATATTTTTTCATGATTCAAATATTATGTTTGGAAAAAATATATTTATTTTTAGATTATATTAGATTATCATAAAAAAAAATTACATATATTATAAAACATATTAATTACAATTCAAAATCATTTAAATCAAACAATCAATATCAATACCAAAATTAACCATTCCATTCATAATTAACTAAACATTCTTAAAATATAGAGAGTCAATTCTATTTAACATTTAATTCTATAAGAGAATTCAAAAATATATGATTGACCTTGTACTTTTAGTGGCACAGTATTCCGTATAAATATTTATTTATAAATTAAAAATGGACCCATTTCTATCATATAATTCTATCAAGAGAAGAGATGTATGAGAAAACAACACATGAAGCAAACTTCAAGTCTAAGATAGCAAGATCTGCAGAATAACGTGCACCATGTTCATTCATCTGTAAAGCAGATTTGACTAAAGAGAAAGGCAAGGAAGAAGCTCTTTATAAAGTTACATTCCCAATGACCAGAAAGAAAGAGTTTGACCATTTTATAGAAAGTGATGCCATCTCCTTACTCATAATGATGGATAACAGGCTCACAAAAG
Source organism: Sequoia sempervirens (assembly GCA_007258455.2). NCBI lineage: Eukaryota > Viridiplantae > Streptophyta > Pinopsida > Cupressales > Cupressaceae > Sequoia > Sequoia sempervirens. The sequence continues at coordinate 62,296,838 of VDFB02086081.1, read as the reverse complement.
AATTTTTTGGGGCGCTGGTTCGGTGGGGTGTCCTCTGTAATTAAATTGATTGGAGTATTTTATATATTAAATAAAATTATATATTGAAATAAGTAAATAAATGAAAAAAGGGAGGGGGTGGTGTCGAGGTAGGGGGGAGGGGGATGGGGTTTAGTTCAATTGACCAAAGCATTCTATTGTAGGCAAGAGTTCACAAGGTTAGTCTCCCCTCATCTCTGTGGTATCAGAGGGTGTGTTGTGCTAGCTTGCTGGCTCACCATTTACGGGGAGGGGGTGCTGCGAGGCAGGGGGGAGGGGGATGGGGTTTAGTTCGATTGGCTAAAGCATTCTATTGCAGGCAAGAGGTCGCAAGGTTAGTCTTCCCCATCTCCGTGGTATTAGAGGGTGTGTTATGCTAGCTCACCATTCACGTGAAAAAGTTGTAGTTTATAGGGAGGCTACCCCATTCCTCCAATCTTTAAAAATTTGTATTATTCAACTTTTCAATTGATAATTTGAATTTATGCAAAAATATAAATAAGTCTGTCACTAAATTATGTCCATGTGATTTGTAAAAATATTTTTTTAAATTTTTTTTTTATCATACAATATAAAAAAAAATACATATTTTTTTATCCATTTTTAAATATAAACATAATAGCTACTAAGTATTGCTAAAATTTACAAGTAATAGACAAAAAATTAAAAGAAAGAGGTCTCTTGCTTAGAATACTCTAGTATTTATGGTCCTTTTAGTTACTTTTCCATTTAATTTATGTAATAAATTATGATATGTAATTTTCTTTTTTTTTTTTTGTGAAAATTGAATTTTTTTTAATTTTTTGAAACATGAATTACTTTTAATGTTAGATAATTTGTTTTTTATTGGCCTATAATCAATTCTATTAAAACTAAAATTTATTTATATTTATTTTTCATCATTCAATTTTTTTTTTAATTCTTTCCTTCAAGATCTATATATCTTACATTTACATTATGTCAAAAAGTATAATTGTTTTTTTGATCATGAATCATCTTGTAATAGACTATAAATATCCGTATCTATCAACTATTCTATTATTAATTTTTATTGATTTTGTAATGATGAAAGAATATAGATAAAAAATTGATTTAAAATTCTTGTGAAGATATTTATTTTTAATATTAGGTGAAAGAAAACTTATATTCCATTAAAGTTGAATGGAATAATTTTATTTATTAGTTAAAATTAAAAAAAGTTACAATTAAATTTGGTTCCCATCTCTTTAGAAGAATTGAATATAACATTTAAGGTATCTATTCATAATTATTCTTGGCCCTGATTAGAATACTTCATCATGCTTTGAGAAAAGGATGACCAATCTAATTATGAATATATTTAGATAATGCTTTCTAATTAAATTGGTTCAATTCAAATTAGTTTAATAATTATAAATATAATAATTATTATGTGAATAGTTTAATTAGTATAAATATAATTATTATTATGTGAATAGTTTGTTTTTATTATTAAATTTATTTTTAAAAAGTATTTTTAATAACTTATTAATATAAATTAAAATTATAAAAGTAATTATTTTTTATTTAAGAATTAAATATTATCAAAATTATTTAGCATAATCAACCCTCTACTAATCATTTCACTTCACTGACAAATTCATGACCGCTTGACCAAGCCCATGTTTTTCAAATTTTTTATTAAAAGCTTTTTGTTGGGCGTGACCACCTCTGATTGTCTGGTACCCGCCATGCAAAATCTTTTCTGACAACAATTTAAAATATCAGTCATGAGTGGCTTCGATGCAACCCAAGGACAGTTATCATATGCCGCTGTGGGACCATCTGCAATTCAAAAAAGCAGAATTCACACTCCATTTTACCGAAGACACGAAAAAAATCATATCCATATCTTGGGGAAATTGCCAGTAGAAGCAGATCAAATACTCACTCCACTGCATTCTGCATGTATATATACAAGGTATATGTGTCCAAGGGTGTTGTGGGTGTCCCATTTTTTAGTCATTTTGTCGGAGTAGCATGACCGTTGAAACAATGGCCGCATTGGATCTCAGTCAAAATGCAGTAGTCGATGCACCTGTCTGGTGACCATATGACAACATATATTTGGTGAGTAGATGACTGTCAGTCCAATTTCAAAACCTGTGTATCTACCGCAAGCAAGTGTATATATAAATATATGAATTCATTGAATAGGGTGTCATCCCAATCTCAAGACGTGTGTGTGCACAGTGCTCTGCATTTACTGCTGTATATACACAGTTCTCTGCATTGATTAGATTTGATGTTGTTATGACAATCTCAATCTCAAGATCTGTGTGTATATACTTTCATGTATATACACATAGTGCCTGTGCATTGATTGGGTTTGGTTTTATTTGTAATTATTGACAATGGGTACAGGTAGAAAGGCTAAGACTGAAGAGGAAGACGAGGAGGATTCAGAGAAGAGTTTCAGATTGCAGGCTCCTTCCGCAGCAGCAATGGATGAATCAGGAGGTGAAAGAGAGCTAGTATCAATACCACCTACACCTATGGGTGCTACCCCTCCCTTCACACCAGGTGCACATTCCCCCCATCATCAAATCTCAACTTCACATTCTCATGCTGTAACCCCAGGACAGAGATCCCCCAGACCTTCACAGACGCCTGCCAGTACGAGACCTCCCTCATCTCTGGTCTCCCCTTCCATGCCAAGGTCACCACTGTTAAAGACTCCAAGGACTCCCAGAACCCCGTGGACCCCTTCCCTCATTTCTCCCAGGTTTTTGAGCCCCATTGGAACGCCAATGAAGAGGGTTTTGACCAATATGAAGAGCTATTTGGAGGAGGTTGGACACCTCACCAAACTCAATCCTCAGGATGCATGGCTTCCCATCACAGAATCCAGAAATGGAAATGCTTACTATGCTGCGTTCCACAATCTCAATGCAGGCATTGGGTTTCAGGCCTTGATACTTCCTGTGGCTTTTACCTTCTTGGGATGGTATGTTTTATCTTTTTGTTTCTGTGATCTTTATATTCTTGATAAGCAAGTTCACTTGTGTATTTCAAATTTCTTCTACAATAGCTTGATGTTTACTATATGAACATGGATGATGTCATTTACTGGCTTGTTAAGGAAGTCTACTAGTGTACTTCAGATTTCTTCTACAATGACATGATTTGTATTCCATGAAACAAATACAGGAGTTGGGGAATGGTGTCTCTCACCTTAGCTTACATATGGCAACTCTACACACTCTGGGTACTCATTAGGCTTCATGAAGCTGTACCAGGGAAGCGCTACAACCGATATGTGGAGCTTGCCCAAGCTGCTTTCGGTAAAGAATGACTCCTATCCCCCAACCCCAATTCATTTTTATACAGTATTCAACACTAGATTTCAATGGAAATATCTTAGGCTTGTCCATCTGAAGTCCAGATCTAGTTATATAAAGAGCATTGTGCCTCATAGATGAAAGAAATGAGTAGCACTTTTTTGTGAACTTTGCAGGGGAGAGACTTGGGGTGTGGTTAGCTCTGTTTCCAACGGTTTATCTGTCTGCTGGCACTGCAACTGCATTGATACTGATTGGTGGAGAGACAATGAAGCTGTTCTTTCAAATAGTTTGTGGCCCTAATTGTGGATCCAATCCACTTACTACAGTGGAATGGTATCTGGTTTTCACATCTCTTTGCATTGTTCTGTCCCAGCTTCCTAATCTCAACTCCATAGCTGGGCTTTCACTCATAGGTGCTGTAACTGCAATCACCTACTGCACTATGGTTTGGGGTTTGTCGATTAGCAGGCCTAGACCTTCGGGGATATCTTATGATATAATGAAGGCGAACACAGAGACTGCCACAGCCTTCTCAGTTTTGAATGCACTAGGAATTATTGCTTTTGCCTTTAGGGGTCACAATCTTGCCATGGAAATTCAGGTAATATAAGTTGTAGAAACAGGCTTGTATTCCCATGTGATTTATGTTTCTTGTTTGTATGTTTAAAGAGAGTTAAAATTTCATGGCTCATCTTTGCAATTGCTTTTTTGTGCCCATGAGACTGACCTCCATAAACTCATTCAGGCTACTATGCCATCAAGTCTCAAGCATCCTGCTTACATACCAATGTGGCGAGGAGCAAAGGTTGCATATGTGTTCATTGCTATGTGCGTGTTCCCTATTGCAATTGGAGGCTACTGGGCTTATGGAAATTTTGTAAGTACTATTCAGTTGTCCGTCAATTTTGCACGTGAATTCATAGTCTTATATTTTCAATACCTAGTTATCCTCATCAATAACAGGCCATGCTGGTAATTCATTTCTTCTTATTTTCTTAAACCAACATTATATTCTTTGAGGTTTCTTCTCAGCTTGCCATTTCCTCATTTCATTTATTGCTCTATGCTGCTCTCCATTTATGTGTCTGCATGAAATTTCATCAGACTTGTATCTGCATAGGTATTTTTTAAGACTGCTCTTTAGATGCTCTGCTCGAACCATATTAAACTTGTTGGTAATTTCCATCTTTTGTGTTCATCTCAGTGTAAAAATGGAAAAATGAAGATTGCTTTTGTATTGCTGCCTTATTGGAGCTTTTGGTTCTTCCAACGGTTTCATCTTTATTGTTAATGTTTAGTTGCATAATGTGCCTAAGCCCAGGGATTTGATACTGAAAAATGCTCGCCACGTGTCAAGTTGTTTTGTAATATCATGCACCGAAAATTCATCTTTCAATTTGTATCCTAGACCATGCTATGTGCAGGTATCGCAGTATGCACTACTTGACATATTGCAAGGCATGCCAATGTCACAGATCCTTTTCTCTAACAAATAGACATATTTTGGAGTCCAAAAGATCTGCAATAAGGCACATATGTTAATTAGATCATAATTCAAAGCTTGTTGGTTGCTTTAATTTTCCCAGCTAATTATAGACAAACACACTGATAATGCATCTTGATCACCAATTGCAATTGAAACTATCTGAATCTTGCCTCACACTCTTGTTGCAGATGCCTGCAGGCGGGATTCTAAATGCTTTGTACGCCATTCACAACCAGGATATTTCAAGGGGGCTTTTAGCAACAACTTTCTTATTGGTTGTGTTCAATTGTCTCAGCAGCTTTCAGATCTATTCTATGCCAGTCTTTGACAGTTTTGAAGCCGCCTATACTAGCAGAACCAACAAGCCATGTCCTCTTTGGGTCCGTGCTGGATTTCGAATGTTCTATGGTTTTATTTCATTCTTCATTGGGGTTGCACTTCCATTTCTTTCCAGCCTTGCAGGTCTGTTAGGAGGTCTTACTCTGCCAGTGACTTTCGCATACCCATGTTTTATGTGGATTTCTATCAAGAAGCCTGAAAAGTACACTTCTAGCTGGTACTTGAACTGGGGCCTTGGCATACTTGGGATTGTGTTCAGCCTGGCATTTTCAGTTGGAGGAGTGTGGAGCATGGTTGACAGTGGCTTAAAGCTCAAGTTTTTCAAGCCAACTTAGCTAATCTCTGCAAAGTTTAATACCAATAGCCTAATAGGTGCTTTATAGAGAGTGTTAGTTATTTTCGCTCCTTAAAACCTATAAAATACACAGCCAAAACATTCCACAATCTGGTTATCAAGGATTCTTACTGTATAAATAGTCATGGTGATATTAACAGATAATTGTCAGTGGTATAAATAAGCCCATTGTTTCTTAGAAATTTTTTCAAGCTCTGAGGGTTATTTGGCCCAAGAATTATCAGGGTGCCTTTCTGGGCAACTGTCACAGACATTTCAAAGTATGCAATTGGTAAATATGCAAAACAAATCCTGAAAGTAAAGAAGTCCATCCTTGATTGTCAGTAGGTGCGGAAAGTGGGAGAGATGGGGTTTAGGCAACGAAGTATTATTTAGATCTTGTATTTTTTAGGATTTTCGATTATCTCCATAAATTTTCATATTCATTAGATTTTTCACTATAATCTTCTCATAAAGTTATTGTGAGTGCCATATGCTTACAATCTATTACAATCTATAAATTTAGGGTCCACGACTTGTGGATGTTTTGATCGTGGCTCTAATGGTGCATTTAAGAATCGTGTCTTTCTGTATAAAAGGAACAAACAATATGCTTTCTAATGTTTTGATTGTTAGAATTAAGAGTAAAAAAGATTTTAGATTTTAGATTTTTAATTTTTTAATTTTATTCTTATCAGAAGAATGCAATTACAAAGAAGAAAGTGCAGTTAAAAAGCTGCAAGAAGAAACTGTACAAAACGGATCAGCAGAAGAAACATTACAAATCGTAGAGCTGTATGGACATCCATAGCTTTATACAAACTGAAAAAATGGACTAAAACCAAGAGCTATACCAACTACCCTTTTACATAGCAGCTGCTTAACCAGCTGAAATATTACAAGATTGAAACAAGACATAGAGCTGTACAAAATTTCGTAGCACTATATAAACTGAAAAAAAGATCTTAAACCTTGAGCTATACAAACTTCTTTTTTGCTCAACATTTTTTCAACTTGCAACTTGATTTGTTAGTAAACAGGGCAGGAAGATAATAAATTATATCAGAGTAAAGCCTTAAAAATACAACTTCTTGATGATCATTATTGTTAGTAAAAACAGTTTTACATCTGTTTCTTCATATATGCAACAAAATTACATGTCTCACACCATCAACAATAACATTATCATAAAGACTAACTTCAAGAAGAGCTTCTTTTCAACTTAGTTTGTGATTGAAGATAGTAGAGAAGTTATTGAACATAGAATTCCACTGTTTTGCAGTTCCAAAAAATATGCTTCATATTTTCATGTTTGTGACAAAGAGGACAATTAGTTGGTTGGATCATAATACATTTTAACCTGTCCTCAACGGGCAGTTTAAAGTGTAGTATCTTTTAGACAATTAATTGAGCATTTAAATTAACTTTGGATCTCCAAACTTGAGTAGACAATTTTGAACAAAACTTCTCATTGAACTTGCAATTCCATTTGTAATTCAAATGGGACTTCAAGGATATATTAAGAAGCAGTTGTAAGTATACCTATTTTAAAGGGAACAATAAAAAGGGATAAGAAGACATCCATAATCAGTCTTTGAAAAAGTTGCATTGAATGAGAGTATAAAGTTTCATAGACAACTCCAATGGCACCAAAAACTCCACAAAGATCAAGAAATCTTTGTGTTTGTTGCTAAGATTGAAATGATGTTTAACCATATTCCATGGTAACCAACACATTAATTGGAAATCCCACAATTCTCCAACATTACACTCTTTTTTTGAACAAGGGATATGAATGCTTTGGGAAGCTTAAAGCAAGGGGTTGTTTGTAATAAAGGGTATGCTTGTTACACCAAATAGAAGTAGAAAAGCTGAAACCGTGTTGAAAAGATTCTCCTTTCCATTTTAAGAGATGGCGAACATATTGCCAGGCCTTCTAGATAGATTGAAGGGGGACAAAAGCCTTAATGGAGAAAAATGAAGCATGAATAATTTTGTCTAACTAGCCCACTTGTTGCCATTTGCCTTTTGTTGAAGCATGATTAATCCAATATTGAATAAGGATCTTCCATGGTTCATCCCCTTTAACAACTCTAATAATCCATTTGGCAACCAAACAAATCCCTTGAGTCCTTGGATATATGAGAACCAAACCACCTCTATGTTTTGGCTGAGTACAATGGGACCGTGATGTGGATATATATCTTGGGTTACCATCCCATTTAGCCCGTAGAAATCCTTGAATAATTTTGATTAAGTCCTCACCCTTTTTTAGAAGACATCCAACACAAAGAGTAGTAAACATGAGTAACAAAAAAAACTTTTGTTAACAACTTGAATTTTACTAGCCAAGGAAAGGAATTTATACCCCCAACTAAAGAGTTTATGCTTAAGTCTCTTAAGATACCAATTCCACATATCATAATGAGAAACCTCAATACCAAAGGGAACTCCAAGGCACCTCATAATTTCTCCATGTTTGATTTGTTTCCATTCTTTGGGAATCCATTGGGGGATAGGCCTAGCTTGAACCATTAAATTTTTTGTTTTGTTATTAGCCAATTTAGATCTTGAAATTTCACAATAAAGCTCCAAAATTTCCATCATATTAGAAATATTCGTTTAAGGATTCTATAAAAATAACAAATTGCCACTAGCATAATTAGAGTTAATAACAACATTGTGAAGAATGGAAACTCCTAATATGAGTTGCTTGTTAATAGCACTTTGAAGAAGATAACCTAATGCATCATCCATAAGAGCATATAGGTAAGGAGCTAGAGGACATCCTTGGCGAATGGATCTTTGTAAGGGAAAAAGATTAGACATCATGTTATTGATAATAATTTGAGCATTAGCATCATGGAACAACATTTGAATGTGAGAACGAATTTTAGGACTGAAACCCAACCATTGAAGCATATTAATAATAAAGCTCCAACGAATTCTATCATAAGCTCTATCAAAATCAAGTTTAATTAATATAGCATTTTGGCATGTACGTTGTGCCCATTCATAGGTTTCCCATGCTAACATAAGATTGTCAAGAATATATTTGTTAGCAATAAAATCTATTTGCTCTGTTCTAACAATTCCTTGCACAATTGGTTTTATTCCTTGAACTCACCTTCTTGCAAAATCTTGGTCAATTTAAAAATCATAAAACTCTTCATCTCATCTTGAGTCCTCTTGTTTCTTGGAGTTGGCAGGGCTGGACATTGTAAGCGCTTCTCTATGAGCTTTACAACCCAGTCTACTACCTCTAGACACATAGTAAGAAGAAGCTTGAGGCCTACCATACCCCCTGACAGGTATAGTTCTACTAGATTTGATCCAATGTTTTTTGGGAATCCTAATCCTGCTGGCTCTTAGTCGATATTTAGAGGTTCTTCTCCTTCAAATTCCCCTCCAGGGTCTCCATCCTCTGAAGATTATGAAACTGATCTTAGGGTCCCCTTTGAGCAAGTTCAATCTTTGGAGGAAAGTCTTAAGGAGTTCAAAGGTTTCCTAAATCGTGGTAACCTATATACTCAAGATGCTCCTATTGTTAGTAATATGAGAAACTTATCTTAGATTGCAAGGGCCTTGAGTTACTTCGTGTGATAACCAATATAGTCGAGACTCATGTACTCTCGTACATGTCAATCTTGAGTCATCCTTGTGATACCTAATCAAATATCACTGGTACTTAGTTGAATTTCTGATTCATGAGTTATCCATGCATATGGTGGACACTAATCCTTCTATACCTCCCATAACTTCTATTGATAATGCAAATGTTGTGTTTGTGCCCCCTGTTAATCCTGAAGGTAACGTATCGCACACTCCTTTGAGTATAACATTCCTCCACTCGGATACACACCTCAAATGTCTACCGCCATGGCTAATCAACCTCCTTTGCCACTCAATCCCATATTAAACTCCTTGTTGCAAAACATGGGTCAGATGCAATCTCAACTTGCTAACTTAATTAATGCTGCCACACAATCCACTCTCACTCCATACTATCATCATAGTCCTCTTAAACATCTTGGATGCTCCCATGCCCTAAGGGATCGAGGTGCTGAAACGCAAAAAGTACAACGGTAAGGGAGAACCAAGACACATTCAAATTCCTTTATCGCTCTATGTAGTGACTTTTTGCATCAGGATCATTTGCTAGTGGAGTTATCCCCGTGATCCCTTAAGTAGATCATGTTGGAGTAGTTTTTCTCATTGCCTGACAATTCTATATTTTATTTTGATCAACTCATAAATCAATTCTTGCAACGGTTCCAAGTGAACATTGGCTCTAAGGTCACCATTATTGACCATTGCTGACCTTGTCCATTGTAAGCAACAACCCAACAAGAAGTTAACTAATTTCATTTCTCGTTATCAATCCATTTCTTCCCAAATCCCATATACCCTGCCTAACCATGACATCCAGAGGATGTTCATGGGTAGTCTTCAGCTGACACTAAGGGAACGAGTTTTCCTAATGAAATATCCTTCCTTTGCTCATTTGTGTATTACATTGAGAGATTATCAACAAACATTAGCTCAATATGGGGCTTCAACCTCATCCTCACATCCTGATGGTTTTGGGGCTGCATCTTCTTCTAAAGGGTCAAAAAGAAACAAGGTGATAGCTAATGTAGTAGTTGTCCCTCAAACTAATGAAAACAACACACTTGGGTCACAATGAAATCGGGTCTTCACAAAGCTATCCGATTTTGACTCAAGTATACTCCAAAAATAATTAAAAGAAAATTAATCACCCTTCTAGAAATTAGATATTTTCTTGATAACAAGCCATATCCTAGTTGGTATGATAGGTTTAAATTCTTCTAATACCATCGAGTGCCCAAACATGACACCAAGGGTTGTGTGCGCCAGAGACATGTGATTTAGGACCACACAGACAACCATAACATCCACCTTGATAGTAAAAATTAGAACCCTAATAACTCTGTTGCTAAATCCAACAACCAATTACAAATCTACACAAATCCCTTCTCACCTCATTTTTCCAACTTTATCACTACTTCTATGTCATCTGATGATGTTGCATATGTGAACATGGTGTCTATCACTCCCATCTCCCCTCTAATTCAGAAGGATAAGATACCAGACATCTTTTACACCCAATGACTTACCCTACCATGGAGAGTACGCTCCTCTCTATATTCCCGCTCAAGTCAATGATAACGTCACTTGTTTTATGGTTGACCCTACCAGCATGGCCAATGTTTTATTGAGGAGACACTCTTTGTCAATGGTTTGCATAGGGTGAGATACAACAAGTGAAAGACTACCATCGATACACATGATGGTTTTTGTCTATCCCCTTTGGGGTCCATTTCTTTGTCGGTCCTTATAGTACCTAAATTTATCTTTATGCCATTTTCTTTTATACCGAAGTCTGACTTGTTTAGAGTGAAGCTAGGCATTCTATGGCTAGTTTCCATGAATGCAATCACTTTGATTTTCCACGTGTCTAAAGTTTCCTCATGAGGGCATGGTGCAAACTATCAAGGATACTGGGTACAAACTGCTAGTGTCACGTGGGGGTTTCTCTCTCGACCACTTTTGACTTTCTCTGGTGGGACCCATGCTGCCCCAAGGTGACTTGTTATATAAAGCATATTATAGATACAAGACTGGGAGCTCAGTGCTTGACTCGATCCCACCACCTCCTCCAATCCACTCTCAGCCTACTCCTGTGCAACAATGCACTTCGTCTTCCAAGACTTCTTCATTGAGGGCTAAAGACAAACACACTCTCTTGAGTAGACCTTCCCATTCTTCCAAGACCTTGCAACCTCCAGTGGTGCCTTCCATTCCTTCAACTGTGCCTAGCACAAGAAAAAGAAAGTCCTCCAGATTAACGAAGTCTAAACCTCATGTCTTCTATCTTCCCATCCTTCTTGATATCCATCACCCTACTATATACAATTGTTGAAAAATGAGGTGTTTTTTTGACTTAATACTTTGTAAAACTTTAATATTGCTGATCTAAGTAAGCTTTTTCTTTGTTACATATATTCTTTGTGGGGGATTATCTTGATTAATCCATTTTACTGTTGTAGAATGTAGAGAGAAGTTGATAGAAAAACTAGAAAGGATATTAGAAAGATTACATAAGATATAATGTGGAGAAACCCTTTCGGGAAAAAAATCCACCAAGAATTATTCTATTATTCAATCTCTGAAATACAATAGCTCCAATTCTTGCTTGAGAATGCTTCTTCTGTCTTTACCAATCTTCTTCACACCTGCAAATAACAATTATGAAAACTCTCTTCAACTTGAATGAGATATAGAGACAATATGCAACCTTGTAATCTCTAAATGGTGATAATTACAATGCACAAGCTCAAGCCCTTGAAAAGGTACGCCATATTGCTTCAAGTTGAGTTATTCTATGAAGACTAAAGCTTACAACATGTGCTTCATGCATTTGGGCGTCCCAAACTAAAGCTACAACTTATCCTTCACTTCGGTGATAATTCCAAAGCTCTTCCTCAAAGTTGGTGCCCATTAGTAATCCTACTTAACTGAGCCTTCATAAATATCTTATCATGCAAGAGAGGTAATTCCAAGAAAGCATCTTGGGTGCCCAAGTTGGCTCCAAGTGATTTCTAGTTAACTAAAACATTTACTCAACACCATTCATGCAAGAATGGTCATCCCCTGTTAACTGGAGGTAGTCACTGTTATGTGTCATACAACTCAATGTTATTAGCCATGCATTCCAAGTTAACTGATGTTAACTAATGTTACCCGATTTTCACCTGCGGGCTCAATTAGGCAGGGGTCTATGTTTTCAAGTGTTCATGAAGGCCAAATGGAGGAACATTTACATCAAGGGTTAAACCATACATTTGAAGCTATTTCACAAGGAAGTCTGTTGGAAAGCCTACCTTAGTCAGATTTGGCATAAAACTCCTGAGGAAGAAAGTCGCTGAGACCAGCTGGATGTCTTGCCGACTGGCGGTATGGTTCTATTCATTTGAAATACACCAGTTGCCCAGACATTTCAGTCACCATGAGTTTTTATGTATCTCTCCGCTTGGAAAGAGGTCTTGCCGACCCAATGGAAGTCTCGGTGAAAGGTTGTGCAAAGGGGAAATTTCTCGCCGATAGAGGGTGCTCTCGCTGTAATGTCTCACTGACGGGGTGAGGTCTCGCCGAAGCAAAATGGTCTCTGTGTAACGGTTTTCCTTCAATGTGACCTCTCGCTAACAAATAGACGTCTCACCGAAGGTCTGTGGGTAAGGTGTGATGTCTCGCCGAAAGGTTTGAGTTCGGGGTAAAGTCTTCCCGACTCGCTGGAGTCTTGCCGAAAGATGGGGGCTTATGGGTAAAGTCTCGCCGACTGAAGGTGGTCTCGCCGATGGTGGTTCACAAGAATATATGACTTCGGTAAGACTCCTGGGCGAATGGTTTGTCTTCGTTATGACCTCCTGCCGACCAAGTGATGTCTTGCCGAATGCAGATGTTTTGCAACGGAGGAACACATCGGTATGACTCTTAAGAGCTCGCTATGATGTCTAGCCAATAGCAATAGTTTTGCCGATGAAATTGGGATATCGATATGACCCTGCCCACTCGGTATGACCTCTTGCCGCCAATTCTAGGTTATGCCGATTGCTGCTGTAAAGTATGATTTTCATCGGGGAGACACGACTAGTGTCTCACCGACATGCGATTCTATGGGAATAACTTTTGATCATTTGAGGATCCCACGTGGTATTTGTTCAACCAATCAGATGAGGCTGAAGGTGAACCGTGGCAGTTTGACTGGTGTGATGAAGATCAACAGGTTGTATGTGGGATGGATCTACTCTGTGATCAAAGACGATGATCGACTCTGATGAAGCTCTCAAGGTTGGACACGGGGGATGCACATTGAATGGATTAACTTCATTCCAAAAGATCTGAGGGTTGACGTGTTTAGGAACCGAATCATTTTTTGTAAACCCTAGGGCAGGAGGCCGACACTTTTTAGTATATATGGCATTTTTTCCTCTTTGTAAAGGAGTTCTTATGCTTTTCAAAAGTTTGTGACTTTGGCAGTCCTTTCTCAGATTAGCACACTTTTGTAACTAATTTGGAGCATAATATACAGAGTTTACCTTGGTCATTGTTGATGATTCAAAATTACCATCTTGTTCTTGCAAAGTGTTGAGCATTTCAGGTTAATGATCAAGTTATTTTGTGAATTTTTTCTATTCCCTTATAACTTTATCTTTTTTTTTCATGCCTTCCTTTGCAAAAGTATCATTATATGAATCACAAACTGTGTTCACATAATCACACATGGATTCTAATATGTGAAAATATTTTCCTTTCTTGAAAAAGTGTGTGAATCAAACCTATTTGTGAAACATTAATGCAAAGCTTACAAAATTTTGATGTGTAATCTTATGTTCATTGTCAATTTTCAAGTGTAAATCAAAGTATTCCATTGCTCTTATCAGTTCGGTGTATCACCATAGTATTTAATTTTCATTTTTATGCACTCCTTCTTCCTTTTCCTTACGAAGATTACTAGTTAAGTGATATTACCAGTTAGGAGCCGGCCTTATCCGGAGGTTCATTTCAACTCTAGGTGACCCACAGCCTTGAAATGATCCCATGTTTCTCTAGAAAGCTTAGTTTTTCATAACTTTGCATAGGGTGCATTTCTAGGAGATAACAACTAACATACAACTAAAACTAACTAAAGACAACCGAACCATAACTAAACTAAATTGAACTGAACACAGTGGATAGGGAGCTCTTTCGGGGGTCTTGTGACCTTTTGGGAAGTTTGCGTGGCGTTTCAGGAGCTTGGAGCCAGTCTCCTATTTTTTAGGAAGGGACTGATAGTTCACTTGTGACCACCCAGAGCTTGTGGAGCTTGGTAGGGGTCCTTATGAACCATTTTAGATGATTAGAGACAGTTTCCTATTTTTGAGGGGAATCCCTACTTTTTAGGAGGAGATTACAGTTGGCCTGCTTTGTTTAGACCACCTTAAGATCAGTTGCAACATCAATTTCCAGATGGAGTGATCGAGTGATGGTCTCAGCATGAAAGAAAGTAAAGTGATTAATTCTTAAGTCACTTTATAATATTTGAATAAAGTGATTATTTAAATGATACTTTATTATTAAAGGTGATATAAGGGTTAAATGAAAATTAATAAAGTGATCTATTTAATGATGCTTTATTAATTTGTTATATTAAAAGGGAGACATAAGGACTTTATTAAAAAGGGATTTAAATGATTTTAAAGTATACTTTATAATATGAAGTGTCATTTTAAAAGGGGAGATATAAGTAATTTTTAAAGTATACGTTGTAAGGAAAGCAAAGGTGCAGAAACACTTTCCTAACGTCAAATCCATAGGGAAGAATGCAATGCAGGGCTTTTAATTTTCAAATTTCAATCTAATTAAGACACACATGAAAGATTTACAGAAATAGAGAAGATACTCAAAGACAATGAACAACAGATTTACGTGGGAAAACCCTATCGGGGAAAAACCCACCACACCAAGCTGAAACTCTTTGTATTACAGTAACAACAGATTACATACAAATTAGAGATACAACTCTCTGGTGTTAGTCACAGTAGCTTTACTCATTGTTCGTCAATTACAGACAATGCTCTCATTACCTCCGATTCAACTCACTGTTCCTATCAAATCAGAATCATTCTACTTTTATTTTATTCACATTCTGATTTTGTCTTCTGTGCATCCTTATCCGCCATTGCCAAACATAGACAGTTTCCTTTCAAGCAATTGATTTTTCCTTGCATGCAGTTCAACTCCAGTGTAGCACTGTTGCAAAAAACCAACTGCCAATCATTCGAGTTTTGCTTCCTTTGATTGGTCCACGAGATGCCACATAGGATGGTCATACGGTCAAAGGCATTCAAACTTTGTTGGCATATCAGTGAGACACTAACAGTGTCTCCCCGATGCCACAGTCTTCATATCGATATTGCCATAGCTTCCATGAGTTGTCAAGACGTTATAACGAGCGCCATGAGTCATACTGAATCTACCGATAACTATTTCATTTCTATCGGCAAGAGGTTCCTCCATTGGCAAGACATTTTACCAATGCTCACAAAGCATATCGATTTCCACTTTGCCATCGGCAAGACTTCCCATTCCCCAAAAGGTTTCATCGAGTCTCCTCAGGTTTCACCGAAGCATCTGACAGTCGGCAAGACATTCGTCTTTTGCCGAGACTTCACCCCGAACACAACCAAGCCTTACCGAGTCGGCAAGACTTATGTCCTTTGCTGAGACCTTTCACCGAGCGCCTATGTCTTACTGAGTCGGAAAGACATTTGACCTTTGCCAAGACCTCATACCGGCCGAACATGTCATACCGAAGCGCCCAAGAGTCGGTGAGACTTATCGCCTTTGCCAAGACCTTATACCGAGGTCTTTTTGTCACCGCGAAGGCACCAAGTGAATACTCCCTTTGGCGAGACCTTTCTTCATCTCTGGGACATCTCACTGAAACCTCCACCGTCGGCGAGACTTTACATTCTCGCTAAGAGATCTCCTTGAGACCCTTGTGTTAGCCCGATAGCTATATGCTATCGGTGAGACATTCACCATTCGCTAGGACCTCTCCCCGACACTCGTGAGATAGCCTGATAAGATCAAACTGTCGCCCAGAGAACTCCATTCAACAAAAGGTCACGCCGAATGGTCCTAGTTACAGCGATAGACTTCATTCGACAAGACATCAACTCTATCTTGGCAACATGAGCTTTTCAAGCAGATTTAGAATAGTTAGTCAGCAAGACATGAACAATGTCACAACAAATTTTCCCTTCAAGAGTTCCATGTCAGTAAGGATTGAGGCACATATTCCAACATGCTTTATATTATTAATTTGTGCGCCAAATTAAAAGAAATTAAAATTAAATTGAATAAAATGGATTTTAAAGTGAAATTGAGGTGAAATATAAAAAGGAATTTTGGAATTCATTTCATTCATTCATTCATTGTTGAAGAAGAAGAATTTGGCTAAGGGTTTTGTTGAAGATTAGAGAGTCAGAAAATCTCAAGCTTTTTGAGGATGTCACCCCTCAGGAAGAAAAGTTTAAAAACTTCATTCAAAGGTTGTGCTTGTACTTCAAAGATTTACAAGAACGCTTCAAAGCTAGGATTTGAAGAATTTATCAGGACTTTGATAATTTATTGAATACTTGAAAGGTAAGGGTTTGAATAATATTACAAATCAAAAGTATTCTTTATGTGGAGAACAAAAACTCTAGGCACTAGGGTTTGGAAGCATTTTGAGTGAAAACTTGGCTTTTGGATAGATTGCGGAGAGGCGAATCTATCATATTTATGAGTCCTGGTGATTATTTTGTGGTTGTTGTGTATGTCTGGGCAATGTAGAAGTCATCTTAGGAGGTTGTGGGACTATATTCAAACTTGGAGTCTATTCTAGAGCCGCATACAAAGCAACACTATCATTGGAATCACCTACAATAGCAATAGATTGGAATTTATGTCATGAAATACCATTACTTTATGTAGTGTGCATTGCTAATAGTAATAAGAAAATTCTATAGTTTACTGACAAAGTAGATTGTAATCTCTCTAGTTGGAACTGCCCATTGGAAACACAATTGTATGCATTGATGAATATGGGTATTTTGATATTCCAATGTAATTATGTATGCCTGATATATACCTTAGAAACTTGTTGATGCTTAGTAATATCATTGTCAATGGTTATTTGTGCCAATTCAATGTATTGAAAGAATATATAATCAATAGATATAATTTGGTGCATGGAAAAACTCTTGTTGCTCTTATTGTATTTCATTTGTAATTTCTGTAACCCTTGAAACACCCAGTTTAGTATGTTCCAAAGTGTTTGATAAAATAGCTCATATCATAAATATAAAAATATGAGCTAAATTGCAATAGAGATTTTTCCATTTGGGGTTAGACACTTCAGTGGTATCAAAGAATAGTTTTCTTGCCATCCTGTTGGGTACTAGATCTCAGTTGTAATTGATTGCTGGTTTGGTAAAAATGAAGTCTATGCAAGAACTCATGGAAAAATTGATGGAGGTATTTCAAGAATTTATACATCCAAAAAAATTAGACCCTTTGTTTGCGCAGGGGAGGAAAGCAAACACTAATGCACATAATTTTACCAGTATAGAGGACAAAGAAGAGGTTGGAAAGGAATTACAGGTGACTGAAAGGGTAGTAGATGGACATGATGCTACAAATATTGAGGTTGAAACTAATCCCTCAAATGAAGTAGAATACATTGATATCTGCAATATTGTTGAGGAGGAACAATCAATAGATTTGAGTTTCACTAAATCAACAAGAAAGGATCCAAAGAATGATTTTCACAATGTTAAGGAAAGAGAACCACTTGATGCTTCCACAATAGAGGTGTGCAAATTTTTTTATGTTGGTGATGTAAAGATTGTATTTGATAAGCTTTGTGGGGCCCCATTACCCTTACAAGAAGAAATACATGAAACATCTACACAGGAGGTGAATATGAGTCCCTTTGACATGGAGCATGTTGGTTTAGATAAACCTTATGGAAGCATGGATTCTATTGGTGCTCTTTTGAATGATTGTAATGCCATCTTCCCTTTAATGCTTGAAGATTGCAAAGCATCTACAAATGAGAAAGATGGTTTTGATACAAATGAAGAGCACCTAAAGTTGGAAGAAGACACTACAAATAGGTATGATGTAACTTTTGATTTTTTGTTTCATGAAAATAGTTATACTACCGAGCATAACCATGAGAGAGATGCTATGGAACATGAGGAAATTGATGTTGAAGGATCTTCTAATGTTGGCACTTGAGATATGAGTGTCAAAAATGAGGAATGCATGGGGAATTCAGGCCACAACAAGTCTAATTTTGTATATTAGACCTTGGAAGATGTGAACAAGATACAAGTGTTGTGTGAGGGATTTAAAATTGAAGTGATTGATGATGAGAATTCCTTACATTATGATAGTAGCTTGACATAACCCCAGGATGACATTTTCAGCGCTCATGGAGTTGTTATCAACCTTGAAAACAAATAAGATTTTATGTTGCATGACATTGTTCCTAAATTAGAAAATTTGTGTAAGATTGATGGGTCGCAAGATAGTTCTTTGGATGTACATGCATCTATTCTAGAAGAGGAAATGTGCAATGAGGATGTCAAATCAACATCCTCTAATATTTCATTTGAGCAATACTATGAGGTTCATAACACTAGTTCTTATGATGAGGGTGTGTGCAATGTTGATGGTGCACATGATGATGTTTTCCAATCGGTTAATGATGGTTATTCAACATCCTATCATAGTGTTGATTACAAATTATAAATTTTGTGTGGAAATGATGTCTCAGGGGTCTCATCATTTAGTAAAGAAATTGAAGGTGAATGAAGGTATGATTTCTACAGCCATAAAACACTTTGATGTTGCTTAGCAGTTGATGGAAAACTATTGTTGGAGGACTCCAGTCACACATGAGCACTTTGATGGTGAACTTTCCCTTGTAGAATTTTAGGCACTCAGAGAAGCGTTGGGAGTAATGAAAACTAATTATCTATAACTACTAGTAGATAGAGATCATCTTCTCATGCTTGATGGGATTTATTATGATGCACTAAAAGGGAAAGAAGAGGAGGTTGATGAGATCACTCATGAGCTTAAGGTCACCATGGAATCTTTGAAGAACACTCAAATGACACTTCAAGAGTCAAAGACTCAGATAGACAAGCTTACAGTGGATTTGAGCTTAGCGCAGTCATCAACACCCACATCTAACATTCAACTATCTATGATAACCCTCAGTGATGAACATACATCCACAAATTGTGGGAATATGCATATTGAGGATGTGGAAACATCCATTTCATTTACACGTGCAAGTGACACCAATGGGATGAGTGCATTAGATGAACATAATAGGGGATAGTATGTCGCAGTAGGTGTCCCTAAGGGAAAACACTTTACAGGTGATGTAGGACCAAGTCTCTACATTGGGGGTGTGGAGAATCTTATTGAAAGGTCTTGTGATGAAGAGGTGGATTTTTTTGGGAGTTGTGTGATCGATCATGATGCTGATCTATCTTCCTTATAGGAGGTTTCAAAATTTCATGAGCTTGTAGATTGGTATGATTTTGAGATTTCCGAGGTTATACACAACTTACATCACAAGGATCATGAGACATCTTTGTGGGAGATCCAATTGAGGGCTCAAGATTCACATCATCCATTGTGGGATGGAGTGTCTCCATCTTTGGAAGATGGAACCAAAAACTGTGGGTATTCGACTTTGTTACTTTTAGATGGTTATCTACAGGGCCAGGGACTAGGTTTTCATCATGTAGATATGCCCTTAGCAGAGTTTGCAACTTCCTGGTCTCAAGAATTTTTGTTGGAGACATGGCTATAGGGAAGTTGCGGTTTCAGTGAGCATGATGGCATTGTTAGTCCAGTCCGTAGTGATGGATTTATACTCCATAAGTTGGTGAGGGACAACTATTTTATTTATTTGGATGAGGGTTTTATTCATAAATTTTGGAGGACAACAACTATACTTGAGCTTGGAGGAGAGTTGCATCATCTCCTTGTCACGAGTGATCAACATAGAGGTTATATTTCATCACCTTATGAACATGGTGGTATTATTTGCATTCCCATAGGTCAAACTTGCAGTCCTAAGGGTGCTAATCTATTCCATATCAACAACCTAAGAGGAGTAGTTGTACTTATTTTGGCACCTATGAGGGATATTCATCACATCCATGAGAGGTTAACTGAGGTTGGGAAGAGGCGTTATGATGCTGGTACTTCGAGTTACTTCCATCTCCTCATGATCGATGGATGTGAGGTTCTGGTGTGTTGGGATCGAGGTGGTAACAAGTTTGGCAAATTAGTTGGGTTGGATTCCGATGTGTTGCTTCACCACTTTTAGTATGGTGAAGATTAGATCAGTGTAGCACAATGGAAGTCAGCGGGTGATGTGTATGGAAAACTTCCATTTTGGTTATGGGATCCAGGGATTCTTCAACATTTCTTTAGCAAGCACTAGATTTCTCCATGTTTCTACAAACACTTCTTGCAACGAGCTCATCTATAAATTTTAGAGGAAGATCCATTGTTGTAGCACTGGTTCTTCTCTTTGGGAAGCTGCTATCATCTTGGAGATTTCTTGGTGCTCCTTCACTGCACCAACAAGCTTCACTTTTGGTGTTCGTACGAAGTGACTCTTCAAGAATCTTTCCTTAGCATTCTTGTCTCTGTCTTTGTTAGCATATGATTTTCTTCATCTTTTCACATCTATATTTTTCATTATCTTGTCTAAGGGTTGTTTGTGGAGGTGGAAACACCAATATGGAGGTTTGACTAAGGCAATCTCCTAAAAATCCACCAACATTTTCTCTTTGGTATTATGTGTGTAGGTGCAGGTGGGAGGACTCTTTTGAAGCGAGCCCGAACATCATCGAACACTCCCAATGCAATCTTGAACCTTTCCACATTCTTTTCATCTCACTTTCCTTCAATATATTTACTTTAGCACCTTTATTCTTGTATAATCGTATTTTACATCTTTTTACATTTGAAAACTTGCACAAAGTATTTCTGTGTCTTTTTGTGACGTCTCCAATTTTCTATCCTTGCGGGACTCCAATGCAACCACACTGTCATTTGACAATAGCATTGTCACGTCTTGGATAGAGAGCTTGTTGAGTTGTCTAGGAGACCTTAATACCTTGTTCTGTCAGTTTCTTATGTCTAAAAGTTCTAAATAATTTATATAATTCACTAAAATTCACACTCTTATCCTAGTTCACTTGAGT
This sequence comes from Sequoia sempervirens, assembly GCA_007258455.2. NCBI lineage: Eukaryota > Viridiplantae > Streptophyta > Pinopsida > Cupressales > Cupressaceae > Sequoia > Sequoia sempervirens. The sequence continues at coordinate 62,275,508 of VDFB02086081.1, read as the reverse complement.
CATTCCAACTGAGGTAGGGGAGAGATAGTTTTCCCCATGAGATCTCATCATCTTGAGGTTGGCGAATTCCCTCCTCTACAATACCTTCATTTTTCCTTTATGCAATTATGTTCATATCATCATAATAAATGTTCTTGTGTAGTTGGTTAGGCTTTGTTCTAGTGAGAAATTTTGGGTCCAAGTGTACATTGGACACTATTATAACATATTCAATTTTCTTATCTTTAATTATGATTAATCCTATTAATAATACTTCTAGGAACACCCTTGGGTCTAACAGAGCTCAAAGTGAAGGAAAAATCATCCACTCTCAACAATTGGCCTTAAATCACTCATATTCTATTGATGAGCTTATCAATCCTCCTTTAGGATGACATTTCCTTGACCTTGAAGTGCATTGATTCCTCTAAGAGTGTGAGAAACAATTTTGAGACCCAACAATGTCTTTTATGGTGGTTTTGTTTTTCCATGTATTATCTTTTCTATCCTTCATGAAGAGTTTGTTAGTTCTCATCCTTTTGTTTCAAATAGCGATAAAATTTGTCCATGACCTTCAAAAAGATATTATAGTCTATTATATATTGATGTGTACACACCTAGTGTGCTACTACTTAGTGATGGTGGTTAAAATTCCTTTATATGACGTAGTTGTACCTTAAGATAACACTCCTAAACATCATGATAGTCTTTTACCCATAGAGTTATGCTATTTAGATGATATAACTCCTATCATGCACAATTATGTGATGCATGTTGATCAATCTTTTACATATCATGTTTATTATATTGATATTTATGCCTTCCATGATGATGTTATACCCTATCAAGGTACATATTTATCTCTTCATGTGGATGTTTGTGATACTTTTTACACTTTCTTACTCTACACTATATGGTGATATAATGAGCCTTAGTGAAGGACTATTGCATAATGATAATGATGGTTATACATATGTTTCTTTACATTTGAAATATTTTTTACTAATTATGAGAATTTAGGTGATGATATTTTATTGATTAAAGAATTTAGATTACATTTGAGTGAAAAAGGTTTCCAATATTTTGATTTATTTAATTTTCCTTACACTTATTTTACAGATTTGGCCCATGCCTTAATTGCTTATTTTTCTATCCCTAGTCTACATGAGGATCATGTGAATCTATAAATTCCTTTTCATGTTGTATCTCTTGATTTTAATTTATATTCTATCCATAATAATTATGTGTGTACAATATCTACTTTTCATTGAGGATCATGTGAATCTAGAAATTCCTTTTCATGTTGTATCTCTTGATTTTAATTCATATTCTATCCATAATGATTATGTGTGTACAATATCTACTTTTCATGCCACCCTCAGTTCACATGATTATAACATAGTGGGCCATACACATCAAATATTAGTAAGAATCCAAGATGTTACGTTTCCACAACCTAATTTTCCAGCTAACACTCTTTACTAACCTACTGTGCCTAAGCTTACATCCAAATCATATAAGGAGTTTGATATTACTCAATAATTGTCAAATACATAAGCCAATATATCACTTTGGGACTTAACATATAATCTCCTTTTTACAAAGATATCAAGAAAAAATCCTTAGAGAAGATACAAATTAGTTTTGATTCGACTTTGTGATTGGTTGTATCTTTGACCAAGTCTATTGGCCATAAGTAACATCACATTATATATTTTGATGATGAACTCCCACATATGAATACTATTGATGAAGCATTACCTATACACATTGTGGTGAAGTGTGTAAATTAAATATTAAATGATATATAATTGATAATGGATCTAGACTAAACATATGTATTGAATATTTATTAAACCAATTACAAATATACAAGTTATAGGTCTAATTATTTGAGTTTATTGTTTGAGGAATTTGATAATATGGGTAGATCTTCTTTTGGTACTATTATTTTTTAAGTCAAGGCTAAACCATGTACATTGGATATATTTCAATGTGATCCCTTGTAAATTAACCTATAATATCCTTCTTAGTTGTTTGTAGTTGCATTCTATGAGAGCCACACCACCCACTTTACATAGATGTGTCAAATTTTGGCACAAAGAAAATCTTTGTACCATATCCATATATCCTCAATCAAGTATAACATGTGTAAACCATTGGATAGTTTCAATAATTTTGTTACAAAAAACCATGCATAAGATACACATTTTGTAAATCAAGGCCTCATACTTTTCAATTTTGTAGATGACAATAATTGGGGTCCATTAGATTTTATGCATTATTTTGTTGGATAATATTGTGTTGATATTAGCACTTATAATATTCCATCTTTTTATATAAATGCATCCATTTATAGAAAAACACACAAGGCATATAATGATGAAAAGGATACATACATGTGTGTTAATAATCTTGAAAAAAATATTTCTACAAATAAATTTCACATTGTCACCAAGTCTTTACACACTTATTATTTCTATTTGTGCTCTATTGAGGTTGAAATACACCACCCACGGGATTAACTACAAAAAGTATTTTACAACACACTATTTTCCTCTTTTTCCCAATCTTCAACTTAGATTTTCTCACATTTGGAGTTAGACATGTCCATTCTACAAGTGAGATGAGCATTAGGGACTTAAGGTAAGTAATTGGTGAAAATTTTATTCATTAGGCACCCAGACACTTGCATGGGCACTAGTGCTAATATTAATTCCTAAGAGGGTCACTTGTATTGACACTAGTGCCCCTTGTAGGTGGTTGTGCTCCCTTAACACAACTAAAATACTTTTACTTCTTTCTTTGAGCTCAAAATTTCACTAGAATAACATTTCAACCTCTCTCTAGTTCATTTTGGGGTTAGAATCTATATTTCTAGGTGCCCATCTTCTATTTATGCATTCTATTTTTTTAGCATTTTATCTACACTTGTCATTTAGTATATTTTGTGTTTTTTTATTATAGATCATATTGGCATAGTTTTTTCTATGAATTTTACATTATTATTCTAATTTATCTCATTGTAAGTACAAAGAAATTGAATTTATTGTCTTTAAGTAAAACACTTAGAGAAATGTTGATTTTTTATTTCATTTGGTAGACCTAACAGTCCTACACCTCCTAATATTTTACAACAAACCAACAACCTAAACACAAGAAACCACTTGTTCTCTTCTTCTCTCAATTCAATCTTCACACCATTATATCTCCTTTTCCCAACAACTCCCCTAGTAGTCACAACATTGGAATTTCTTTGATCGACACTTACTTTTATCATTCCTACACCTTCCCTTTCTCTAACTTTTCCTAATGCCTTATTAAAAATTCAAAACACTCCACTTTATATTTCATACACCTCAAGTACCCTTCTGAACATATCTTTTTATCGTTTTGGTCTTTACAAATCCTTGAACCTTTCACAAAATTACTCCTTATGCTAACACATATAAAAACCCTAGTACACCTTTCCTAAATTTTGTTACTCAACACAACACATTTTATTTTCACAATACCTCTTTTTCTCTTCCCAACACTTTGTTTCCATATCACAATAATTCCTTTTTTCTTCCTAACACCTAGTTTACCTATCCCTATACCCTTCTCTTTACTCTCTATCCTCACAACATGTATTTAACCTCTTCCAACATCAACATCACCCTCTCTAACACCCTTTAGTACCTTTTCCATTTTCACAACATTGGTTTACATTTTCCCAACATTCATTCCATATCTACTCCAAACATTATTTTCCCTATTGCTTGACTATTACATATAATTGTCTTCCCAACACTTAACCTTACTTGACCAACATTTATCTCAAATTTCTTAACATTTTCCCTCCCCTCTATGTTATCTCCCACCCTTGGCTTTACTTTTCCTCTCCCAAGGATTCTCACTTTTCTCCCCTTGCTTCATTCCAATTTACTTTATCCTCACTTTTATCATTATCTCCTTTCTACCTGCCCTCATGTGCTTGATGATATTCTTGCCTTCTTATTTATAAAGCTTTATCTAACTTCTTAGTATCACATGATTAGGTACCAACACATCCTTTCATACCTCACTTAAAAATGACCATTGTGCCATTTCTCTTCCCCCTCTTTCCTATGATATTATTTACATTTATCCACCTCATTCTCTTTCCTTTCCTTCTAACTTCAAGGTTTCTAATAATGATTTATTTGCGAGTGAAGATGTGCATGTATCTCTTCCTACTTTCTTTGTTCTCTCTTCTCGTACTACTACACTTCTTAAATATGATGATGATATTCATTGTGCTACATGTCTATCCTTTCTCCCACTCATGGAGACCCTTCTTCAAATTGCATTACATATCCCATAGTCCATGATGACAAGTGTAATTTTAGGAGCATATTGATCATGACAAGATCACTAACCACTTCTTAAATATCACATTGAATGACATTCATGCTCTTCTTATTCACACTTCTCTATAAGGCTCTTGTACTTGTACTTCTTACGTTCGTCGGTCTTGCGAAAAACCTTTGTCGGACAATCGACAAACCAATGAAATAATTTTCGTCACCAAATTTTCATCAAAATTTGGACAAAGAATTAAACGTTGAAATAGCGACCCAGATTGGTCGGTCGTCGACATCATAAAATGGCTTTGTTGTTTGTCAGAATATCGACGACAACTCCGTGTATCCATCGACGAATTATAACCAAAACACAATTGTAATGGCTCTTGCAAAGCGTCAAAACAACACCAAAAGTTCATCACCATTTCGATGACGTGGGCAAGTAGTTACGACAGAGCTATCATCGCAGCTATAGCAACTTCGTCAGACCTTTTTGGTTATTCATCGGTTTCCTTCATCGAAATTGCGATGAAACAATGCAATTTTTTTTTTAAATATTCGTTGAAATGTACCCTTGCGAAGACTCTTGGCTATGACCACCGAAGCCAACCCATCGGTGAGAGATCAATGATCAACACAAGATAGAAAACTAACTCTAATAGTCCATGTCTTGCTGATGACTTCCGTCGGCAAGAAAAATCCAATCTCACACCGATTTGACCTCTATAGGAGTTTTAAATAGACCTACACCATGTCATTGCGGAGACTCTTGGCAATGACCACCGAAGCCAACCCATCGGTGAGAGATCAATCATCAGAATAGGATAGAAAACTCACTCTGATAGTCCATGTCTTGTCGATGACTTCTGTCGACAAGACAGATCCAATGTGATCTGACCTTTGTAGGAGTTTTAAATAGACCTGTCATCGCGGAGACTCTTGGCGATGACCACTGAAGCTAACCCATTGGTGAGAGATCAATCATTGACACAAGATAGAAAAATCACTCTGATAGTCCATGTCTTGCCAATGACTTCCGTTGTGAGACATATCCAATATCACACCGATCTGACCTCTTTAGGAGTTTTAAATAGACCTTTTATCGCAGAGACTCTTGGTGATGACCACCAAATCCAACCCATCGGTGAGAGATCAATCATCAACACAAGATAGAAAACTCACTCTGATAGTCCATGTCTTGCCAATGACTTCCATCAGAAAGAAAGATCCAATGTCACTCGATTTGACCTCTTCAGGAATTTTAAATAGACCTACACCATGTCATTATGGAGAATCTTGGAAATGACCACTGTGGCCAACCCATCAGTGAGAGATCAATCATCGACATAGGATAGAAAACTCACTCCAATAGTCCATGTCTTTCTGATGAATTCCGTTGGTGAGACATATCCAATGTCACTCCGATCTGACCTCTTTAGGAGTTTTGAACACTGCTGGTTATCAGCAAGACATTCTGAAGGTCTCACCGATTAAACAAGTGTCTAAGAGCAAGTAAATAGATGGAACCTATTAATTTTCTTATTTTGGGGTTCTTTAAATCATAGAATAGATACCATCTTCTTGTGTAATGTACTTATATTCAAATTTGAATTCGAGACCAATTGTCATTGCGCATTCCTTTTTACTTGCATAGAGTATTCTATAAGCAATATATTGATAATGCCAAATAATGATTTATGGTGTTGTACAACTCTACCTATCATCACAGTTCTGTTGTTCCCCCCTAGAGAATCCTGCAAAGAAAATTTTACAATACCAAGTCAAATAATATGAAAAAGACTTACTTCCATACAAATTAAATGATTATTCTTACAATGGAAATTGTCTAATCACAACAATTCCATGAAAGGTTATCGATTCTTCATAAGAGATGATTGATCATACATACAAACTGCACGATGCATAGAAAAATCATTACACTTGAGAACAACCAAGGGATAACAAGGGAAGGAGTTAAGAAACATCTGGATTGAAGAGAAAATGTGTAGGGAAAATGTTGAGCAGTGTCAAGAGAATAGAGCTTGTAGAACATATTCTTGACCTAATCAAGCTCTTGAACAACTTAAACAAAATTAAAATACTAACACATACATGATACATGTAATGAACTTCCAATATCTGCTATCTTTTTCATTAATGGAGAGGTAGGTAAAGGAGAAATAATTATAATTATAACACTATTCATAGTCCAGTAAATTGTGTTCAATGGACCTCAGTTTTATCATTATATTGCCCATCTAATACCATATTTTAATCCAGGGTTCAACTATCTTAGATCTAAAGAAGCACCTTCAATTAACCATTTAAAATACTATAAAATAAGGTAAGACTTTTACTTGAGAAAGAGTGGGTACACTTCTAGGATTAAAGTTTTCACAATCATCAAGATTTACTGGCACATAGACACAACATGCAACGTATGAAGTAATGGATGACTACAAGTTAGTGAAATGGTCCTTAATATGTGACTGGTTTGCAAATTGATTGGTAGAAAATAAGGTTACAAACAGATCTAAATAAAAAATTATGAGGACAAACTACTGTAATCATCAAAATAGATGAAAAGTGTAAAGGAAAGAGCCAAGCTACATCTCTAGAGCCTAAAAAAAACACATGCAAGAAACATAAAAAAAAGAACAAACCAGATTTTGGATGAATACAAAATGGTGCCTTCAGCAAGTGATTCATATGCTTTCACACCTGACAGGACATTAAGAAGATTTTAATCTTCCTTTGTGAAATTAACTACTTACAGAAAAAACCCATAAACCAATATTATATACCTCCATGTCTAGCCGAGGGTAGGTATAAGAGAAAAAAATTTCCTCAATGTAATGCCAAAAAATATCAGTGCTCTCTTATTGCTACACATGCATATACAAGCATTATTCAAGCTCTAAACTATTCAAATATTAAGGATTTAATTAGCTATAAGATGGAAAGTTGTTGTTTAGACATAATCCATCATCTTTTACATATCTTTATTCACTCCTAGAGCTTCAGATAAATTTGTGTAAATGAGATAGAAATGTGAATCTTTTATGAAAAAGAAAATTCTTAAAAGGAGGGGGGAGAGAGAAAAGGGTAGGGGGGCAAGAGAATGCTTGAATGTATAGAAAAGTATAACATTTTGATCATTATAACAATGAAATGAATCTTAAGTTTGAAGCAATAATATCATTTAGAACATTTATGATCAAGAATTAATGTAAGTAGAGAAATTTTTGCATACCTACAGATGGTACACAAATTCATGGTTAAGTGGAAGCCTCCCATCAACAACAAGATCCAAATATCCGTGTATCTATCTCAATCGAGCCTCTAAACCCTTCAGAGCTGTCAATTTTTCCACTAACCTGTTATGCACAAAAGTTAAATTTTAGAGTTATGTCAGCACTAAAAACAGAATAAACAGAAATTTGAAACCAAATCCACACACAACACAATGTGGTATTCATACAGAGCCATACAAACAAACTAAATTTAGAACATTGGAATGGAAACAACTTCAAATTATGATGTAGAGGATGGATTCAGGGTATAAAGAATCATTTTTCTGCCACCATAGTGAAAAGTTAGCACTTTCTTTCATCTTTGCATATTGGTTTGATGCTTCAAATGATGCATTTCTTATATTGAAAAGTGCATTACCTTATTGAGCTTCTCTTTTTTTTGAGAATAGTTTAATATTATCTACTTAACAGGGCCAACCATGTGACAGTGGAAGCTCATTTGGCCCCTCCTCTTCGCCCCCTCACCCCCCCCACCCACATCACTCTCAATTCCCCATACCCGATCATATAACATTAATCATTCATTCATCCATTAATAACATATAACATTCATTCATTAACATATTCACATTCATTCTTTTAGTTTTTACATATTATAAAAAATATGGTTGTCATGATATGATTACAATCACTTTTTTTTTTGTTTCTTTTTTAAAGCTAAAAAAATCTAAAGTGGAGTATTGTTTTCTAAATCATTTTTCCCCCCTTTAGTTTTTCTGCCCTCTGCTCATGATCTTAATGTACGCCTAGTCATGTGCTCACGACGTGGACGCCACTGCAAGGGGGGGTCTGCTGCAATAACAAAGAAATGTTAAATTGATATGTTTTATTATTATTGTTACAAGTATTTCATTAATTAAAAGAGCATTAGATTGGTTCTCTTTACTTGATGGGTCCACATCATGTTCCTGAAATTCTCATATAGACTCATGCTCAACATGCTGAACACCCTCTAAATCCCAATTTGCAGTTGAAATACGAAAGGTTACATTAATTAATATACCAATTGAAATTAAATATGTTTAAAAGAACATTAGAGTGGTCCTCTTTACCTGATGGCCCGACCACATCATGTTCTCGATCTTCTCTAGCCTGATCATGCTCAACATGTTGATCACGCTCTACATGCTCTAAAGTTGAAACATGAAAGGTTACATTAATTAATATACCAATTACAATTAAATATGTTTAAAATAACATTAGAGTGGTCCTCTTTACTTGATGGGGCCACATTATGTTCCTAATCTTCTCTAGCCTGATCATGCTCAACATGTTGATCACATTTTACATGCTCTAAAGTTGAAACACGAAAGGTTACATTAATTAATACACCGATTGAAATTAAAGATGTTTAATTGTATTAATCCATATTGCATTTTGTATAGCACATGAATACATCCAGTACCGGGATGCACACCATGACCTTCATCTATAGGTTGTGCTCCACCCTCACTAGGCTGCATTCTAATGTCATGTGCAGTATTATCATTGCTTGTATGTTTAAAACAAATAGGCATGCAATTACTTTATGGTGGAGATTAATATTGAATAGATTGCACAAGTATTCAATTTTAAATAAAATTTATTGAGTTTATTTACCTGTGTGTCGGATGCAATGGAAGATTGTGTTTTCCCAATCAAGACTCTTAGGCGTTGAGCCACGGCTCCATAGCCTTGCTGGAAGGCAATCTTCAGGTCCTCTTATGTGGGAACTCTGTTGAATTTAGAGCCCTGCATTTTTGCATAAGATCATGAATTTTGCTTCTATGGTGTGATAAAACCAAAATTGTTTGCAATTTATTATTTGGATGCAATATTTCATTTATTGATACTTACAATTCATGCAACTAATTTCATATAACTACTAGAGCCAAGTTTGTGCTGCCCATGTTTTTCTAGTCTTTCCTTTGTTGCCTTTGATGTGTCAAGCAGCCTATGAAAAGTTTGAAATACATTAGATTATGTAAAAAGAAAGAGTAATCAGTATATAATTACATTGTTGATAGTATCACATACCTTCCTTGGCTTGGTGGTGTCTTTCCTTTTTTCTTTTTAGCCTTCTCCTTTCTATCCGACACCAAGTCCTTCCACTCCCTCTTTGGAATCACGGGGGGATGCTTGTACTTTTTTTTCTTCTCTAAATGTGACCTATATTGGTCCCTCACATACTTTAGATAGGTACCAGCTTTCTTAATGACCTTGGTTCAGTTGAATGTTTTATCACCGAACAACACAACTAAATGGTTAATGAACTCATCTTTTAAATCTTGATTTTGGGCATTCCATTGTGTATGTATGGTGGGCCCGAAGAGCTAAATGTAATATCACTTAGATGTTTATAAAAAACATCATTTCCTACAAAATGATCATAGGATCAATAGTCTAAAAAGAGTGATCAATAAGTAAATTTCAATTGGATTATATATAATAATAATTAAAACATTTTAAAGTACCTGGGACCTTCTCTATCTTTATGGGAACGAAATCCTCGGTCACTACAAATGTGACCGACAATGTTCCCGTACTAGTAATACAGGAAGATCCAAGAAATACTGCTAAAACATCACCAGTACTAGTGGCCTCTGCATCCCTAGGTACATGTCCTGACACATGTTCTGGCATGTGTTCGCTACGAGAGGGTGCAGTAATAGATGCTTGCATGGTATGTGTTGCCGACATTTCAGATGACAATATAGGCACAGATGATGTCAGATGATGTGATGTATGCGCAGGAAGATTAGGATGGACACTTGTACTAACCCCTACTCCTTGGGAAGCACTTGCAGTACCTTGATCATGGCTAGGAGCATCATGAGGATTGAAAAAATCCTATAAAAACAATGCATATTTTAGTTCATGACATAAAAGAGTACAAAATATAAAACCATGAATGAACTTATGTTATAATTAAAGACCTCATGACAACTTACTTGCAAGTTTTGTGCTCTCTCATTCAATATTTTAACCCTCTCTCTTATCTCATCTGTTTGAGGCACTATGAATAACAACTTAAGGATTTCTTCATTGCATTTTTTGTGGGTCTTCCTTATCATATCAAGAGGGTTTGCTGAATAAGCGATGTCATCATCACATAATATTGACTGCACCTCCCTATGGATGCTCTTGTCTACTACTGGTGCTTTTCCCCAATCAGTCGACTGCAACAAGAATATTAAAAAAATTATTGAAATTAACCCAATAAAATTATAAAAAAACATAATAATAAAACATTTTGCTCGTATCTAATTTGTACAATTACAATGAGGTAAACCTGTTAGGTAGAAGCATTTGAAGATGCATTGCGATCTATGCTCTAGGCCTGATACTTCTTCGTACAATCAATGTCCTGCTGTGACAAAAATTAAATATAAAAAAACATTACCGAAATGAAACCATTCGACTTATGAAAAAAACATAAGAATAAAATGGTATATTGGAGTCATTAATTGGAGGTTAGGTAAAATGGTACATAGTACGTACCACCCCTTTAGTAACTGTGTTTGTAACTAAGCGATTCAAATTGTAATTGATTAGCAACTCTTCCCCTACAGTTATTAATTTTATCGCACATACGAATACACGGTTTCCCTCTCGTGCCTAGAATATGTAATTGGGTTGCTTATTTGTTGACCCATGTCGTGTACTACTTATAAACCCTATAATATTCCCTGATGCATTTGGCCTTCCATCAATGTACATAGCCACTCCTTTATTTTGATCCTTATCTTTTAGTTGTATATAATTTGTTGACAATGCATACCTATGCATACTTCGTGTATATCAAACCAACTGCATCCAATCTTTGTAACTGTAACAGGGTCTTACATACTCCATCAATTCAATAACTTTTTCGTAACATACCTTTATGCCATACATGCAAAATAGGCCCAAACCATGTAATGAAAATGGTGTTATGTGATATATCCTCTCGTTGACACAAAAATCAGTGTTTATTGGAGGAAGTTCCTTGGGTACCCATTGTTTTCGTAGATGCTTGTACCTCAAGGGCACCTCGACATCGCCTATACTTTCATCATCATAAGAAAATGACCCCCCTTCAACAAGAAAAAATTCCATGCATTTACGAAATTTTCTTCTAATCTTTTGACCTCTAGTTGATCTCCCTCTTTTAGACCTACTACATGTCTCACTTTCCTCTTCTCTTCCTGAATTTCCCTCGCTCGAGGTAGACAAATATGAAAAATACCTATTTGGTGGTACCTGCACTCATAAGGATGTTGGATGAAGTTCTTTCATGGTGATGTGATCCCAAGGTGACATTATGATTAATCTATCATTTCATCACTAGAATTTCACAGGTTATAAGGTAATCAAGTCTTGATAGATTGCAAGTTATTGTTACTACTGCCCAAATGTGTCCATCACAAATCAAATCTACTTAACGCTTTTAACTCCCAAAATTTGTAACAAGTGTTAAATGTGACTATGGTCCACCAATTACACAACCAAGGCCTCAAATGTATTCTCTAATTGTAATCAAAGGACTTTTTCTCTTCATTCAAGTAAATAAACTTGAAGGGAAACACCACCAAGTGATTTATTAGACACCTACATGACTGAAAATAGCAGCAAATTTACATATAATTTCCATATGTCTAAGTGGTTAACAGGGAGGGAGTGTGTACTACGCTTGGTTAATCATCATAAGTTTATGCTTTAGCAATAATTTTTTTTAAGTCATCTTAAATATTCCTATGTCTAATTGCTAGGAGACTTTTGGTATGTTTTAAGGTAGGATGAGTTGTTGCATCAATGTTGTAGTTCTCTACGACAAGGTTTCAACATCTTCAAATAGTGAAAGTTAGTGCTCATAGTCATTTGAAACAACAACATTTTGATTATGTCTGATGGTAGGATTTGATAACTTAAAATATCTCTACTTTGAAACAAAATTATCTATAACAACTCTAAGAGCTATAATGGGATGGCCACCATCATAGGAAAGATTCTTCATTCTTACTTTTAGGTGTTAAAATTTAACAATACCTTGATTGATGAAAGAGCCCAAAGAGCCTTTCTCCATGGTATCCAAGTACACATAGCAGTGGTCTTCTCTTATATGGTTTGACATGATTTAAAGAACTTAGCTAGGAATTATTTATTTAACCTAAGGTTTTCTCATAATGCCATCATTGGAAAAGTATGATCAAATTCTTCTATTATGAAGAATTGGTCTATGTGCCTCTAGTAATCACTATAAATGTTTGTAAGGATAAAATGACTAATTGCATAAGGTAGGAGATAATCAACTTTGAGTTCTTCAAAGATTATATTCCTCTATTCATAATTTTTAAGGGTTGTGTGTGGAGGAGTTTATCACTGCCAAGAAGGGAGGAGACCTTTCCTTGCATATGTTTGTGGTGGAGGTATTAAAGAAGTATTGTATGCCTCTATTTCCATTCATTAGATCTTTCTTAGCCTAGCATATACTTGGGCTAAGTCTACAATTGCTTTAGATTCATGCGATGAAGGCTATGTGTGATGAAATCCTAGACCTCAACCAAGATGTGGGTAGATTATGGGAGTTTTGCCAAGACCTGAGGCTAGTCAATAAAAATGTGAAAGACTAAGCTATTTTATTTTTTGTCTTATCTTATACTATTTTACGAGAATGGGGGTGCCAATGTACGAGAAGATCTTTGGAAACTAGGCATGAAAATTGCAGGTTAAAGAGAATGGGGGTGCCAAACTTATAGTACTCATTGTCCCTTGGTCGTCAATTTTCCCTGAGTTCCCTCAACCTCATCCTCGACGCTGGTATTGACCTTGTTTCCACTCCTCCAAGCTCTTCCTCGGCATTGATATTGACCTTGTTTTCACTCCTCCAAACTCTTCGTTGGCGTTGGCATTGACCTTGTTTTAACTCCAAACTCTTCCTTGGCGCTGGCATTGACCTTCTTTTCACAACTCCAAACTCTTCCTTGGCGTTGGTATTGACCTTTCACTTCTCCAATTTGATGAGCTACAACCTAGTTTCGTTAGGTTTTAGAGCATGTTAATTAAATTGAAAATTATGGTGCCATTTAGCTAGGTTTTAATATTCTACAATATAGTTAAGTATATATTAGCTATATTTTACATAATAAATAATATAATTATTCAACTTATTATAATTATATATTATATTCTTTAACAAAATTATTAAATAATGTATAAAATTATTATAATTAATAATTAATAATAAGTATATTTTATATAATACAAAATATAATTAAGATAATATATATTTAATATAATAGTAATATGAGAGAGATAAACTAAATTTTGATTGGTTGTTTCATGTCAACAATCCAAGGATGGCATGTGTCCTTGGGGAGTTATGCTCAAGTTAGCATGCCATTTGATTAAAGATATGAATAGATAGAGATATAGGGAGGGTGATTGATATCTCCCACTATCTATGTCACTCCCTCTTCCCCCCTCTATCTATTGAGCTATCTCCCCCTCTCCCCCCTTTCTCTCTCATTCACTCCATATCTCCCCCCATCTCTCCTACTCTATATCTCTATCTCTATTTCTCTTTTTATCTCCTTCTCACTCCTCTCTCTATCTCTATCTATCTACCTCTCTCCTCTATCTCTTTCACCATCCCTCTATCTGTATATCCGCCTTTCTGATATATTGTGTCTCCTCTCTCATCTTCTTCTCTCTCTCTCTATATCACTCTCTCCTTTTCCCCTCTTTCTACCATTCTATCTCCCTCTCTTCTTTCTTCTTCAACCCATTCTCCCTCTCTCCCTCTCCTCTATCTCTCCTCTACCTATCTATATCCCTTTCTCTCCCTCCCCTTCTCTATCTCCCCTCTCTATATCTCACCATCTCTCCTCTCCCTATCCCCCTATCCATCAACTCTCATCTGCACCTCTCTTCCTTTCTCTTCCCATATATCTCCATCTCTCTTTCTTCCCATATATATATATTCTCTCTCTTTCTCTCCCCATCTATTTCTATCTCCCCATATATTAACTAAGAATACATGCAAGCATACAATAGTATATGTTGGTAAAATATAATAGTGTTTTATTAAACTATAAGTACTTATCTTTCTAATGTCAAGCCTTCTTATAAAAATAGTGTTTTATTAAACTATAAGTAGATTATTGTCACCACTCTTCATTCAACATGAAATGCCAAATGTAGCAATTGTTTTGTTGCTTTTGTCAAGTTTCATTAACCAAGCTATTTACTGGGTTGAATAAAGTTGTGTATGACCCTTCATCTCTTTAAAATAATTAGACAATATTAGCTGAGATCAGAAGGGGAGAAAACTAAACTCCTTCAAAATAGGGGTAGTTGTGGGTTTGTTGATTTTCTTTGCATACTATATACTTAGTTCCTCTAGGATAAATAAGTCACTTTAGATCATTTTCTTAGTTGTGTATCCTAACTAATATAGAGTAATATTTTTCATTTTAATTGACTACTACATAATAGTTTATGTGTTGAAAGAATTATTTCCATTCTTTGTAGTTTTTACATTGGAATACAAATCATATTTAATTTCATACCAATATACTTCTTTCATTAAGATATTTGTTTGAAATAAGTGCTTCATAACCCATCTAATCAAATCATAACCTATCAAAAAGGCAATAGGAATTTTCTAAAGAAAAGAACACTTGACCCAACCATAAGTGTATGGCCTTCGCAGAAAGGAGTGATCCACCTTAGCAATAACAACTACTTGATTTAGACCTAGTAGGTTCAACTCAAACAACCTATCAACCTACCTTTAAGAGGCTTCCAAAAAGTTTAGAATGACCAATTTAAAAAATCCAAACAAATCTCAAAGCTTGACAAAGAACAAAAGTCAGATTTCACACTTTGACTCCTTGAATCCTTGTAATAGTGCAAACCTAGTTTTTTCCCAATAACTCAAAACTTTCCCAAAACACCAGAGAAACCCTTGATGGTTTTAGACACCCATTTTTGAGTTATTAAACATACTTCAAGGGTAAGTACAAGTGATTTTGCAAATTTTACAGTGATTTTGCACTCATTGATTCCCTAAAGAAAACCTTATCTTGAGTATAATCCATCATAGTCACATATGATCACATCATTCTTGACCATTTGATATCATGAAAAACCTCCAAAATCTAGTATTCAAATAACCCATATCGACAAGAATTTGTGCAAGTCTCTCTGATTCAAAAATCATTATATTCTCATTTTCAGCATATTGGTGAAAGAACAAAAATGTCACACTAATCGTATTACATAAGAAGATACACATCGGGATGACACGGTCCATGGTCTCACCGATAAATATTTCGTTGGCAAGACAAGTTCCATCGGGGTGAAATGAAAAGGTGATACTGAGCATATAGGTCTCACCGATGAAGTTCCTTGGAAAGAAACCTCTCTTGTCTCATCGATCAAAGCACAAGGAGTTGTATTAGGAGTCTTGGCAACATGAGATCGAAGGAATAATCATCAGGGAGACTTATAACATTGGGTAAATTACTGAATGTCTTAGCGATACACCATGTCTTACCGATGAAGACACAAACAAATCAAGATAGTCTTCAGGGTGACTCTTGGCGACATTTATATGAATTAGATGGATATATTATGTGATATCGGCATAATGTCTCCCTGACTAAAAGAATGTTTAATGAACGTTAGTCAAGCCTGAATAAAATGATCACCCAAATTTTGAATTGTGTTTCTGATAGAACATTTGATGTGACAGTGGGTAAATTTGAAGATCACCTATGCTCATGTTCAGAGCTAGGATTACTAAAGAAGACATATCAGGGAGATTGGATTATGGTCTCATCGATGAAGGGAATCTATCGGCAAGAGAAGTCATCTGTGTGACATTGGATCTATCTTGCCGACAAAAGTCATCAGCAAGACATGGACTATTAGAGTGATTTTTCTATCTTGTGCCGATGATTGATCTCTCACCGATGGGTTGGTTTCGGTGGTCATCGCCAAGAGTCTCCGTGATGACATGGTGTAGGTCTATTTAAAACTCCTGAAGAGGTCAGATTAGAGTGACATTGGATCTGTCTTGTTGACGAAAGTCATCAGCAAGACATGGACTATCGAAGTGAGTTTTCTATGCTGTGCCGATGATTGATCTCTCACCGATGGGTTGGATTTGGTTGTAATTGCCAAGAGTCTTCATGATGAAATGGTGTAGGTCTATTTAAAACTCCTGAAGAGGTCAGATTGGTGTGACATTGGATCTATCTTGCTGACGGAAGTCATCAGCAAGACATGAACTATCAGAGTGATTTTTCTATCCTGTGCCGATGATTGATCTCTCACCGATGGGTTGGCTTCGGTGGTTATCGCCAAGAGTCTCACCAATGAAGTTTCATCGGTGATACCATCATTTCTTTCACTGATAGGAGCACTGGGAATATATCTGTGAGACATGTGCCATCAGTGTAAATCCTGAATGTTCACCTGACCCACTAAGTTACACCGACAAGAGGATATTGGTAGGAGTTATGGTGACATATTCAAGACCAAAAGAAAAGTTATCAACGAGACTTATAACATCAGAGGAACCACTGAATGTGTTAGTGATACTAAAAGTCAGGCTGATAAAGAAACAAATGAGCCAAAATGATTGTCGGGGTGACTCTTGGCGATGTATACGGGACAAATTTTAACATCGGTTAGATGTGTAAAGTGTTACCTCGATCAACAAAGTATTCAGTGAATGTTGGTTGGGGTCTAATGTATAGATCGACCAAAGTTTGAAGGTGTCTTGCCAACCAGTTTATTTGATGTGACAGTAAGGAATTCAAAAATCTATTACATTCGTGCCTAGAGTTAAAACATTAATGGTGCCACAAAGTACAGGTAATTTCATAAATTGAAAGGAAATCATTGCAAAATAAACATTATTGGTAATTGGTAACGAAGGAAACAAGGAGACAAACAAAGGGCCAGAGAATTGTTTCAGTTCAAAGACCTCAATCAAAACCAGTAAGTCCTTTGGATTTTAACTTTTTCGTTTCTGCAATTTTAAGTGAGTAATATGGAAGGCACTAGCTCGAGGAAGTTGAAAGGTAGAAAAAAAAGTGAGAGCAGTCACCCTAAGAGTAAGAAGCAAAAAATTGAGATTGTAATTGAGTTGGAGGGTGCTAAACGAAAGCTGAATCAAAATTTAATTGACCAATTGCTTGGCTCTAGGTCTACAGGTAGGCGCTCTGCGCAACTAAGGGTAGAAGTGGATAAATTGGACGACAAGTGCAAGCACATAGGAGATATTTGGACCCCAATAAGAGGCTATGAATTATTTAGATTCCACTTTCAACAAAGAGATCGTTTTGAGCCAGTTTGTAATTTGGGGCATCTAAATTTGGGAAAAATGGTTTTCCCTAATGTGTTTGTCAATATAGAGCTAGTAAAATTGTTGGCCACCCATTATGACTCAAAAATTAAGGCCATATGCAGACGATCTGTGAAACTGTTCATATACATATCAGAGGCTTCAATATGTGAGGTTTTTAAGTTGGAAGGGTGGTGTAATGAGAAAATTGTGAGTGAAGAGTTGGAAAAGGAGTTTTGGAGAATGGACACCACTTACAAGGGTTGGAGGTTGCCCTTACATAGAATTAAACAAGATGGTAAAACTATCCCACTTGACAATGGCGATGGGCCTCCATTCTATATGGACTTATTCGAGCCCTATATGAGATATACCTATTTCTCAGTAGGAAAAATGTTGGGTATGGAAGTTCCTGAGTATATGTCCATTGTTCCCATGGTAATTGCAGCTGACATTCAATGTCATAATTCTAGGTTATTTGACTATGCTTCATTTGTCTCCAAGGAGCTCGACTTAGCATTGGTGGCAATCAAGAATAAATCCCCTGTTCTGCACCTTAGGCATTATTCTCTTTTAATGCATCTCGTATTTTACTTCAGACAAGATTTAGGGATTTGGCTAGAAAAGTCGAAGGTTTCACAGTTTGATAAAGAGGGAAAATTGTTACCCATTCAATTATGGACTGCCATTTGGGACAGTAGGTTTGCTAATTCTAGTTTCTTGTATTTTGAAGAATATTTTGTAAAGCTAGTATATGAATTCTACAGTCATCCTTGTGCACACTCATTGTCTGATGAAATAAAACACTTCCTCAGACCTAAGAACTTTAATGGACCAATTGATCACAACTGGGGAGACTAGTATTCCTTGGAAGATGCTACTATGGTAAGGGTGTTTGGTTTTGAGGTTTCTCCATTCATTTTTCCTAAAACAGTCTCGGATAGGATTGCATATTTAGAAATTGTAAGACAAATTGATTTTTCTAGTTTCATGAATTTTGGTTCATTCAGAAAACATGCATTTATGCCTAGTACTCTGTGCTTTGGTGATTTTAATGTGCTTGCAAAGGAAGGATATGATTTGATCCTTGACAAATTAATGTTGTATAATATGAGTAAGGGTCCACCAAGAGAAGGTTTTGATCTAGAGGGATATATCAATTCTGCCAAACAAATGATAAACTTTGGACGATATGATCATGTGCCTTATTAGTTTGATGACATGATTAGAAATTTGGAGGCAGAGGAAGCAGAGAGAGTGGTGGAGGAATACAACCAAGGGTTGCTGGATACAAGGTTCCCTTTTTCTGGAGATGAGGAAACTGGAGAAGATATGCCATGAGACCTACCCAGTAGGATTTCCAGATTAAAAACTCAAGATTACAACTGCCCTCTTAGAGAACTAAGTGTTGAAGAGATCCAAGATACAAACACCAAACAGATGACATATAGGTCATTTGTAGCAGACAATGAATTTGTGAATTCTTTAGAATTTAGATCTTTCTTGTATAAGAAAAAGGGCAAGGAGATAAGGGAGATAAGTGATAATATTACACCAAGCAATGAGGAGAAGCTACTAAATAATTTGAAATTAGCCGTGGATAGAGAAATGGCTAATATGACCCCCGACAAAGGAAGGAAAATGTTAGAGGATGCTGGAGTTATGATCTTTCCAGGGCTCGATTTGAATTTTGCATTGGTGTTTGATAGCTTCGTAAAGGATAATAGTGCCAAACACAAGCTTAGTCTGGAGGGGGTGATAGAAATATATACTGGATCCAAATATAACCTGGATGAAGGATCACTCATGTGATATGCACCTTGTTTCCACCTCATAGAAAGTCAGTGGTGATTGATACTGAGAAAGCATTTGGACATGTCATGACTCTGAAGGTTGGAGAGGTAGATCCTGTGGTGATTGCAGACATTGGGATTAATGTGGCAAAACTGAATAAAGCCCAAATACAAATGTTGATAAAAGAAAAGGAAATGTACAAAATGAATAATGAAAGGATCATGAGAGAAAATGATCATTTGAAGGAAATGCTAGGAGTCACAATGGGACCTCCTAAATTAATAACACATGGTGAAAGCTCACATGAGGTAAAAGATCATTGGGAGGAGTCAACTGCATATTCATAAGGTAAATATGATACACTCGCTGCAATAATCAGAAAAAGGCAGGCCAACTTAATGATTTGGTTGAATAAGCTATGGGGAGCATATTCAAAGAACCATGTTACAAGGTAGGAACACAAGAGAATTGATGGAAGGATTGAAGGAAATTTCTGAGAATTAAATGAAAGAGATGTTCTAAACAGTGTGGCCATTGGTATGGGTAACCAAATTATAAAGAGACACATGGACTATTATGAGGAACTGCGAGAAGATGCAAAGGGGTTCGTTGATGTTACATATGGGACTGCCTACACTATTTGAAGATGGAGAAAAGTTGAAAGAGAAAGCCAAGTGGATCGAATAATGTGAATTGATGCTTTCTGCCAGGGGTGCAGTATGGGAGGTTAGGCGGGAGAACGACGTGAGGATGACGGGTGAGCTGTTGACAGGGGCCGCCATGGAGTGGGTTATCTGGAACCATTTATAAAATGTTCATCATGACAAGTAGGCTATTCTCTTGAACGGTGATTTAGTAGTAGCCAGGAGCATTTGTGAAGGGATGTGTCCCTTCCAGAAGTTTTGATATGTTATATCGTTCCATGTGTACAACAGGATATAGGCGTTAGGAGATATTTAGTAGATAGCTTTCTAGCAAAATGATTTCATATACAAAGACTTAGATGCATTTATTTTGATGGAGTAAATGAAGATATCTAAGTTATGGATTAAGATTTTGGTATCAGCTGTTTGTTAAATTTATGCAGTTATTTGATTGTCTCCATTCTGATGCTTCTCTATTTTTTAAATTGATATAACAAGTTTATACTCAGTTTATCATTGTACATTTGCTATATATGTGTGATCTGGTTATTTGGTTCTCTCAAGTAGGGATTAAAATCTTTTAATCGGTCACAACAATTGGGAAGTGTTAGTTGGATTAATAAGAAGAATCACATAACTAGAATTGCCATTCTATCTCAAGAAGATTTTGTCAATTATTCACTTGCACATTTACACAAGTTGTAAACAATTTCTGTGCCTGATAGTTTGAATTATTGCCATTATTGAAATCCACATTTGTAGATATTCATTAGACTCCATATACCCAATAAGGCACTGGTCTCCCCTTGTATTCTTTTATAATTTTCATTATTCTTATTTATTTTACACTTACATTTACAAATACACATACATATGCATTTACTGTTTTCATTTATTTCTCATGCAGTTTAATAGTTTGATCGATTTCATATTATATGTGTTGAAGACTTTAGAATTTCAATTACATTAATTTATGGATATGTTGTATCTATAACACTAAAAAACCATATGCTCTTTGCATTTACACTTGCATTTAGAGATACACATTTATATACATAAATATAGATTTCTTTAATGATATGTTGCATTTATTGTTCTAGGAGAGCATCCAGTAATTACATTTACATTTACATTTAAAAATACAAATACATACATACATACATATTTATGCATCTTGCGCCCTATTCATGCATCCTACAATTACAATAGTATCCATGGGACCTCTTACACAAGCTACAGTAAACACAAAAAGTGTAAGAGCCCCTTTATATCATGTTTGGACTACAAAACCCTCAAAAAAGGGTAATGAGGCTGTATGCAAAGAAATGAAGCTTTCTAACTCAAATCAACGCCTTAAGCCCTCAAATTAGATTCAAATTAAAGCTAACACATATTTTCACAACATGGAATTGATTTCACATCAAAATATGGCTGCATGTGACTGTACAGTGCTGCATAATAGGAAAAATACAGAAAATTTGAAGAAAAAAATAGATTTTCGAATGTCAAGAGCTTGTATTTTAAATCCTCAACCATCAACAATCATTACAATGATCAATTTATTCCTTTTAAAGGCCTTTACACTTCAACCACTGAACAACCACCTCTACAACTTACTTTTTAATCTTTTATGATCACCTGAAACATAAAACACACTAATTTCAAGGTTGTTAACATCACTATTGAAATGTTTTAATTTTTTGACCTTTCAAACATTAAAAAGTACATCATTAAATTAATTATGTAATGGCATTGTTATCACCTGAAGTTGCACCCTGTTGAACTTGATGTTCAACACCTTAGTGTAACATGGGAAGACCTCCAAAGCTGTGGGTCACTTATAGATAGAGGTCAACCTCCGGAGAAGGCCGACTTCCTTTGGTGTCACCTAACTACTGATTTTGTAAAGGGAAAGGGTAGAAGGAGGATAATATTAAAACTAATAAAAACACTATCTTTATGGTGATGCACCAAATTTACTAAGAAGACACATAACACAGTTTACACACACAATTTTAGTCAATGATAGAAGCTTAGTTGTACCCAAATCAATCACATATGTTTTATGCATAAACATTTCATGAAATGGTTCATATGGCTACACTCCTAGAAGGAAGGAATAACTTCACAACTAGAGAATACTGCTTTTTGAACACATCTCACAACCTGCAAAAATATATATTGCTCTACAAAAAGGTGCTAAGATAAGACATAACCACAAGGAATCATATAGTTTCTCAAGTAGTTTCATCAATTATATGAATGCACACAATTTTAATAGAGAGATTGAAAAGGTAAAGCACTTATACTCATTGATTTCAATGGTGAATACTAATATACATGCCTGTCATGAGTTACAAAACATAGTCTCTCTTCCGCAAAGAACTCCACAAGTTACAAACGCAAAAAAGCACCAGGTAAGAACTTCTTTACAAAGAGGAAAAAATGCCTTATATATCAAAGAGTGTCGGCCCCTGCCCTAGGGTTTTCAAAAATTGAGTCGATTCTTGAACACATCGACCCTAGAAGTGCTTGGAATAAAGTGAAGGAGGCATTAAATTCCCATCCCCCCTCCATGTCGGTGAGAGATCACTCCAGGTATGTCTTTTAGATCTTTTACAGCACCCACATTAACTTATGGTCTCGTGTCTATCTTCTAACCTCCCCGTCGAGCTGCATTGAAAGCTCTTGAGCTCAGAGCAGATCCACGTCTCTCATTCTGTTGATCCTCCTCTCCTCGGTCAAACTACCATGAATCTTCCTATAGCTCACTCTGATTGGTTGAATAGATGCTTTATGGGGGCGCCAAATGGTCAAAGGTCATTCAGATTGAATCACATGTCGGTGAGACACTGACCGTGTCTCCCCGATGCGATCATGCCCTTCAGTGCTTATTGGCATAGATCACTATCGTCGGCAAGAGTTCATAGCGAGCCCAAAAGTCATATCGACATTCATAGTGGCGGTCACCCAGACCATCGACAAGACCTTTCGCATTCGGGAAGACCTCACGGTGAGCCCTCAACATTATATTGCTGTACTCCTCCGTCAGCAAGACACCCATGTGTCGGTGAGACCCTCTGCCAAAGGAAAACACTATACCGAGACCCTTCATTGGTCAGAAAGATCTCATACCTTCGCCGAGACATCATGGCAACTCTACTTTCCTTTGCCCCGAGTTCACATCCTTTCATTTCAGCAAGACTCCCCTGCAGTCGGGAAGACTTCACAATGAACAAAAAAGTCATACCAATATCCATAGTGGTCGCTGATACAATCTCTATTGGGAAGACATTTTTTCGAAGGCAATATCCTTTGGCGAACTCATCTCATTGTCGGGGAGACTTTTACAAGTCGGGGAGACATCATAGTGATGACACAACTTTCGCTGAGACCTCTGTTAGTCTCCTAGACACCATCGGGTTGGGGAGACTTCATAGCGACCCCTTCAGTGTTTCTCGAGCTTGGATCCTTTAGCGGAGTCGGAGTCGGGATGAGAATCAAAACGGGACCAGAGGCGGAATGGGGGGAAAACCAAAAAGCTCGCGGAACTGAAAATGGAACCAAATCCAGACCTAAAACTTTCATCAAGTTTTAAGTTCGGATTTCGTTTCGATCCCACCCCCGGCAACATACAAGGCACAAAGGAAGAAAGAAAAACACATGGGAGAACAAAGAGGAGGAGACATCCCCTGACCACTAGCAGCGAAAAAGAAAAGAAAAGAAGGGAGAAACCGAGATCGGAACCAAAACAGAGACCAGGGTCAGAATGAGAATGAAACCAAAAACAAACGAATCTTGGCAGAATCGGGATCGAGACCAAATCTGCCCCTGAAACTTTCATCTAATTTCAGGTTCGGATTTTGACCCGGTCCCGCCCTCGACAAAACTCAAAAGAAGAAGGAAAGGACGAGAAGGAAGAAAGATGAACGAGAGAAAGTATCTCCTGGACAAAA
This sequence comes from Sequoia sempervirens, assembly GCA_007258455.2. Lineage (NCBI taxonomy): Eukaryota > Viridiplantae > Streptophyta > Pinopsida > Cupressales > Cupressaceae > Sequoia > Sequoia sempervirens. The sequence continues at coordinate 62,251,181 of VDFB02086081.1, read as the reverse complement.
TACAAGGATCAAAGGAAAAAAGAACAAGATCGGCGGAACCAGGACCAAGACGGAACTAGGACCTGAAACTTTGGAATTTTTTTAGAGTTCGGTTCCAGTTCCGGTTCCGGGTCTACCAGAATAAAACCAAAGACACGCAAGGCAAAACAAAAGAGGCAGAACCAGGAACAGGAGCAGAACAGAATACAGAACTTGGAAGGAATTCCAAGTTCAGAATCAGTCCCGGTTCCGGGTCCGTCGGAACAAAAATGAAAAAACACCAAAAAAGGAAGCAAGGCGGGATCAGAAACAAAACCGATCCTAGGCAAAACACAGCAGGGGTAGGGGTGAAAACAAATCCAACACTGAAACTTTCATCAAGTTTCAAGTTCGGATTCTGTTTCGAACCCACCTCCGTCAGAACAAAAAAAGAAAAGGCCCAAGGAGAAGAAAACGAAAAAGGGGGAAAGTAAGGAAAAAAACAAAAAGGAGGACCCCCCAATAAAAATGAACATCCGCACGCTGGGCTCAACCCTTGTGGGAGCCACATTTAATCCATGTGCCGAATCAAAACAAAACTTTCCCCCACAGCTACACAAGAAGCAATCCAATTAGAAAAAATGTAACCTTGATACAAATGTTCCTCCATTTGGTCTTCGAGAACACTTGAAAGCATAGGTTACCCTGCTTGATTGAGCCCGTAGGTGAAAAATAGGTAACAGGCATAAAAATTAAAAACATCATGAATTAATTATGTAACCACATGAGTCAAATATAATTCTCTCAAGAAATTAATATCAAATAGATAATATAATCGCATAACTCATACATTTCAATGTCATTGATCTTCTTCTTCATCCAACTATTTGTCTGTATCATCCGATCTAGATTCGACATTGTAAGGATTGGTCATATCATCATCATCGTCATTGATATCAGTTTCGATAATGTCATCATCCACACATATATAATCTTCATGAACATTAACTCCTACATCATCATGATCTAGTTCCTCCTCTTCGACATCTTCGTTAGGGACATCATCAACTAACTGTTGATCCTGATCATCATCTACATCATTTTCTACATCTTCGATATCTTTTTCTTCCACCACATTATACTTTATCGGCCTTCCTCTTGGATCATGTCACTTGAAAGATTGCAGTTATACCAGAATCACAAGTTTTCTTCATGTCATCCAACTTTTTTATTCAAAATTTATGACCATTGCACCACATAGCCTTGTGGTGTTTCACCTACAATATGTCAAACATGTAAAAATTATTGCAATATCGTCAGTTGATAAACGCATTTATTTTTGGCCGAATGTATGCAAAGAAAACAATCTCAACATATATATACATCAATATAATTGAAAATAATTAAATAATATGGGTGATTAATATATTTATACATACTTGTTTATCTCTTAAACCATATGCTAAATCAATTTCCCTTTGTGTAACATTGGAATCTCCATTATGATGAGTTTTTTTAACCAATAAAGCCACACCTTTCCATGTTAATGCGTGACCAAATTGTTGACATCGTTCAATCCATACCGTCATCCGATCAAGATTGTTTGTGACGTACAAATGAAGTGCATCCCACTCTCGACTAACTATATAAAAGAAAATTGAAATTCACAAATGATGTATAATTAGTTAAATACCATGGTATACGACCTTAATTTATAATTGATGCATATTGAAGATTAATAATTAAATAAGTAAAATATACATAAAAACCATATGTAAAATGTATTCCAATTAATCTCCATCACCATCTAATAATTACCTCTCACTTTCCTCAATCTACCTTTCCCCATCAGGTACTCCCCTTCAAATTTGTTAATGGAGTTGGGATCCCAAATTCGATCTACATGGATCTTTGCTACAAACTTAGCAAGATATTCACTAATGTACACCATGGTCTGGTATACCATATATCCCTCCACCATAGAACCCTCAGGATGTGCTCTTTGTCTAACCAAAGCCTTCAAAAATTTCAAGTGCCTCTCAACCATCCACATTGATCTTGTGTGCACAGTCCACCTAATTCAATCTCCTCAACTTGGTGTATGAGGTAGTGTTCTTGTGCATTGAAAAATGTCAAGGTAGACACTTTTGCATTTCACACATTAGACAAGGAATTTTTCTCTTCCAATAATTTATATCTTCTTTATGGATTTCTTTAGATGACAACCATCTACAAGTGATTCAAGGTGCAAATATATTAACGAGATTTAACAAAAATATATAGTATATTACATAACAAATGACAATTATAAGATCTATACAATGAATTGAACAAATATCGCTACTTACTTCATGTATTTTCCAAGATCATATATAACTTCTTGACATTGTTGTCAAAGTTGTCTGGGAGAGATAGAGGTAGAACGTACTGCAACAATTATAAAATGATCTTTTCATTATTTTTCCAAAAGTAGTAAACACAATACACTGAAAAGTACATGCATTATACAAGTGTATATAATATACCAGAATAATTACTTTAATGAAGGTATGCCAATCATGTGTTTTCATCCCTGACCTAAATTCACCTTTTTTTGTTATTATATTGTTTATGTTCGCAGCAAATCCTGTGGGAAATCGAATTTTTTGTATGATTTCTTTTATAGCATTGCTTTGCTCCTCCGTTAATAACCAAGGAAGGGCACTTATATTAATTTGGTCTCCATCGCTATTTGATTGAATGACATTTTTCATTTCATGATTGGCTTTCTAAATGTCACTACAAATTTTGATAATTTTTTCTTTGTCATGCCTTCCATCCAATATTTTCCATAACATTTATATTATATTCTTTCCGATATGCATTGTATCAAACAAATGCACAATTTGTAGCTGCTCATAGTAGGACAGCCTACTAAATTGTCTGGGATAACTTTTTAGTCCCTGTGGAAGCCGACCATTAATGCCTTGACAACCTTCATGAAGCATATAAGTTAAACAAATGAACAACGACAATCATTGTCAATTATAGCATGAGTAAACACAACACAATATAAAAATATAAATTCAAAATATATCATATATGATGGATAAACAATTTGATTCGATGTATAACCTTGACGATTAATTCTATTATATTCCAACTTCCATAGGCGAGGTGTCATTCTGCATGGTTTTGATGTAGTATCTTCTTTCCCATTGAAAAGATGTTTTTCGGTAGTTCGATACTTATGATTTATATGGAGGAAGTGCCTATACTCATCAAACACCTACTTTCCTAAATTTGTTGAACGACCAGATTTCATCTTTGGACCACAAATTGGACATGCAAATTTTCCCTTTGTTTGAAGACCTGTAAGATCATATATAATTGGATTAAATATGTTAATTTTTATAATTATATAATGAATAGATCATTCAAAAAACATGCATGATATCTACTTCATAAAATTAAATATTGTTAAAGTGCAGTCAAACGTTATAACATACCACAAAAATGTGTTAGCCCCGGGGTATCATGAATTGTCCATACAAGCATTGCATGGAATTGAAATTGTCTTTGTCCTATTGGTCTAGAGATGTCATACATAGTGACTCCATTCCATAACTTTAGTAACTCGTCAATAAGAGGCTCGATATATACATTCATATCTTTAACTTGGTACTTACTTAGTTGAATGAACATAAACAAATTACATAATTATTATAACCATTTTACTGCAATATATATAAATTAATGTACATGACTATTGAATGAAAAAAATATGTCATTATGCAACAAATAAGACAAATGAGATGCTACTATGTTAAAGAAAATTGATGTAAACAAATACCTGGAACAATCATTGACAACATTATGTGCTCCCTCTTTATTGACATCCATGGAGGAATGTTATTGTTGATAACAAAAACAGGCCACACCGAGTAAATAGATCTCAACTCTCCAAATGGATTGACACCGTCTGCTGCCAATGAAAGCCTTAGATTACGAGTTCTTCTTTAAAGTGTGGCCATTTTTCCTCCATGTCCCTAAATGCATAACCATCCATAGGCATTCAAAGAATGTCATCTCCACTTCTATTCTATCCATGGTAATCCATAAATTGCACTAAGCTTTCGCACCTAAATAATTGTTGCATACGTGGAATAATGAGAATATAACGAAGAAGCTTGCAATGCACCTTTTTTGTTAGTTGATATGTTTGATATCTACTTATATGACATTCTGGGCATTTTGTTGCAAATTTATGTTGTTTATGATATATAATATGATCATTGGGACATGCATCTATTGCTTGATACTCCATTCTGATATCTTGCGTAATGTGAGATAATCTCGGTATGAGTGAGGTAAAATATTTGATGGTGGTAACAAAAATTCACCAATCAATCTACAACAAAAAATAATTTGTTAATATAAAGAATATTAATGGTACATATTTCATCCTTTATTTACTAGTGATGAACTAACAACAATTAAAATAGATGAAAAAAGATGACATATATGACATACCTTAACATCCGTGAGATTGCTATGTTTGATAAACCATTCATAACCTTCAAGTTCAACAACAACAATACAACAGAGAGAAGAGTTGTTTGGGAGCCTTCATAAAGGGGCCTGTATGCTTTCTCAAGTAGAGGTAAATCATAAACATCATCAAAGTCATCTTGATCATCATAATCAGCTCTGCCACTAAATGTGTCATAGATCAATCTATTTGTACCATCATCTTCAACTGTGTTTTCTGGCGCATGATCATCTTCTTCCATAGGATCATTAACTTCATCTTCGATATTCACAGCTCCATGTTCGTCCACTTGCAAAACCACATTCTCCGGGCCATGATAATCAATATCATGTGCCCTAGGGAACCCCACCTTTATAATAATGATAGACACAAATAAACGATGATCATGATCAAGTGATTTTTTATATATATATAAAATGTTAAAATGACATAAACATTTACTAATTCAATCAATATAAACACATATAATGAACAACTTACCAATGGACGATAGTCATGCCCCCCTTCAACATGACCATGCTGCCTACAATGTTTCTCAGCTGTTGTGATTAAAAGTCGTTTCATCTTTAAGCCCTTGCAATTATTGCAAGGACAATAACATTTCCCATCACCCTTTCTTTTCAGTCTAGCCCACAATCTATCAAGTGTCTCTTCATTTTGTTCTAGACTAATATTATCTGACATGATTTTTCTTTACCAAACTTGAATATTTAGATCTTCAAAAATATCAAACTCACACTCCAATAATTTTTATTCATAGACAGGTAACAAAATCTAATAATTCTGATATTTTACACCAAAAAAATTCGACATGCAACCACCCCTGCAAAAGAGAAGATAGTTTGAAGTTAATAACCCCAAAAAACACTTTAAAATGCTAATTCCAAAACTTATTAAATTCTGATTTTACTGTGACTTCCAACCGTTAGACTCCTAAAATCAGAATATTGAACTTGCACAACAAAATCTGAAAACGCAACTCTAAAAATGCACAAGTCTAAAAATGAAATATGATGAGATGTTGCTTTAAAATATGATTTTCAAACCTGTAAGTACAAATCTGACTTCACAAATGAATTATGGGAAAGGACAATGACTACCCTCAACTTGGCGATAGCTTCTTGAATTTTTTCTAATTTTTCCCAAAAAAATGTCCTTAGTTCTCCACAAACTGTCGTAAGTATAAGCAAATTCGCAAACAGAGAAAATTCGTAAGTATCGCAAAATGCTATCGCAATAAATAGTTGAGCTCACTTTTTATTTATGTCGGTCTCAATTTTGAATTCACATGTTCGTCGAAATTTCGACGAAAACTCTTTGTCACAATTTCAACAAAAAAATAGGTTCGTCGAAATTTCGACGAACGTTGGGGATAAAATTTAAAAAAATTGAAAATTACACATTAAATATCACTAGTACCCGACAATACATCTAATTATCCATCTTTCGTAGGAAATTTTCGTCGGATTTTGCAATCAAATGAGTTAGTGCATGTTGTATATTTTTCTTATATATTTGCACTTTTTCTTTTATAGATGACATTAGTCTTAGGACCTTTTGACATGTGATAATCTTGATACACACTTTTTAGATGTTTCATTTAGTGTATTACTTGATACTCGTACTTATTTTACCACAAATTTCATGTATCCTAATGTCTCCTTTTGATGTGGATCCACTTCATTGTACTTATAGACATGCTATCCTTTGTGAGCCACCTTCTCTTACTTCCCCTTATACACTCCTCTTCCACAAGAGCCTTGATACCTCCTTACGATTTGCCATCTCCTTCTTCCCCTTCTAAAGTTATACCCCCTTACCCACACACTACTTGGTATCCTTCGCCTCCAATGTTGTACCTCGTATGTATGCTCTTTATCATCTTCTTGCTCCTGATTGAACTTAATATGTGTATACTAAACGTAAAGAGTTAGATGTGCAATTGGATATTCTCAATTACACTCAAACTTCTCATTCCACTACTTCATCGTTGATCTCTCTTTTTTATTCTATGATTCTTACATATCCTTCTAGTAGTATGGGGAACATATACTTTGATAAATATAATGTCCATTGCTCAACATGTGAGAAAATCATACTCTTTGGTTTCTTATGAATTATGAAGATCGTATACTAACTATATTCCTTCCCAAAACCTTAACAAGATTGGTTCGACACTTTACCTCCTAATTCCTTACATTCTTTTGTTGATCTTGTGCATGCCTTCATGCTCCATTTCCAATTTAACATGGAGCCTAAATAAAATCATATATAATTAGCACACAACAAACACGATCCGAGTGAAAGTGTCATGGGTTAAACTTGCTTCTTTTCTTTTCATATGGGATTCCATCCCTTTGATTCTATAGTCCAACCTCTTTCTTAGATAATTTCTTGCCTCGTATTCAACAGAAGTGCTTGTTGGCGACCATACTTCTCCTTCTGATCTAGCTTTATGGGTCATTGAGTTCAAACAAAAACTTGTATGGGTTGGTAGAAATTCTCCTCCTACACTTCCCATGAATCTCCCATGTGAATCTCCTCTAAATAATTCTTCTCTTTTGCAAGACAAACAAGAAGTTCTTACACATCTTGATGATCCTCCTAGGCATATCTTTTAACTTCTCTTAGAGGTTAAGTTAATCACTCTTCCTCCTCTTGCATTCAGGACGCCTCCTAAAAGTGATCAATCACTTCTTTCTTATTCATATTCTTCCTTTCTACACCTGATAATGTATATTATGTTTAGTTCTAACGGTGGTATCAGAGCGTTGTTCGTCCAGAGAAGCAATGGAAGTAGTTTTGGGTGGTTTTATTTCAAGGTGGGTGTTAAGGGCATCGTCATTGGAAGAGCTATTGTGTAGTTGCAGTGAAGAAGTTATCAAAGAGATCGGTTGTCAGTTAAATTTCTTAATGGTTTTTGAAGCTGAAACACTTTTAATTTCCTTCCAAATTATTTGTATTTCCCTTCAACTTGTATGAGTTTCTCTCTTCCACGGGTACCATTTATTGCATATTGGTTTGATGGCAACGCATTAAAGGAAACAGATCTGGTCAGCATCGTCCTTTCTTGCACTTCTGAAGATCTTTGGCAAAAATTTCCTCAATCATGGTTGATTATGTGGATTTGAGAGCCAACTGCCGTTATTTTGGTAATTTGGGTGGAGACCTAAGGATTGAGATTTTCAGTCATTTTGTGTGAGGCGTAAGGTGCAGATTCATTTTATATAGTTGATGGGTAGTTTTGAGAGTTTGGATATATCCTCTATTGACAATTCCATGGCAATTTAAGGTATGCAAACCATCCCAGAGAACACCGGTTGAATGAAGATTATCACCTACTTTAGGCAGTTCTAGCCGCTTAAGACAGTCTGGAAATGGCCTGAGAAAGGTGGTATTGGGCATGGGTTTTGGTTTGTTTGTTATCAGATCTACTAAGGCCATGTTGGACGGAGGTGGCTGCACTTTGGTTTTTACATTATTTTAAACCCTTTTAATTTGCACTCAATATTCGCAACCCTTTTGTTTATTTGTTTTTTAATTTCATTTCAAAAAATGTTAGGCTACATATTCTTTTTGTAGTGTTAGTCTTAGGTGTGAAATAAGACTGATTGGCACACGATTTACAAGCCATTATGTTTAGAGGGGCTATAGATTCAAATCTTATTATTGTGTATTTTTTGGGTTTAAAGGGCATAATGAGATGGGGTGGAAAGGATGGGATAATGAGATAGAAGGTCATAATGAGACAGGGTGAAAAAGGATGGGATAAGGAGATAGAAGGGGATCATCTTGTATTTAACACTCAATGGTAGGATATTGATAAAAGGTTTGATTAGCTTGGATTCCATGATAAAAATAAGAAGTATAATCAAAGATTAGATTATCATGAATATCATGATCAAACTTAAGATCTTGATTAAATATTGGATTATCATGGACATTATAGATTTTGGATGAAGTGCATGGTGGTGTTGATCTAAGAGTTTGTGATAATGGAAATGATCTTTATTTAGGCTAGGGTACATATGGACATGCTTTGCACCAAGTTCTCGGCGTGTTTGGATTTGTGTTGATGGTGTGATGGAGAAGGAATGTTGGATAGATTCTTCAAATTGGTTAGATGGAGATAATTGAGATTCATGAGGTTTAGTGGATGGAGATCTATCTTGATCTATATATGGAGGGAGATGCATGACATGGGGATATTGCACAACATTGTTTGGAGGTAGGGATTTAGTCTTCTTTGCAAATAGTCCTTGGAAAAATTCTAGAGTAAATGGCTTAGGCTTAGATGGTGGATTATGATTAGATGGATAATTAGGAGTATGGATTGAAGTATTATGATTAAATGTAGTATTATGATTAGATGGAATATTTAGATAATGGTTTGGAGGATTGTAGTATAAGGGACTTGGATTGTGGATGGAGGTGATGAAGAGGTTTTACTAAGGTGGATATTGGGATATAGATAAGGGAGGAGATGGAGGTATGGATATTGGATTGGGGTGTATGTAGGTGATGGATAAGGAGATATGGATGGGAGATAGGGAAGATTTCCATTGTCAAAAGTAGAGGAAGGATAAGCAATAGGAGATGGATTGGAATTGGATGGGGATGGGGAGGATGGAAATTTTACGCCAATACTAGGGAAGTATCTAAGCATGCATATTTATCATTGTTAAAGTGGCAGGTAAGGATGAAATCAATAGTGTTTGGATGGAGAGAGATCATTTTGGTCCAAAAGGCTTTATTACCATCATAGATATTGTATTTGGGTTGGTTAGCAAGGCTATTTTCATCACCATCAATATAATTGGGCTTGCCCTTGATTACTAGTTTTGGCCTTGTTTGGGTAGTATATGGGTTTGTGATGTTGGATGGGATGAAAATGGATGAAGGTGTATTAAAAAAGATTAGATGGGGTTGAGTTGGACTAGATGGTATGGTTTGAGGAATGGGGTTTGACATAGATGCTTTAACTTCTATAACCATTTTTTCAAACCAATTCATGATCTTTTTGTGGCTTTTTTATTAGGATTAGATGATGTCTTAGATGGGGAAAGGGATTGGATATGGATGAGCTTTGGAAGATTAAGGACGATGGATATTTGGGATCAAATTTCAAGACCTTAAAATGATTTAACGTGATGAGGGGTGATTCTCTATACTTAAGACATATAGTTTCTTAAGTAAGAGGACCAATTGGATTTTAATTCTACTTAAGATAGAAAATTCTCTTGAGTAGGGAATTTTATTTGATTTAACTATACTTAAGATAGACTAAAATTGTTTAAGGACGAGATCGACTTAAGGTCTTATTTTTTATTGGAAGTTTGGATTTGAAATGAAGGATAGTGGATTAAGGCTAGGATTCTTAGGTGGATGATTTTGATGATGATGGAAGTATATGGAGTATAAAGGAGAATAAGTCTTTAACCAAGTTTTTTTGTTCAGAGGATGATTTTCAATTAAGAATTAGGAATTGGATGCTTGATTGAGATAGGTGGATGTATAATGGGTGATGGAATTTAGATGCTCAAAGTAGATAGATTATATTACGATTTAGTTGGAATGGTATTATTTTGATAATGGTATTAAATTAAGATGATGATGAAGAATGTGAATTAAGGATGATAATGGATACCAAAAATGCATTAAGAGTAGTGAATTTTGAAGTGGATTAGGAAGATTTCCATTGTCAAAGGTAGAGGAAGGATAAGCAATAGGAGATGTAATTGAATTGGATGGAGATAGGGAGGATGGAAGTTTTATGACAATACTAAGGAAGTATCTAAGCATGGGATATTTATCATTGTTAAAGTGGTAGTTAAGGATTAAATCAATAGTGGTGGATGGGGAGAGATCATTTTGGTTCAAAAGGCTCTTATTATCATCATAGGGATCGTATTTCTAGGTTGGTGAACAAGACTATTTTCATCATCATCAATATAATTGGGATTGCCCTTGATTATTAGTTTTGACCTTGTTTGGGTAGTATATGGGTTTGTGATGTTGGATGGGATGGAAATGGATGAAGTTGTATTAGAAACGATTAGATGGGGTTAAGTTGGACTAGATGGTATGGTTTGAGTAATGGGGTTTGACATAGATGCTTTAACTTCTATAACCATTTTTTAAACCAATTCATGATGTTTTTTTGTGGGTTTTGGATTAGGATTAGGCGTTGTCTTAGATGGGGATTGGGATTGGATATGGATGAGCTTTGGAAGATGAAGGATGATGGATATTTAGGGATCAAATTTCAAGACCTTAAAATGATTTAATATGATGAGGGATGATTCTTTATACTTAAGATAGTTTCTTAAGTAAGAGTCGATTGGATTTGAATTCTACTTAAGATAGAAAATTTTCTTGAGTAGGGTCCATGTTATTTGATAACTATACTTAAGATAGACTAAAATTCTTAAGAAAGTTTGGATTAAGGATGGGATCAACTTAAGGTCTTATTTTTTATTAGAAGTTTGGATTTGAAATGGAGGATAGTGGATTAAGGCTAGGATACTTGGGTGAATGATTTTGATGATGATGGAAGTATATGGGTTATAAAGGAGAATAAGTCTTTAACCAAATTTTTATGTTCAAAGGATTGTTTTTAATTAAGGATTAGGAATTTGATGCTTGATTGAGATAGATGGATGTATAATGGGTGATATAATTTGGATGAGGAGAAGATAGATTATATTAGGATTTAGTTGGAATGGGATTATTTGATAAGGGGATTAGATTAAGATGATGATGATGAATGCGGATTAAGGATGATAATGGATAGAGAATATTAGGACAAAGATGAATTATGAAAATGGATTAAGAGTAGTGGATTTTGATGTGGATTAAGAGTAGTGAAATGGGATTATTTTGATAAGGGGATTAGATTAAGATGATTATGAATGATTAGGATGAGATTATTAGGATGATTAGGGATGATTAGGGTGATTAGGGTGATTAGGGGGATAATTAAAATTATTATGGAAAATTAGGAGGATTAGGAATGATTAGGATGAAAAGGGATAATTATGATGAAAAGTTTGTCTTGGAGATGATGTGGAAAGATTAGATTGGAAGACACCTAGACCTAAGAAAAAAGACAAGATTTGTTTGGTTTTTGAAATATTTTGATTTTTTGGATTTTTTATATTTTTACAATTTTTTTGGATTTTATGATTAAGGATGAAAACACACAAGGGAATACTATAAAAGATTTAATCTATGGATCAATTTGGATAAGTTTCCCCTTTTTGTTTCAATTGGGCAAGGTGATCTAAACATTCAAACATGCAAGATACATGAACAAGCCTAACTCAATTGGGTTTGTCAATTGTTGTGGGCACAGGGCACCACAATAAAAGATAATTAAATAAATATCAATTAGGATTTACAAGCTCAACTAGGAGTATCCTCTATATGCTACAAGGGTACATGATCCCTAATCCATAGATGAAAGGGAATAATTCCAAATGGTTGGGTGGAGAAGGTAAACCACTCTCCACCTTCATTTTTCTAATGCATAAAGTTCTTAGAGGCTTAACCTAGATTGACAAGATTCCACTTTCAAGAGGCATATATTTTGATTCACCCCCTCCCCCTCGCTCTATATACTCTGCTAAAACATGAGAGTTGAGGTCATCCCATAAGGTGATGAAATCCCTAGGAAGGTCCCCTGAAAATTAAAACAAGATCACTTATTTTTGATCCTCAATACCACTCTAAGGTATAAGAGGACAACATACACACGTGAATCTTGAGGATTAAAAGACAATTGTTTATTTTACAACCCAACTTGAAATATGAATGGTAAATTATAAGATCAATTTTAGATGTGAGAAAACATGCCAAACGATATAGCCTAAAGAAAAAAATGATAGCACCAATGGATGCCTTATGATTTTTTGATAGATTTAAAAAAATGCTAAAAATTGATTTCATATGAAGAAGTTATGAGAATTGGAAGTTAAAGGAAAAGGATAAATTTTCCTGATTGTGCCTTTTTTTGATGCAATATCTAAAAAATTACTTGATTCACACAAAAGAGGTTTGAACCATCTTTCAAATGTCTTTTGAAAATTGAAAATCCAATATGTTATGCAAAAATTATGTTTGATTTAATAAAATTGCTTTTTTAGACAAGAAAAGGAGGAGGACTCTAGTTTAAGTCCCTAGGTTCTTAGCGCCTTGTCACCCAAGTGACTAGGGGATGCAGTGCTAAGTATTTGTGCTGATTTGATTCATGACTATGTTGAGGTTTATATGGATGATTTTACTATGTATAGTGATACCTATGAGGAAGCCAAAAAGAATCTTGATTTTTTTTACAGCAGTGTGAAGATACTAATTTATCTTAAAGTCATGAAAAGTGTCATATTTTGATGATAAAAGGTATAGTATTAGGACACTACATTTATGCTAAAGGAATTCAAGTTGATCCAAAAAAGGTGCAAATAATTCAATATTTTCCCATTCTTGTTTTTCAAAAAGATGTTTATAGCTTTTTAGGACATGCAGGATATTATAGGCGGTTTATTAAAAAATTTAGTAAAATTGTTGCACCACTTTTGTTTTATTGGGAAAATATAACACTTTTTCATGGGCACAGGAATGTCAACAAGATTTTGAGACCATCAAGGAAAAGCTTGTTACCACATTGCTATTACAAGGACCAAATTGGGAGCTTCCATTTCATAGCCATACAGATGCTTTTGATTCTTCAATGGGAGCTATCCTAGGTGAAAAAGAGGACACATTATTTTATTCTATTTATTACATCAGTAAGAATTTTACATGTGTTGAGGTCAATTACATGGTTACTGAAAAGGAATTTCTTGTTGTTGTGTATGCAATCAATAAGATTCATCATTATATTACTAGATATAAAATGTTCATCCATATTGATAATTCTGCAATATGATTGCTAATGTACAAACTTGTAGTTACTAGTAGGGTCATTAGATGGTTACTGTTATTACAAGAATTTGGTCACTATACTTGATAAACCTAGCTGTGAAAATGTTGTAGATTTATTGTCTAGGTCGCAGTGTGTAGATGATCCTATAACAGTTGATGATGCTTTTCTCGATGAACACTTGTTTTCCATTTCAATCAAAAGCCCATGGTTTGCATATGTTGCAAACTACTTAGTCACTTGCAAATTTCCCCCACATTTCTCTCCTAGAGATCTTTAGAAAATTGTGGGACTAATTGGTCAATACACATGGATCAATGGTATTTTATTTTGCACTGGCATTGATAACATCATGCGACAATGTGTAGTTGAAGACAATTTCAATGTATGGGTTGACCCACACATTCTGATGAGATGCCTCTACAATCCCAATTTTCTCTAGAACCCTTTGAAAAATGGGGTTTAGATTTTGTGGGTCCAATCAACTCCCCAACAAGAAATAAGGAATATATATTCGTTTGTACTAATAATGTCACTAAATGGGTAGAGGTTATGACATTCAAACTTGCAAGAGATACTAAAGTAGCTGACTTTTTATACTCTGAAATTTTTACCAAGTTTGGTGTACCTCACGAAAAAATTGTTACAGATCAAGGACCTTAATTTACATCTGAGTTGATTGTTGCTCTAGTTCAAGAGTATGAAATTCAACATCGCAAGTCCTCACCATACCACCTTTAGGCCAATGGACAGGTTAAGGTGACTGATTGGGAACTTGAAAATATTCTGAAAAAGACTGTAGCACTTCATAAGAAAGATTGGGCAACAAGACTTCTATAAGTAATATGGGAATACCAAACAACGTGGAAGACTATCACTAGTCTTACACCATATGAACTTGTTTATGGTAAGAAAGAAGTTTTACCTATTGATTAATTTGAGATAAAAACTTTATGTACTTCTTTGCAATTAGGATTGAATTTCACTAAAGCTTGGAAAGTAATGATTCACAACCTTCATGCACTTGATGAAATGTGACAAGAAGCTATTTTCCATGTAGAAATAGTTCATAAAAAACATGCTCTCTGGCATGATCATTACATCCAACAACAACCATTTCAACCAGGAGACTAGGCACTTCTCTATGATTCCAGATTCCAAGACATTAAGGGCAAGTTTCATACTAGATGGTTAGGGCCGTATGAAATTGAAATTATCTATGACAACAATGTGGTCAAGCTTTGCACCATAGACTCTAATCACATGACACTTGTTGGTAATGGGCACCACGTAAAATTGTACAAGAAGCCTATTTCTTAAGAAAAATTTGTTTCTAGTTTGACGAAGGATCTCAATGTTGTATTTCAAGTTCTTGTCACCTCTTCAAGTACCACATAAGTACTTCCAATTTTTGTGAATAATTTTTTTAAAGAAAAAAAGCAATAAAGATCCAACAATGAAAACCCTCGGGCATTGTTGGCCATTTACTACTTGAAAATTGGGTTACTAGCGGATATTAATTGTATAATAACCTTGGGAGTGAAAAGCGAGTTTTTCTAGCATCTTCAAGTGGTATTAGACTGAAAACTACACTGTTTTCAATCTAGTGTCATTATCAAAATTCAAACAAAGAAAAAGAAAAAAGAAGGCAACACATTCCTTGTGACAGGAACCTTCCTGTCACTTTTGTGATAGGAACTTATCTTTGAATGCATGTTTTTCCAGGTTACTCTCTTCTTTGTCCCCTTTCTTCTCTTTGGGGTTTGACTGGAGACTTTGGCTTCATTTATTTTGTCCCTGTCATTGGCTAATGGTTTTCCATTTTTTCAGGGTTCATGACATTTTCTTATGGCTAGTTGGATCCTCATTTACAGTATTTGTTGGATTTTCTCTATGGTCATGTCCCCATGGATTTCTATTTTTTTGGCGATCTCACTTGTTTTGGAAATCTCACCCATGTGAGTAGTTTTCACAATCATTTCATGCGATGGTGAAAACCACTTTATTATTATTTTGTCCTTCTCAAGTGGCTGATGTGGCAACTACTTCTGCATGTCTTCTATACATCGCCTCCTAGTTCTGCCTTCGCCATCATCTCCTTTGGTGGTCCTACTTGATGTCCTGCCAGTGATATGTGGTTGTTGATATTTTCCTTAAAACCATAGACCTTGGGCATAAGCTTATCCTTGTGACTTTTAATGACATTATCATGCTATGTGAATTATCTATGTTGATTTTACAAGTGGTTGAATGAATGTTACTAAGGTAGTTATAGATATACAATTGTTTATGCGTGCTAATGTTATTATGTAGGTTTCCACTAAAATGTTGATGTCATCGAAGCCTACCAAGTGAGAGAAACTCTTGCCAACTGGTCGGTTACCAAGAAAGTCAAGAAGATGATCATTAAGTGGTCAAGGGGGAAAAATCTCATGGAGGGAAATTCCTAATTCAAATAAGAGTGTAACTACCTTTTTAATGGTCATATTTGTTTTTTGAGAAAATCTAGGAAGTGTATTGTGCTAGATTCCCATTGGAGCAAGTTTGCTTTGACCAATTTAGCACATGCATAACTTCCTCCACCTTTTTCTATGCTTTCAATAAGTGGCATCCTCCTATTTTGATGGAGTCGACTACCTAAGTAGTTAGGGTTAATTAGTAGTTTTTCTCTCTATAAATAATGGTCAGATGCCCCTTTTGATAAGGTTGGATGTTTTGAGTTTGTATTCACATTTTCCAGTTTTAGTAATACAGTTATATTGTGGAGATGTTGTAATCATGCTTTCAAGAAATAATATGATATTTTGAGCTAGTTTAAGGGAGACTCACCCAAGGGGGGCCACTTGGTGAGAATTCCACCTATTTAATTTAGGAGTTATTTTATGTTCAGTAGTTAGTTTCAATTTCAACAACTGTCTATTCTTGCAGCCATTGAAATTTTGTTCTGTGACTATTCCTGCAGCCAAGGCAGACATAGTAGTTTCCTATCTGTTTGTTGACATTTCCATTTCTACCTTTCATTTCTAGTCCAATTGTTAATGCTTGGTGTAGATGTTGATTCATGTTCAATATTTAATTTGATTTCTTTCTAGCATTTCATTTCCAATATCATTTCTTTCCTAGTTTATGGATGACTGCAATAGAGTCCTAGTGCACATACAATGCTGACCCATTTCAAGTTTACATCCCTGGGTTGACAAATGAAATGCACCTTCATGATGAGTGAGATACTTAGTGCAAATTTTCAATCTCTAAGTCACAACTCTAAAGGCTTAGTTATTAAACCATTAAAGGAGGCCAACATTTTTGGCGCCATTGTCAGGGATGGTGTCAAACTAGGAAGTTCTTTGGAGTTATTGATAGTTTCCTTCTTGCTGTAGTATTTATGAAAGATTTCTCTTAGTATACCTCTCATTTAGGAAAGTAATGACCTACTATTCTTTTACCAATTCTTTGTGTGAGTTGGCTAATATTGATTTGATACCACATGCATAGAGGAAGGATAAGAGATGCTTATGGGAGACTCCTTCCTAATGACCCTAATCAATTCCAGCTAGTTGAACATCAAAATCTACCAAGAGATGAAGAAGAAGAAGAAGAAGAAGAGGCCCATCCTTTTGCTGATGCATTTCCCAATTCGACCAATTCTAACATTTCCTTTGAAGACCAAAATCTGATTGAAAATCTATTTGCTTTGGAACCCCATCAAGCACGCAATACTGATGTAAAAAAAAAACAAACCCAACTGGCCATATTTTCCATTTCCTATCACTCATCAGAATGAGGTTGATAACCTCAAAAACATCCCGCTTCAATTCTTCCTAAGTTCTATGGACTTGTCACAGAAGATCCTGGCACTTTCCTATTTGAGTTTGATATCCTCTGTAGAAGCTATGACTATACCACTCATGCTCATAGGCTTAAGTTATTCCCTACCACCTTGAAAGAAGTTGCATTAAGATGGTTTATGAGCTTAGGCAGGAATGTTGTGGAGACTTGGGATGACATGAAGAAAAATTCCCTTGAGAAGTACAAGGAATATTGCAAGGGAAATGACATGAGAGGAGATGACATCTTCAGGATGCAATAGAAGGAAGATGAGAGTTTGGAGGATTACATTTCAAGGTTTTTGTTTTGCCTACAGAAATCTCCACATCACACACTCAATGAGGAGTCTCAAAAGCTGCTCTTTCTTAGAGGAATCAATGACAATTGCATTGATGCTCTAGACCTGATGGGAAGAGGAGATATCACCCAAGTTCCTTGGGATGATATTAAGAAGATATGTCAAAATTATTGCAAGGAAATTTCAAAGAAAGGAAGAGGTTACCAATCCTCTATGGGTAAATCATCCACCAATGGAGTTTCAAGGATGGAGATTACTCACTTGTTGGAATATTTCAAGCAAGACATCATAAACAATCTATCTACTTAGCTGGATACACTTCAAGAAAAGAAGAAATATGAGGAGGTTGAGACAATGTTGACAGAATATTGCCCTCATTGCAGACAAAAGAAGGACTGCAGATGCAAAATGGTAGCTAACATTGGCAGCAAGCAGATTCAACTTGAGTTCAAGCCAATCCAAGGTGATGACAATCAAATCTAGTACATTTCGCAAAGGAGACCATGGGCCCCAAGACAAGCTATGCCACTAGACCCATTATCTTTTGTTGGGCCTCATTTCAATTCTTATGCATTTGGTAACCAATGGCAACCCCCGTATCCATCCAACTATGGAGGATATCCACCACAGCCTTGGAATAACCCTCTAAATACCTGGCCTAATCACCAAAACTCTCCACCCTAGTGGAAACAACCTTAGGGGAATTGGTAGCAGTTTCAGGGGACTTGTCAGCCACCTCCAGGAATTTGGAAGCAAACATCCTAATGGAGGGGAGGAAAACAATGGCCAAAATAGACAACTAGTTACATGTAACCACCTTCACAACTTCAACAACCTGCTATAATGCCTCCTCCTACTAGTTCAAGTTCAAGCACACCTAGACCTACTCAGTTACCAGCTCAGCCCACACCTAACACAAATAACAAACCATAGCAACAACCAGTCTACTCTGCAGATCCTAATCAATTCCCTACATATGCTATGAGTGTGAGTGACATCCATTTGCATTCAAGAACTACTTTTCCAGCTCCTTCCACTCCTATCATCACCGAGCTTCCTATGGAAGAAGAGGAGCCTATGAATGTCCCCATTTAGCCAAGTGTGCCTAAAAATATTGAACCACTTTCAGTTCAACATACTACCCAAGATCCATCATTTCCTCAGAGGTTAGAGGTTGCTAAATAGAAGGAAGAAAAGGAGGAAACAACCTTTGACATTTTGTATCAATTGAAACACATGTGTTAAGATACCTTTGTTTCAAGCCATAAAATATGTCCCTATATATGGCAAAGCAATCAAGGAACCATGCCTTAAAAATCTAGGGAGGAAAAATAAAGACCCCACCACAATTCATGTGGTAGGACAACTATTAGATATCATGCTTAAAAAAGTTACAATTCCTAAGTACACTGACCCAGGTAGCCCTGTGGTAGGAGTTATTATAAATGGAATCCAAATCAAGAATGCTCTAATTGACTTGGAAGCAACAATAAATGTGATGACTAAGGATATCCTACAACAACTAAATGTTGCAAACATGAGACCTACTCCTACTATCCTACAACTTGCTGATAGTTTCACTATTAAACGTAATGATATAGTAGAAGACCTTGTGGTAACTCTAGACTCTTGGGAGTACCCAACAAATTTTATGATCCTTTCTCCTAAAGCTACACTAGGTGGGTATCCCATTATTCTAGGTAGGCCATGGTTGGCCATAACAGATGCTTACATTGGATTCCAGTTAGGGGAAATGATCATTTTTTATGGGAAGAGCAATAAAAATATTGTTCTCTACCCTCCTGCTCAACCATCCCATGACATGGATAACACCATATGGCCACATGTTGGAGAAGAGGCCGATGAAGTCAATTTAGTGGCACAACTTATGATGTTAGGCATAAGTTATTTCATGCAGCTTCAAGAAGAATATGAAGTGTTGTCCCACATAATTCAAAACCATTGTGAGGTGCATGAAGAGTCATCTACTCATGAAACTGGTCCTACAAGTCCAGTGAAAACACTTTTGCCCGATCTTCTTGCAACTGAACTTCCTACAACAACTGATATGCTCCATACATTGCTGCCACATGAACTAAAAATTCCAAGTATTAGTGAAGCATCTATGTTAGAGTTAACCGCACAAGTGCAAGTGTCAGAAGGAAAACATTTGAATATTAACAACAAGTTGAGTCAAGAGCAGCCATGAAGGGATTGGACCCCAAGCTATGTACTCATAGGATATATATCAGAGATGATTGCACACTAGTGAGGCAGCCACAAAGGAGAATCAACCCTACATTGAGGGAATTTGTAAAAGGGGAACTACAAAAATTACTATATGTGGGATTTATCTACCCATCTTAGACAACCAATGGGTTTCCCCATTGGTAATTGTCCCTAAAAAGGGAGGTAGATGGAGAGTCTGTGTTGACTACAAGGAACTCAACTCAGCCACCAAAAAGGATCATTTTCCCCTTCCTTTCATAGACCAAGTATCAGATTCCCTTGCAAGCAAGCAATATTTTTCTTTTCTAGATGGATTCAGTGGCTATAATTAGATACAGATTGCACCTGAGGATCAAGAGAAGACAACCTTTACCTATCCATGGGGGACTTATGCCTACTCGGTACTTCCATTCGGGTTGTGTAATGCACCTGCAACCTTTCAAAGGGAAGTCATTAGTATATTTTCAGACATCTCACATGATTGCATAGCGATTTATATGAATGATTTTACTACTTATGGTGCTAATTTTATAGAAGCACTAGAGAATCTAAAGAAGGTTTTACAAAGATGTGAAGAACATAATCTATCCTTGAATAGTGAGAAGTGATTCATGATGATGCAGGAAGGGGTAGTCCTTGGACACTATATTTCTCAAAAAGGAATTCAAGTAGACCCAACTAAGATTGAAGTGATTACCAACTTTCCTATTCCTACAAAGCAAAAAGATGTTAGAAGTTTCTTGGGTCATGCAGGGTACTATAGGTGTTTCATCAAAAATTTCAACAAAATGGCAGCACCACTGTATAATCTTCTAACTAAAGATGCTGAATTCCAGTGGACAATGGATTGTGACAAGACATTCTTTGATTTGAAAGCAGCTTTAACCCATGCTCTTGTACTCAAAGGGCCTAATTGGGAGCTTCCTATTTACATTCATACAGATGCATCAGACTATGCTATAAGAGCTGTCTTGGAACAAAAAGAAGGAGAAATTGAGAATGTTATCTATTTTGTCAGCAAAAACCTACAAGGAGTTGAATTCAATTACACAGTGAAAGAAAAAGAAATGTTGGCAGTCATGTATGCCCTTAAAAAATTCAAGCACTAGATAACAGGCTATCATATCTTCATTCATATAGACCATGCAACCATAAGATACCTCATGAATAAGCCCTTGATTTTAGGAAGGGTAACAAGATGGTTGTTGCCGATACAAGAGTTTGACATAGCCATTGTTGATAAACCAAGAAAGGAAAATGTTGTAGCAGACTTTCTTTCTAGATTGACTACATCAGAGGACACTCAAGTCATTGATGACTCTTTCCCTGATGAAAATTTGTTTTCCATCAGTGTGCATACACCTTGGTATGCTAAAATAGCCAATTACCTGGTTACAAGGAGAGTTCCTCCTCATTTATCTCCAAAAGAGAGAAAGGTACTCATTGAGAAAACCTTTCCTTTCTCATGGATTGTAGGCTATCTATTATACATTGGACTAGACCATGTCATGAGGAGGTGTGTAAGGGAAGATAAGACATATGATATATTGTATGCATGTAACAATGAACCCTGTGGAGGGCATTTTGCAGCCAAGAGGAAAACAATCAAGATTATTAATATAAGATATTACTGGCCCACACTTCATAAGGATGCAGCCAGATATGCAAGGAAGTGTGATAGATACCAAAGGATGGGATGACCAACATCTGATGAGATGCCTCTTCACCCACAGGTAGTCATCACTCTATTTGATAAATGGGGACTAGATTTTGTAGGTCCCATTGATCCTCCATCAAATGGTAAATCCTACATCTTGGTTTGCATTGACTATATGACCAAGTGGGTTGACGTTAAAGCTATGAAGCATAACAAATATAACAAGGTTCCATAATTTCTTTATGAGGAAATATTCACTTGTTATGGGGTCCCAAGGGAGATAGTGATTGATCAAGGGGTTCAATTTACATCAACCCTTGTTATAGCACTAGTTAGTGAATATAATGTGAGGCACATGAAATCTACCTCTATCATCCTTAGGCCAATGGCCAATTTGAGGTGACCAACAGGGAAATTGAGGTAATTCTGACCAAAACAGTGGCTATTCATAGGAAAGACTGGGAAAATAGGCTTCCAAAAGTTGTCTGGGCCTATAGGATCACCTGGAAAACAACCATAGGCTTCACTCCTTTTGAATTACTGTATGGGAAGACAACTATGATGCCCATTGAATTTGAGCATAAGACTCTTAGGACTACACTAGATCTTGGGATGGACATATATAAGGCACAAAAGGATAGAATCATGCAGTTGAATGCTTTGGATGAGATGAGAATGATAGCCCTGCATCATACTAAGGTAGTGCAAAATCAAAGAGTCAAATGGCATGATAGGTACATAAAGGAAAAGAAGTTCCAACTTGGTGACTGGGCACTCCTTTATGACTCCAAGTATTAAGATAATGCAAGAAAAATGCAAACTAGATGGTTGGGACGGTATGAAGTTGCATAAGTCTTTCCCAACGGTGTTGTACAACTCACAACCATTGACCCTGTTAGATTCAAACTTTTGGTCAACAATCATTGTCTAAGATTGTATCATAAGCCAATGTCCAAGGAGGAATTCATGTAGCAATTTAACTAGCACCTAGCCTCTAAACTTCCTGTAGCCGAAGGAAGCGGACCTAGTGTCCCTCCTTTTGACTGGTCCAAGTACACATGCAATCACTTCATAATAAAGATTTCCACTTTTGTGGGAATCCACTTCTTCATTAATCCACCCATCCGTCCATCCATCTCCACCTTCTCTCTCTTCCATAACTCCACCATCACTCCACTTCGCCATCACTTCATTCCTTCACCACTACATTAATTGCTTAACCATACTTTTTAAAGGTAACCGGTACTTTCTCCATATTCTTTGCAAAGAAACTCCATGTTTTTAGGTACGTATGTGACAATTTATTATCTCTTAATTACCTTTAGTGCATTTCTTTAATTACTGTAATTTAATGTGGATATTTCACATAGCATAAAATTGTACTTTACCTTGTCAAATCATAATTACCACTTAGCCTATGTAGACACATGCTGTAATTTAGGTTGGGGGGAGTGTCAACTCACAAGTCCACGTGTCATCCATGTCAAAAAATTTGAAATAAGCTAATTTGAATGATAGATTGAAATGACGACTTGCATGTGTGAAATGTCACTGAACTGCTGCCATTTGTTTTGATAATACCCTTCATTTATTGCTCTTTATTGTCTCGTCACAATCTTAAACGTCACCCAAAAAAGGTAAATTGGTGAGCTACATGACATTGGCATCAGCACTACAGAAGAATTGTAGGAAGAAGTTGGGTTTTTCAGAGAGAGATTGCAGGAAAATGAAATTTAGCTGAAGTGCTTGTTTGATTGTAGGAAACTGAAACAATGGGAGGTCAACTAATTAGGAATTAACCCATGGTTCATGATGTGGTAATGCAGGATGCACCTTCTCTAGTAGAGTTTAGAAATTGTGGGTGGCTAGATTATTTCTTGAAACTTGATAGCTACAATGATGACATTGCGCAAGAATTTGCACAGACACTATCTGAGGGGAAGGAAATGGTAAAAGGGTTAGAGGTGATCGCTACTAAGGAGAGAATTGTAGAGATCACAGGTTTACCTGTCGATGGAGAGCCATACCCTACTACCAGAGATGCAAGGTTAGCTAGGGTTGAATTTACTCAACCCAGTGACCCTCCATTGGTTATGGATAAGCAAGGTACAAAGAGAACTTCTCTACCAGAGCCATGGAAACAAGTAGCTTTCCACATTGTCAAGTATATTACTTGTGAGGGTCGCTAGTCATGCCTCCATTCTGTACACTTCAAGCTTCTAAACCATATGAGGCATGGAAGAAGAATGAACATGCCCAATGTGCTATACCACCTCCTTACCATCATGGCAACCAAAACAAAAAAAGGTAGGGATAATTTTGTCTCTCTCCATTGTTTAATAAAATTGTTAGTAGAGAAATCTTTGCAAGAGGTGTCTAAAATGACATGGGAGGAATTTGTAAATATTGATCAATTTAGACCAGAAAATGTGTGTCCTAGAGATCAATCTCAACCTCGTAGGGCTAGTAGGGAAGAGAGTGTTCCTAAAACTACTCCTGGAGCATCAACCTCTGGTGCAAACCCTAGTTCAAACCCACTTGTAGTTGAGCAAGCTATAGAAATTGGTTCTTCTGAGTCAGAATATTCAGATGAGGAAAGTTCATCCTCATAATTTGATGTTAGTGCTCTTCCCAAAACCCCAATTCAAACTAGGGTTGCCCTTAGGAGAGAGGAGGAACAAATGAAAGAAGCATAAATGAGAAAGGGGAAGGCCAAGAAGCAAACGGTAGAAAAAGAAACACCAAACCATAGGAAACGAAAGGTTGATAACACTGTTCTTCCTATAGCTGAAGAAAAAGATAAAAACCCCCCTAAGAAATCAAAACTAGCTAGGCTAGCCATTGGTGTACCTCTAAAGAGAAGCCCTAGGCTTAGAAAATCATCTAGGGAGGAGATAGAAGCCCCAATGGGGTAGGTGAATGATGAGGAAAAATATATTTTTGAGGAACAAGCAAATATCAGAATAGCAGAGCTTACTGCCATTGCAAAATAGGTTGGGAATCAATAGCAAAATAGGTTGGGAATTAAGAACAAGATGAGAATCTAGAGCTCCTGTAGCCAGAGCAGGATGAACAACTAGAATCACTACAACTAGTGTTATTTGAACAACAAGAATCAGTGCAAAGGAAGATTTTGGTAGGAACACATAAACCTCCTATCTTTTCATGGAATGATGTAGCTCTAAAATTATGGAATGAGATGCAAAGAAAAGAGGAGGAATGGAAAAAGGAAAAATGCAAGCTACAGGGTGAGATTAAAAATAAAAATAAAAAGATTGAAGAAAAGAATGATACAAAGATTGAAGAAAAGAATGCAAAAATTGTTGCCTTGAAGGAAAAGGTAGACAATGTGGTAGATTTAATACCCAAAATGCTAGCATGTAGGACTCCTCATAGAGTGTATGCCTTGCATTTGAAGGAGCAAAATCTTTCCTTTAAACTATCAAGGATTATTTTAGGTTTGAGTCCTCTTGACACTCCGCATGAATTTTTCTAGGCTTATTAGTTTGCCCCTCCTAATGTTAAAAATTTGTTGTGTGAACTATATCTGCATAATTATGTTGTGTCTGGTGATCATGATTGGAACCCACTACTGTATATTGGGGATCTGCATTTAAGGGAATTTATGTCTTGGATTCAGAATGAAATTAGTTGGGGACAACAGTATAGAACTTATAGGGAAAGGGAATTTCATACTCCCTTGCCTCTCAGGGCTGAATCTAGTAACCTTGCAGATATTTTCCAGACATGGCATAGAATTCTTTATCTCCCAAGCTACAAGAATAGGTTTATGCTTGATAGAGAAGAAACCTACAAGGAATATGAGAAGGTAGCTGAAACTACAAGAAAATCAGGAATGGGGTACCTAGTGCAGAGGTGGAACAGTTTGCCAAAAGAATTGAATCAAGCTAAACCCCACTCTTTACAGAACTCTGCTGCAGCATGCAAAGAGTTGACAGGTACATATAGATTGGAAGATTGAAACAAAAATTTTGGCTTCCATTAACATTTTAGCCACCTACACTATTGTGGCCTGTGCCAGACTACAAGTTTTACCAGTATGACATAGTTGTAGAAAGGGAAAGATGGAATAGACTGGAGAACAAACAAGGATTCTATTGGGATCCTAATTTAGACACTGCAGAGACCGATGTGGGATAGTTGGCAATTGGTGACTTTAGGGCATTGACTCGGAAAAAGAATAGTTCTCCTTCTGCTGGAGGACCAACAAAAAGTTAGGTTGGGGGGAATGATGAGCCCAATTAATGGCTCAATTTTGATAGGATCTATAATCTATTTTTGGTTGCTATCATAGACTTTGACACTCAGTTGTTGATATTTTCCTTAAAATCATAGACCTTGGGAATAAGTTTATCCTTGTGACTTTTAATGACATTATCATGCTATGTGAATTATCTATGTTGATTTTACAAGTGATTGAATGAATGTTACTAAGGTAGTTATAGATATACAATTGTTTATGTGTGCTAATGTTATTATGCAGGTTTCCACTAAAATGTTGATGTCAACGAAGCTTGCAAAGTGGGAGAAACTCTTGCCAGCTGGTCGGTTACCAAGAAATTCAAGAAGATGATCATTAAGAGGTCAAGGGGGATAACTCTCATGGAGGGAAATTCCTAATTCAAATAAAAGAGTGTAACTACCTTTTTAATGGTCATATTCGTTTGTTGAGTAAATATAGGAAGTGTGTTGTGCTAGATTCCTATTGGAGCAAGTCTTCTTTGACCAATTTAGCGCATGTATAACTTCCTCCATCTTTTTCTATTCTTTCAATAAGTGGCATCCTCCTATTTTGATGGAGTCGACTGCCTAGGTAGTTATGGTTAATCAATAGTTTTTCTCTCTATTAAATAATGGTCAAATGCCCCTTTTGATAAGGTTGGATGTTCTAAGTTTGTATTCACATTTTCCAGTTTTAGTAATACAATTATATTGCGGAGATATTGTAATCATGCTTTCAAGAAATAATATGATATTTTTTGTTGCTGCATTTGAGTTAGTTTAATGGAGACTCACCCAAGGGGGCCCACTTGGTAAGAATTCCACCTATTTAATTTAGGAGTTATTTTCTGTTCAGTAGTTAGTTTCAATTTCAACAATTGTATGTTCCTGCAGCCACTGAAATTTTGTTCTGTGACTGTTCCTCTAGCCAAAGCAAACAAAGTAGTTTCCTGTTTGTTTGCTAAGATTTCCATTTCTACCTTTCATTTCTAGTCTAATTGTTAATGCTTGGTGTAGATGTTTATTCATGCTCAGTATTTAAGTCGATTTATTTCCAACATTTCATTT
The DNA here is from genome assembly GCA_007258455.2 of Sequoia sempervirens. NCBI lineage: Eukaryota > Viridiplantae > Streptophyta > Pinopsida > Cupressales > Cupressaceae > Sequoia > Sequoia sempervirens. Next base: position 62,224,450 of record VDFB02086081.1, on the reverse strand, counting down.
CTAGCATTATTTCTTTGCTAGTTTATGGATGACTGCAACAGAGTCCTAGTGCACATACAGTGTTGACCCATTTCAAGTTTATGTCCCTGGGTTGACAAATGAAATGCACCTTCATGATGAGTGAGATAGATACTTAGTGCATATGTCCAATCTCTAAGTCACAACTCTAAAAGATTAGTTATTAAACCATTAAAGGAGGCCAACAATATGCACATCCAATTATTTTTATATAGGGGTCATCTCTCCACACCATCTTTTCCAACTCCGCACGGGTTTCTCCGATCACCACATCAACTTTCCATGCACCACACATCTGACAGTAATTGGTATGGTAGTTTTTATTTTCTTTTGCATTTATTATGTATGTTTATTTTTCTTTGGAAACTTGTGACATGCCTCGCAGATAGGTCCTTGCTTAGCTGGAGGGAAAGTATTCCTATGTCATCCATCGTACTCCACCATCCCATCTTATCTCCCATTTGAACCAAACAATTATTTTAATTATTTTCCTGAATTGATCATTGCTTGCCTTAACTTTTCATCGTACTTCATAGTCATTATTCTAGATCACAACCCACTTACCTATCACTTTGCTATAATTATTTCCTTCTGAACAATTTTACATGCCTACTTACTAGATCTATTTTACGAGTTACCATTTTTGTAATAACCAAATTTTTTGAAAATTGTCTTTGTGTTAGTAAGTTGCCTGGTTTATTACAATAGAGACTTCCTAGTACATTCATGGTAGAAGACCATCGTCCCTTGTGAGAGCCCATGTCCATGGAAGAATTGAGAGCTTACTAGGAGGCCTATAACTTTTTTAAGAAGGTACAATGGGATGTTTATTTCAAGAAACTCAACGAGTATGATGATAGGGTTACTTGAGAATTTGCACTGGGTTTCCGCTGAAATTAAACATATGTTTGGGGTTTGAAATTCCCAATAACAATCAAAGTAGTTGTTGATATGTATGGTTTTCCTTTTATAGGGGAATATTAATTTCCTAATAATTCCAAAAAGGTTGTGAATCTTAAGCCACTCTGAAGGAAGTTTTTGGCTAGAGGTGAATTAGTTGAAATGGTCCATGGGTAGGGCACAAAATTATCTTCACTTCCATGCCACTGGAATGATGTGGCTAAGTTTATAATTTAGTACATCACATGTGAAGGAAGTTACACTTATGTTTCTTCCCAACACTTTTTACTTATATTGCATTTGCAAAAAAGTTTGCTTGTTAATGTTCCATATTTCCTCCATTGCTCTCTGCAATGCATGTGTAAGGCAGAACAAGAGGGGAAGGATAACTCTCTAGCTCATCATGGTGTAATTAGGTTGTTGATTATCTGGGAATTAAAATTATTCTCTCCTCATGATGATTGGGACTCATTCTTTAACCAACAACATGACACTAGTTCATAACCTTTAGATGAAGAGCTCCCTTCAGATGAGCACAAGAAAAATCTTGGCACAAAAGGAAACCCTAGTGATACCCCTAGTTCTTCACAAGAAGAAGTTCCTGAAAGGAAATCTAAGCAAAGCCCGAGCTCAAGTGCTAAACAAACCCATGGTTCCAGTTGCAAAAGAAAATTGTATTTTGAACCGTCGTCAACTGAACTGCTAGTTACTCAAAAATCTTGTGGTAGGAAGAGTAGGGAGAAATAGAGGACATTAACCAGCTCTATGGACATATTAGAAAATTGGCTAATGTAGCCAGTCATATTAGCTCAAAATATAAATATTATGCTTCAAACCTAGATGTTTTGTCTGAGGTTTTGAAAAAAATAAGGTAAATCTAGTAGGGAATAGAGACAAGCTAAGAGAAGAAAATCAAAGGAAAAAAAAAACAAGATGAGCCTTCTATCTTTGATATAGAATACACTAACTTTAGCAAAGAAAATCTTGATGACTCTGTTGGAAAAATGAGTAAGCAATCTATATGTTGTCATTGATGTCGCCATGTTGCTAGTTTGGTCTGGTACTCTAAACCGGCGTGTATAACTATCTTATCCTCTTCGATGGTTGATTCAGTATTTTTGGTTGCCCCTCCAGTATTCTAGTCCACATTTCTCCATAGTTGAAAATTGTTGATCGTGGTTTTGGGAAACTACTTATGGATGTTAAGGGCATGCATGATCTGGATATTTCATGTTTTCATGCTCGTATAATGAAGTGGCGTTATTCTATTGGTTGTGTTGAAGACTATTCCTGGTCGGCTTGTTAAGACAATTTTGATATGATATGAAAAACTCAAGAGTGACCTATTTTGTGGTATGGGTCAACACAATGTATCGTGCTAATGGTCAAATTGCATTTTGAAAATATTTTGTGAAGCCGACAATTGATATCTTTTATAATGAATTGCATCTAATTAGGCTAACCTAATTGATGCTTGTGATGGAGATCAGATATATATATATGTAAGTATATGGTGAACAAAAGATATAGAGCGTGTGTGAAGAGAAGTTTGTGTAGACAATAGAAAAGAGACATAAGAAATAGTGAGGGAGTAATGTATGTGAAGGTGTAATAAAAAATGAAAAATTTGATGAGTGAAGAATGTATGTGAAGGTGTAATAAAAAAGGAAATAGTTGATGAGCGAAGAATGAAGGGTGAAAAGTCTGAATACTGAGCATCACCAGAACTGTATCAACACATGATAGGTGCATCTTTCTAGTTCATTTTGGGTTGTAAAGCCTTATTCTATTTTTGTATAGTCATGTGCAGGTAGTGAGCCTCCTTGTTGGATAATGAGTCCTTTTTGTAGGCAGCGAGCCTCTGTACTTGGACAATGAGTCCTCATTTTGGAAGTGAGCCTCTTTTGAAAATACTATATAGTGTGAGTTAACCCTCACTATTGTTTTTCCCTTATTGGGTTTTCACGTAAAAATCTGGTGTTCATTGTGTTGATTCACATTATGTTATTTATGTTCCATGCTTATATTTAATAACATAACAATGTGGTTGAAGATTTGATAAGTGATAAAGTTTTAAGGTTTGATTTGTGTGAGAACTAATTAACCCCCCCTCTTAGTTCTCCTACATCTATTTAACAATTGGTATCAGAGCTTGTGGTTCCTTGTGTAGAGCTTAACTATTTGAGGAGGATCCTAAAATATGGCTAAATGGATGATAAAGAGAGCTTCAGACTGCTCTTGAAGATCTTGACAAACTGGAAAGAGAAAACATAGATCTAAAAGAGAATCTTGATGAAGCAAATGAACGTGTTCAGAAATTGAAGGAACAATTGAAGAAATTTAAGCAAAGACACAGAGAAGTAAGTGAATAGTTGAAATAAGAGATAATTGGACTGAAACTGACAATAGAAAAGAAGAAGAGGATTGAAGAATGTTTGAATACAATGGTGTAGAACAAGTCTAATGAATGTTCGAGACTCGAGTAGGAGATAGTAAAATTAAGAGTGGATCTAGAGAAGGCTAAACTCTATGAAAGTGATTTCAGATCTAGCTCTGGTAAACTTGAAGAATTTCCTGCAGGACAAAAACCATATAAAGACAAAGGTGGCTTAAGAGTTAATACTGGTGAAAGTTCTAAATATGTGAAGAAGAATTACGGCAAGAGGAAGCAAAGAAGGAATTTTACAAGAAGACCACCTGTGAGACAACCTAGTGCATAGAGGTATCCCTCTTTTGATGGTGTTTGCTTTTCTTGTAACAAATATGGTCATAGAGCAACTGAATGCAGAAGGAGGATGAACTAGTCTTTTGGATCCCTTTCCAGAAAATGCTTTGAATGTGGGAAGTTTGGACATAAGTCTACAAAATGCAGATCTCAAGTGAGTATGTTCAATCGGGTGATGAGGAATAGGTTTAATGAAGGTAGAATGAATCAATTCTTTAATGGCTACTGCTATAACTGCAATAAATTTTGACACCTAGAAAATCAATGTAAGATTGAGGAATAATGGAAGACAGTCTAATCAGAAAGGTGTGATATGTTAACTGCAACAAACTTGGACATGCATCTAAAGATTGCAAGAACAAGGAAGAAAAGAAGTATGCTCTGAAAGAAAAGAGTGAACCGGTAAAAAAAGATTGAAAAATAAGAGATGAAGCAAGAAATGGATAAGGTATGGAAGAAGAAAGAAGAAGAAGAAAAAATCTAAGACTCTTGATGTGTTTGTACCCTCATCTAGTACAAATGACTTATTTGAAATTTAGACCCAACATGGTCTTAAGGGGAGCATTATCAGAAAATCATAAAACCCCGTGGAAGTATGGTGTGTAAGAGGTTGGCACATGGTTGAAATGTGAAGAATGCTCATTCAAAGGTTTTGGAAAAGGAATTGAAGAAAAATATGTTGGTATAAGAATTTGTGGACTGAATTAAGTCTTTCTGTGCTAAGTGAAGTGTGTGTTTAGCAACTTTTTGTGTTTGTTGCATTTAATGCATTTAGGGAAAACTCGATGGAGGTTAAGTAAAAATTTGTGATGATTTTTGGTTAATTGTGCATCTAAAGTCTTTGGAAGGTGATCTAAAGAAATATTGAGGCATGCTCAAAGTATTTTTGAAGGGAATTCGAAGATTGATTCAAGTAATCTGGAAACCTTTTTTTTCTCTGATTGCAAAAGGAAATAAGAAATTTGAAAAAGTTTTGCTAAATTTCAAAAGAAGCATAGGAAGACAGTGGATTGTGTGGTCTTACCTCTCTGAAGCTGAAAAGGGTCGAAGTAGAAGAATACGATCATAGGAAAATGAAAGGAATTGAACTAGGGTTGAGCGAAGTTGAATTATAGAATATAAAAGCCTTAGGGATGGATTTATGGAGTGAATTTATGTGGATTATAGATAAAGGGGTTATCTTGTTTTTGTTGAATTGTGTTAAGGATGGAAGCATTGTTTTGGACAAACCCTATTTGATTTCGAAGGAAGCAATTGAAGCGATCACTGGATTATGCAGTGTTGGAGAACTCCCTAGAAATAAAACTGTGAAGTATAAAGATGTGGTGGAGCTGATTGGCATCGACAAAGATCTTAGAGCACTATTGATACACTTGTTGAATCGGCCGTTAGGTATGTTGTGTATGGTATCTCATACAAAATTTATTTCAGAAACTGTGAAAGCTCAACTTCAACTATTGTCGTACATATTGCCCACATGATGGTTAAGGATAACAGACAATTTGATTTATGTAGCTTGCTACTTGAGAATTTTCTTGAAAATGTTCGAATGTCATTGGGTGAGAATTATCCCTTTCATTTTGGATCCTTGCTGGTATGTCTTGTGTTTTACTTTCTGAATTCTCTACTGGGAAAAGATAATGTGATGTGGGAATCTGGTATCCCTATTGGAATTTTTTTTTATAGGTATCTAGAGTCTTTGGAAGATAATGTAAATATGTGCAGATCATATTTATCATCTTTGTGAGCAAACCCTTGCTCCAGTATATCTGCATCAAGTCGATTTGAAGTGGTTTCTTCCTCTGGAAAAAGAGAAATGGAGGTTGTTATCAGTGATTCCCCTCTGGAATTGAAAAGGAGAAAAGAGATAACTAAAGACATTATTGACATTTCGGATGAGGAGAAAGAGTCTCTGACTGGTACTGAATCCTCTTATCCTAACGACATCCAGTCTATGATAGTTGAAGGAAAAATGAAGAAGATTGGTGAACTGTGGAATGCTGCCTCGCCTATTGACAAACTGAAGATTGATGATGCTCTGGTAGATTATCTACTTCGGAAAGGAATTGAAGTATCTATTGTTTATGATTTCTTGCCAGAAAATTTAATTGAGATTGTTGAAGAGAGAATGTTGCTTGAAGGTTCGGAAGGATGAAAAATGGGAATCCTGGTTGAAAGGAGATGTAAAAAGGCTATGCAAAGATTGTTTGAATTGATTGTGGAAACAAAGAAGTGTGTTAAAGAAATTTTAGATGTTTACAAGTATTGTCTTCAGTGGCCTGCAACTGTAGATAACTTCAGAAGTAGAGATGAAGCAATTGAAGCTGAAGTGAACAACATTGGAAAGAATTTCAATATATTTGAATACAAAGAAGGGAAGAAAAGAATAAGAGTTGGTGAACTACAGGCTGAACTAATCATTATGCAAAGACAGAGAGATGATGTGACAAAGACCTAGCTTCTTAAAGAAATTGTTGAAGTCTGGTTAGAGCATCTTTTTGGAATTCTTATTGATGTTGAAGATGTTAATAAACAATATTTTGTTGTAGCTTGGTCACCCTCTTTTACTATGTTGGGTTTATTGGAAAGTACATGCACAAAGATGGAGTCTATTGTTTTTAATTGGAAGAAGTTGTATCTAGTTCTCAAGGAAAGGTATAAGAAGGTATTCCAGGTGAAGAATGTCATCTTCACTTAATTTCTGCTTAAATGTTCTGGATTGTTGGAAGTTTTTGAAGTCTTTTGAAAATTTGATGTCACCATGTTTACACTCGTTTTTGGCACCCTTTGCCATTGATGTCAAAGGGGGAGAGTGTTGAGGGAGAGTGTTGTGGAGAGTGTTAAATTTTTTTGAGGAACAAAGGAGAATTTTTTGTTACATGTTGCCATCAATGACAAAGGGGGAGATTGTTGAAAAAATGAGTAAGCTATCTATATGTTGTCATTGATGTCACCATGTTGGCAGTTTGTTCTAGTACTCTAAACTGGTGCGTATAACTATCTTATCCTCTCCGGTGGCTGATCCAGTATTTTTGGTTGCCCCTTTGGTATTCTAGTATGCATTTCTCCACAGTTGACAATTGTTGATTGCGGTTTTGGGAAACTACTTACGGATGTTAAAGGCATGCATGATCAGGATATTTTGTGTTTTTGTGCTCGTATAATGAAGTGACATTATTTTGTTGGTTGCGTTAAAGACTATTCATGGCCGACTTGTTAAGACAATTTTGATATGATATGAAAAACTTAAGAGTGACCTATCTTGTGGTTTGGGTTGACACAATTTATCGTGCTAACGGTCAAATTGCATTTTGAAAATATTTTTTGGAGTTGACAATTGATATCTTTTATGATGAATTGCATCTAATTAGGCTGATCTAATTGATGCTTGCGATGAAGATCAAATATATATATATATGTAAGTATATGGTGAACAAAAGATATAGAGCGTGTGTGAAGAGAAGTAAGTTTGTGTAGATAATAGAAAAGAGATAGAAGAAATAGTGAGCGAGTAATGTATGTGAAGGTGTAATAAGAAAGGCAACAGTTGATGAGCAAAGAATGAAGGGTGAAAAGTCTGAATACTGAGCATCACTGGAACTGTATCAACACATGATAGGTGCATCTTTCCAGCTCATTTTGGGTTGTAAAGCCTTATTCTATTTTTGTATAATCCTGTGTAGGCAGTGAGCCTCCCTATTGGACAGTGAGTCCTTTTTGTAGGCAGTGAGCCTCTGTACTTGGACAGTGAGTCTTTCTTTTGGCAGTGAGCCTCTTTTGAAAATACTATATAGTGTGAATTAACCCTCACCATAGTTTTTCCCTTATTGGGTTTTCCACGTAAAAATTTGGTGTTCATTATGTTGATTTACTTTTTGTTATTTATGTTTCATGCTTATATTTAATAACAGAATAGTGTAGTTGAAGATTTGATAAGTGATAAAGTTTTAAGGTTTGATTTGTGTGACAACTGATTCACCCCCCTCTCAGTTGTCCTGCACCTATTTAACAGACTCTCCTAGCCCTGATTTTAATCAAGAAAATGATTTCTAATTGTCCACCTAAAGAAGGAAACTATAATGCACCAGAAAAATGTGTTACAATGGAACACATAGAGAAACCTGTACGGGAAACATATGTTCCCCTCCCATATCAGGCGAGCATGAGGATGTTGAGAAACAAATGGAAACATAGCAGGTGGAAAATGTAAATACTTGTGAGGATAATGTAAGCCAGGGATATTTAAGGAACAAGGGTCTAAGGAGTCATCTAAGACTCCTATTATTACCCAGGGTGAAGAGGAAAAATTGGATGCATTAGTTAAAAACATGGAGAAAGGATAATGTGATAATAAATTGCCTAATCAAGAAAGCTAGGAAGCAGAGGAATATTTTGAAGAACATGAATCCAGGTATTAAAATAGAGAAGAAATTTGGGCTTGAGAGATTTAGTTTCCAAATTGAAGGATGAAAACCAAATTCTGCAAACTCAGCTACAAGAGGCACATTCAACTAATCAGTCACAGGAAAAGAAAATTAATAGTTCATCAAGGCAGAACTTATTCATGTAACTATGTACAAAGAGCTCCACATGCCTATCTGGGAGCATGAACAACAAGTACAAGCATTGAAGCATCTTTGGTCCAAATATATCACTAGCACATTGTAGAGACCAGCCTCCCAAACTAGTTTGCCGCTTTCCTCTTTTTGTATAAGAACATGCAAAACCTTCTGCTAGGGGGAAAATGATGAGATGGAAAATGTCCTATTTTTACCATTCCTAAACCCTTTTTGTCTCCATTTTAATTACTTTTCCTACACTTCCTGTCACTATTTGTCTTCAGAAATAAAGATATTTAATAAATTGTAGAAGACTTGATTAAAACTACTATATATGCTAAAAACCATAGAGATGTTGATTTGACAAGTGACGGTTAACATGGCAAGAGAAAACTAAGATGGAGTTGCAATTTTCCAAGTGCATGGAGAAGGAAGTTGATTATTAGTTATTGTCATGATGTTTAAAAATACTCTTTGTTGTTTAAGATTGTTGTATGGCTAATGACCTATGTTTTGTATTTATCGGATTGTGGTTTTGGTTTGTTGGTCGTAGGCTGAAACAAACCATTCTCATATCGGTTTTAGAATAGTAATAGTTATTAGACTTAGTATATATATATATATATATATATATATATATATATATATATATATATATATATATATATATATATATATATATGTATGTCCAAGAAAATGAATGGTAATCAATATATGTGTGAATTTTTCTTCATTTAAATTCTATTCAATTAGTATTGTGTGTGTATGATTAGCTTGACGTAAACAAGAAGTTTTCATTCCATCATTAGGTGAACCAAGAAGGAAGGGCCCACTTCTTGGGTTATCCGGTGATATGTTTTAGTTGATTCATTTTGGTTGTGTGATTTAGCTTTCTATATGTTGATTTAATTCCGTGTGTACGCTTACTATTATAAATATTTTTGCATATTGATTCAATTCTACGTGCATGCTTACTGTTATGATATTGATTTCACAGTCTTGTCAAGCACTATTTATCATTGAATATAAGATAGTTCCAACTATTATATATTTGTTAGCAACATTAATCTGTTTATTTAAAGCTCGAATCATAAATTGCATTTGGATCTTCACACTATTATTTTACTAATTGTCACACTTCTTGTCACAATTCCTGTGAAAAAAATAGTAGGAAGATTGAACCAAATTTCTTGTTAGATAATTCTTGTGTGTTCTAATTGCATTTCATACTTGCTTAATTTACTACTTTTCATCATTAGGCATATAGCCCCAACACCTTTCATAAGTTGTATGCTCCCAAATTGACATAAGGAACAAATTGAAATATTCCACCAGAAATCCAACCACAAGCTTAAAAGTTACAAGCATAGTTTTGTCCAAACAATGGGTTTTTTTGTTCATCCTTTTGTGGTCATCCTAGCAAAGGATAACTATGAGTCTTGGTGAAATGACATCTTGACACATCTCAAGTGGCTTGATCTTTTGTCTTACCTATATGGACTCATACTTACAACAAAAACACTAGTGAGTTATTCAATATGGGGTATTGTTAGTGATCATATTGTAAGGGTTATATGTTCTAGTGTTGATCTTGACACTATGTGTGTTGTATCAGACATTGATTGTCTCCACAAACTTTGGACTTTGTGAGATCCATGGTGACCCTCATATCTCTCCATACCCAGAGGATCCTACTACAAGTTGTATCATTCCTCTTGTAGATGCAAATTACATACCCATTGATAACACATTGTCTCTTTGTAGATTGTCTCAAAGGGGGAGGAGGGGGAGGATATGACATTGACATAAACATAACTCATTGTATTGAAGTGAAATTTGACTCTAGAAAAGAACAAACAACTTTCCTTGATTGCCACAATATAATCAACGAACCAAAATTTATTTTTAAACTAATCTACTAGTAAAATTATACTAAATAACCTTTTTAGTGTTTTATCTATTAAAGAAACTAGTGTTGATTCTAGAAAATTAGAATATTAAAATTATAAATTAAATGCATAAATGAAAAAGACTTATCAATAAGAACTTGGGCTAGAAGTTCAAAGCTAACTATGCCAAATGTGGGCACTTTGTGCGAACATTAGCACAATCTGTTCTATCTCATATGACTAAAAAATAAAAGTGTTGATCTATCCAAAAAATATCACATGAAAATATAGAATTAAAAAACCAAAGAATGCAACGAAGTAACCAATAACAAATATGACTCAATTAATTTTTTTTTAATTAATATTTTCAAACTTGACTCTCTTGAATTTTTATCTTTGTTTTGGATGTCCTACCTAGACTTCGAAGATGTATGTCTGCCACCCATCCTTTTTTAAAATGAATGTTTTATTATTTATTTATTTATTAATTATATTTGTTCAAAAAAATAATATAAAACTGCTGCTCATTTAGTAAAATTTTATTTTATTTTTCTGTGTAACAGAGATAACCAAAAAAATAATAATTGGGAAAGCCTATTTCCTAGCATTTCATTGCGAAGTGTCCCAGATGAAATTGATTGATTGCCATAAAAAGTAAAACTGAAAATGATAACCACGCAATTCTTGAAAACTGTATCAGTAAAGCTAAATGTCTGTGACAAAATAGATGACTGTATTTGAATAAACCTGTCCAATGATGCAAAATAGATAATGGCAAAACTGATCCGAACTTTGAAGCTGAATCCATTGCCAAGAACTTTGAACATGTAATAATTTATATTTCCTCGAAACACTGAAAGTCAGCAAAAGAAAAAGAACTATAATGTCAGGCTGCAAGGAGCAAGGCACGCCAGACCGCTATGAACAGTGAAGTGGAATTGGTGTGGCCCAGTCGCACTAACAACAAAATACAGGTATTTTAATGGTACATATATACATTTTAAGTGTAGCGGTTAGCAAGTCCAAGAGGAGACTGTAACGAGGGGACGAGCCTGCCACGCCAGGGAAACACAGCCGCGCGAATCCACCACACTAAACTTGTCGCTGTAATTCCACAGCAAAATTTTGGCCTGGCTCCTCGCGTACTGGCTCGCATTACAGCACTCAAACCCTGCAAACTCCAACTTTGAACGCCATTCCTCTGTAGCTTTCACACAATTGTTATTTTCTGCAACAAATTTTGTAATAGTTTGTGTGAACAAGAGCTTCTCCGCCATCTCGCGCTCTGCAGAAAATTTTCCTTCCAAGGACTCGAAAATGGCAGAGAAATAATGATAAGCGTTCTCAAATCCGCGGCTCAGATCGTACTCTGTGAGCGTTATAATTTGGGGATGGACGGAACGAGCAAATTTAAGAGCTTTCGGAAGAGCCGTTTCAGGTAGCTCAGAGAGGCTAAGCATGAAATTCAGTGCTAAGCACTCTTCTTCCTCGAAATTGAAGATGAAAGATTCCTCCTCATTAATTTCGTTCAGCAATTTGAAGACAGGATTGAACTGTAATTCCAGACCGAGAATTGAAGCGAAGGCCGTGAGCCGTGTTCCTGTTGATGATAAAGAAGACGCTGATGCTGCTGAATCGGGAAGCGCTGAGATTTTAATCCTGCGGGGCTTTCCCTGAGGCCTCGAAGATAACGCCTGCAAAAGCGCTGCCCACTGCACGCCCTCGCGGATTCCGAAATCAATAATATGAATTTTGTCCGCCTTCTCGGCGGTTTCTAAAATGGCCTGATTGGCAGTTAAATGCGCAAAGTTTAAATAGGGGCAGGCGTCGTTCAGTGCTCGGTAGGCCAGCGCCTGTTCCACAGGCTCCATTATTTCCACATCTCCGCTTAGCGCTCGGGCGAAGTAGCTCACCAGTCTCTGCGTGGAAGAAGAACAGTCCCCTACTGGAGGCGACAGCATCTGCAACTCTGCTAAAGCTTTGGCGGCTTTGCCGTGGTTTCGCGATTCCGCTAATTTAGCATAACGGAACAAGAGATTCGCTAAATTCGGCTGTGCCTCCGCTAAATCTTGTGAAGGATAAGAGCAGTACAGAGCCGATCCGGTCGTATCCGAGCTCTCTGTGGAGTCGCAGTCATTTGAGCTCGTTTCATGCTCGTACAGATCTTTCGCCAGCCATTCCATCCAGTCTTCGTTTTTCCCTTCGTCAGGTTCAGGCGATGTGAAACAGTCACCGGCCAGGCTCGAACTCGAGACCTGCAGGGAGTCGCTGAGCTGAGAAACTGTTGGCAAATAAATTGCATCCACGTCGCAGGTTCGAATCCCAGCAAGGCGTATTTCCTCCTCTGCAGCCAAGATTGCTTCGATTTGAGAGTAGTGATAATACGAATAATGCTGTTGGGCAATGTTGTGGCTCTCCGTCTCCATTGAAACACAGATAAACTTATGCTCACAACATCGCCCTACACAAATAAATAGCAGACATCGTAATACCTGCAACTGATTTTTCTCTATTAATAATCGTTGCTCGTTTTACTTCGTACTATAAGTACCTGCCAAATAAATAAAAACCCTGACGAAAAACCCAATACTCTAGGTAGCTACGAAGTGTCAGAGACGTGGCCCCCGCATAATGATAACAGCTGAGATCATGGCGTTGTTATCAACGTGGCAAAGGTCCCACCACTTTAAGCCAAAACAAATAAGTTCGGACGGCGCCCACGTGGAGATGTGGGCCTGGCTGAGCTTGATCGCGACAAGTGCGCTATCAGTGGCCCACTGCTCAACGCTGCACGCAATTGAAGTTAATGGTAAGGGTAGCCTAAATTTGACGGTCAAACCTTCGAAATTTACACAGGCTTATGGCACGCGTCGGTTGTAGATAAATTTTAGAGTGTAGGTTTGATCTGCGACTTACAGATTTGGTCTGACCTGTAAATTTTATCTGTTGCTACTTATTTTGATGATTAAGAATTAATTAAATGCAATATTTTTTTGGTAAATGTAATAAAATAAAACAAATATATTTTCTAAATATTAATATATTAATATAAATTTGATATAATATGACATATTAATATTTATAATTAATAATTTTAACTTAATGGGACAAAACCGTTGCATGTCTATATTCTACCTATAATTTATCTATTTAGAACTCAATTTATAAAAGATAGTACATATAAATTCATTCCTAAAAATGGTAAAATAATAGTTCACCTTTATTTTTTGTAAAAATCCACCCATAACACCGCAAACTTTTTTAGTCAATCGTAATCAAGAGAAATAATTTATACATTTATAAAATTAAATATTTTACATGTTCACTTTTAAAAAAAATAATAATTAAAGAGGATAAAAAAATTTAATTTTTAATTGGTTCACAAACAACTTATTAATAACTAGTTAACAAAAAAACTCATTGCAATAGTATTATTGACAACATAATAAGATTATTAAATATATGAGTATAATTTTTAGTATTGTTGACAACAAGTGCATAAGATTATTGAATATATGAATATATTTTTTATTGAGTTAATTAATATCAAATTGGTATTAATTTTTTAAATTCTATGTTGAAATCAAATTGCTTTTGGATTGGTTGTCTATGTTTTATATCAAATTATTCTTGATAATTATTTGTAGAATAAATTAAATATTTAAATAGATTTAGATAATTGTAAAATAACTAAATGAGATCGTTATGTTAGATATATTTTTTTTATAAAAAGAAGGGTAAAAACTTGTATTAATCAACAAGAGAGATACAAAGCATCAAGCAAAAGAAAGCCCGAAAGGGCCAAGAAATAATAAAAAGGAGATCAAGAAGCATCAATGCAACATTTCACATCCTCACTAACCTAGCCATCCAAATCTTGGACAAGATCCCTCGGTAAACTATCCCAATCATCCACCAACCAAGTACCATTCTTCTCAGAAGCCCATTTAGCCAACCCATTAGCCACCTTATTCAATTCCTAAGGGATATGTGAGAAGGTGATAGAATCTAGTAAATCTCCAAGGCTAGTGATTTGTTTGGCCACCACTGCAAGTTGCCAACTAACATCATAAAAATGTCATTTATTTATCAAGTCTACCACCACCTAAGAATTAGATTCACAAATAATATGTTTCCTGCCGAGGGCATATGCCCTCTTCAAGGCCAAAAGAATTGCCAAGGCCTCCATGAGGTTATTAGAGTGTTGCCCCTTATACTCCAAGAAAAAGAACACAACCACCCCAAAACTATCTCTGCCTACCCCACTAATACCAGCGTGCCCAGGATTACCTCTTGCAAACCCATCAATGTTGATTTTCAACACCCCAATGGGAGGAAGCATCCAATGCCCTCCCCTGAAGACCTTCCCTCCAGAGCACCTACCCTGCCCAACCTTGGGCCTTCCAGTACTACCAACAAAAATCCCCAAACTATGAATTACTCCAATATGCCCAAGGTCCACTAGCACTAACAACTCACATTTAGAATGCATAGTCTCTTGCAGAACCTTAAGAATGCAGGCCTAAACTTGGCCCACCAGTAACTTCTTGTCCAGAAAGATCCTTTGTTTGCGCTCCAACCAAATCTACCAAATAATTAGACTAGGACCAATATGCTAAGTTGTGTGCAAAAACAAAGTCTTTGCCGGAATAGGCCCAATATTCCGCTAGAGCTCACCAAGAGAAGAAGGATGCTTGCACTGCAAATTCCATGCCCCCCACCAAAAATGCCAAATAGTCCTAGCAAAGGGGCACTGAAAGAAAATATGAGAAATAGTCTCAACATCTTTGAGACAAATTAAACAAAATGAGGGACCTTGGAAACCCCTCTTGCACAGGTTGTCCCAAGTCAAACACCTACCATACACCACAAGCCAAGAGAAAAAATTGCATTTTGGCTAGGAGAATTTATTCCAAATGTTTTTCCACCAAGGAACCTCAGCACTGCCTAAAGCTTGTCTGTCCAAAGCATGATACCCTGAAGCAACAAAGTACTTCCCTTTAGGATATGGACCCCAAGCTAGCACGTCCCTCTCCAAAAGAGAACAACACACTCTATTAGCTAAAATGGAGGACAACTCTCTCCTATCCTCCAAAGATCCACCCATGGGCGACTCCTACATATCCTTCCACTAATAAATGATAGTCTGGCCCAATGCCCGAGGGACTTTGAAATCCATCACTCTACTTCAACCAGCCTGAACAAAAATCCTACATAAATTCCCTAAGTGAGGATGTGAGGAAAGGATAGGCGGGAAGCGATCCCAAGAGTCATGTCAAAAGAGAGCAACAAAACCTCTGTTGCAAATCCAAAACATGCCTTGTTTAACTAGCAGAGCTCCCCTCTTGAGAGTTTCCTAGATCATAGAGCCTTTCCCCAAAAGACTAAAGCGGGGAACCTCAACGCCATCCACCTCCCCAAGATACTTGAAGGTAAGGATCTTAGCCTAGGTCTAATGCTGATGTGAGCACCACCTCCAATACAACTTAGTAGCCAAAGCTTTTCCATTCCAATATACTCTGCGCAATCCCAAACCACCATCCTGCTTCGATCGACAAACCACTTCCCACTTAATTAAGCTCCACTTCCTCGAGAGGAGATTTCCTAACCAAAGAAACTGTCTACAAAGCCCCTCAAAATCCTTGATGAAGCTTGAGGGAGAAATCATCAAAAAACATCTGTAGATAGGTAGAGCCTGCACTACAGACTTCAACAGAGTGACTCTACCATCTATAGATAACCATCTATAGGTCCAATGACAAACCAATCCTCATAATTTATCAATCACCTCTTACAAAAAATTCCTAGGAGGTGGACGCACATCTAGAGGAATACCTAGATAGGTAAATAGATGCCTCCCCACCTAAAACCTTAAGATCTGGGCAATACATTGTTGTATAAGCCTAGGGGTATTAAAGAAATAAATGCAAGACTTACTTTCATTAGTGCTTTGTCCTAAGGAAGCCATGTAACAATCCAAAGACTGACTCAAAACATCGAAACTCAAAATAGTGAAACTTGAAACACCATGGTAGAAGCTGAAGAGAATCCTTTCCATGGAATCCACAACAATGAAGGGGAAGAAATAACAGAGGAAGATATCCAAAATGTTGAACAAGATCCGAATTTCCACAAGTGCTTAGAAAATATTTTTGAAAGAAATGGGGAAAAATACCTCCTAATGTTGGCTAAACAAGGTGTCAAATTGCCTGATGTCTTTGATGTTAATCAATTGAAAGCACCTCCCAAAAAGCCTGAAAATGATCCAAAACAAGTGGTTTCCCTAACTCATCAAATGAAAATCCTTCAACAACAAATTCTTGACACTCAAAGGGGAAACTCAAAACAATACTTGATCCAAGAAATTTGTCCATATCATTTTGATCAAGATATCCACATAATTCCTTTTCCCAAACATTGTGAATTCCCAAAGTATGACAAATAAAATTTTACTTAATTTGAGAGAGTCTACTCTACTCTTCCTAAATAGTTGAGGACTTGTCAATATTCAAAAATACTTTAAACTCTATCCATTAGTCATAGGGAAACAAGTTCTCCCAAATCAACCTTTGGGAATTAAATAAGATAAAAGAAAAAACAAGAAAACATCTAAGCGTGCAAATTACTTGGCATATTTGTCTCTATTTAGTACTCCTTTATTTGAAAGATTGCAATACAATAGATATGAAGTATGACATCTCTTTTGAGAAAATTCCAACAAAAAAGGAGTACTCAATGTATTCTCATAATCACTATCTTACAATACATCATCAAAGTATTCATTCCTTCAATCATAACCTTAAATCGTGTCTAATTTTTTTTAGCAACATAACCCCTTACAAATACAAGTGCATACAATCTCCATATGAAGCATCTCTTGAATAGGAAAACCTAAAATTGAGAACCATGAGTGGTTTTCAAAATGATATGCAAATACCATGAGCTAAAATGATGTCCAAATATAGGGCATAAATTCCCACACCAAAACTCATAGTGTCAACAATTTCAATACGGAATGTGACTGGACCAATATCATAAATTCACATACCAAATGAAACACTCCATTTTGTGCTTATTCTACCTTTAAAATGATGCTCTTACACATCATAATTTAGTCAAAAGTCCTCCATAACTTTTATAGTCAACTTTGCAACTCCCTAGATTACATGTCCTTATATATCATAGAATTTCTTACACATCTTATGATGTCATAGATGTGTCTACATGTCTTACATGGCATAGATGTTAGATTAAATCATGACATATTAAATTATATTTTACAATATGAAAAGAGTGTCACTCCAAGTGGAATGCTCATTTTCCATATGAGCACATTTTGTGAGGTGAAATTTATCCTAAAGAAATGAGAAATGCATTCTAATAGACACCCATGGTAAATCAAACTTCAAGGTTGCTCAGGGTAAACCCACAAAAGTGGTTTACAAATCGAGTGAGGAAGGAAAAGTTGCAAAATCAACCCCATGCAAAAAAATTTGGTTTTTGGGGTTCGAATGAACTTCTTGGTTCAAGCGAACCAAAAGAGGGTTCACTCGAACCCTAGTTTAAGCGAACCCATTAAATGCAAGGTCCCACCATTCCTACAAAAAAACACAAAGAAAACCTTTTTTGAAAGGGGGTTCGATCGAACCAGGGTTCCAACGAACCCTCGGGGCTTCACACGAACCCCCCTAGTTTGCTTGAACCCCCCTTTTCCCACCTTCTCACTCTCTGGCACAAAATTTCTCTATAATTTTTCCCTTCGAAGCTAAGGATGAAAATTGAGGAGACTTCACATACCCAACTGGATGATGGTAGTCCTTGGAACGAGCTATCCAACAAATATAATTTTAATATGTTTTGGTTTTATTATGTATTTGTTTTTTTAGTTTATTAAACATGGGTTTTTCATTGAAAATCAAGCTCTCTGTTCTGCACATGTAGAAAAATAGCAAATTATCATTTTTTTTTTTAAAATATGAGTGAACCAGATATTGAAGTCCTTGATCCAACAAAAAAAAGTTACACGTTATATAGTCTGCCTATGTCTAAATTGTAATTGGTTTGACTTTGAAGCTTGATTAAGGAAAAAATATTCAATAAAACACTATGAAACCAATTGGAAGCACTAGATATCATAGTTACAAATCTAAATTCAAAAAAATTAGAATTTTATCCTTCATGGAAAAAAAGTTGTGTTATATGGTGATCGTCACTCCTTAAAAATTTTGTTTACTAAAAACAACTAGTTTTCGAAGGAGATGGAAAGAGAGGAGCAATTTGATTCCAATTTTTTTGAAAAAAATATATTTAGAATCTACAAACAAAATTTCACAAATCACTAGTTTGCATCATCTTCAAATTCCTCACGGTTTAGCCGCTATAGGTGCTCGAAAGTGAAGATTTAATTAGAAAAAATTATTTCAGTGTCTAGTTTGGCCAAAAATTGTAAACCAGTATTGTGGGATCACCCCTCAACAAGGGCCTAGGCAGAAAAGGGCATCCAAAATATAAGCAATATTGTCCACAATCATTTTCCCTTAACACCATCAACATTGATGGTGTCCTTTGATCTATATGTGTAGGCAACGATCTTGTGAAAACCTTAGAATGGCGATCAATCCTTAACCATCACATTAATAAAAATGTTCATCTTCATCCTCCAATGCCATGTGTACATATGAATCTAAACCCCTTTTAAATTTATCCAATGTTTCTGCATGAGAAAATTCTTCTAGAGAAGTTGCATAATCAAAATTAGTATTAATGGCTCTCTTAATCGTGCAAGGGGTAAGTAGGAATGATATTGCAAAAATGCAAGAATATTAGAGTTTAGGGGTCAAGCATACCAAGTGACCCTTACCACTAGTCAAGAATCAAAATTCGAGAAGGAGGCATGCCAAAATGGTAAAGTTTGACATTCTAATAAGGATAAGCAAATGGCAGGGTTTGGGAATAAGCCATTACCAAAATGGGAACTCAAATGCTTTGACAAATTATGTACACTTAGGGAATTAAACACACCTTTATACTTAAAATTTTTTTAGACCTTAGATAGGCATATAGGGAATTAAAAAGGAGTACACATATAGGTAAACTCTAACCAAGGGAGACACTAAACGTTTAGGAAATTTTCCTTTGGACTACAAACACAATTTGATTGAAAAGGGTATATTATATTAACCTAAAGTGTGGTCCAAATAATAGGAACCCAAAATATACATATGAAGAGACAACCTCATCCCACTAATCTCCAAAAGTGATAATCACATTGATTATCTTCTTTTCAGAGATGTTATGAGCTATGATTTTTTTTTATCTAAATTCAAATAGGAGCTACATAAGAATAAAGGAGGCCAAGGTATTAGCTAATCCTAGAGACCACTCACCAAGTGAGACACCAACTTAGTTTCATCTACAAAGAGGAGAATGAAAATATATGCTTGAATACTAAGCAACCATTTGTAGCATCCAATGTATCTCATGTGATTTCCTCTAGCTCATTAATGAATATTCTAAAAAGTGTAGGAGAGAGTGACCAAAATTATGTTAATACCTAGATGGTAATCTAAACATCTTTTGTTTCACCAACCCTATTTCACAACTTTTCAACAATGGTCTCATAAAACTATTATCACAAGTGAAATCATCAAGAGTGGAAAAACCAAAGCCTTATATTAGTCAACTAATAAGTATTGAGGAGTTATGTCAAATGCCTTTTGAAAGTCCACAAAACATCAATACAGTGAACACTTGTTTACTTTGGCTTCTTTAATGATGGAGGCCAAAGTCAAGAAAATATTAATGGTATGATTGTTCCTCATCAATACCTACTTTTTCTTTGGCTCTTCATCTTCTTATCTTAATCCATTTAGAGATATAAATGTCTAAAGTCATGTTAAAGAGCTTAACAAAGGTTTGTGTAACCATGATAGTGTAGTAATTACTAGGATCATTTTTGTATCTAGACTTGTATATAGGATAAATTATATAGGAGGTCCATAGTGGTGGAAATTCATGGCTCAGCATGTAGATAAAAAATCTTATGATACAAGCTGTTAACACTTCTCAACTATGTATAAAGATTTTTTTAAGTTTCTTCACATCTTGGGATTTTTTGGATTGAAGTTTGAAGATGTCACAAAGGATTAATAGACTAGAGAAGAAGTGGTAATGCATAAGTTTCAGGTTGACTCAAAGGTTTGGTTGGTTTGGAACAAAATGGTTAAAGATTTCTTTTGATATTTTCTTTATCCTTTGGTATCCAAGATGCTATGAGATAATATTTTTCATCAAAGGTGGAAGGATCCTACTTAAAATTATCTGGCCTCTATAGATATTTTCTTTATCATTTCTATTTTGATGTCACATCTAGACTTAGCTTCATCAAAAGTAGGAGAATCACTAATTTATTTCTTTAAAGATAAGCAAATCCATTTCATCAAAGGTATCTTGGGATCAAATATTAGCTCTAACTATATAATTAATCCCTAAATTAGTGTGGATAGCCCACTACATAACTCTTCAAAATAGAGCCTACACATCCCTAATGTAATTTGATTGTATATTATTTTGGATGTGTGAATATGGAAAATAGTCCCTACAATTGAATTATAAAATTGTGGGAAGCAAAGAACAAAGTAATGGAGCACGTATGTATAAGAAAAAATCATATAATTATATTAGGAATGCGAAATAATAGCAACATGAATTGGAGAAACTAAAAATTAGAGAAAAACTATGATTTAGAGTGAGGTGTTATTCCTCCTCAAGCTACTATCTCAAGCTATGTGTTAGTTTCTTGTCTAAAACAAAGCTTTTAAGGATCCTTCCTGTCTACAACAACAACACCCCACACCATATGAGCTTTCTAGTGCTCTCACACTCCCTAAATCTCTATTGTGATTCCTTAAGATCCACAGGTTGAAAGAGACAACCCTTTACACCCAACTTCACATGAACACTAAGGAAAACTAAGTACTTACAATGAGCTCTCTTAGAGGTTTATAAAAAGAAAAATTACAAAAGAATCAAAGAAGGAATCTCAAGAATGCTTCTAACTAAAAGGAACCATTTTGACATGTGTTGGAGCTCTCATACCCATGTAGGTCACGCCTTTTTTTATTTTGTACAATGTGTTTAATCGTAGTTGAACCCACTCTATACATCCAATTTTGATAAGGATAGATTCAACTCCAATTGAAATAGTTTTTCCTTTTGTGAAGTCTTATTGTACTCTATGTAGTCAATTCCATCATGTTCTTGCTTTATTGTCTTCAACAAATAGCTTCTTCAACTTATTTTTTGTGTCATTTTTCAAGAATGAAATTTCAAATTGTGTTAAAATATAAAAAATAATTTTAAAAAGAACGCGAAATGACCAAATTAATCCACTTAACTAAGTTAAATGATTTGTTTTTAATCATGTACATAATAGATATCAAATTGTAACACTCTTTGTAAACTCAACTTTCTTACATTATAAACAGAACTGCCCAAAAAATGTATTTGCCAATAATTTTTGAAAAAAAAAAAACTGTTCCGAAATAAACGGTTGACGTTCACGGACCGTCAAAGTTGGACGCACAGCTTAACGCCGTCCCTTTCGTCCCTCTGACGTTGAAAGCCTAGAGGCGCGAGACCGGTGGGGCGCAACTTGCAAGCTTGCGCCGTCAGTCAAATGTGACGGCTAGCCGCCTGTACTTTCCCTATTTTGTCGTTTATCGCAACTTGGCGTGCGGTGATCGGCGAGACAAGATATCTACCGAAAGTTAATAAGCTTTGTCTAAAACATTATCAGATTTTTACGTAGCGATGTTGACGGAAAACGACGTCACAACATGCAAAAGCAGTGCCCGTTCAGTTCACGTAACCGCCTATGTAAATGTCCTCCAATATGATAGGAGTGAATTTATTATTAAATAATAATAATATAAATATTAAGTTGATTTGTTTGGGGTTGGTGCACCTACCTCATCATACCAACACACTCCGCACTAAGCAAGCTGATTGGATTAATTCGAAGCACGTGGCATAAATTGATGGATAGAATCAGATACGAAGAATGAAAATCATAGAATCAGATACGAAGAATGAAAATCATGAGATTACCTAGCCAAAGTTGGTGTCTCGACAAGTCCTCCTTAAAATAGAAGTCTTGATTGCTTAGAACTCTTATGTTTCTATGTGGGGTACAAATGAATGTGGGGTTTTCAATGTTTTTCAATGGATTTTGAAATAATGTTGAAGTATAGTTGTCAAAAGATTAATGTAATGTATAAATTAAAATAATGTTTCTTAAAAATGTGTATGATGATTTTTCATGTTTTTATTTATTTTATATATATATATATATATCTTTTCTTCTTTTGAAGTATAATTAAAAAAGAAGAAGAAGAGATAAGGAAGGAATACTCTCCCCTCTCTTTTTCATTATAGTAAAATAATTAATTACAAAAGTTGAGAACTCCCACAACCCAACTTTCCTCGCCTCTACTTTCAGTCGCATTGAAAAGGGGAAAGAGCTCGTTTTCAACAGAAGGACCATAAGACAACGTAGCTATGTCTGAGAAAGGTGGGACAAAAGACCTTCGTGACAAAGATATGCAAGATCAAGAGCTGGAGAACGCAGGTAAGACTTTTGAATGTTTACTTCCTAATGATGTGGTAGAAAGCATAGCTGAATGTCAGAATAGATTTTATGATTTTTTTTTCTTAGAGGCATTCCATCTGAAAGTGATTTTTACAAATAGGCTAAAATAAATTGGGAGAGTAGGGGTTGGGATATTGAGACACTAAGAGGTTTGGGGAAGGGGCATGCAGCGTGCAAATTCAAATCTGCAAACCATGCTCAAGCCATCCTCCAATATGGGACGTGGGTGATTTGTGGACAAATTTGCTATTTGCAAGCTTGGAGTCTGGATTTTCATCTAGAGGGGCCCTCTAAGTCTAAGTATCCCATTTGGATCGAACTACCATTCTTAAACTTTGCTCTCAGACCTTTCTTAAGGGAGATTGCTTCACATTTAGGGAGGGTACTTTGGTGCAAGAATAACTCAGATAAGTTTTTCATCCTAAGGGTACACCCTAGGGCTTGTGTGGAAATAGATTTAAACAATCAACTACCGAAGAACATCAAACTGATTGGGCCAAGATTGGATATGCTTTAGCCTATAGTTTATTTAAACAAGTCGAATGCCTTTTTTTTTTGTAGACAAGAGGGACATTTGATTAGAGATTGTCCTCTCCAAAAAAATAGATATGCCCAAGTGAATATAACAACAGCCACAAAGACACAACCATTGCAAAATTCCCAATCTGCCACAAAGACACAACCATTGCAAAACTCTTTAACTGCCACAAAGACGCAACCATTTCCAAATGCTCATCCACTTAATACAGTCCCACAATTGGAGCAACAAACTGATGTATGTTCAGTGGATAATAGTAAGGATGAAAGCATTCCTAACTATAAGGATGCTATTATGACAGATGGTTGGAAAACGGTCAAGAAAATGAAAGAACTTCCCAAGTCTTCTGATCATCCTTCTGGTCAGGTTTCCTTGCAAAATTGTAACATTTCGTCATCTTTTCCTATTGCTAGTGTGGATAAGGGTTCATCTTTGCATGCTAGGAGATTTAGGTCTCTCTCCTCTCTTAGGCGTCATGATTCCTTGTCTCCACTTGCCAACTGTGATATTGCTAGTGCAGATGAGGAATTATCTTTGCATTCTAGGAGACAAAGATCTCAATCTCCTCCCATGCGACATGACTCCTTGTCTCCACTTGCTGGACAATGATCGAGGTCTCCTATTTCAACTGTAAAGAAAAATGAGCATGTTGGTCAACCTATTGTGCTAGCTAATCACTTTGATGTGCTTCTGCATGTGGAAGATTCCTCTAACATCGATTAGTCATGAAGTTCAGAACTCTATCTTGGAATGTCCGAGGGTTGTTGTCAAGTGGAAACCAGCTATTGTTTTCTTACAAGAAGTTAAGTGTAATGGTCCCCGTCTTGTCTCTTCTTTATCTAGTGTATGGAGAGATGCATCATTTTTTCATACATTGCATAGGGAAGGTGGATGGGGTGTCGTTATTGGCTTAGCTCCATGGATTAATAGATTTGTCATTGATAAAGGTGAAGATCCTTCACATAGCTGTGTTTGGATTCTTGTCTTTATCAAGGGTCAACCCATTGGCCTTTGTTCGATCTATGCTCCTAACATTGCAAAAGAGAGGTGTGATATTTGGGAATGGATGTCTAATCATCTTCCTAATGTTGATTGGGTGATAGGAGGTGATTTCAATATGGTGGAGCATCATAATGATCATAGTTGGGTTAATCATGTTAAATTAAGTAATGAAAAGTTTGATAAATGGATTTTGTGTCGTAACTCTATTGGGGTTATGGATCCTATTAGCAAAAAAAGGTCAAGTCACAGATTTAATTGGTTCACTTGGACTAATTGTAGGTTGGGTGTTGATAAAAAGCTTAGTCATCTCGACAGGTTTTATATCTCTCCTAACCTACAATTGCTCCAAGATCCTAAGGGGATTTTAGTGATAGTTAACTACTCCACCACTCTTTCATATCACTTTCCTATTATCTATGCCTTTACTAGTGATAGTTTTGTTAATGTGGAGTCACAATTTCCTTTTAAACTCAATACTTCACATCTAAAAATACCCTCATGTGTGGATGCTTTGATCAACATTTGGAACTCCATACCTAAACCAAAGGAAGGCGATTCCTATAGGATATGGTGGTAGGATTCCATTTCCAAATGTGTTGATTTCTTATAGGCCTTTGGTAAGAGACTGGCTTGGCAGCAAAAACGTGAAGAGAAATCCCTACAAGGTAAACTGGAGTTGAACAGGAAGTTGCTTAACTTGAACCCTTATGACACCTCTCTCCAAGCCTCCATAGCCTCTATCGAAACTCAACTTCGTAAATTTGATATGCATAAGGGTCAAGGAGCGAAGATTAGACCCAAATTGCATTGGTTAAAAGAGGCTAACAAGGGGTCCAAGTATTTTTTTAATTATTTAAATTATAAACATAAAAAAGAGTTCATTGGACCAATAAAGATGAGGATGGAAAGATTTGTATGAACACAAATGATATCATAAACATGTTTTAGAATTTTTATGAGAAAATTTTTAGGGAGGAAGCTCATTGGCATTATGTCCAGTTAATTTTAGAGGAAATAATCAAAGATATTATCCCTAGGAAGGTGGATCAAGATTATAGTCACTATATTGATCGAGATCTTTCTATTGATGATCTAGAACATGTTTTTTCTATGGCCCCTGATAAAAGCCCAGGTTTTGGTGGGCTATCGATTGAGTTTTATTAGACCATGTGGTAGCATATTAAGGAAGAATTTTACCTTGTCTATTTGGAAGCATTGAAGCAAGGATCGTTGGGACCAGATATTAACAAAGGGCAAATCAAATTTCTGCCCAAAGGGAAAAATGCAAACCTTATTTCTGGGTGGTAGCCGATCACTTTGCTCAATACCTCTTACAAAATTATTGCCAAAGCCTTAGCCAATAGGATTAAACTAGTGGTAAAAGAGATTGTCAGACCAGAATAGACTGGGTTTCTTGGTGGAAAATTTATACTTGATAATTTAATTTTGGCATGGGAAACAAGCGAATGGGCTTAACAAATAGGTCATAATGCTCTGCTAGTTAAACTTGATTTTGATAAGGCTTATGATAGGATGTGTTGGGGGTTTATTATTAAGATGTTGCAGTGGTTAGGATTTGGTCCCAAAATTTGTAATCATGTTCAAATGTTGTTCAATGAGGCAAATGATCAACTAGTGATCAATCAGGCTTTGTCTGATACAATTCCTTTACAATGTTCAATTATACAGGGTTGTCCTTTATCATTGTTTCTATATGTTTTAGCTGTTGATGCTTTAGGTTACTTGTTGCAAAGGTTTAATCAGATGAGTTTAATCAAGGGTGTTTCTATTCCTAACAATGGAGTGGTCATTAATTCTCATTTTGCTGATGACAATTTGTTGTTTATTCAAACTTTTGCTCTAGAAATTGGTAATGTTATGCATGCTCTAAAATTGTATTGTGAAGTGTTAGGCTCTAAACTTGCTCATCACAAAACTAAGTTCATTATGATTCAACCAGGTTTTGTTCCTGATTGGATCCCTAAGGAGTGGAAGTAGATAAAACATGGGCATATTACAAGGTATCTAGGTATACCATTTGGAGTAGGGGTTACATTGCATGATATGTGGAAGTGGTTTATTGACAAGTTGAGGGCTAAAATTTTTAATTGGGGAAATAAATTCTTGTCTTTAGCTGGTAAAATTCAAGTTATTAACAAGATATTTTTGGCATCACATGTTTATTACTCCTCTTGCTAGATGCCCTCTAAAAAAGGTTATGAGGACCTAAACAAGCTCGTTCGTCAGTTCTTGATGACCAAATGGGATGGTAAAGGGGGTTTTAAGGCTTCCTCTTGGATACATTGTATACAACCTAAGTGCAAAGGGGGGCTTGGCCTATTGGATCCTAGAACTCAAGGGATTTTCCTTTCTCCCAAGTGGATAATAAGAGTTGTATCAAGAGGTGAACCTTGGAAAGTTTTAGTGCATCATTGTATTATGGTGGCAACAAAGAATAACAGTTGGCATAATGTGGGTTGGTTAGATAAGATTCTGTTGGCACAGTTTGTTTGTGTCAAGGCATCTTTCCAACTTCAATCTAGTTGGAAAGCTTGGCAACAAGTTTGCAAGTTTATAAATTGGAGAGGTGAATCTCTTTAGCGTGGTTTCAGCTTTGCTACCTCTTTTATTTGGTGGAATAAATTAGTTTTATATCATGGACAACCTCTTGTTGTAGCCTTTCCTAAACCAACCCTTCATCTATTCAAAAAAGGTGTCAGACAATTTAGTGACATATGTGATTTTGATTTCCTTGATTGGGATAGTTGGCTACATATCAAAAATGCCTTTAATTTAAATGATAGGTTTAAGAGTTTTTTGATCT
This sequence comes from Sequoia sempervirens, assembly GCA_007258455.2. NCBI lineage: Eukaryota > Viridiplantae > Streptophyta > Pinopsida > Cupressales > Cupressaceae > Sequoia > Sequoia sempervirens. The sequence continues at coordinate 62,197,346 of VDFB02086081.1, read as the reverse complement.
TTGTGAAATCATTAGTTCCTATAGAGCTACTAATGAAAATTTGCACGTCTATACATTGCAACTTCTTCAAAGACTGGGTGTGCTTTGATCAACATCTGTTCCTATGGTTTCCTTTGAAGAGGATTTACTTGAAGCTTCTTTCGTACATGAAGTTGAATCTCATACTTAATAAAAAATGGTGTTGTTGTTTCCTAGAAAAAAAATGGAGAAGTCTTAGTGCTAAGATTTGGAAATCTAAGGCAAATGTTAATGCTTAGATTGTGGCATGGAAAATTTTGCATCACAAGTTGCCTGTAGGGGACGGATTGATGCATTTTAAGATGTAAGCAACCAACTGTCCATTTTGCCAATGCAAGGAAAACATAAAACATATTTTTTGGGATTGTGTTAGAACTAAAATGAAGTGGAATATTATGTTTAGCCATTTCCCTTATGTGTTTGAACATGCTTTACATTGGAAAGAAGTGATTCTTGGTATTAGACTTCTAGAAATATTGTTGCTGACTCTAAGAGGCATTGTATTTTGTTTCATTTATGGAAAAGTCGATGTTTAGCTATGTTTTCTCATCATATTTTTCCTTAGGAACTAGAAATTTTAAAGTTTTACTCTGACATCTTGTTGAAATTCATCATTCTATGTTCACAACAGGGATGGAGACGCAATGACAAGGATATCTATAAGCGCTTGGAGGTGATTAAGCATCAATTTTTATAGTTGCATAAAGGGGAACTCCACAGTGTCAAATTGATTCAAGATTTCTTCAAGTTTAAAGTTTAATCTCTAATGTTTTTGTTCTTTCTGTGCTCTAGTATGCTTAGTTGGTTATCGTTACACAACTCGTTTACTATTATACGGAGTTTGACTGTTGGTTTTCATTGTAAGTTTCCTTATGAGTTGCTATTCGATACAATTCAGCTCATTATTGATATTGTAAAAGTTGTTAATTGTTGTTCAGTCTTTTAAGATGTTGAGTCTCCTTTCTTGTGTAGTCCTCCTTTTGGGTTGTCCCCCATTCTTTTTGTAATTTGCTTTCAACTTATTTCAATAAAAAAAAAGTTGAGAAGTTAAATTATTGTTAAAACTAAAATAACACTTCTTAAAATAAAATGTTTATGATAATTTTTAACATTTTTTATTGGTTTTTATATTTAAACATACTCAGTGACATTACTTTTTTTTTTCATCTCTACTTTTTTAATAATGTTGAATAATGAAGGAATTAAAGTATTATATAAATTGAAATAAAATTTCTTCTTAATATAAAATGTACATTCATTTTTTACATTTGAAAAGAAAAACACCTCTCTCTCTCATACACAAAATTATAGTGAAATAACTCATCACAAAAGTTGCAAAAGCTAGAGTATTGTATAAATTAAGATTACACTTCTTCTTATAAAAGATTTAATGAGTATAACAAAAAAGTATAACAAACAGTAGAACCTAGTTAGTCGAATTAAAAGTTGTGACAAGTTTATGTGTGAAGAAAATTTACCTTTTCTTTAAAAAATGTTATTTATATTAGTTATTTAGAGAAAATAAATAAGTACATAAATTAATTGTTACATATTTGGATATTACAACTTCAAATGTTATGTTGAATATTGTAATAGTAAATGTTAAGTATGAAAATTAAATGTAAATGAGAAAGGTATTTAGCTCTACACTTAAAGAAGGACTTTGATATGACTTTAAAATCTAGATGTCTCAGCAAAATGGGAGTTAACACCACCACACCATTGGGAATAGAAAATCCCTTAATCAAATTCATCTGATTGTATTTTTCCAACAAGTTGCCAAGAGCATAAAATAGAGGAAAGGTGATAAGGGGCAACCCTGTCTAATCAAACATTGTAAAGGGAAGGAATCAGATATTGAATTGACATTCGCCTCATTGAACAACATTTGAACATGCTTGCATATTTTAGGACCAAACCCCAACCATTGGAGCATCTTAACAATAAACCTCCATCGCATCCAGTCATAGGATAAATGTCAAAATCAAGCTTGAACAACAATGCATTCTGCCCTGTTTGTTGAGCCCATTCACTTGTTCTAGAATAAACTTGCTACTATTAAGGAACCCTGTTTGTTCAGGTCTTACAATAATTTTAGCCATCAGTTGATCCTAGTGGCTAAGACTTTAGCAATAATTTATATGAGGTATTGAGCAGAGTAATAGGCCACCATCCAGAAATGAGGTCTGTATTTTCCCTTTTGGAAGAAATTTGATTAGACCTTTGTTAATATTAGGCCCCAATGAACCTTGATTCATAGCTTCCAAATAAACTAAGTAAAAGTCTTCCTTTATGTGCTACCACATAGTTTGGAAAAATTTAATCGATAAGCTATCAATCCCTGGGCTTTTGTTAGGATCCACTGAGAATGTTAGTAGGTTTTGAATATCTATTGTGAGGTCTCGGGCTCCAAACTATCTCATCATAAAACTGAATTCATAATGCTACAACCTGATTTTGTTCCAGAATGGATTTCTAGAGAGTCAACTCAAATTAAACATGGGAAAATTACAAGGTATCTTGGTATTCCCTTTGGAATAGGGGTTATCCTTCATGACATGTGGAGTTGGCTTCTCAATAGATTGAAAAATAAAATCTTTAATTGGGGAAATAAATTTCTTTCCCTAGCTGGCAGAATACAAGTGATAAACTGGATTTTTCTGGCTTCACATGTCTATTATTCCTCATGGTGGATGCCTTCCAAAAAAGGTTATGATGATTTAGTGAAAATAATTTGTCAATTTATTTGGTCAAACTGGGATGGAAAAATGGGTTTTAGGGCCTCCTCTTAGCTACATTGTATACAACCTAAGTGCAAAGGAGGATTAGGCCTTTTGGATCCCAGGACACAAGGGATTTTCTTGTCTACTAAGTGGATAATACAAGTTGTTTTAGGTGAAGAACAATGGAAAATTCTAGTTTAGCACTGTATTGCAATGGTTGTAATGAAGAAGAAGTGGCAAAATGTGGGGTGGCTAGATAAAATTTGGCTTGCCTCTTTTTTTTGTATTAGAGCCTCTTTCCCATTGCAATCTATATGGAAGGCTTGGTAGTAGCTGTGGGTTTCTAAATTGGAAAAGGGATTCCTTACAACATAGTTTCAACTTTGCTACATCCTCTATTTGGTGGAATAAACTTGTCCAATATCATGGCCAACCACTTGTTGTCAGTTTTCCTAAACAAGCGTTGTATTTTTTCAAGAAAGGAGTGAAACAATTTAATGATATATGAAATTTTTATTCTCTAGATTGGGCCAGTTGGTAAGATATTATGAATGTATTTAGCCTAAACAATAGGTATAAAAGCTTCATGACCTTTGTCAAATCGTTGGTTCCTATGGAGCTCCTTATGAAAATATGCACACCCTTACAATGCAATGTATTTAAGGATTAGTGGTGGGTAGATAACTATCCTTTCTTTTTTTTCCCCTTGAAGAAGATTTACTTTAAGCTTCTCCCGACTATGAAGTTAAATCCAAGACTCAACATAAAATGGAGTTGTAAGTTTCTGGAAAAGAAATGGAGAAGTTTAAGTGCACAAATTTGGCAGTCCAAGGCTGAGACCAATGCACAACTTCTGACTTGGAAAGTTTGACATCATAAGTTGCTTGTAGGGAATAGGATAAAATGTTTGAAAATTCAAGCAGCCAAATGCCCTTTTTGTCAGCACAGTGAAACCATTAAAAATATTTTTTGGGACTAATTTAGAGCAAGGATAAAATGGAACATAATTTTTGGTCAATTACCCACTATGTTTGATCATGCCTTATGTTGGAAAGAGGCACTTGTTGGTGTTAATCTTCATAATGATATAGTTGATGATTCTATGAGATAATGTATTTTGTTTCATTTATGGAAAAGCAGATGTTTAGCAATGTTTTCTAATCACATTTTGCATTTGGAAACAAATATTTTAAAGTTTTACTCTAACATCATGTTTCAATTCATCAGTTTATGCTTGCAGCAGAAGATGAGGCTCAAAATGGTGATGTCAATAAGTGTTTGGATGAGATTAGACATCAGTTTTTGTAGCTACACACAAGGGATCTTCATGGTGGAAAATATTTACAAAAAAAATTCAAGTTTAAAGTGTAATGTCCTTGTTATGTGTTGTTTCTATTTGTAATGTTGGCTGCAAATTGGCTGATATTCATAGTTGTGCGACTGTTAGTGTTTTTCTTTATGCTAGGCTTCATCAATAGTGGTGAATTGTGTATTGTTGATTGGTTTATCTCAGTTGGGATAGTGTTATTGGCCTTCATAGATGTGTATGGTGATGTTGTTCATTGTTAGTGTACCCCTTTCTGCAATCCCTTTGTTAGACTATTATTTATTTAAATTGTAATTTTTATTCCAACATTTTTCAATAATAAAAAAAATCTAGATGTCCCAAGGTTGGAAGTGTTAAGTTTATTCCTATACTTCGCCTTAAATATGAAATAATTTGTGTACTCTATGGAGGATCAATTCCATGATTTTGGATCACTTATATGGATACAAAATTGAAATGGTACAACATGTGCTTCTAGTTCTTGGTTTGCTTGATTTGTTGTTGTCTACTTTTCTTTAAGGCCAATAATATTTAAAAATATGTATAGAGGGTTATAAAATTTCTAGGGAACACATTCTCCTAGGTCAACACTTTGAAAAGATAGGATTTATGGCCATTCAAATAATTGAGGACATCAAGCTTCAATCATGCATGCTAGGATAGGTGTGTTATACACCTTGCAATTTCAATATAAGAAATTAATTATTTAACATTATTTTTATCATTATTTGTGAACCTGCAGGTAAAAGGCCATCCCCCTTATGAAAACCATTATACCATGTGTATGCCTTATTATGATATGAATAATGGTGTGTAAGAGAATATCTTTTCATGCAGGATGTGAAAATAATTTATAATGAACATAATGGTGTAAAGAGATATTAGGATACATAATAGCATGATTTTAAGGGAGTTACAATATTGACTACAACCTTGACCAACTTATAATGTATGTTATGATGCATCATTAAACATATTTTGAGAGAGATTATGGAGCCAAAATAAAGCATCCAATTTGGTGTGGATATGAAGGAGTTATTGAGCATTATCACAATAAAAGACCACCTACTATTATTAGCATATTGACTCATCATTGAGGAGCATTAAAATGTGTGCCCCCATATTTGGATTCCATATTTGAATCATGGTATTGGCTTGTGGTTTACCACTTATGGTTTCTTGTATTGGTTCTCCATTTTATTGGGTGCTTGGGTTGGAATTATGTATGGGTTATATGATTGATTTTTGCAAGTAGTGTTATGTTGCCAAAATTGCTCTGATTTTAAATGTTAGTAATACCCATGCAAGGACATCTCCTTGGATATTTTATTGTAACCTTTATTGTTGATAATATAATTAGTTCTTGCTTTGGAGCGGGTTTTTCTCTTGGAAGCAATTTCCCATGTAAATCATCTTCCTATGGTATAATACTTGTGTATTCCTTTTTGTAATTGTAAAGATTAATTTTTTGGCACATACATCCTCTCAAATTTTAGTGTAGAAATCATATTCCCCATAATTAATTTCTTGCATTTGGTATTAGAGAATAATCACCTCATATTTTAGGTGTTAGGGACAATGTTTTTATGCTAATATTAGATTGAGTGGGAGGTTGAATAGAATAACATCTTACTGTAGGAAAAATGACAAAACATCAAGGATAGAGATGGAGAGATTTATAGGCATTTTGAGTTGTAGAAGTTTGAGATGGAGGATATTCTCATAGATGAAGATTTGTGACTTGTTGTATCTAGATGCAAACCCACTATAATTTCTCAAGTCAATATTAGTCATTTGTATTTGATCCACACTCATCTTGATATCACCTTCACTATTAGGATTGTCTCCCGTTTTTTCCATGATCTTCATGTGAGTCACTAGAATGCGTACAAGAATATTTTGAGGTAGTTGGCATAAGTTTTCCATATGTCATGATGTATAATTAAGATTGATTATTGATTTACTATGTATTTTTTTCTAACATTTTGGATCACATTCAATGATCCATCATCAAGGAGAGGAAAGTGAAGGATCATTGAGTGTGATAAAAATATAAAAAAACACAAAAATTTCAAACAAAAAATACAAATGAAAATTATATTGAGTTATATTCAAGGAACCACATATTTTGGCATCTAATATACACTAGGATCTTCTTAGATAGTAGGATTCACCAAATCAAATTGGGTTGGTGATGTTGACTCATGGAAGTCCACTTTTGGGTTTGTTTCTTATCTATGGTGAGGTAGATCACTTTTGGGTTTGTTGACTCATGGAAGTTGAACAAATGGAAGTTCCAAGATCTACCTCAACGATCCTTTTTTAGATCTATGGTGAGGTAGATCACTTTTGGGTTTGTTGACTCATGGAAGTTGAACAGATGGCTACAAGGAAGTATCATATCCCTCTGGAAGAGATTATCCCTAAAGGTTTTACTAAAGAAGATTGTGAGGTTGATATAGAAGGAGAACTCAAATCATCCCTTGATGATTTGGATAAAGTAGAAGAAGAGAATAGAGATCTAAAAAAGGATCTTAATGATGCAACTCAGTGTATCAAGAAGTTGGGAGAGAAAATAAAAAAGTATACAAAAATAATCAAGGGAAAAAATGTGCAGTTCAAACAATCAAATGAGACTATCACCAGTCTGAAAATGCAAGTTGAAGAAGGAAAAAGAATTGAAGACTTCCTGAATGTTAAACTAAAAGACAAATCTGAAGAATTTTCAAAACTTGAATAAGGGATTGTAAATTTAAGATTAGATCTAGAGAAAGCAAAGAATCAAGAGGACAAGTTCAAGAAGAGTTCCATAATGCTTGATGAGATGATTGAAAATCACAAGGCTTCTAAGGAAAAAGAAGGCTTAGGATTTTAGAAAGGAGAAAGTTCAAACGTAATTCAAACTCCAAACAATGTTGAAAATAAAAATGACAAGAAGAACAATGTCAAACAGGTCTGGAACTAGAAGAAATAATTTAAAAGTCATCCTATCAAATAACATACTACACAAAGGTATTCATCTTTTAATGGTTATTGTTATTCCTACAATAAGTTTGGACATAAAGCTATAGAGTGTAGAAGAAAAATGAATCAGAATGTTCAATCATTTCACGATCAGTGCATTACATGTTATATATTTGGACATAATAGTGGAGAGGATGTAAGTTGTAGTGGGTGCGGCATAACTAAGAAGATACTATGGGGTCAAGGAGATGGATAGGGTGGTCGAGGAGATGGGGATTAGTCATAGGAATCACCATAGTCACAAGCTCATGGGAAAGACGAAGAGTAGGGTGGGACAAAGCCCATAAAAATAGATGTGAAGTGAGGAGCTTGGGTGATTTGAAATAGTTGGAGGACATATAGATACATTTTTAAATAATGTTTTTTTATATTTATATTATGTGGGTATAGAGATATCAATCCTAGAGTAGGTAGGATCAAGATTAGATCGATATGGACAACCCAATGAAAGAGAGGGAAAATTTGTAGGCCATGCTGGGGAAAATGAGGGTAGAGAGAAGTGCTCTAAAATCATAAATATAGTAGGATGAATTGGTGATAAGTTATATAGGTCCTATTAGGAGGTCTAGAGGCTCATAGTAGAGAGAGATTAAGTATGAGTGTCACTTAGGACACAAGGATTGAGCCAAGAATTTATAGAGATTGGATAGGAAGGATAGAAGGTTACTTAGATGAGTGAGAGGGCTAATTGGGAAATGCAACATGTATAGTAGAAGTTTCCTTCACAAAGAGGACAAAAGGAATGTTAGAGAGGTTAGGGAGATTAGGGGTAACGATAATCAATATTCATAATGTAGCTACCACCATTTTTTACCCTTAGGGTTCTAGATGAAAATAATTTAGTTAGAGCTAACATATCAAGAGATCCATCTTGTATAATATGTATGTGTAAAATGATGTAAATATTTGTATATATAGCATATTTTTTAATTTATGTATTGATATGAGCTCCTTGGAGCTCTATTGTATAGATATGAAAAACATTATACCATGATAATTTTTTGATGTATATGAGATATATATGATTATGTGAGGACACATGATATTTATTGTTGTTATTGATGTGTATTTATGATCTCAATTGATGTTTACATTGATATATAAACATGTATACGATGTTTGTGATTAATACATCTATTTTATTATGATGTGGATGATCATGTATGTTAGATGTATGTTTCTTCATGATAGTGATTATGTGTTTGTGGATTATGCTTAGATGAACAAATATATAATTATGATTATGGATTTATAGATGATTTATATATTAAAAAAATATGTTTATGATTATGGATATACAAATTATGTGTATATTAACAAATATATGATTATGATTATGGATTTATGAATGATAATGCTAATACAATGGTTCATGATTATGGTTATGTTTTGATAGATGTTTATGTTTGCATGAGGATCGATATGAGATATTTATGAATGGTAATGCTAATGATTTTTATTATGGTTATGTTTTGATAGATGTTTATTATATAAATGAGGATGATAATTATGTATTTTATTATGGCTATGATGTATGTTGTGAATGCAATGATTATTAGTATTTACTCATGATACAATTTGGGAAGAAAATGATGAGAATATAATAAATGGATGAAATTAATTAACCAAGTTATCATTTGCATAATCTAGATTGTATAGTATGGGTAAAAAATTAATTAAGAGGGGTCGATTAGGACTAATAGGTGATTGGTTGGGTGTAGATGTTATACTAATATGTGGAGAGAAACCTACTTTCATATATTGAGGATGTTATGTACCATGGTATAAAGAAAAAATTGACAATGTATCCATTACATGGACTAACTCATATACAAAAAACAAAAAATAGGACACATCATCACTTACAAGGAATGTGATGACCTTGGTGGATCTAGTGATGAGACAACCAATAGAGAAATAATGCCCCTACACATCACAAGAATTTTGATAACCTTGGTGGGAATATATAGGGAGAACCAACAACCACACCACAAAAAATAATAGAATATGCCCCAATGTACATTAGTCAAGATATGCTATGATACAATAATTGTGCTAAGCTTGAGTAGGTATAGGTATGGGTCAAAATATAAATCAAAATAAGAAAAAAAACAACTATCTACCAACACATAATAGTATTTCCACTTACCAAGGTGTTGTAAAGGACATATAGGTGATGTTGCTTGATGCGGGAATGATATATCCCACAAAAGCAAAGGATGGGTGAGAGAATGTAACAATAAAAAATGATGTGAAAATTGTATGTTATCAAGGTTAATTTAAAGTTCTTTTTATTGTAATGTGATGTTTTGGTGATTCTAATTTGTAGGTTTGAAGCCTGTTATGTTGTTTGATGTTTGTGTGCAAGTGTTGGAAGCTTAGGGATGAAGATATTTATGCACATGCTTAATTATATAGGATATGTGTTAAGATCAATTTTACAGATAGCGTGAGATACATGAAACTCATTATTATGGAAGGTATCAAAATAATAAAAAGATTTATTGGGAATGTATCAAAAATAATTTTGAAATAGGACATAATTAACTATCCCAAACCTAGAAAAAGACATGGAATGAAATGATGGATAGAATTATGAGGTGGAGATGGATAGGTAGAAATATGAGGAATTTAAAGATGGTAGAGACTAGTTACTATACATGGTGCATATGAAATATTTTTTCACCATGGTACTTGTCCAAGGTGCTAGAAGATGTGGTTCTCACCAGAGAATGATTTTTCTCTTTACTATTTTTGGGATTTTTTCTTTTTTATATTTTTTGATTGGGATATTTATTATATTAGGCATGAAATCTCTTGGTATGCACAATACTCATATGTTCATTAAGAGCAGCCAAATTAATTTCACCTAATCTATATTTGGTATTGATAAAATAGGGTCCCAACCAATTAGGTTCAAAATTTTCCCTCTTTTAATAGTCTTGAAGAATCTTCTAATTTTATTTGAGTACAAGACGACCAATATCAGATTAACAAGCTTTGATATTTTTATTCTAGCTACAATAGAGTCTATTTTATATGACTACAAATGTGTGAGGTTGTTGAGGTACCATTCATCTAGAAGCTTTATCTCACCTAGTTGTGCAACTCAATAGTCATTATCAACATGATACTCCTCATTATCAATGGGTTTACACAAGGGCACATGTAATGACAAGAGTTCAACCTTTATTTGTAATATGTCATTGGATCCAAATATGAGGGAATAAGGAGTTGCACTAGTGGGATTAAGTTAGAGATGCTAATCATAGCTAATGATATTGAGTATATTTTTAGGGATTTTTTAGCAAGGTTTTATTAGATGCCTATGATTACTATTACTTTATAGGTTGTATGAAGTGGAAAAGTAGTGGTGGATGTGGAAGCATTGACAAAGAATGTATACTTCCTAATTCTTGAAATATTTTATATTATCTATGACAATGACAAAAGGGATCTCATGGGTGAAGAATTATATGATTGAGGATGAAGCTGAATATTTTCTAATTAGTGGTGTATGTGAGAGGGATTTCTTTAACGCGCTTCATTAAGTACTTTGTGGTAGTGATGATAAATTAATGACCACTAGAAGAGGATGGATAGATACTTCCAATGAAATTGAGGCACCATTGTGAAAAGGGCCAAGCAGTAGTGATGGTTTGCAATGCTTATGTGGGTGTTTGAACTATATCTTCATGCTTCTCACATGCTAAACATTTTTTTACATACTAGCATGCCTATTATTCTATAATTTTGGTTAGGAAATGCTTCTAGTGTGTCCACTATAGATATAATAGTTAACCTCTTTCAAAGTGAGTGAAGTCTATTTTGTGTTAAGGCTTCTAAGGAGGGTACCATTGAAGCTCCTTTTAAATAGGGTTCTATAGAGGATGGTGAAACATGATGAGCAACAGATGAATTTTTTATGTTGGGTTATGGATAGGTTTTATGGGGGGGTGTGATCATGTGAGTATACATATATATCATAGTACCAAGGTGAATGGGGAGCAATAATTTATTAAACACACTCATATTTTATGAAATTATACATGAGGGTCAAACGTTTCTTGACAAATAAATCACATTGATGAATACATTGTGGCATATATAGGAGGTATCTAATGACATACATTGTATCTTGTTCTCTATTATTTACTTGAGGCACCTAATCAATGTAGATGGTGGTGAAATATTATTTGCAATTATTAACCATATGCTTATAGGGAACTAGCATTTTGTCCTTGGTTTGATATTCATTATTTACCTATTTTATGATAAGTCATGAATCTTTGTAGATTAAGAGATGTTAGATATTCCAATAAATTATAATTTTGAGAACCTTAATAAGAGCCTCATACTATATATATCATTTTTACAATGAAAACCTTGTTTGGAGGCTTGTGGAATGAGGTAACCTTGTGGAGTGACAAATAAGATTTGGATTCCTTAAATCGATTGAAAACTTCAGATTTATTCTAAGGAAGTGTACACATGTCCTTCTAGGATAATCTATGAATGAGACAAAATACATAGATCTAGAAAACAAAGGAACATTAACAAGACCAAACACATCAGAATGCAAATAGTCCAAAACCCTTGAAGATTTATAAGAACTAGAATAAAAAGAAACATGACGTTGTTTTCCATATATACAATATTCACAAAAATAAAAATCAAGATTATAATAATCAAGGCCTTCAATAATGCTCTTATTTTTTAGGGCTCTAAGACCCTTCTCACCAATATGGCCAAGCCTTTGGTACCACAACATTGTCTTCTCAGTTGGGAGCTTCATCTCCAAAGAATTGGCACCCTTAGGTACCCATAAAGCACAACCATCAAATGTAGACACCATAGTATTCTTCTCTTCTTGATCAAATGGTGAGGATGAAGAATTCAAAGCACTTTTCTTGGACTTCTTAGAAATGATATTGCACTAAATCATACATGCATCCAACTTATACAAGGTTCCAATTGAAACACCCTTAGCAGCACCATAGAACTTCTAGTCATCTTGCATCCACCACTCAAGAAAACAACCTACACTCCCACATCACTCAACTTACTCACTAAAATTAGGTTCTATGAAAAACTAGGGATATGTCGTACACCATCAATCCCCTTCACTCTACCATTAGGGAATTGGATCTTGACTCTTCTATGGCCAACAATCTTCAGGTGAGAGTCATCACCTAGATAAACCTTCCCACTATCATACTCTTCATACTTTGAGAACCAACCTCTATGAGAGGCCATGTGGAAAGAAGAACCTAAGTCAATCAAACACATATCTTCTAATGTATGTGTTGCCAAAGCTACTACAAATGCATCTTCATCTTCATCTTCATAAGAGGATTTGTCATTTTTCCTCTTTTTCTCCTCTTTGTAAAATTTTCAAAAATGACTGGATTTACCATAGTTCCAACATTTAGCCTTGTACTTTTTACTAAGATACTTAGATCTCCCCACAGATTTGGACTTAGACCTCTTGTTATTTTTCTTCCCTTTCTCCTTCGATCTACCATGAACAGATAGGGCTTCCTTGGCCATCTTAGAATATTTCCTTTGCATCTCTTCAAATAACAATGAAGCAACCACATATTCCATCTTGAAAGTGGTTGTTGTACTTCTAATAGCCATCACCGGGTGGTCCCACAAGTTTATAAAATAACATAGCAATAGCATGCAACGGTCCTCATCATCAATGTTCACACCAACAAAACCTAGTTGAGCAACAAGCATGTCAAATGCATTCAAGTGATCATCAATGGATCCTCCTTCCTCCATCCTCAAAGAATACAAATTATTTCTCAAGAATAGATTATTTACCAATGATTTCCCATGATAAGGGTAAAAGCACAGAGCTGTGTCACACTTTATAAAGGAAACAACCAACATTGATCCAACTTTTAAAATTGAATCACTAAAAAGTGTCATATATGTTTTGAATTTTGAAATGATGTAAACTAGTAAAATATGTATTTGTTAGTATATTTTATGTTTCTATTTTTTTTTAATTTTTAAAATTACTTTAAACTAGTTTTTAATAAATTAACAGTATAATTTAGTTGCTGATAAAATGCTAAAAAATGAAGTTGCATGAGACGTCAAACTTTTTATAGTAAATTTTATTGTTTTTCTTTCAAATTTTTTGTGTGTATTTATAACTTGAAATTTTAGTTCATGGATATATTTTTTCGAATTTTGATAAATATATATTTTTAAATAAATGTTAAAATGTGCATCAATAAAAAAATAGTTGTTTCCATGGGATGTCAACTTTCATATTAAATGTTTATCTAAGATGGAAAAAAAATTATGCCATCTTGAAATAGATTCTTTTATCTAGAGAATCATATTTTTTTCAATTTTTTTCATAAGTTTTAGTATTTTTCCTTGGCATTGTAATGAACCTAATATTTTGTGTTGATAACCTACTTTTAGTAAAAATAAAAAATAAAATATAAATAATAATTAAACTATTAAAATAAATATATTTTTGAAAACTACACTTATGGATCTACAAAAGGGTATTTTTATATTTTGTTAAAAATGTTATTTGCATTAGTAGGAGTTATTGAAACTTCAAGTTTTTCAAAAAAAATTTTTGGTGAATTGGACTAAAAGTGGTGCTCCATATATTTTTAGCCAATAATTTTAGTTGAAAAAGTTGTGGAAGTATCTATCTTAGCTAGAATGAATCTTATTTGATCATATGTTTGAACAAAATTGATTTTTAGTTAGAAATATTTAAATTTAGTTGTGCTAATAAGTTGGTTGAAAGTGTGACACAACTTTGTGCTTTTACCCATAAATGTCACCAAGCTTCTTTCAAAGTTTAGCTACAGTCTTCTCCTCATGGACATTCAAGAGCATAAAATCAGCCAAATAGAGTCTTATTAGACCCTTGGCTTTCTGATCCATTGGGTTCTAATCCTCTTGTGATGTTGTTGTTGGTTTTGTACTGGATATTATAGCCCATAGATCTCTATCTACGAGCATATCCTCCATTTTAAGTTTCCACAACTCAAAATTTCTATCATTAAATTTCTCCATCTCTATTCTTTCGGATGTGCTAGAGGTATCTTAAAGCTACAAAAAGATTGGTAAAGCTTTCTTTGTAAAACTCCCAATGAATCTATATCTACACAAAAATCCCTTCAAATCCAACGAGGATAACAAATCTAGCTAGGCCTTGATACCAATTGAAAGGAAAGCAAAGTGTAGAAATACTTTCCTAATATAAATCAATTAGGAGAGGATTGCAAAAATTTGTTTCAAATCCTTTAAATTTTTACAATTTCATTCAAAATGCACATTCATTCAGTTATTTTTCAGATTTAAGCATTAAACAATAAGACACAAAATTTGTGAGAAAACCCTTTCGAGAAAAAATCCACACACCAAAGAAAAAATCAATTGTATTACAATAAAAACCTATTATAATAGAACTTTTAGAGTTTATGCTCTTGTAGGTGTTGATTCAATGTGATACAAGATTCTAAAGTGAATCCAACAGCATAACAGTATCTCAAATATTACAATTCTCTCTTACACACAAATGCACTAAGGTGTCAATATATATCTCTCATACATGGGATTCCAACATTGCTATGTGTCAATCCCACAGTCTCTACATGCATGTAAACTGAAACTGACAACATGCACAAGCCCCGAGTGGCCTAATTAGCAACTTGTCAAACATGTAGCTACATGCAACCACATGCAACAATATGCAAGCACATGTAAGACTTGCAACTCCAAAATCAAGTAACCGAGCACATGTGAGGTGTTAACCATAGAGAAAATCAAGTCAACTACCAAATTAGAACTCACCCTTGACTCCTAGTCACCCCCAGTGACAATTTAGTCTCTGTTTAGCAACATTCTCTTCCAAGCTTCAATCAATAAGTCAAACGCATGCCACATGGCATTATGGCACTCCCCCTTGAGGTTTTCACAGTGCAAAATGCTAAAATGAGTGTCTAGGTGACAAGTGTCACCTTCCTTTTCTTCTACTTTTTTAAGAAAGGAATATACTCACAAGTGGGCCCCACCATAAGCTTAATTCCAAATTAAACCGTCACATGTCAACAGGACACACATTTTAGAGGCTTTAATATTTTTTTCTTCCCAAATGAGCTCCGATGTGACAAGTGTCACATTCTTGTCCTTTACATCTTGTATATAGGATTCCAGCTATCTATTGGGTCCCACAAAGTGACTTAGTGATTTGGAAACATGTATTTTTTCATTTAATAAATAAAATAAATAACAGGGAAAAATAATTAATTATTTAATCATGGGACTCACTATGGTTGAGACACCTTAATCCCAACAATTCTAAGAGATCTATATTTGAGAGAAAAATCAACTTAACCTAGGGTGAAACATCAGACATCATCGTGGAGTCCAGAATGGTTGAAAACCTAAGGAATGTCATCAAATCGCTCAAATATGAGCAGTTGCAAAAAAGGAAATTTTTTTTAGGGGCTTCACAAATCCCTATCCATACAACCATATGTATTTGTATGGTCATACCAAATCTACACCCCTGCGCATTAATTCATACTGTAAGCTTTTCAATTTTGGTTTAAAAAAATATATATATATATAAAAAAAAATCAAAAAGTTTTTGTAAGAAAAAGTTAAAAAAATTAGCAAAAAAAAGCAATAAAAAAAAATAGGCTTTAATAAATATTTTTGTGGCAAGGTACGGTTGCATGGGTCCCCCGTTGCCACTGTCACCATCACCTTTACTCCCCAGCACCTGGTGGCATACATCCTACCGCTTGCATAGGAAATTTGACCAGTCATTTAAAATCTGACACCAAAATTTGGTAGTTGCCCGTTAAAAGTCTCCCAAAACCAGCTATGAAATCTTATAGATTCTGGAGAAATCTCTCGAAACTGGCGAGCAATATCCAGCTAGTGGCGAGTGAAATATTTCACTGAAAAGAGAATATTTCATCATTCAACTTTTTTGACAAACCAAATCTTTGTTCATGCTGACAAATCTTTTTTCAAGAAACTAGTTGATTTTTTCATAGAAAAGGAAATATTCCTTGTATATTCTTTTTTCTATCATCAACATGACATCACTGTACAGACAACTCTACTAGCCCCCTCCTAGACCACATTTTCTGAAAAAGAACATTTTTTTTTTCTTCTTTTGGTCATAACTTGGGCTTACAGTGTCAAAATTGAGAAAACGAGATACCATTGGAAATATGGTTTTGTCTGCTTTCTAGTGGTGTAGGTCTCATTATCATATTTTTTTGTTGGTTCCTATTATTCTTAGTCAAATTGAGATCTTCATTTTTCGCTTCTAAAATCATAACCTTTCACTAGAATCACCAATTATTGTGATTCTAGTGGCGTTGGAAAGATATTTTAGAGATCTTCATATCCATTCATTCACTTATTTAAGAATCTTCCTTGGGTACATTTTATTCCTTTTTTTATTTCACATTTTTGACAATTACTTGAACGTCTTGGCACCTAGAAAGGATCAATTTGCATTGGATGGATTCATTTGTTCTACTTTATATGTACTAAGGTTATTAGTATTTGATATTATCATTTGAGAAAGTATCATGGGTGATGAGGGGGAAAATGTCATATTTTACCATTCCTAAATTACCCTTCTTGTCTCCATTTTTATTACTTTTCCTACCCTTCCTGTCACTATTTGTCTCAGTAAATAAAGATATTTAATAAATTGTAGAAGAAGATTAAAACCCTTCCTGTCACTATTTGTCTCAGTAAATAAAGATATTTAATAAATTGTAGAAGAAGATTAAAAATACTAAATATGCTAAAAACCATAGAGATGTTGATTTGTTTTGATGGTTCACATGACAGGAGAAAACTAAAGTGTAGTTGCAACTATCCAAGCGCATGGAGAAGGAAGTAGATTATTAGTTATTGTCATGATGTTTAAAAATACTTTCTATTGTTTAAGTTTTTTTATGGTCAACAACCTATGTTTTGTATTTATCAAATTTTGGTTGTGGTTTGTTGGTCGTAGGCCAAAAGAAACATTATGATATTGGTTTTAGAACAACAATAGTTATAAGATCTAGTATATATATGTATGAGAAAACTAACGGTAATCAATATATGTGTGAATTCTGCATCATTTAAATTCTATTCAATTAGTATTGTGTGTGTATGATTAGCTTAACATAAACAAGAAGTTTTCATTCCACCATCAGGTGAACTAAGAAGGCAGGTTCTACTTCTTGGGTTATCCAATGATACATGTTTCAGTTGATTCATTTCGGTATGTGTGATTTAGCTTTCTATATTGTGATTTAATTCTATGTATACGCTTACTGTTATAAAGCTTTCTACATATTGATTCAATTTTGTGTGCATGCTTACTGTTATGATATTAATTTTGTGATCTAGTCAAGCACTATTTATCATTGAATAAGATAGTTCCAACTATTATTTATTTGTTAGAAACATTAATTAGTTTATTTAAGTCTCAAATCATAAATTGCATTCTAGATCTTCACACTATTATTTTACTATCACAGTTCTTGTCATAATTCCTATCGTAAAACAGAAGTAGGAAGATTGAACCAAATTTCTAGTTAGACAATTTGTGTGTGTTCTAATTGTTAGAATTAGGTGATGTACACCTTTCATAATGCTTATTGTAGAACCAAAATCCTAACACCTGCAAGACATAATAAACAAACACATTAGAGGATTCATTTGCAAGCCAAGATCAAAGTTCCCCATAAAATCCATTAGCAAATTTCAAAATGGGAATGAAAACACAAATACAATAAGAAAGCAAGGAGATAGATCAAATCCTATTAAAAACATGCAAACTCTTGATCTTATGGGGGAGTTGGTGCCAATTTTATGTAGAAATTGGCCCTTTCCCAACTCATATGCAAACTTTGATGATTTGATGAAGATGTGATCCACTTAGTGATTGCTTCAAATGAACTCCATGGAGAAAACTTGCAATAACCTAGCTATGCCTTGATGAAATTGATGAAAATGCTAATGCTTAAAGATGAAATTGAGTATAATAAGTTTGCTCAAATTGTGGATGATCAAATGAGGAGAGAAGCCTTTTATTTATAGAGTGAAAAGTTGGAGAAATGCCCAAAATGGAGCAATGTGGGACTAACTTTCAACCAATGGCAAGATGCCACTTGTCAAGAGATGAATAGATGAAGGATGTGCACATTTTGATGAATGTGTGCAAAATGCATATATTTGAAATTTGAAAATGGTGAAATGGCAGGTGGATGTAGAGTCAAATGGAGTAATGGCCACTTGGTCAATGCAAAAGGAATTATAAGATGAAATAAATGTCTTGTTGGAAGGACAAAGTCCACTTGGAAGAAATTCAAATTTGAAGGAATATTCCTCTATTATGCCATGTTGAGAGAAAATAGGGATTTAGTAAATGAATTAAATCTATTTTCATGTGCAAGTGGCAAAATCTAGAGGATGGGACATGAGTTAGGATTAAATTAATCAAGGGTTAATTAATTTAATAAAAGATTAGATGATGTGAAAATTTTAACTTAGATTTATGGGTTGATTTAAATCAAAGATGAGAAGAATGTAATTTAGAGATTAATTAAATAAATACTATTTATTTATTTAATTAAAGGGAATGGTGTTAGATTAAATCAAATAAGGTTTTAATTTATTTAATTTAATGAGATAGACTTAAAATTAAATAAAATTGATTTATTTAATTAAATAAAGAGCAAGGGTTAACTAGATCAGATTTATTGATTTAATTAATGAGGGAGAATGACTTAATCAAATAAGTGATCTATTTAATTAAGAGAGGAAAATTTATGAATTTAATCTAATAAGGGAATTTGATTAAATGGTTAGACAGGGGGATGATTTAGGATGAAACAATGTTAGTAATCAGGATCAAGCATGCAATGTCAATCTGTACATTTTACGTGTCTACATTTTGCCCCTCTTTGAAGTGATACACTTGTTGTGTTATTTCAAAGAATAAATTGTCTCGATCAAAAAACCAAATTATTTTGATTTCAAGAATGCCCCACTATTGCCCCAGTGGACAAAACTTGCTACTATACTACCCCCTTGAGAGATTAGACAAAATTTTTAGTTTTTTGGGTGATCTCACAAAAAAAGAGGACAAGGTGCTCGATAGGTCCAAAAAGCCTTCGAAAGGTCAAAATATGAAAAGAACACTGCAAAACAGCCTTCAGACGAACAAAAATGGGATCGGGGGACCAAAACCCTAGTAGGATAGCCAAACGGGGTAAAAAAAACCCTAATTTTTAGGCTTAAATAGGCCTCGAGGGGCCACTTCCAATTCATTTTTACATTCAGCCTTAAGAGATTTTGAACATTTGAGCTCTGAAACTTTTGTGAGATGGCGCAATGACAACTTCCCATGCACATTTCTGACAGGGTATGGACGCATTAGAGGCTTCCCGACATTGGACCACAGGTGAGTCAACTTGACCCAAGCTTGATTTTTGATTTATGCATGCATTTATTACGTTTAGAATTTAGGTTTTTTGGAGCAGTGCTAAACAACGCCACTCAGATTTTTAAACATCGCTTGGAGTCAAACTGCATCATCATCATGAATAACGATGCCACAGTGCATTTTGGAGTTTGAGTTCAAATTCCAAACCAAGGTGCTTTTGCAAAGTGCACCACCACAGTGCTCTTTAGAATTAGGGTTTCATGCTAAACTCAACTTCCATCACAAATTGTGATGTCATGGTGCAATTTGGGACTTTGAAGACCTGTGTGGCGCAGTTTGAAGTTTGCAAACTGCACCGCCTTCACAAGAAGTGACGCTGGGCTACTTCGGCACACTGGGACAAGCTACGATCAAGACTTTTTTGATGAATTTTAACATGGTGACTTTCCTAATGTAGGAGGCAAGAGAGATCTACTCATGCGAGCACAGGTCTCAAGAGATGTTTGGGCTTCTGAATTATTTGTCCGACCAATAGCAGGAGCGCCTAGGAGAGATGGGTCTCTAGTACATCGCCTATGCACCGCCTGTGTGGACGCACCTAGGCATGATGACGACACTTGCTGAGAGGTGGCACAGTGAAACCTTCACATTCTGTTGGGTGAAAATTATGTAATCAGCTTTTCGATAGATTACACAGCTTGGACTTCAGCCACAGCTATGCGAGATGTAAATCTCTCCTCTCGGAAAGGGGAGGTGGCCTTCTAGCTACTGACAGAAGCGATAGTAAAACAAACAAGTAATTACAAAATGTACACAATACTTACGAAGTGGGGGGTGTGTTACATTCATCCTTCTCTCTTTTTTTAAAGAAGATGTTTACAATGCTTCACTATTGGAAGTTCTCAATTCTTAATAACTTTAAACGATCAACTAGTAGTAATGCTAATACCTCTATCTTGTCAAAGAAAAGCGTAGAGATACTAGAAGTGATTAACAATAAAAAAATAAAATAAAAAGGAAAGCTCACGAAGGCACAAAGTCATTCCGTAGCTTTTTCAATGGTGGATTTGTTAAAAGTGTGTAGTTTGTCATGTTAGAAGCGTAAAGTCTTCTTAGACACAACAATTCCTCGAACATCATGAAAAATTACAAGCGCAAAGTCTTGTAGATCATCCAACCAAATTATCAAAGAGCATGGACAATTACAAGCACAAAGTCTTGTAGATCATTCAACCAAAGTTAAACAAAACACAATGCAAATATAAATAAAGAATGTAACACAAAGTTTACATAAATTACTTAGAGTCCTTCAGATTCTATAAGCTAATCACCACCAAATAAGATCAATTCATAAAAGTATTGAATCCAACGTAAAGTTTGGTTTGCAATCTTCTTCTTTATTGATTGAATTTCATTCACAAAGCATGAACACAAAGTTTCACAATTCTGCTTCAAAAAGGGCAGCACTTTGTTGCAAAATACTAAAGAATAAATTTACAATAGAAATCCCTCACATTATATAGAAAGAGGGAAGAGTAAATCTAGGAAAGTTAGGTGAGTTAATTTAGGAAAATATCACCTAAATTTTGACTAAGTCAAAATGTAATTTGTTTTCATGAAACTACATCTTGGATATTAGTGTAATTACATTTTGCAAAATGACATTTAAGATGTCAAAAACTATTTACAAGATGCACAAAGGGATGCATCGAAAAGATCTAACTCTAGAGATCAAGAATCCTCATGGTTCCTTGCTTGGGCGCGGAGTCTTCATACTTCTTCTTGGTCTCCTGCATGAAATTTTTATCTGGAAGAACCAAGATCAAAGGACATCACCTTCGGGATCACTTGACGAGATTTGGAGAGAAACTGCAAGGATGGTGAATCAACAGACGTCACCAGAAAAAGTAGCATTGAGAAGCATGAAGCGAGCAACGATGTTGAGCAAGCGTGCAATGGGTGATGATGCACAGAAAATGATGCATGAAGTGGAAGAAACAAGGTTTGGAGCAAAACTGGGAAAAATGAAGTGTTTTAAGAAAAAAACTTGGAAAAGCGTAAGGGCGTTGAAAATCAGCACCCTTGCACTTTGAGGAAATTCACCTTGGTGCAATGGCGCTGATTTTCAGCACCCTTGCACTTTTGAAGTGTTAGAAAGTCCACTTGGTGTCAGGGCACTAAAAATCAGCGCCCTTACACTTAGAAAGGGTTGGTTTGAAAACAACATTTCAGGATGCTGAAAATCAGCGCCCTAACACTTAGCTCATGAATGCACAAGTTTGTGAGTGTGATGGCATGCTCCAAGAAATAAAAGGAAAGGAAGAAATGATGGAAAGGTGAGATTTACCTAAGAAAAAGTGAAAACCTAGGTTGATGCAACAAGAGACCACAAAAAGAAACGAGTTTTTGAAAGTAGCTTGGTCGCCCAGCACGTTGGAAGTGAAAGAGAGGACTTTAGAATGAAGTGGAGGAATGACCTAAAAGTCAATTAAAATCACTTAAAAGTGATTTGGGAGTGTCATAAATGAACAAAATTCATGCAACTAATCAAGGCATAAAAAGTGGCACAAAACTGGAAAAAGTGCAAAGCACTGAAAAAATGACACCTTTTTCAAAAATTGGCTAAGTCTGGAAGAAAAGTGCAAAGGTGCTAAAATTTAGCACCATTGCACAAAAAATGACTAAGTTTGGAAGAAAAGTGTAAGAGCGCACTTTTTTAGTGCTTCTGCACATGTTTGAAAAATCACTTTTGTGTAGGGGCGCTAATTTTCGGTGCCCCTGCACTTTCAACACTTAGCCAATTTTGGTTGTGAGCAGGAGCGCACTTTTTGGGTGCAACTGCATAGTTCACAATTTAACTAAGTATGAACAGTGAGACTTCGCGAAGGAGCTCGTTTCGAAGGTCTTCACGAGGTGAACATAGGGGGATGTTCAAACTAACTATTTGAAGCTTTGGAATGCACTTTGAGGTGGATTGAAAATTACCTCATTTTGCATGCTTGAACTTCACGAACCTAGGAAACAAACAAGTTTTGTAGGGGGTTATCCGTGAATCGAGCGCTGCTAGATTCTATGATAACAACAGGCTCCTATTGGGGATATTCCTTCAACCGTTCTTTGAAACGAATGAAGGGAGAAGAACTCCAGAATTCAAGTGCCTTTATCCATTGGGCTTGGAGTCAGGTGACAATGACGAAAAACAAATTTATGAAAACAAGACACAAACTTATGCAAATGCACTTATTGAAAAGGTAAAAGCATACCTAATTAAAACTAGCCATCAATGAAATCTTCTCAAATGAAACCATTCACCGGTTCAACAAAATAGTTGCCTTTCTTTAATAGCTTGCAATTCCTTCCATGATCATTAGCAGCTACATGTAGATGAAGTTGAGGCATTGCTTTATGAAAGAGATGAGCAAGTTCAACTACCTCTGATAATATATCAGATATATTGCTGCTCCAAAATGAATCATGAAATCTAGAATGCTCCTACACATCAGTTGTTACTTGAACAAATGATTCATCAACCATGGCAACCTCATGCTGATCAGAATGAATTCCTTCATGTGATTTAGATGAAGATATGACTGCACTGCATACCTCAATGTGATGTTCACCATCTACAGACTTGGGAAAATCTGAATTATTTATAAGAAGATCCTCATC
Organism: Sequoia sempervirens; assembly: GCA_007258455.2. Classification (NCBI taxonomy): domain Eukaryota; kingdom Viridiplantae; phylum Streptophyta; class Pinopsida; order Cupressales; family Cupressaceae; genus Sequoia; species Sequoia sempervirens. The sequence continues at coordinate 62,174,131 of VDFB02086081.1, read as the reverse complement.
ATGCCTTTGGGAAATTCCTTTATGCAACATGTGTTCAAGTTCATGACCTCGAAACACAGATGCATTCTTTTCAACTTGACTAAGACCTTCATGCATGTCCATCATTTCAGATCTCAAGACAAGATCGTCTTCATTCACTTGAACTTCAAAAAAATGACTTTCATCTTTCTGCTTTTCATCAATGGAATTCTAAGACTGCATAAACCAGAAATGGGAGTCGCCAGCTACGTCTACTTTCTTTTCTTGGAAGAGAATAGCGAGATCACTTGGATTGGAGTCAGGATGCTTCGCTGTTGCTTTTACTAATGGTTCCTCAAGAGCAAGCCTCTTTGGAGGTGAAGATAACTTGTGTTGATTCCCAACAGCAAAATAGTTGCTTTTTGAGGATAAGTAGCTCATTTACCAACATTTTCACCATAGGATCCGCCCTCGTGATGGAAGAAAATAACTCCAAAGAAGGGGTTTCTTCAAATTCATTTTCCCAGCAAGAATGAGATCATCTTCAATTTTTTTTGCCAAGGTCTACACCATTGCAAGAGTAGTTGCAGGTGCTCTTCTCAATAGGAAACCAACCTTGGGCACTTGAGCATTTAAAAAGAAACATTTCAAATTCTCAGCTGTAGGTTGAGCAATAGTTGGAATTCTTCGTGTCAACTTGTTGAAGTGAGCAATGAACTCATGCATGGGCATGTGAGATTCCTTCTTCAACTGGGTGAGATGAGCCAATAAAGCATGGGTGTCTTCAAGAGGCTTGAACCTTCCTTCAAACTTGGCTATGAGAGTTGCCTAGTTTGTGATGGTACTTGGCACCAAATGATAAAACCAATTTGCAGCAACGCCTTGGACAGTCTCCACAAACAACCTTACAGATACATCTTCGTATTCAACACCATGAACTCCACAAGTGATATAGAAAGTAGCAACGTGCTCATCAGGATGTTGTTGTCCATCACCAAAAAACTTGGGAAAGTTCTTCCACGATCCTTCAGGAAGAGCATGTAGGGGTAGAACTAGGCTCAACAAACCAAAATAATTTCCCCAAGGACCTTGAGCAACCATTTACATGTCCTTCGTGAAAGCTTGAAAAACTTACAAGAAAATAAATTACAATTAAAAAGGACATAGGTATACTTCAAATGAAAGCATGAGGCTTTAGAATATGTATCGTGTCCCCAGCGGAGTCGCCAAAAAAACTATTGGGTGAAAATTATGTAATCAACTTTTCGATAGATTACACAACTTGGACTTCAGCCATAGCTATGTGAGATGTAAATCTCTCCTCTCAGAAAGGGGAGGCGGCCTTCTTATTGCTAACAGAAGCAATAGTAAAACAAACAAGTAATTACAAAATGTACACAATACTTACGAAGTGGGGGGGTGTGTTACATTCATCCTTCTCTCTTTTTTCAGAGAAGATGTTTACAATACTTCACTGTTGGAAGTTCGCAATTCTTAATAACTTTAAACGATCAACTAGTAGTAATGCCAATACCTCTATCTTGTCAAAGCAAAGCGTAGAGATACCATAAGTGCTTAACAATAAACAAATAAAATAAAAAGGAAAGCTCACGAAGGCACAAAGTCATTTCGTAGCTTTTTCAATGGTGGATATGTTAAAAGTGTGTAGTTTGTCACGTTAGAAGCGCAAAGTCTTCTTAGATGCAGCAATTCCTCAAACATGATGAACAATTACAAGCGCAAAGTCTTGTAGATCATCCAACCAAATTATCAAAGAGCATGAACAATTACAAGCACAAAGTCTTGTAGATCATTCAACCAAAGTTAAACAAAACACAAATGCAAATCTAAATAAAGAATGTAACACAAAGTTTACATAAATTACTTAGAGTCCTTCAAATTCCATAAGCTAATCACCACCAAATAAGATCAATTCATAAAAGTATTGAATCCAACACAAATTCTGGTTTGCAATCTTCTTCTTTATTGATTGAATTTCATTCACAAAGCATGAACACAATTCACAATTCTGCTTCAAAAAGGGCAGCACTTTGTTGCAAAATACTAAAGAATAAATTTACAATAGAAATCCCTCACATTATATAGAAAGAGGGAAGAGTAAATCTAGGAAAGTTAGGTGAGTTAATTTAGGAAAATATCACCTAAATTTTGACTGTGTCAAAATGTAATCTGTTTTCATGAAACTACATCTTGAATATTAGTGTAATTACATTTTATAAAATGACATTTAAGATGTCAAAAACTATTTACAAGATGCACAAAGGGATGCATCGAAAAGATCTAACTCTAGAGATCAGGAATCCTCATGGTTCCTTGCTTGGGCGCGGAGACTTCATACTTCTTCCTGGTCTCCTGCATGAACTTTTTATTTGGAAGAACCAAGATCAAAGGACATCACCTTTGGGATCACTTGACGAGATTTGGAGAGAAACTACAAGGATGGTGAATCAACAGGCGTCCGCAGAAAAAGAAACATTGAGAAGCGTGAAGCAAGAAACAATGTTGATCAAGTGTGAAACGGGTGATGATGCACAGAAAATGATGCACAAAGTGGAAAAAACAAGGTTTGGATCAAAATTGGGAAAAATGGAAGTGTTTTAAGAAAAAAACTTGGAAAAGTGTAAAGGCGCTGAAAATTAGCGCCCTTGCACTTTAAGGAAATTCACCTTGGTGCAATGGCGTTGATTTTCAGTGCCCTTGCACTTTTGAAGTGTTAGAAAGTCCACTTGGTGTCAGGGCGCTGAAAATCAGCACCCTTACACTTAGAAAGGGTTGGTTTGAAAACATGTCAAGGTGCTGAAAATCAGTGCCCTAACACTTAGCTCATGAATGCACAAGTGTGTGAGTGTGATGGCATGCTCAAAGAAATAAAAGGAAAGGAAGAAATGATGGAAAGGCAAGATTTACCTGAGAAAAAGTGAAAACCTAGGTCAATGCAACAAGAGACCACAAAAAGAAACGAGTTTCTGAAAGTATCTTGGTCACCCAACACGTTGGAAGTGAAAGAGAAGATTTTAGAATGAAGTGGAGGAATGAACTAAAATTCAATTAAAATCACTTAAAAGTGATTTGGGAGTGTCATAAATGAACAAAATTCATGCAACTAATCAAGGCATAAAAAGTGGCACAAAACTGGAAAAAGTGCAAAGCACTGAAAAAACAACACCTTTTTCAAAAATTGGCTAAGTCTGGAAGAAAAGTGCAAAGGTGCTAAAATTCAACACCATTGCACAAAAAATGACTAAGTTTGGAAGAAAAGTGTAAGAGTGCACTTTTTTAGCACTTCTGCACATGTTTGAAAAATCACTTTTGTGCAGGGGCACTGATTTTCGGCGCCCCTGCACTTTCAACACTTAGCCAATTTTGGTTGTGAGCAGGAGCACACTTTTTGGGTGCAACTGCATATTTCACAATTTAACTAAGTATGAATAGTGATACTTCGCGAAGGAGCTCGTTTCAAAGGTCTTCGTGAGGTGAACATACGGGATGTTCAAACTGACTATTTGAAGCTTTGGAACACACTTCGAGGTGGATTGAAAATCACCTCATTTTGTGTGCTTGAACTTCACAAACCTAGGAAATAGTCAAGTTTCATAGGGGGGTTATCCATGAATCGAGCGATGCTAGATTCTATGATAACACATTCCACCTTCCAATGGGTGAGGCCACAGTCACGCTAGAGGACGTGTGGTAGATCCTGATATTTCCTATTTACAATGAGTGGGTCATTTATGATATGGATGTTGGGAGGGAGGCCTGTTATACCGTCCTAGACACAGATGAGATTATATTCTGTGAGGGCTAGATTGAGTTGGAGCGTCACAGGCCTCTTATATCACCTTATAGCTTAGTTATTGTGGCCATCATATCGGGTATCATCACACCAGATCGATGGGGCTGATATTTCAGTCCTGGATGGGGGCTCGCTTGGGAGTGCATGGTTTGGGGACGATCGAAACTGTTTGCATGGGGGCCATTTCTGCTGGCCTCTCTTTATAGAGATCTTCATGAGTTCACCTATCTAGATGGCAGAGCACTTGGGGTGAGAATTACACTCCTGCATATCTGGGTGTGGGAGCACATCCCCATACTTCATCCAAGAGTTGTTTCAGTTCCGATGGAGCCAAATGGTCCCATGGTTTGGTGATACACAGGAGGCTTCTCGTTCACACACACCAGATAGCATGACATTCCTCATTGGAGGAGGGTCCTTGATGATATGTGAGTGTTCAGATGGCGGCCATACCTTGGACAACCTACTTGGTTTGATGATGCACAACTTTTCTTCGCCCACGAGGATAGACTTATGCAGGACATAGAGCATACAATGATTGAGATGTACCTGCTAGGCAGGGTTCATAGATAGTTTGGTGAGCCACAGGATTGGCTAGATGATCAGTACGTGGTTATTTTTGCGAGGAAAATGAGCCAGAGCTACTAGGGTGGTACATACCTGCCCATGAGTTAGTTCAAATTTTTATGCATCTGGTGGCCAAGCCATTGCCATATGACCAGGGATAGGCAGATCCAAGGGTCACACAGGCCTACAAAGATTTTTTTAGGTCACCTCTTTGTTTGACAGTCCCGAGGACAACATCCGCTCGACGCAAAGTGAGAGGCAGTGGAGTAGGATGGGGCCGAGGGGGTGGAGATTAGAATCAGGGAGGTGGTGGGCTACAACCAGTCAAGGATCAACAAGATCAGCCCCACCAGGACCTCCTGAGACAAGATCAGGACTAGGGGCAGTAGGATAGGATTTTGACACCACCTAGGGACAGGGATCAAGATCCAGGATGCGAAGATAGGATCCCAATGCCACCCCGAGGCAGAGATCAAGAGCAATCGGTCGTACAACCACCTCTACAGCCAAATCCCAAAGATAGGAAAATTTTGCAATTGCAGGCCCAGGTACAGGTACTGACAATTGAGAGAGATCAGGCCATAGCAGAGTGGGACTGGGCCATTTTGTAGAGACAAGCTACAAAGTTACAAGTGGCAGCCGAGATGGGCCAACGACAACAGTTAGATAGCATGGATACATCCTCCTCTTGGAGCACAGTATCACTCCAAGCATACAGGGAGGTCGTCTAGGAGGTTGATTATTATAGGCTATACTACTACTAGGCCATATTGAGGGTAGCCAGAGTTCCATATTTTTCACAAAGAACAGGGCATAGGCCGGTAGAGGAGCACGAGGAGAGAGAAGGTGGTGAGGGTAGTTGCCAGTAGGGCTAGGCCTTAGAGACATGATTCTTTTTGTGCCCTATGGGCTTATTTTTGATAGGCCCATGGGCCATTTTGTACCTATTGACATAGACATGTACATTGATCTGATTCTTTGTACCATGACAGTGTATATTTTTGATGATATATGATATGATGATTTTGATCTGATGCTATATGATGTGTCCTATATTATTTATGCATTATGGATGGTTCTACTTTCTATATGCTATGTAATGCTTCTATCTTACGATGCCATGATGGATATGTTATGTGATGATGTATGGATGCATTTATTTTTTTCATATCTTTTCTTATGCATTTTTAATGATGTTTGCAAAATGTTATGTTGTGCAAATGCTTAGACTAACAAATCTATATTATGTAGTGATGGTTGGTATAATGTAGTGTACCTTTTCTATGTATGATATGCGCTTGTGACGATGTGACATGATTATGATATGTGTAAATAATTTTTATGAATGTTATGACAATATGGATGCAAATGATGTATGATGTGTATGTGATAGCGTAATGGATGCTTATATGTGCTATGGGATGATTATGCAACGTTATGATAGAATGAATACAAATGATGCTATAATGATGCAAATGTTTATAATGTTGTGGGATGATTGTTTTTATGTTTATGTGAAATGAATGCAATGTAATGATTCATGAGATGCTTAGAATAATCCAATTATGTATAATGGAAATGTAATGTTATGAATTTTAATGTTTCCTATATGATATGCAATATGCAATATGTTTGCGGTTTGTGGATGTAGGATAAATGCAACGATGAAAGTGATTTCTGATTAACTACCATGGTACCATGTTAGTGTGAAAAGCATGATCACTTGCCGAGGAGTTGGGATTTTCAATGGACCAATTATCTTATGTTTCATAACACATGTAGGCACGATGCATCAAGGTATTAAGAACCAGGATGGCGTTGCACCTAATGCGATGGACTTTGACTTGACAATCAGATAGGAGTACTCTTGTTTACACCTGGCGTATGAAAACCTTATTCAGAATGCAGTTTAGATATTTCAAACATCTCGGGCCAAAACATAGGAAAGAAAGCTTTCCTATGTGGTCAACAAGATATCAAAAACATCCTCCCTACACCTAACCAAAGCACACATGACCAAGTTATATTAAAGAATATCCAACAAACACAATAGATAAAATATAATGATCATTGCCCCATTCCTATCTCTCTAAATCCTTTGATAAGACATCATCGATAAGTCCTTGGAATGAGCGCAATAAGATAAATCAACAAGATAAAGATAAAGTAAACAAACAAGTTAATGTTCTTCAATACCGCTAGCCAAGACTAAACTATGGTGATTCTTGATGTTGATGCCCATTGTAGGAAGGATGCATCCTAGGACATGATGATATCAAATGTTTTGATTTGGGACTGATTGGATGATAGGCTATTGAGACAAAGAGTTGACCAACTTGTTTACTTACTAACGTAGACTTGAGACTTTGACATTTCAGTTTTCACTTTTGATCTGCTATGCTTGTTTTTGACTGTTTCACCAAAGGTAGAGGTTGAAAATGATTTATTATGAGTGATGTTTATTGTGGGTGAAAGTGAGATGAGACAGATGAATTTTCAAATATTTGGATGTTTTTGATGTTTTTTAAATGTTTTGAGGCTATTTTTGGTATTTTTGAGATTTTCAAATGTTTTGGGGTTTTCTAAAATTTTGACCAAGAGACTAACCTAAAGACCTATCCTAGGGGCCTCGGGGGTTGATCAAAAAATTATCCTTGCCTACGTTATACATGTAGAGACCACATAGTTCAACTGACACAAACTTGATAATTTGATGAGATATGAACAAATGGATTATCAACATATTATGATGGACTCCTAAAGGATTGGCCTAAGTGTCTCGGGGGATGATCAAAGATCAACCTTGCCTATGTTCAAGTCACAGAGACTTGTAGTTTGACAAGATGACTCTGTTTTTGACTTTTTGACCTATTTTTGGATTTTGATATGCTTTGAATGTTTTTGGATTTTGTGATTTTTTGATGTTTTTGGATTTTCCAATTTTCGCTGTTTTTGGATTTTTTGATTTAGGGACTTCAAGAACACACACAAATCTGATCCAATGAGAACATGCCCTTAGCACAATGTAATAGACTACTCTGATAGAGGTAGGACAAAATAAGCTTAAGAATGGGCCGAGTAGTACTAGGAGGGATCATGCCATGAACACAAGACAAAGCTATGATGCAGACATAGATGGGTGACAGATGGAGATAGATGGATGATGAAAGCATAATGGATGGATGATGAAAAATGAGTCATGAAGATCCTGGTGGATGGAGAGTGCTTATTTACACGAGGTTCTTGTTTGCTAGGTTTTCACCAAGGTAATTGCCTAAAGTGCCACCGAAGTGGTTTTCACTAGAGGATGATTTTTTTCTCTTTACTATTTTTTTATCCTTTTTCTATTTTTTTTGGATTTTTTGCTTTTTTGATTTTTTTTTGTTGTCACCAAGATGCCTGTTTGCCAGGTTTTTATCTGAGTAACTTTTTTTTTCAGGACATTTCTAATTTTTTGATTTTTTGGTTCTATACCTTGAAAGATTTAGGCATAGAACATTTTGAGATGGGAGTTGCTCATGGGCTCTTGCAGATGCTCACCTTCGGGTGTTGATAATTGATATTCCCTTGACTTGTAGCTTGTTGTGATGAAAAATGGTCCCAAACAGTTGGGTTCAAATTTTCCTTTTCTATTTGGATTTGGGACATTCTTTTGATTCTCCTTCAGTACCAATTATCCAACTTGGAATGTTGGTCTCCTGATTTTCTTGTTATAGTTCCTCTTGAGTCAATTTTGATAGACCTACAAATGATTTAAGGCCTCCATATGTCATTTATCTAGAAACTCTAGCTCATTCAGTCTTGATACTTGGTACTCTTCATCCATGATGAGGTTTTGCAGTGATATTCTCAGTGATGGGACCTCGATCTTGATGGGTAATATGGCTTCTGATCCATAGACCAGGGAGAATGGGGTGGCACCTATGGGTGTGCAGATGCTGGTTCAATAGGCCCAAAGGGCGGGATTTAGTTGCAAATTCTAGTCACGACCTACGTCATTGACTATCTTTTTTAGGATCTTCAAGATGGTTTTATTGGTGGCTTTTGCTTGGCCATTGCCTTGGGGATAATACGGAGTGGAGAAGCGATGTTGTATTTTGAATTTGTTGCATAAGTTGCGGACCTCCTAATTGTTGAATGGTGTCCCATTATCTGAGATAATGGCTTGTGGGACACCATAGTGGCATATGAGATAGTTCAAGATGAACTTTGATAGCTGCTTCCCAGTTATGTAGGTCATTGGTATGGCTTCCACCCACTTCGTAAGGTACTCAGTGGTGGTTATGATAAACTTGTGGCCATTGGATGAGGTGGGAGTGATTTTCCCAATGAGATCAAACCCCCACTGTGAAAAGGGCCATGGTGTGACAATCAGATGGAGCTCTTGAGCTGGAGCATGGATGAGGTTCCCATGTTGCTGACATTGTAAATACCTTTTGACGTAGTCATGCGCTTTCCTTTCCATAGTAGGCCAATAATACCCTGTCAAAAATTTCTTGGCCAAGGTCATTCCGCTTGAGTGTGAACCACAAATCCCATTATGCACCTCAGTTAAAGAAGTCAAGGCTTCTTCAATGTTTAGGCAGTGTAATAGGGTTCCCTCTATGCTCCTACAGTACAAGGTATTTCCTAGGATAAAAAACCTAGATGCTTTTTTGACAAAGGATTTCTTGAGATTAAACGTTATGTTAGCTGGGAGGACTCCTATTCTCATATATGTGTAAATTTCATGGTACCAAGGATCACCGGTACTAATGATTTCACACAAAAATTCTGACTCTGGTACCTTGAATGCGGGCACGAGAAGCTGCTCTACCAAGAATTCATGTTTTGGGATGTTACGGGGGATATCTAGTAGGGATCCAATTGTTGCCATGGTGTCTGCTACTTTGTTGTTTTCTCTAGTAATCTGCTCAAATGTGATTTCAATGAAGGATTCTTTGAGACTCTCCACCAATTTATTGTATGGAGTGATTTTTTCATCCCGAGTCTGGTACTCATCATTCACTTGATTGATTATCAGCTGAGAGTCTCCATATACTCTGAGGGCCATGATGTGCCACTACACTGCTATTCTGACATATTCTTTAATGTTATTAGTGCAGGGGAATGCCAACTTGTATGATCTAGGTATACAATCCCCTTGTGGAGTGATAAAAAAGACACCAGCTCTTGATCGATGTTGTGTGTAGGAACCATCAAAATATAGTTTCCAGTGGTCGGCTATGTTAAGATTGAAGATGGATTCATCCCGAAACTCTGATATGAGTGGATTCTCTAAGTACATGGGTGCTTCTGCAAGCTAGTTTGTGATCACTTGGCCTTTGATTGCTTTTCGCTCTATGTATTCAATGTCGTACTTTGATATTATCATTACCCACTTGGCCATCCTTCTTGTGAGCATTTCTTTTGAAAGTAGGTACTTTAGGGGATCGATCTTGGCGATGAGTTTGATTTTGTGTGCCAACATGTAATGTTTATATTTTTGTGAAGCAAACACTACTGCTAGACAAGATTTTTTGATGAATGAGTAGTTTAACTCATGCCCGACCATTGTGCAATTGATGTAATAGATGGCCCTCTTTGTCCCATTTTCATCGTACTAAGCTAGGAGAGCATTGAGGGCTGTTTTTGTTGCTGATACATAGAGGATTAGTGGCTTTCTTGGAATTGGTGGCATGAGGACCAAAGGTGTGAGTAGATATTCTTTGATTTTATTAAAGGATTCCTCACACTTGTCATCCCATTTGTATGCTACTCCCTTGTGAAGTAGGTGAGAATATGGGTTTTCCTTATCTGCCAGTTGTGCTATGATTCTACAGATGGATTGAAGCCTACCTTGGAGACCTTTCAATTATTTCAATGTTTTGGGTGCCTCCATCTCAAGGATTATCTTTACCTTTGTAGGATATATTTCAATACCATTCATTGACACTATATATCTCATTAGCTTTCCTGAATGTACGCTGAAGACACACTTCTTTGGATTTAAGCGGACCTTGTATTCCTCCAACTTGTAAAAAATAGCACTCAAGGTTGCTATGTGATCTCTCTTTTTTTGTATTTTGCTAGTATGTCATCAACGCAATCTTCAAAAATTTTATGGATCATCACATGAAATATTAACGTCATGGCTCTTTGGTAGGTGGTCCCAAAATTCTTTAGTCCGAATGGCATCATATTCCAGCAGTAGGTCCCCTATGGATAAGTGAAGGCCATTTTGTGTTGGTCTTCTTTAGCAATCATTATTTGGTTGTACCCAGAGAAACCCTCCATCAGAGAAAGCATTTTGTGTCCAACAGTCATCTCCATAATCATGTCAATGTTAGGCAACAGGAAATCATCTTTCAGACATGCTTTGTTTAGATCTCTAAAATCCATGCAGATTCAAATGCCCCCATTAGGTTTTGAAACATGAACTAGATTTAATACCCACTCTAGCTAGTCAATTGGTCATATGAATCATGTTTCACGTAGCTTTTTTAATTCCATCTTGACTAGCAGGGCGATATGAGGATGCATCTTTCTTACTTTTTGTTTGAAAGGCTTCACTTTAGGATACACTGCTAGATGATGGACTACGATCTCTGGATCGAGCCCAGGCATGTCCGCATAGCTCCATGCAAAATTAACTTGTCTCTCTCTTAAGAAGGCTACTAGAAGCTGTTGTTCTTCTGATAGTAATGATTCTACATAGAATGTGATGTGTAGTGTCTCCTCTATTCCTAAGTTGACTGGGTTGCACTTTTATGCTAGAACTGTTGATTTTTCTCGGTGTAGAGCACTAAGGGGAAGATTGAATCCTTCATTCGTAGGCACCTCAAAGAGATTTTCACTATTGGATACACCCTTTCTTTTTATTTTTTTAGGATCATAGAGTGCCATAGTGTGGTTTTCACTCAAGGATCTTGAGATTATTCTTAGATTTTCACTTTTACAACTGAAGGACTCAATTATCTCCCCATATGAAGCCTGTGTGTCCAGAATGATTTCAAATCTAGATTTATGATCACCACATGGTCTTGTGTCTTGTAGTCCCATGAATTCTAAGAATGCCTCATCATTTTTTAATGTGTCAAGAATTGGTGGTCCTTGTTGGTCGTGATCGATGAGTTGAGGGTAGACTAGCTTTATCTCATGGGATTGGTTCTCAGACTCATAGGATAGGGTGTTGATCATAAGGAGTGAGGAATTCTCAAAAAGCATTGGTAGGTTAGTTATGGTATCTTCCTCATCATCGCTACTACTACAGACATCAGTTACATCAAATGTAAAATTGTCTATGACTCGACCGGTAGACACAAGTGAGCATAGTTCAGCTGGTGTTGGCTGACGGGGAGTCTTGACTACTTTAACTGGGGTATCTCGTCCATGTATGGTTATACTTGGAGGGGTACATCTGAGGCAAATATTTCTCATTCACGTCTCAGGAATGGGGGGTATTAGAAGCCCATTTTTGTTTTTTCCAATCCTTTGGTTTCTCTCATAGCCCATTGCAAGCATCATTTGCAGGCCTTTACTGTTGTTATCCATGGGTAGATCGATTGTTGGTTTGTTTTCTTGGTATAGGAGATGAGATGGGTCCTCCTCTATTACTTCTCGACTGAGATCTCCTCAACTTCTAAATCTAGAGGGGTCAACTCTATTAGTTTGGAATCATGATTCAGCTGGTTGAGGTTGCCCATGGAACCTAGGAGATTGTGGTAACTCTCCTACCATGAAAGCACATTTCTTCATTTTATAATTTCCACAGTCGTTGTCTTGGATGATGACCTTGATATCAGAGATGGCGAGGATGGAAGGAATGGAGGGTGTCTCTATCGCAGAAGTGGAAGTGAAAGTGGCTAGATCGATGTATGGAGTTGATGGACCTTCATCATTTTTAGGCACTTGGGGCATTTTATAATATTTTTCCTCTAGGTTCTTGCAGTAAGAGAATGGTTTAGGATCCCCATGGATGGTGACCTCTTGGCCTTCATATGTGAATTTGATATATTGATGGAAGGTTGATGCTACTGCTTGCATTGCATGAATCCACAGATGCCCCAGGAGGATGTTGTATGACAAGTTGAGGTCCAAGACCTGACAGGTAGTTTCCATGATTGCTAGCCCTACTTGAATAGGGAGTTGAATAGTTCCTTGAGACAACCTTTCTTGATCATCACAGGCTCTGATAGTTTTTCCTTTTCCTTTTTTGATGGAGTCCTCTAATATTTTTAGGTTCTTAATGAGCTTGAGGGAACAAATGTTTAAACCTTCACCTCCATCCACCAAGACTCTCTTGACTTTGTTCTTGTGCATTAGGACCTCCAAATGGAGTGCACAATTATGAGATGGTTTAGCGGGAAAGTCCTTATTGGAGAATGTAAGGAGATTTGGGGTAATGATGTTTCCGACTATAGCTTGGAATTGTTTTGTATCAAGATCTGCAGGGACGGTGGATGAAGCTAATTCTTCCTCAAGGATTTTCTTGTGGGTGGATGAAATTTTTAGCAACTTCATGATGGAGATTTGTGCTCGGGTTCTTTTCAACTAATCAAGGACATTATAGCCATTGGGAAAAGATCTTGGGTTGAAAGTGGATGCTCTGTTTGGTTGAGATGACCTTGCAATAGTAATTTTCTCGCCTCTTGTGGTGACTCCATAATCAACATGGGCTCCTTTGATGGTGATAGTGGTGCAATAGTCATCCAAGGATGCGACGACATGGTCGTACACATGATTTATGCTTTTGAAGGTTCCTTTTCCTTTATCATTGTTGTTGTTCCCTTTGTCATGATTAGGCATCAGATTTGTGTATATCTTGAGGTTCTGATTTCCTACTGGCTGCTCCACATTTATGATTTTTTGATCAATGAGGTCTTGGATTAGGTTTTTCAACCTCATGCAACTGTTAGTGGTATGCCCTTTGATTTTGTGAAAGTCACAGAGCTGATTTTCATTGTACGAAGGTGGTTTCATGTCTGGTTCTTGGAAATTCTCATAGGTGGGAGCCTTGATGAGGTTTTCATTTATTAATTTCTTCATGATGACCTCAAGTGGTTCCCCAAGGGTCGTGTACTTCTTCTTGGGGGAGTTTTTATTTCGTTGGTGTGGTCCCCCCTGATTGTTTACATTGTTGACCACTTGATTGTTTGGTTGTTGTGTTGCTGTGTTAGCTTGATAGTTGTTTTGATGGTAGTTTTGGGGTTGTTGTTGGGGTGTGGGTGTGTTTTCTTGAGGGGCGCTAATGACAACTTTGGCGTTGACAACACTATGGTTGGTAAATTTTTTGTTGCTTTCCAATGTGTGTGGTTTGTCGTTGTAACTGGTAGATGGGCGATTATTTTGTTGTTCAAGATATGCGGGCGATCCTCCTTATGAGATAAGGGCTTGTTCAATTTTGAGCACCTTGGAGATCAACTGGTCATGTGTGGTGATACCTTGTACTTTAAGGTGGAATTCCAAGGCTCTGTCAAGATTTGAAATGATAGTGCAAACTTGTTATTTTGGCATGACCCATTTTCTCTGATTGGCCTTGGATCACCATTATTGTAAGAAAGAAGCAAATGATTTGTTCTTACCTTGTTTCAGAGCCGATAGTTCCTCGAGAATGACAAATTTTGTGCAGTTTTGCACACACATGCCCCACTGAAAGTGGGGACCCTCTTTTTGCTCTAGCTTTTGGTGTCTTTTGGCCCCTTAAATTTATTGATTTCATTGCCTTTGGAGGTCCTTAGATGTTTATCTTGCTTGTCCAAGTCCTTCCCCCGAGTTGTGCTTCGAAAAAACAAAGTTTTGAACAAAATCCAAGATTTTCCAGTCTGCCTGGAATTTCCCATAGTCCTGTCTGCCTGGAATTTCCCGGATTGGCTTTTGGTGTCTTTTGGCCCCTTAATTTTATTGATTTCATTTCCTTTGGAGGTCCTTAGATGTTTATCTTTCTTTTCCAGGTCCTTCCCCCGAGTTGTGCTTAGAAAAAACTAAGTTTTGAACAAAATCCGGGATTTTCTAGTTTGCCTAGAATTTCCCATAATCTTGTCTGCCTGGAATTTCCCATAATCCTATCTGGCTAGAATTTTCCGGAATCCTATCCGCCTAGATTTTCCCAGATTCTGGTCTGGAGTCCGCCTGGCCCGGATTTTTTCTGGATTTTCCCCTTGGTTTGATTTCCCCGGAAGGGCCCAAATCCTGAAATTTCCCAGAATGGAAATTTTTTTGAAAATAATTATTTATTTATTTTTTCCAAAATGGAATTTTAAAAATGTTCAAAATGAAAATTTCTTGGAAAAGATGTTGAAACTAAAATTTTGAAAAATGGAAAAAAATTCTGAAAGTGGAAAGTTTCCTTATAAAAATGTAAGTTTTTTAGAAAAGGTCAAAATTTTATTCGAATTTAAGTTGGACATGTGGGCTATTAATGATGATATCTATTTTTTTAGGACTAAACAAATATTAAAAGGAGGACTTGCATATGGATTCGTGCCAAAAGAGGGAAATCTGGAAGTTTTCAATTTAAATTTTCAAAATGGGACCTGCCTAAAAATCCGTGCCAAAACTATCTATAGCTAGAGGACTTTCTGGAGGGCACGTGAATTTGATTTTGCTGGAGATCGTGGGCCGACATGGATAATATTCATGCATTTAATGCAAACCTTGTCCTATTTTTAAATTCTCCTAGCTGACCTATTTTGGGGCCAGTTATTATTGTAAAATCTAATTGGGCCGACATGTTTGGGGTTTTCTATAAATGGCGTTTGTGCCTCATTTGTAAGGGGGTGAGAGATTAGGAGAATATTTGATAGAGAGAAAATTTAGCAGTAGAGTAGAGGTAGAAGCTAGTCAATTTCTGAGCAAGTGATGTAAGAGAACATTGGAATTGTTGTTGGAGTTTGGTGATTCAATACAATTGAAGGCATTGTGATTTTCTGGTGATTTATTTTGTGTTGACTTATCTTGCATGGTTCTTATGATTCAATCTTTCAGATTGCTCAAGGTTGTTAGATTTATATTTAAATCCGATTCAATGATGTTTATGATTTAATGTTTGAAGTGTTTGCAGCAATCCCTGGTCTATACTTTTTGTAGCTAGCTATTTGTTAGTTGCTTTGAAAAGTTAGCTTGGACCTTTATATTCATTGTGCTTGGTTCAATTATGGAGATTTATTCATTTCAACTGCAATTGGGTTGTCTTGGGTGAATGTTCATGATCTGAAAATCTTTAAAACCTTAGAAGATTGCACTGTTTCTGTAAGATTGCAGATTTATCTTGGTCAAGTAGAGATTGGCTTTGTTGGGATTGGTCCATTTCAAGTGTTTATCATTTGCATTGTTAGTCTTAGAAATAGTTTAGATTTAGAAATTTCTCTGAACCCTTATCTCTTTTGTTGTTTATTTTGAATCTGGGTTAGTTTTAGGATTGAAAGCATCACCATATTGTTGCATCTGATGAAAATTCACTTCCAACATTGTTCATTTGTAAGGCCCCTTGTGATTACCAACATTTTCACATGTTATCTGAGTTGTTTGTGCATTGTCAAGACTTGACACCTGAGAGACCTTGGGGTGATTTTCAGTAACTTGTTGAAAATTACCTTTCAAGAGAGATAGAATGTTGCATTCTGTCTGAGTTGTTGCTGTGCAGAAAACACCATCAACAACAACCATACCGATATTGAATGCATAGTTTTTGATGAATGCGTCCACTATCTCTTGGAACTTCTTGATTCCTAGACTGAGGCGAGAGAACTACTCAATGGCTTGGCTAGCCAAAATTCTAGGAAATAACCACATCAAATATGTATCATCATATGCAACTTCCATGTAATGAACTTGGAATTACTTGATGTGATCTTTAGGGTTTCCCATCCCATGATATTTATTGAATTTGGGGATCTCAAATCCCTTTGGGAACAGTTTCATTACAAGGATTTTGTCAAATGGGTAAGGATACAAGTTACTGGGTGTTTTTATGGTTTTCCCTGATTGGAGATCAAGCACTTGTTGTGAGACTAACTTGATTTGCATTGCTACATCATTTTCCAGGTCAGGGGGTGGGATGAAGGTGTTCTATGGTGGTTCACTTGTTGGCGGGATGGGTGAATTGGTTGTTGTGTTGATGGATAGTGCTTGCACATTCTGTTGCACCAAGTATGCTTGTACTTGTTGTTGTATCAACAATGCTTGTTGTTGGTCCTACTACTGTTGCGCTAATAGTGCTTGTTGTTGTTGCACCAACAATGCTTGTTGTTGGGTTGCTAGTTGGGTTGCTTCTTGTTGTTCTTGGTATTACTTCAGTGCTTGCTGATATGCTTGGTGTTGGGCTACTTGTTTTTGTGTGAGATATTGTGCTTGTATATGTGCTTTTTGACCTTGGTATTGGGCTTGTGCCTGAGCTTGAGCTTGTGCTTGTGCTTGTTGGGCTTGGTATTGGGCTTGAGCTTGAGCTTGTGTAGCCTGTGCAGCTTGTGCAACTTGTGCAGCCTAAGCAGCTTGTTGTTGTTGTTGTTGTTGCAATAAGGCTTGGGCTTGTGCAAGCCATTGTGCTTGTTGTTCTTGTTGTGCTTGGTGTATGGCTTGAGCGGCTTGTGCTACTTGAGAAACTTGTTGTGCAGTTTTTCAATTTTGGATTTGTTGAAGTGCCTTTTGATAAGCAGCTTGTTGAGTCACTTGTAATGTAATGATATATTGATTTGATGTATTTGAGTTTGGTGGTGGTGGTGGTGGAGGTGGATTTGGAATGGTGCTTGTTGTGGTCATGAGAGGCACTGTCATATTGATGAGTGGGTTTGGAGTGGTGGATGGTGCAATCAATATGCTTGGTACTTGTGAGACCATGTTTTCAGATGTTTGGGGGATGTTTTATGATGTGGTGATTTCCTGTGTAGTTTCGATCTATTATTGTGATGATGATGACGAGATGGAAGGATTCTGTATGATATTTTGATTAATGATCAGAGGGTTGATTTGATTTTGTTGATTTCCATTTAGTAAAGGGGGAATTCCTAAACTGAGAGGTGATGTGGATATTGAGGGCAATGGTGGAAGTGGTGGAAATGTGAGTGGCATACTCCCTTGAGGAAGTGATGAAGATGTAGTGTCAAAGATGCCTCCTGGTCCAAATAAGTCTCCTCCTTGCGAGGTTGTGGGGAGAGAAGTTTGAGGTGTTGAACGAAAGGATGATGATGACGGGTCATTGGGATCATGGAAAGTGAGGGGAACATATGTATGTAATGTATTTTGGGGTACAGTTTTCCACAAGATGGTGTTTGCATCCAAATCTTGATTGTTTACAAGGGGATGTGTTTGTAGTGCATTGAGAAATGTGCTTCCCTTGTTTGTTAACAATGGGTTGAGTTGGAGCAATGGATGATTTAATTTCTGGGATGGTTTGAGTGATATTTTGAATTGGAGGTGTAGATGAAATGGGGGGTATGGATGAAATTGGAGGCATGACCCCAAAAAGTGGTTCCACAATGGTGCTCACATTGAAATCGGAAGGGAGTTTAGCCCCTTGTTTTGATAATTCAAGCATGTATAGTGAGGGATTGAGTCTCATCATGATGTTGATAATTCTATGATTCTCAGGATTTTGGACCATTTCGACAATCTCATCTTGTGTCATTCCAAAGGGATTATTGGTAAGATCCTCCACTTGAGCTTCCTCTTGAGGATTTTGTGATGATGGAGGAAATTTAGTTAGAGGATTGCTTGATTAACAAGATTCATTTCAAAATTTGTTTGAATTAGAACACTTGAAGTGGATGTTTCTTTGTTGGCTTCCATGTTCCTCTTGTATTGAGATCTAGTTTGAACTATAAAATAGGGATCAATTTTTCAAGGATGTGGGAGATGAATCTCTAATTCTTTGGATTGATCTAACTTTAGGTACAAAAGAGAAAATTTAGGGTGTTTAAGGATCAAAAGATTAAATTATGAAGTTTGTGAAAGATGGGTGATATGGATGATTAAACTCTTAGAAGATCTTGAGGGGATGCTAGACTTTTGGGACTTTCTTGGATATTTTGATTTGTTTGGATTTTGATTGTGGATTTTTTGATTTTTTTGATTTTTATTTTCCTTAATTTGGATTGATTTTGGATAATAAACAAATAGATCCCAAGGTGTTGGATGTTATCTATCGGATAGACTTTCTCATAAGATGATAATTTGACTAAGTGTAGGGAGAAGGATTCATCTACCCACACTTATTCAAACAAGATGATAATTTAACTAAGTATATGAAGAAGGGTACATCTACATATAGCTAGCTAAATAAGATGATTTGATAATTTGACTAAGCACATGAAGAAGGATGCATTTACACATACCTAGCCAAACAAGATGATTTGATGTTTTGATTCAAGGTTTTTGATTGATTTTGATTTGCCAAAAAAGTCTAGCATGAAGGATGCTTTCAATATTTTTCAAGAATTGTTGGTGAGATGATTTGGGTTGATGTTTGAAAGATGGATGAAAGTTGTGATTTTGATCCTAGGTGTACCTTAAAGGACTCTTCCTTACAAGCCCTTGATTTTGAAGAACATGCTTTACTCGAAACAAGATATTCAAATTCTCGAAAAAGATTCGGATTTTGTTGACAAAAAAACGCATACAGGTTGGGATTGTTTCTTGAAGCTTTCTTATAAAAGTTGAAAAGCAATCTTCGTCTAAATTTGTAGAGCATTGAGAGACAATTTTGATGTTCGTTTAGACTAAGAGATTTTGTTTTTGGTTTTTGGATTTTTGATCTTGTGTAAAATCATTAGAGACACATGTGTGAGGTTCAATTGTTTTTAGCTTTGCTTAGTGACTTCTTTTTACCACAAACACTTCTTGATTAACTTTCTTCAAACTAAAATTTCTAA
The DNA here is from genome assembly GCA_007258455.2 of Sequoia sempervirens. NCBI lineage: Eukaryota > Viridiplantae > Streptophyta > Pinopsida > Cupressales > Cupressaceae > Sequoia > Sequoia sempervirens. Next base: position 62,154,946 of record VDFB02086081.1, on the reverse strand, counting down.
TGTCTCAACTTCTTATCCTCCCATAAAGTGTATTATGTGGAAATAATGGAATTTAAGGAACAAGTTCCCTACTGTTGACTTTAGTAAGCAAATTGAGATATAAATCCAAGTGTTTAGAAATCGCTAAGGATAGAATCCTAAGGGTAAGCAATAACACTCGAATTTAGTCAATTGTATTTGCTTCCTAAAGGGTTTGAAGTTTTGATGACAATGTTAAATGTTTTTTTCCCAATTTTTATGAACAAGAAAAGTGTTTTGTAGCCAAGGACAAGCAAAACCTATGGATATGAAAGACTCTATATGTTGAGTCCCCACGTGGACAAGTCCAGCTACGCTTATTATTAGCGAATGGTTATATGCTTGACCCCACTGGCTCCCCTCCACAACACTCACTTATACTGGGAAACCAAGCATCAACACCCATGAAACTCCCATGGAATACTTTCCATTTCTACTAAAAAATGTAAAAGTGTGGGGCGGCTTCAGAACGACCATTCCTGCACCAACAAATAGATAGGGATTTTGGCCTTTTCTACACAAGGGTTTTTTTAATTCGGACTTTCCATTCATAGGGATTGATCCATGTGGAGAGAGACCATTGCTTCCCTTCTCATTGGAACCAACCACGTGATATTGGCCTTTGTTCCAATATCCACACTTATATACTGGCTGGAAATACACTTGGCTTTAGCATGTTACCGGTTGAGTCATTCCCTTGGGTAATTTCTTTTTCCCACAAGGCAGGCTCTCTAGGATAAATAAAAGTGACCAAGTAATATTCGTAACTCGATCAATATTTTTTGTAACACAAAGAGAGAGAATGTATGCAATACCCTCCACTCACACTTGAAAGATGTTTTGTTCAACTTTAATCCAAAACAAAATGTGGAGGCAATTAATTTACCCAATGTAAGATCAACAAAAGGCCTTTTGATTCTCAAGATCTCCGTGAGGTATGAGAGAAGTGCATACATCCTTTCGATGGTATTAATTTGAGTAAGAAATTACAAAACAAAGTAGCACTTGTTCATTTTAAGTCCGCAAAGCAATAATGACTTCTTTTTAAGAACCAATGGAAATGTGAAAATTTGCCTTTTTCAATTGTTAACCCTTAAACCAAATCTAGCGCTAAATGTAGAACCAAGATCCTAATACCTGTAAGACACAATAAATAAACACATTAGAGGAATCATTTGCAGGCCAAGATCAAAGTTCCCCATAAAATCCATTAGCGAAGTTCAAAATAGGAATGAAAGCAAGAATACAATAAGAAAATGAGGAGATAGATCAAATCCTATTAAAAACATGCAAACTGTTGATCTTATGGGGGAGTTGGTGCCAATTTGATGTGGAAATTGGCCCTTTCCCAAATCCTATGCAAGCTTTGATGATTTGATGAAGATGTGATCCACTTGGTGATTGCTTGGCATAATAGATGAAGGATGTGCACATTTTGATGAATGTGCCCATAAATGCATATATTTGAAATTTGAAAATGGTGAAATGGCAAGGTGGATGAAGATTCAAATGGAGTAATGGCCACTTGGCTCAATGCAAAAGGACTTATAAGATGAAATAAATGTCTTGTTAGGAATATTGCTCTATTATGCCATGTTGAGAGAAAATAGGGATTTAGTGAATGAATTAAATCTATTTTCATGTGAAAGTGGAAAAAGCTAGAGGATGGGACATGAGTTAGGATTAAATTAATCAAGGGTTAATTAATTTAATGAAAGATTAGATGATGTGACAATTTTGACTTAGATTTATGGGTTGATTTAAATCAAAGATGAGAAGAATGTGATTTAGAGATTAATTAAATAAATATTTTTTATTTATTTAATTAAAGGGAATGGTGTTAGATTAAATAAAATAAGGTTTTAATTTATTTAATTTAATGAGATAGACTTTAGAAATTAAATGAAATTGATTTATTTAATTAAATAAAAAGCAAGGGTTAATTAGATCATATTGATTGTTTTAATTAACGAGGGAGAATGACTTAATCAAATAAGTGATTTATTTAATTAAGAGAGTAAAATTGATGAATTTAATCTAATAAGGGTATTCGGTTAGATGGTTAGACAGGGGGATAATTTTGGATGAAATAGTGTTAGTAATTGGGATCAAGCGTGCAATGTCAGTTGGTACATTTTATGTGTCTACACTTATAATGTTTAATTTATTATTATATGTGTGGTGCATCTAGGGGTACCTAGATGGACGTGCATCACTAGGAGTTATAATGTTGGGGCCACTTTATGTTGTATGTAACATTGGGACTTAATTGTAAAATTTAATTATTGAATATTGGGGAAAAATAAAATATAATAAAGTACCTAATATTAAATGTGGGGTCACAGGATATTGTAAGTTCATTTTTTTGGGCACATGGTTTATGTAATACCACTTGGTGTTTTTGTGGGAGCTTGTTTCTCTAAAATCAACCACAAGGGTAGATTTCTAGGGTTGGAGAGTTTGATGCAGGTTAGCAGGTTGAGCTTGTACATGTGTGAGGGTTTGAAGCATGGCATAGGATGTGTGGATTCATGCTTAGTCACATGGAATGCATGGATATCTTGTTCTTTAGAAGTGTTCATGGAGTCTCTGAAAATGTATTGTAATGGGTTTTTAATTGCTAAATAATACATGGAGTGTGGATGCTTTTGGAGGCTGGGTTTTTCCCTCTTGAGGTTTTTCCCAGGGTATATCTTGTGTCATCTTTCATGGGCATGTTGTCTATTTTCTTGCATGTTGATATTGAGTATTTATTTGCATGATTTCAGATTTTGGGTTATGTGGAAATTGTCATTAGATGGAAAACACAATGGTTTGAATTACATCGACTATAGCCATGCTCAGTCATAAAGCTATGAAATTTAATATACCATTATTGAGGTGTTTTCTTCAATCCATATAATTTTTTCTTCAATCTGCACACCAATTTCTCTTGACCTTTGACCTCAAATCCTTGTGGTTGTTCCATGTATATTTCCTCTTCCAAATCACTATGGAGAAACGTTGTTGTAACACCAAGCTATTCTAAATGAAAATATTTAGCGACCACAATACTTAAAACAATGCGTATAGAAGTCATTTTAACAACCAGAGAAAAAATCTCATCAAAATCAATTCCTTTTTTTTTTGTGCAAATCTCTTTACAACTAACCTGGCTTTAAATCTTTTCTTACCTCCATCCTCCTCTTTCAGCCTATAAACCCATTTTTTTGGTAAAGTCTTTTTACCTGCAGGCAACTTGCATAATTCCCAAGTCTAATTTTTTTTAGCAAGGAGTCCATTTCTTCTATTCCATGCTCCCACTTGTGCATGTTTTGCACACATGCCCCATTCGAAACAGGGACCCTTTCTTTCCTTCTCCTTTCTGGGTCGCTTTTGGCTTCACCTCATTTTGTGTGCCCCCATGTTGGTGTTCAAAATTGTCAATGAACCTCAAAAGAGTCATCTAAAATTTGGCCATGTTCTTTGCCCCCTAAAATTCCAAGGTCTTTAGTCTTTGTAGACCCCTGGCTGCTGTTTACCTTCATGTCTCAAAATTTCCATCTATGGGGCCCGCCGGATCTCCCCTTCCAGGTTTTCATTGCTCATTTGTCGATTCTAATGGCCATTCTATGGTGACCTTCTATCCGTTGGGTCTCGGAGCCTCTCTCACCGTGGATTTCTCTCAGAACTTTCAAAATGACTATCCATCGATGTCTTCCTAGCTATCAGGCCCCGATGATACCATAGTTGTTTTCAAATCATCTCACCTAACCTGGGTCCAACATACAAAGAAATCAATGCATACCATTAATGTAAATTAGCCTATAAATGTTGCTCTCAGCCCTTCATTTTATTTGAGGCATTCAAATCTGGGGAGAAGCAAAGTCCCCCCCTTTCATTTTTTGCTCTTTGCCTTGTTCTTGCTAACTTACTCCCTACTCACTCGATTCACTTTTTCCTTCATTTTTGATTTTTGGGACAAGTTTCTTATGGATTTGGGATGTTTTTGTGGTTCCCAAGTGAAATTCCAAGGTTTTGTTAAGTTTTGGGAAGTTGCAGAAATTTCATTTTGGGACTCTGTCGCTCCATGGCCGTTTTTGGAACTTCGTCCCTCTATGGCCATTTCCAGGACTCCGTCCCTTCCTATCTATTTTTTGGGACTCCGTCCCTCCATGGCCGTTTCTAGAACTCCATTCCTTCATGGTCATTTTATGAGGCACCATCCCTCTATGGCCGTTTCTAGGCCGTCGTGTGCTCATTGTCGTTTCAAAAGAGCGGCGACCCTTCAACTTTTCTCTTCCAAAATTCTATTTATTTCAAAATAAGTCAAATCTTGAGGAATTATGTCTTGGCACTCTTTCTCCCCCTTTTCTTATGCGCTAAAATTTAAAAATATCAAATTTTCTAGGTTTTGTGAAGTTTCAAAACTTCCCTTTCAGGCTGCCGCTCCTCCGTGGCCGTTTTCCAGGACTTCGTCCCTTCATGGACGTTTTCCAGGACTCCATACCTCTATGGTTGTTTTGGAGCCTCTGTCCCTCCATGGCCTTTTTCAAATGTCATCCCTCCGTGGCCATTTCTGGGCCTCTACCTCTCTGTGGTCATTTCTGGGCCTTTGTCCCTTCGTGGCCATTTTTGAGCCACCATCCCTCCGCCCATCATCCACCTTTCATCTGTCATTTTCCCGTCGTCCCTCATCCCATTTCCTACCATCCGCCTTCCATCGATCGTTCGTCCACCTTGCATTGTTTTCCATGTGGTGCCTGCACCCTTGAGCACGCATTAATGTTTATGGCCCAAATGAGCTCCAAATGTGGAACGATGATGAATATTATGATCTTTTGAAGATGTGTGGATGGATCTAACAAGGAGTTTGTAGGATTTGACTAACATTTTCCTTGATTTTTTTATGAAAGAACTTATGAAACTTCATTTATGCGGGATTCAAGAAAACTACCGTGGGTCTATTAGGGAGGCCCATTGAGAAAGCTAAACAAGGAAAGTACATTGCTCCTATCACCATTCATTTTATGCCCACCTTTTGTCATGGCACCCATCAACATAGTTGGAATTAGAAGCAGGCCTATGTTAAGGAAGTCAGTGACAAACCACAAAGGGTGGCCTTGAAGGTGGTGGGAGGGAGCAGTTGTTTCCTCCCTCCAAACAAATGATCATGATCCATCAGGAGCTATCTCATCAGATCATCTAACCCATTCCGCAATGATACAAATTTGCAAACGGGATGCACTTGATTCAATGAGAAATGTTTCAAATCCAACATGGGAAAAGGGTAGCTTTCAGGTAGTTTTAGCTACAATAAAAGGGAAATCAACTAGTAGAAAAAATTGCTACAATGTCTGGCCACTACAAGAAAAAACAGGCAAAAGTCAAAGATGTATTTTAAATTGCAGAAAATTGTGGGGTAGGTGAAGCCCTAGTGCAATCAAACCTGAGCCACATAATGTAATTCAATCCTAGCCATTCATTTGGGCTTTGAAAATCTATAAATAGGGGTCTCCCCCTCATTTGTAAAGGGTTGGAGAGCTGGTGTAATGACATTTTGCAATAATAGAGAGCTACATTGCATGATTTAAGGGTGTTTCTCTTGTGTTTCTTTATCATGCATGCATGGTTCTACTTCCCTATTATTTTAGTTGTTAGTTGTTTGAGTGGAAGTGGTGATGGTGATTGTTGTTTCAGTATTTGATGAATTTCCATCTCATGATTTTTGTGGTTCATTGATGATGAATCACTTTGCAAAGCTAGTTTGAGCTTCCTTCCTTTATTGCTGCAACTTAGTTTGATTACATGTGCATGATGTGTGTGTGTAATCTGAAAATCTACAGTCCTTAGAAGATTGCACTGGTTTTTTGTAACTGTAGGATCCTTTTGGCCAAGCAAAACTCAGTTTAGGGAGTTTGTCTACTGTAGCAGCCCCCATGATCACTGTTCATTCATAGTTTCAGATCCAGGAATTTCCTCTCTTCCTTTTCCTTTTTTCATTTTTTTTAATAAGTAACCTATGCTAAGGTTCATTGCACATCATAAAGCTAAATCCAATGATAAAATGGAGTTCAAGACTGTTGTTTGAACTTGCAGCAAGTGCACAACAACTGTCCCATCTTAAGAACTCTATTTGCAGATCCAACTTCTTCGCTTTGTAACTCATCTGTAAGTCTTCCTTGTGATTCCAGAAAATCACATAAAACAACTAAGATATTCCAAGCACTTTCAAGACCTGACATTAGAGACCTTGGGATAGTGTTCTATAATCTGATTATGGAATATTGTATTTCAAGAGAGGTGATGCACCTATGCATTGCTTGTGTTGAGAGGTGCATAAAAAGCACATCAACATAATTGGTGCTAGAGGGAGGGCTTGGCATGTTGAGGCTACAAAGTTGAAAGTTGGAAGTTGAAAAGAGAACCTTCAAGAAGAAACATGAGATAAGGAGATCTCTTCTAATGCTGAAACTTAAAATCAGAAAATTCTGAAGGCAAAAGAAGCTGAGTCAAAATGGAGTAGCATGTACAATTTGACATCACTCAATTGGATGCAGATTTAAAAAAGAGACTGAGGAAACCATTGCAGCAATTCACACTAGTGGATAGATGCTAGATCCATTGCACTTGTAGGCATAATGAATTGGGGTGTCTGACTTTTATGAGTAGGATTGAGAGAGTCATGCAGGGAGAAATTCCCTTTTGGGAAATCTATCATCCTTTAGTCCTTGTAGACCCAAAGGAAGAATTGCAAACCATGGCGGCTAAGGCATTCAAGGGGTTGATCCAAGAATGTTTGGGCAGAAAAGATGGACCAAGATTGGAGGAAGTAATAATGTCAAGCTGGTGCAGATTTCACAATGCACCACATTCAAAATTTACTTGTTCATCATGTGCAAACATCATCACCCAAGTCAAGGGTTGTTCAGACAAGTTGGAGCAGCCAACTGTCAAGGAGGATGAGTCATCCCATGAGGCAGATAATTTGTCAACATCTGGAGGACAACACCTTCAAGTCAGGCCAAGAAGCTTCATAGAAATAGATGTTGGGACAACAAACACTAAAGTTGAACGCCAAGAGGAAGAAGCTGATTTCAGAAGGACAACACAAAGTTGTGATGAAAATTCATTCGAAAGGGAGTTGGAAGGCCTTTCCTCTATTAAAAAAGAGAATTCCTACAATCTAGAAGAGGGGCCATTAGCAGTTGAGGATGGGTCAACAAAGTTTGCAGCAGCTCATGAGAATGTTGTAAATTAGAAAGAGGAAAATCAGCAAGAGGAGAGGCATCGCAGCCTTGCAAAAATAGAAAATTATGATGAAGGCATAAGTGGAATTAGATTGGAAGACCTCTCCATAAACGACAATGATTGAGAATCTGAAAATGCAGATTTGGAGTGGGAACAACTATAGCTCACGACTATTCGCCATCCAACTTCCCTCCCAAGTTATGATGAGGACCCGATCATGGATAGATATGACCAACTCGTTGCTAGGTTGGAAAAGGATTGGTCTGAGTTGAGATATCAAGTAGATTTGGAAGTGTTGTTACTCCCGAATTGGTGTAGACTCCATGATTCATCAAAATCCGAGTTTGCATGCAAGCTATGCAAATAAGTTGTCCAACAAGTTAGAGGATGAGTGGAGCAGCCAAGCGCCCAACCTCCTCTACTTGCTACCTAGATCGAAGTAGAAGATCAAGAGCTAGAACCAAATGACAACTCAATTGAAAGCAAACCTCAAGAAGGCGTTAGGAAAGCAAAGCAATCCCAAGCTTCTGAACGACAGAGTGGAGCAGATGGGAATGTTGTCCAATAGTCATCCAAGGTCCTCCCCCTGTAGAACAATTGTATGCGATGGATGATAGGATTTGTAGAATAGTTTTAGGGGTGGATTGTTCAGTGTACATTGATCCCCTTGACAGACCAATGTCTCCTCCTATTTTCCTCCCACTTGGAACCATGCCACAAGGATATATCAACACAACAAAGGAGTACATCCCATATGTTAGCAGCGATGAAGACATACCACTTGAACCTCTTGTTGATGAAACATTGGAGCCCCCAGAGTGTGAGAGGGGTTCCTTCTCCATTTATAGCAAAAATGACCAAGGTGAAGTGATCGAACATCCTGATGAGACACATGCAATAAAAAAGGAAGAAGATAAAGGTGGGGTTGTTCCAATGACTTCCCGCAAGTATTATGCACCCAACCAACTACAAGATGCAACTTGGATTCCTTTCGTTGTGATCATTGTTGTTTCCCCTTCACATTCAGGGAGCTACAATAGGATAGATTCGTCGATTTCATTGTCCCACAACATTGAACACCACATAAATAAGGACAACACTTGGGAAAGGAAGTGGGACAACGTGCTGCGTTTTGAGGACAACAATCAAGTGGACACTAGGTTTGTAGAAGATCAACGAGATGAAGTCTATCTTCTTGAAGAACAACTGATAGGGGTTTTCGATCCCATTCTCCCTGCCTTATGCAGGCTTGATGCCTGAAATGTTGCACGATCCTGTGCCACCCTCTGAGACAGCCGATGCAATGATCGACGATGTAGTTCTTGCTCTCGATTGTCAAATGCTACTACCTCCATGTGACGACATCCACATTCTATCCTTCCTTGCTCCTGTTGATTTTCATAACTGCAATTATGTTTTTGATTATGGGAATGAGGGGAGACAAACTTGCTTATGGATCAACCATGGGTTCAACAAGCCTCCTCAATTGTTGATTTTCCCTAACCGTGTGATTGGACTTGAGTACTACAACGTTGAATTTATTTTTTTAGAATATAAAGATAAATTTACATGGTTAAGAATGATAATGATCGCCTGTTTGCTTATGTATGCACTGCAAAATCCAATGAGCGTTGATGTCAGATCACCTTACTTGAACATAGTGCTTTGTAAATATCTTTGTATATAGTTCATTTTGAGTAGTGTAGTTCTTTTGTATATACCTCACTTTCCTACTTTTGTTTGGTTGGTTGGTCTGTCGTAGGTTGTTTGCTTTAGAGTAGTTTCCCTTTTGTTTGCCTTTGTTGTACTGTTTTGGTTAGTTTAGGTGTTTGCTTTTCCTTTTCCTTCATTTGCTTTTTGTTTTCTCTCACTTTTTTGTTGCTTTGCTCGGGATCCCTCTGCTTTTAGCTAGGCACATCTGTGTGCACAACAACCATCCTTATCACCTGGGGTTGTTTTATGCATTTCTTTGTTAAACTCTAATCAAGTTTTTAGAGTGGATGGTGAGGATCTTCTATTAGTGTCAAGTGATCTGGGTGTTTGATTTAAAGAAGATAATTTGTTGGTTTAGTTTGACTCTATTGTTTTATGAAACCTTATATCTTTTACACACTTTAAGAACTTAGAGGTCGCTATAGATCCTTTGCGAGGTCTAGTTAAGTGAAAAATCTAAAATTATGCTTCAACGCCACTATGATTCTTAGCCTTTATTGAGAGCCTCATTGCTTACAGGTTGAAATAAAAGAACTAAAAAGATAAAAAATCAAAAGAAAGAAAGCATTGAAAATTAAAAGAAAGAGAAAATTCAAATTTTTGGAGGTATCCGAGCAACTTTATTGGGGCTATGGACGCCTGATCAGCAGTAGAGCAATGTTTGGGAGAATCACAGCGACAACCTCGTTGGGGCTATGGAGGCCTGACTAGAAGTGAGGCAATGTCCCAGATACTTTTGGAGTTAGAATAAATTAGGTACCTTAACTTGATGGAGCTTGGGTTCCTATAGCAACTGAAGGATGGGAATTAATGCAATTGCACACACTTGGATTTTCAGCATACTATAGGTTGGGTTGGCTAGTGGTTTTGATCCTTTGGTCAGGTGTCTAGTTTGTTTTCCCTAGTGTGAAGATCAGAACCAGATATTTTGGGTTCATGATTACAATTTGTCATCAAATGCTCTGGATCATTTCCCCTGTGAGTCGCCATTTTTTGTGCATGTTTTGCACACACACCCCATTTGAAATGGGGACCCTCTCTTTCCTTCTCCTTGCCAGGTCACTTTTGGCTTTGCCTTGTTTTGTGTGCCCTCATGTTGGTGTTCAAAATGGTCAACAAACCCCAAAAGAGTCATCTAAAATTTGGCCATGTTCTTTGCCCCCTGAAATTCCAAAGTCTTTAGTCTTGGCGGGTCTCCAGCTATTGTTTTCCTTAATGTCTCAAAATTGCCATCTGTGGGGCCCGCCAGGCACAGTTCGTCGGATCTCCCCTTTTGGGTTTCCATTGCTCATTTTCCAATTCTAATAGCCATTCAGTGGAAGCCTTCCATCCATCAGGTCCTAGAGCCTCTCTTGTCAATTTCTCTTACAACTTTTGAAATGGCTATCCTTCAACGTCTTCTCGGCTACCAAGCCCCGATGATACCATGGTTGTTTTCAAATCATCTCACCTAACCTAGTTCTACCATAAAAGGAAATCAATGCATACCATTAATGGAAATTGGCCTATAAACATTGCTCTCGACCCTTTATTTTACTTGGGGCATTTAAATCTGGGGAGAAGCAAAGTTGCCCCCTTCCATTTTCTACTCTTTGCCTTGTTCCATCTGACTTGCTCCCTACTCGCTTGATTCATTTTTTCCTTCATTTTTTACTCTGAGGACAAGTTTTCTATAGATTTGGGATGTTTTTGTGGTGCCTAAGTGAATTTTCAAGGTTTCATTAAGTTTTGGTAAGTTGTAGAAATTTCATTTCAGGACTCTGTCCCTCCATGGCTGTTTCCGGGGCTTTGACCCTCTATGGCCATTTTCTGGGACTTTTTCCCTCTGTGGCCATTTTTTGGGCCGCCATCCCTCTGTGGCCATTTTTGGGCCATTGTCCCTATGTGACTATTTTTTGGGACTTCGTCCCTTCGTGGTTGTTTTCCGAGGCGTTGTCCCTTTGTGGCTATTTCTGGGCCTCCATCGCTCCGTGGCTATTTCTGGGCCATTGGAACTTCCCTTCCAAGCTATCATGTGCTCATTGTCATTTCAAAAGGGCAGTGACCCTCCAGCTTTTCCCTTCCAAACTTCTACTTTTTTCGAAATAAGTCAAATCTTGAGGAAGTATGTCTTCGCACTCTTTCTCCCCCTTTTCCCATGAGCTAAAATTGAAAAATCTCAAATTTTCTAAGTTTTGTGAAGTTTCAGAACTTCCCTTCCCAATCGCCACCCCTCCGTGACCGTTTTCCAGGACTCCATTCCTTTGTGGCCATTTCGGGGACTCTGTCCTTCTGTGGCCGTTTTTGGGCCATTGTCCCTCCATGGCCATGTCTGGGTCTCCGTCCCTCCATGGATGTTTCTGGGCCACCATCCCTCCATGGTTGTTTTCGGGCCACCGTCCCTTCGTGGCCATTTTTAGGCCACCATCCCTCTACTTGTTGTCCACCTTCTGTCCATCGTCTGCCAACCATCCACCGTCCCCCCGCCCATCATTTTCCTTTCGTCTATTGTTTGTCCATCGTTTGTCATCTGTTGTCCACTGTGTGGCACCCGCACCCCTGAGCACACATTAATGTTTATGGTCCAGATGAGCTCCAGATGTGGAACGATGATGAATATTATGATCTTTTGATGATGTGTGGATGGATTTAACAAGGATTTTGCAGAATTTGACTAATGTTTTTCTTGATTTGTGTATGAAAGCACTTACGACACTTCATGTATGCAAGATTCAAGAAACCTACCGTGGGTCTATCAAGGAGGCCCATTAAGAAAGCTAAACAAGGGAAGTACATTTCTCCTATCACCATTCATTTTATGCCCACCTTTCCTCGTGGTACCCATCAACAGAGCTGGCATTAGAAGCAGGCCTATGTCAAGGAAGTCAATGACAAACCACAAAGGGTGGCCTTGAAGGTGGTGGGAGGAAGTAGTTGTTTCCTCCCTCCAAACAAACAATCACAATCCATCAGGAGTTGTCTCATCAGATCATCTAACCCATTCCACAATGATACAAATCTACGAATGGGATGCACTCGATTGGATGAGAAATGTTGCAAATCCATCATGGGAAAAGGGCAACTTTCAGGCAGTTTCAGCTACAGTAAAAGGGCAATTAGCTAGAAGAAAAAATTGCTATAGTTTTTGGCCACTACAAGAAAAAACAAGGAAAAGACAAAGATGTATTTCAAATTGTTGAATATTGTGGGGTAGGTGAAGCCCTAGTGTAATCAAATTTGAGTCACACATTGTAATTCAATCCTAGCCATTCAGTTGGGCTTTGGAAAACTAGAAATAAGGGTCTCCCTCTCATTTGTAAAGGGTTGGAGAGCTGGTGTAAAGACATTTTGTAGTAATAAAGAGCTACATTGCATTATTTATGGATGTTTCTCTTGTGTTTCTTTATTATGCATGCATGGTTCTCCTTCCCTATTAGTTTAGTTGTTAGTTGTTTGAGTGGAAGTGGTGATGGTGATTGTTGTTTCACTATTTGATGAATTTCCAGCTCATGCTTTTTTGTGGTTCATTGATGATGAATCACTTTGCAAATCTAGTCTAAGCTTCCTTCCTTTATTGCTACAACTTAGTTTGATTGCATGTGCATGATGTGTGTGTGTAATCTAAAAATATACAGTCCTTAGAAGATTGCATTGGTTTTGTGTAACTGTAGGATCCTCTTGGCCAAGCAAAACCCAGTTTAGGGAGTTTGTCTACTGTAGCAGCCCCCATGATCACTGTTCATTCACAGTTTTAGATCTAGGAACTTCCTCTCTTCCCTGCCCTTTTTTCCTTTTTTTTAATAAGTAACCTATGCTAAGGTTCATTGCACATCGTAAAGATAAATCCAATGATAAAATGGAGTTCAAGATTGTTATTTGAACTTACAGCAAGCGCACATCAACTCTCCCATCTTAAGAACTCTATTTGCAAATCCAATTTCCCCGCTTTGTAACTCATTTGTAAGTTTGTCTTGTGATTCTAGAAAATCACATAAAACAACTGAGATATTCCAAGCACTATCAAGACTTGACATTAGAGACATTGGGATAGTGTTCTACAATCTGATTGTGGAAGATTGTCTTTCAAGAGAGCATGATGCACCTATGCACTGCCTGTGTTGAGAGATGCATAAAAAACACATCAACACCATTCAACTTTGGTATCACCTGCATAGCTTCATCATAACATTTTGGTTCACCAACATCAGTTAATAAAATAGAATACAAGGAGGTAGAAAATCTTTCTGGAGGTCTACTTATCCTTGAAGATCGTCTAACATTCACTAGAGTTTCTGGTATTTGTTATTGTTATTGTTGCAAAACATGAGGAACCACTGGAACATCGTTGTTTGGTGTATCATCCAAAACTACATAATCATTTTCTTACTCTTCATGTTGCTACAATTGATCTTTGTACAACACTTTCTCATGAATATGTCATCCTTGCTTCTCACAATTTTTTGATTTTCAAAATCCCAAATCCTATAACCAAATTCATCAATGACATATCCAACACTAATTGCATTTTGTACTTTCTTAATTTACTACTTTAAGCCCTTAGGCATATAGCCCCAATTCCTTTCATAAGTTCTATGTTCCCAGATTGACACAAGGAACAAACTAAAATATTCCACCAAAAATCCAGCCACAACCATAAAATTTACAAGAATAATTTTTTCCAAACATTTTGGCTCCATTGTTGGGGAAAGGAATTAAAGACCTAAAAAACTAGTAATTTAAGCTAGGACCACTGTGTCGAGGGGAAATCTCGCATAATTATTGACCCTAATTAAGCAACTACCCTTGGTTTGCATTGTAATAGATCATATTAATGAAGAACGTCCTTATAGAAAAACAAAAGTTTATTCTTTAGAGGATGCTAGTAAGACTACTACATTATGATCTCTTCCAATAGATATGGCAGGTGTGGAATTCAGTGAAGAACTTGTTTACTATATGGCTCCATGGAGGCCTTGGCCTCCATGAACTATGCCCCCAATGATGAATAACCTCTATACACCTCATGATGTAGGGCCTAGTAGTCAACTTGGTCCTTTTCTTTCTCAACCAAGATGGTATGGAGGGTGGAAACAACCTCCACCATATTCATAGTGGAAAAATTAATATGCTCCTCAACCTTGGCAACAAGAGTGGAGGATGCCACCATCAGAGTTTCTACAATATTTGTCTTATCCCTCTCCACCTTTGGTTACTCCAAACCAACAACCACCACAATTATTACCACCAATATCATCTACATCCAATAATCCACCATCCAACCCATCACAACCACCAAAGGAAACACCAATGCTTGCACAACCATCTCCAAGCCCAAAAACAAGGTGGCACAACTGATATATAATAATGAGGTGGGAGGATATCCAACCTACCTTGTCAATACACTAGACCTCAATAGAGAGCAATAAAAGGTTGGGTAAAGCTCTTTAGGGACCCACCATTACTGAAGTAGATGATTCACTACAAGAGCTTGAAGAAAATCAATATGAACAAAATGAGCCATCTAAGTTGCCTCCATATCTTGATTGGTTTTAGTCCCATCCAACCCAGAAGGAAATTCCTAAGCCAAAATTCGATATTGGAAATGAATTAAGAAATGTTGATATTAAAATTCCTCTTTTGTAGATAATCAATGACATCCCTATGTATATGAAGATAGTTTGAGACTTGTGTACCCGAAAGCAAAAGAAGAAACAAAACCCAAAGACTGCAAGTTTGGGTAACTTGTTGATCTCATCTTGGAAAATATTTCAATTCCCAAGTATTCCGATATAGATTTGGGCACAAATTGGTCACATTATTATTCTAAATATCTTAAATGATTTAGGATTTTTCATAAACGTCATGAAAAATGAAACCAAGGAGAAATTATATATTCAAGGACTTAAGCCTACATGTACAGTCCTACAAATGGCATACCGATCCTTAGTTAAACTTGAAGGTATGATAGAGGATGTGTTTATTTCTTTTGCTTATTGGGAGTGTCCTACTGATTTTATGATTTTGCAACCCAAAATAAAGCTGGGAGGATACCCTCTAATCTTAGGGAGAACATGGTTGGTTGCAATAGATGCTTTTATCAACTTTCAATTAGGTAATATGGTTGTTTCTAATGGAGAATAGAAGAAATAATTGAATTTGTACCCACTATTGCAACCACTATTAGAGAGTAAAGATCACCTATGGGTTGAAAGTGATTGACAGGAACCACTACCCATTCTAACCATTGATCAAGCCTTTGATATTGAGGAACTATTAGAGGATACTATTTTTTCCAATTTCTTTCAAAATCGATACGTGTTTGATATTTTGGAAAGATTTGTTTTTCATTCATGTATAGATAATTGTCCATTTGGGAACTTTCCTCTGCTAAGTGATTCATAATCACTTCAAAATTTTATTACATTGCACCAATTGCTACCACATAATTGTGCATATAGTCCATTTTTTCTTTCTAACACATCTTCACCATCTACTTCACAAGTACATGCTATAAATTTACCTAAAAAATATCAAGCAATGGAAATTATACCAAGACGTGCTCTTACTATTAATCCACATTTAAGTGATTCACAAATTCAATATTTAATTTCCATGTTAAGGAATCATAAGACTGCATTTGCATGGGAATATCAATATATGTGTGGCATACACCCAAATATGTGCATACTACATATACATAGAAGAAGGTAGGCATCCTATTAGGCAGCAACAAAGAAGATTGAATCCTATTTTGCATGAAATAGTTAAAGAAGAAATGCAAAAATTATTAAATGTAGGATTTATTTATCTAATTTCAGATAGTCAATGGGTTTCTCCATTGGTTGTGGTACAAAAAAAGAATGGTAGGTGGAATATTTGTGTTGATTATAGAGCTCTCAATAAAGATACTAGAAAGGACACAATATATTATAATCAGTTATAATGTTTGATACAGAATGGTGACCTCACTGTCCAAGGACTCACTATCCAAAAAGAGAATGGATCACTACCGATGGTTCACTACCAAAGGGCTCACTGCCTAGATCAGAAAGAGATAGAAGGGAGGCTCACTACCAATGATGAACTGCTAATAATGCATATGATATATGCTAAAGATACAATTCCACTGAAGCTTATTGACTTAACACACTTCATACTTCACCTCAATTATAATGCACACTTCTCTCTGCACCAAATCTCGCACTCACACTCTACACATCTTACATCCTAACACAAGGAATTAACTTTGTATATATATATATATATTGCAACTATCCAAAAGATCAATTAGGATGACCTAATTAGATATAACGTGCACAACATAACCTGTCGGCCCAAAAGACCAATACACATGCCTAGAGAAATAAACCAAAATGTGTACACCACCAAAATAGTTCAGCTTGACCCATAATCACTCCTATGATACTACTCTATACATAATTCAACTTTACATGGTCCTAAAACTTGAGGTTGGCACCATTAGTGAATTAACAACAGAATAAACAAACTATTCACTCACAACTCATCATGCAAACCACAAAAACACTTGCCACTTGGAAAGTACACACTATTGACATCCACAAACACTTCCTCAAGTTTGCACAACAAAATATTCATCTACGGTGGAATACAGAGCATTCCAACATACATTCTACACCATTAACTCAGTCACAACTTAGTTGATACTCTATCAACAATATCTTCAACTACGAAAGACATCAAGTCATGAAACTCTAGATTTAGACACTTCTAACCTGGATCACTATTACCTCATGTGAATGGTGATCCTAAACCTACACAAACACAAAGAACAAACACATTATTAGTCCAATATGCAATTTAGAAACAACATTCCTCATGAAATTCATTTGAAACATAAAAACAAGAAATAAGTAAATAACACAAGTAACAAAGCTATTAAATCCTATTTTAATTTCCAAACTCTCAATCCCATGGGGGAATTGGTTCCATTTTGATGTTCCCAATTCCTTGTAAGCTTGATGATCAATGGTGAAGATTTGATGCTCCTTGATGAAATTTCTCCATAACCTAGCTATGAAATTATGAAAATGGATGAAATGGATGAACTTGATTCAAAACATGAAGATGCTAACTTTGCACAAGTTGTGGATGAGAATGCCTATGATTTTGGATGAACTTGTGGATCTAAAATCAATAAGAAAGCCTTCTATTTATAGAAGACAAAGATGGAAGAATAGGAAAAATGGAAGAATGTGGGATCAAACACCAACCAATAACACAATGCCACTTGTCAAAATTTGAGTGGACAAAGGTGGAGCACATTTGGATGAATGTGCACATTAATGCAATTAGGTGAAATTTCAAGTTTTGGGAAGTGACAAGTTGGAGGGAGAGAAGAAATGAATTAAATGACACTTGGCTCAAGAAAAGGACATGTAAGAGGCCTTTAATTCCTTGTTGGATGGACAAGTACTTTTGGGGGGAGATTTCAAATTTGGGGAATATTCCATCCTTTGATGTATTTTTGAATGAAAAAGGAAGATTTATAAATTAATTAAATTGATTTTCATGAGCAAGTTGCAAAAGCTAGAGGATTTGATGGATTAGGATTAGGATTAATCAGGATTTGATTAATTTAAATGGAGCTTAGTTAATATAACAATTTGATTTAGATTTTATGATTTAAATAAATCAAAATGAGAGGAATAATGATTTTAGAATTAATTAAACAAAGTTTGATTTATCTAATTAAAGAGAATGGTGTTAGTTTTAAATCAAATAAAGATAAATTTATTTAATTTAAATGAGATGAATTTAGAGATTAATTAAATAAAATGAAATATTTAATTAAAAGAGGGACTATAGGATTAATTAAATAAAGATTATTTAATTAAATGACTAGCAAAGGAGATGATTTAGGACGAACTAGTGTTAGTAATCAGGATCAGATGTATAGGATTAATCAATATATTTTTTCGTGTCTACATTTTTCCCCTCTTTGAAGCAATGTACCCGCTGCGTAGGTTCAAAGAATAACCTTGCCAAGATCAAAATTCAAAAAAAAATTATCTTTTTCATATGCCCCACTGCTGCCCCAGCGAACGAATTATGCTGGTATACTGCCCCCTCGAGAGATTGCACAAAAATTTGGATTTTTGGGTGATCTCGCGAAAAAAGAGGGCAAGCTACCTAATGGGTCCAGAAAGGCTCAAGGATTCCAAAACACAAAATAACGATGCAAAACGAGCCTTGGTTGGATGAAAATGGGATCGAAGGTCCAAAACCCTAGTTGGAAAGTTATATAGGGTAAAAAAAACCCTAACTTTCATGCTTAAATATCCCTTGAGGGGTCACTTTCAATTCATTTGCACATTTAGCCTTTAGAGATTTAAAAATTTTGAGCTCTGACCCTCATTCGAGATGGGGCAAAGAGTGTTTCCCTGTCACATTTCAGAGCGAGTACGAGTGTACCAGTGACTACCAGGTGCAGGACCACCGATATGTGACCCTACCCCACCTTTTCCTTTCAATTTTTATGCAAATTAAATAGTGTCAAAATGCCAAACAAGTCCAGTGGTGCAGTTGGGTGTTGTTGAAAGGGTTAAATCAACATTGCGCAACCTTAAACAACGATGCTATTGAGTCCTGAGATGTTGTGTCGTAGTTTAGAAATTAGGGTACAAACTCCAAATCACATCACATATGCAAATGGTGTCACAGCGGTCCAATTAGGAATTTAGGCTTTTTGGCCAAATTGATGCGTGGTCAAACTATGATGTCACGACGAAGTTTGGAGCTTCCAAAAAGTGACACATTTGCAAACAATGACGCCTTTTTTGTTTTAGTTATGCAAACTTCAAACAAGATCCCAAACTTTTATGAAACTTCACACTTTGACTTTACTGGTGTAGGAGGACATGGAGCTCATCCATTGGCATGAGCATCGATCCCCAGTACTGAGAAAATTGACTAGATTGCATGAGTTTCTTTAGGAGCACCTTGGGGCGATCAGGCTATGGTACATTGCGTATGCACCCACCATTAGGACACACCTCAAAATGATGACCGCACTAGCTGAGAGGTGGCATAGTGAGATGTCATATTTTCACTTTCCCACCAGTGAGGTGACTGTCACCCTAGAGGACATATGGCATATTCTTTGATTGCCCATCCATGGAGAGTGGGTGATTTATGATATGGACACTAGGACAGATGCCTACTACGAGGTTATGGGACTTGACAAGATTATTTTTTCTGAGGGCCAGATCGAGCTTGAGTGTTACAGAGGTCGAGTGTCCACCTTGTGACTAGTTGTTGCAGCAATCATTTTAGGACTGGTAGCTCCAGATCGGCGGGGCAAGTACTTCAGCCCAGGATAGGGTTTAGCTTGGGAGCGAATGCTCCACAAGAGGGATTTCTTTGCATGGGGACCAGTGATGTTGGCCTTATTTTATCATGATTTGCACGAGTTCACCTACTACAAAAGCAGGGCCATTGGAGCCGGGGTGACACTTCTACACATTTGGGCCTGGGAGCACATTATTGTGCTTTGCCCTCGAGTTATAGTTGTTGATGTGGAGCCAGATGACCCAACAGTCTAGAGATACAAGGGTGGTCTAACTTTTTAACATACAGGATGGGCTAGCATCCCCTACTAGAGGAGGGTGATCAACAAGATGACCACTTTCACTTGGAGGCCTTGGCTCAGGATGCCCGCATGGTATGATGACGTACAACAACTTTTCTTTATGAGGAAAGACAGGCTTATGCGGGGCATAGAGCACACTATGATCGAGTGTTACCTTCTGGATCGAGTAGTGAGACATTTTGGAGATACTCAAGATAGGCCTGATGACCAGTATGTGGCCATATTTACTCATACTACAAGGGAGACCACATGGGGTTGACCTATTCCACCCAAGGATGCAATTGAAATTTTTAGACAACTAGTCGCTAGGCCATGGCCATATGATTAAGGGCAGGCAGACCCAGGGATGAAACATACATACCATGATTGGTTAAGGCCACTAGTTAGATTAATAGTGCTAGGGGTAGCTTTACCACGATGGAGATCTCAAGGCCGGATAGTAGGGCGGGGGCGGGGGTGAGGAGGCCAAGGAGATAGGGACAAAGATGAAGATGGAGACAGAGGAAGAGGAGGAGGCAGACCACCTCTAGACCAATGAGGGCAGAGGGATGGGCAAAGAGATAACCCTCAGGATCCACAGGAGCCTCCCTAGAGAGACCAGTAGCAACCACCACCACCACCACCTCAACCAGATCAGAGGGATGTGATCATTCAACAGCTCCAGGCATAGGTTGTAACACTGATAGTAGAGAAGGATCAGGCCTAACAATAGGTCCAGGCCCTAACAGCGGAGTGAGATAAGGTTGTGCAACAGAGACAAGCCACCGAGATTTAGTTAGCACATGAGGTGGGTCATCACTAGTAGCTAGAGAGTATGACAGTTGCAACATAGGGCAGGATGGTCCCAACACAGATGTACTGGGAGGATATCAGAGAGGTAGAGTACTATCGGGTACACTATCATTAGGCAGTGGCATAGGTGGTATATTTTTCACAGCAAATAGGACAAAGGTAGGACCCACTAGGTGAGGGGAGCATCCATCAAGGCTAACTCACATTTTTTATCAGAGACACCATTCTTTTTGCAATCCACGGGCTCCATTTTTTATATCCCCATGGGTGTTTGTATTCATTTTATTGATACATACACATTTGATCCTAATTTGTACCATGATAGTTATTTTATTGATGATATATATGATATGATCAAGTTGATATATGATGTGTCCTATTCTATTTATGCTTGATGGATGGATGTATTTAATTTTCTATATGTGATGTTCTATATGTGATGCAATGATATGATAGGACTTTATTTTATGTGATGCGATGCAATGCGATGTATGCTTTTATGTGATGTGATGCAATGATATGCCGATGTTTATGGATGTACTTCTTTTTTAGTATCTTTTCTATGCACCTTTTATGATAATGTATGGATGAAATGGATGCAAGTGACTTAGACTAATAGATCTATATTGTGCACCTAATGAATGATTATTATGAGATGTATGAGATGCTATGACATATTCCTTTTCTTTTTTTAGTATCTTTTCCATGTATGATATGATATGATGATTCTTATGTGGAGGATATGGATGATGCACATGTTATGATGTTATGATGCTTTTATGATGATGTCTATGTGATGATGCTCATGATATGATAATGCTTATATGATTATGTAATAGATGAAAATGTATGGTTTATGAGATGCTTAGAATAACCAATCTATATTATGCAATGATGAAATGCAATGCATGTGAGATAATCGATGTTTTCTATATCATATGATATGATATGTAGTATGTTGGTGGTTTTGTGGGTGCAAGATGGATGCATTAGTGATGTTTTTGATTAACTGTCATGGTACCATGTTAGTGTAGAAAGAAGGAAGAAGAAAGAAGATCCAACAAGCCTACATTTAGAGATGACAATGATGATAATGATTATTTTCTTATCAAGAATTGGGATTTTAAAAGGGCTACTTACCTTATGTTTGATAATACACAAAGGCATGATGCATCAAGGTATAAAGAACCAAGATGGAATTGCACCTAGTGTGATGGACTTCAATTCAAAAATTAGATAGGAGTACTCTTGTTGACACCTGGCATACATAACCTTATCTAAAATACTGTTTAGATATTCCAAACATTTCAGACCAAAACATAGAAAGGAAAGCCTTCCTATGTGATCAACAAGACACCTAAAAAACCTTCCCTACATCCAAACAAAGCACAAATGACCAAGGATATATTACAAGAATATCCAACAAGCAAATCAAATAAAAAGATAATGATTGTTGCCCCATTCCTTTCTCTCTAAATCCCCTTGTTTGGACATCATCAAGAGGTCATCAAGATGAGTGCAAAGAGATAAGCCAAAAGACAAAGATAAAGTAAACAAACAAGCTAATGTTCTTCAATACCGCTAGCTAAGACTAAACTACAGTGATGCCTAATGTTGATGTCAATTGTAGGAAGGACACATCCTGGGACATGATGTTATCAAATGATTTTGGGATTGATTGGATGATAGGCTATTAATATCAAGAGTTGACTAACTTGTTTACCTATTGACCTAGACTTGAGGCTTTGACGCTTGTGTTTTCACTTTTAAACTTGCTAGACTCATTTCCGACTCTTTTACCAAAAGTTGAGGCTGACGATGATTTATTATGAGTGGATGTTTATTTCAAGTTGAAGTGAGATGGGACGGATGGGTTTTTTTAAATATTTGGATTTTTTTGGTGTTTTGAAATGTTTTGAAGCTATTTTTGGTATTTTTGAGATTTTGCAAATGTTTTGATTTTTGAATTTTCTAATGTTTTGGGGTTTTATGAGATTTTGACCAAGAGACTAACCTAAATACCCATCCTAGGGGCCTTAGGGGTTGATCAACAAATTATCCTTTCCTACATTGTACACGCAGAGACCACGTAGTTCGACTAACATAGAGTCAATTTATTGATTAGATATGCACAAATGGATTGCTAGTTTATTATTACGAACTCCTAAAGGACTGACCTAAGTGCCTCGAGGGAAGATCAAAGATCAACCTTGCCCATGTTTAGATCTTAGAGACTTGTAATTCAACAAACTACTCTATTTTTTATTTTTTTGATTGACCTTTTGACTTGTTTTTGGATTTTGACATGTTTTGGATGTTTTGGATTTTCTGACTTTATGAATGTTTTTGGATTTTCTGATTTTCTAATGTTTTTGAATTTTTGGATTTTCTGATGTTTTTGGTTTTACTAATTTTAGGAAGACTTCAAGAATATACATGAATCCAATCTGATGGGAACATGACCCCAGCGTGTTGCAATAGACTACTCTAATACAGGCAAGACAAGTTGACCTTGAAAATAGGTCGAGTAGTACTAGGAGGGATCATGACACAAACACAAGATCAAGCTATGATGCAAATGTGAATGGGTGATGGATGGAGATATGGAATGCGATGGATGATGCAGAACAACCTGTGGAGATCTTAGTGGATGGAAAGTGCTTATTTACACAAGGCGCCTATTTGCTAGGTTTTCACCAAGGTACTTTCCCAAAGCACCACCAAAGTGGTTTACACTATAGGATGATTTTTTTCTTTACTGTTTTTTAATCCTTTTTTCTTATTTTTTTGGATTTTTATGTTTTTTTTTAATTTTTTTTAATTTTTGGTTTTATACCTTGAAAGTTTAGGCAAAAAAATTTTGAGATGGGAGTTGTTCATGGGCTCCTGTACAGGTTCCCCTTCAGGCATGGATAGTTGATATGCCTCTAACTTGTAGCTTGTTGTGATGAAGAAGGGTCCCAACCAATTGGGTTCAAACTTACTCTTGTTGTCTGGATTTGGAACATTCTTCTTATTTTCCGTCATCACGAGCTCTCTGACCTGGAAGATCCGACTCTTGATCCTCTTGTTGTAACTCCTCAAGTGAGACAATTTTGGTAGACTTGCAAATAGTTTAAGGCATCCATGTGCCACTCATCCATTAGTTCTAGCTCATTCAGTCATGATACCTAGTATTTTGCATCTGTGATGAGATTCTACAATGATATCCTTAGGGATGGGAACTTTATCTCAATGGGGAGTATGGCCTCTGATCCATAGACCAAGGAGAAAGGGGTGGCACCTATTGGTGTGTGGATACTTGTTCGATAGGCCTATAAGGCGGGATTCAGTTGTAGGTGCTAGTCACAACCAACATCATTGACTATTTTCTTGAGGATTTTCAAGATGGTCTTAGTGGTAGCTTCAGCTTGGTCATTTCCTTGGGGGTAGTACAGAGTGGAAAAGCGATGTTGGATTTTGAACTTTTGGCATAGGTCGTGAACATCCTAATTTTTGAAAGGTGTCCTATTATTTGAGATAATGGCTTGAGGGACACCATAGCAGAAAATTAGGTAGTTCAAGATGAACTTGGATATATGCTTTCTTGTGATATAGGTCATGGGAATAACTTCCACCCACTTAGTGAAGTACTTTGTGGTGGTGATGATGAACTTATGTCCACTGAATGAGGTGGGGGTAATTTTTCCAACGAGATCGAGCCCCCACTGTGAAAAGGGCCAAGTTGTGACAACTGGGTTGAGCTCCTGAGCTGGTGCGTGGATGAGATCCCCATGCTATTGACACTACAAACACCTTTTGACATAATCGTGAGCCTCCCTTTCCACTGTAGGCCAATAGTACCCCATCCTCAGCAGTTTCTTAGCCAAGGTCATACCACTCAAATGTGAACCACAAACACCATTATGTACCTCGGTCAAAGCAGTCAAAGCTTCCTCAACGTTCAAGCAATGTAAAAGTGTTCCTTCAATGCTTCTACAGTATAGGGTATCTCCTAAGATGAAAAAATGGGATGAATTTTTGACAAAGGCTCTTTTGAGGTTCGAGGTTATATCTGCAGGGAGGACTCCTATTCTCAAGTAGGTGTATATATCATGTTACCAGTGATCACTGAGACTAGCGATTTCACACACAAATTCAAACTCTAGTACCTCAAATTCTAGTATGAGAAGTTGCTCTACGAGGAATTATTTCTTTGGGACATTGCGTGGGATATCCAATAGTGATCCAATTGTTTCCATGGCATTCGTCACTCTGTTATTTTCTCTTGGTAGCTGCTTAGATGAGATATCAATGAAGAACTCTTTAAGGCTTTCCACCAACTTCTTGTATGGAGTCAACTTGTCATCCTTTGTTTGTTACTCATCATTTACCTAGTTGATTATGATTTGTGAGTATCTTTAGACCTTAAGTGCCATGATCTGCCACTGCATTGCAATTCTCAACCCTATGACAAGAGCCTCATATTCTACGATGTTAGTTGTGCACAGGAATGACAACTTGTATGATTTAGGTATGCAATCCCCTTGTGGAGTGATAAAGA
This sequence comes from Sequoia sempervirens, assembly GCA_007258455.2. NCBI lineage: Eukaryota > Viridiplantae > Streptophyta > Pinopsida > Cupressales > Cupressaceae > Sequoia > Sequoia sempervirens. The sequence continues at coordinate 62,130,041 of VDFB02086081.1, read as the reverse complement.
AGATTCCCACTCCTGACCCGTGTTGTGTGTAGGGTCCATCAAAGTACATTTTCCAGTGATTCACTACACTTAGGTTGAAGATTGGTTCATTAGGGAACTTTGATACAAGTGGGTTCTTTGAGTATATTGGTGCTTCTGCCAGCTGATCTGCAATTGATTTTCCTTTAATGGCCTTCCATTCCACATACTCAATGTCATTCTCTGTTAGGATCATAACCCATTTAGTCATTCACCCCATGAGAGTTGCTTTAGAAAGCAGGTACTTGAGTGGGTCTATCTTTGCAATGAGCTTTATTTGATGTGCTAGCATGTAATGTATGAATTTTTGCGCTACAAATATGACTACTAAGAAATATTTCTCAATGGGTGTGTAATTTATTTCATTCTTGAGCATAGTCCTACTGATGTAGTAGATAGCTCTCTCTTTCCCATTTTCATTGTGTTGTGCTAAGAGAGCGCCAAGAGTTGTTGTTGATATGTATAGGATCAAGGGTTTCCCTAGAATTGGTGGCATGAGAACTAGCAGCGTGAGTAAGTACTCCTTGATCTTGTTGAAGGCTTGATCACATTTCTTGTCCCATTTGTATGCTACCCCCTTGCGGAGTAGATGAGAATATGGGATGGCTTTTTCTGCTAGTTGTGCTATGAATCGACGGATGGACTGGAGTCTTCCTTGTAGGCCTCTTAGTTGTTTCAATGTTTTTAGTGCCTCCATTTTGAGGATTGCTTTGAATTTGGTAGGGTCCACCTCAATTCCTCTCATGGATACAATGTACCCTAGTATCTTTCCTGATTGTACCCCGAAGACACACTTTTTTGGATTTAGTCTAACCTTATACTTTTCTAGCCTGTCAAAGATGGAGCTCAATGCTGCTATGTGATCCTGACATTTCTTTGACTTAGCCAATATATTATCCACATAATATTCTATAGTTTTATGGATCATATCATGAAATATTAGTTTCATGGCCCTTTGATAAGTAGCTCCTGCATTTTTCAACCCGAATGGTATCATATTCCAGCAATATGTCCGCCATGGACAAGTGAAATTTGTTTTGTGTTGGCCCTCCTTTGCTATCATGATTTGATTATAACCTGAGAATTTGTCCATTAATGATAGCATCTCATGTCTCATTGTCATATCCACAATCATGTCAATGTTTGATAGAGGGAAATCATCCCTGGGACATGCTTTATTTAGATCTCTGAAGTTTGTGCATATGTGGATGCCCCCGGTGGGCTTTGAAATAGGTACAATATTTGAGACCCACTCTAGATAATCAATGGGTTGTATGAATCCTGCATCTAGGAGCTTCTATAATTCCATTTTGACCAACAATGCTATCTAGGGATGCATCTTCCTTAGTTTTTGTCCTACTGGCTTGGTATCAAGATATACAACTAGGTGGTGAACCACAACTTTCAGATCAAGGCCCAACTTGTTGGCATAGGTCCATGCAAAGCTTATCTTTCTTTATTTTAGTAATACAACTAGTAGTTCTTGCTATTCTGTCAGAAGTGATTCCACATAGAAGTTTATATGCGACATTTCCTCTATTCCCAGGTTTACTGGATTGCACTTCTCTACTACGACTGCTAACTTCTCCTGACGAATGGAACTAAGAGGAAGATTGAATCCTTCATCCTTTGGAACCTCATGGGTCTTTTCACCATTCGATGTGTCCTTTATTTTTACTATTTTTGGGTCAGAGAGCGCCATAGTGTGGTTTTCCAAGACCTAGAGATTATTCTTAGATTTTCACTTTTGGGAGTGGAGGATTCAATCATTTACCCATAATAGGCATGTATGTCCAGTATGATGTCAAATCCAACTTTGTGATCTTTGTATGGTATTGTATCCCACAATCCCATGAATTCTGAGAGTGCCTCATCATTTTCAAATGTGTCCAAAATTGGTGGTCCTCGTTGGTCATAATTGATGAGTTGGGGATAGACTCAATTTATTTCATGGGTTTGACTAGTTGAATCAAAAGACAAGGTACTAATCATGAGAAGGGAGGAATCCTTGAATAGCATGGGTAAGTCAGCTATAGGATCTTCCTCATCACTACTGCATACATCAGTTATGTTAAAGGTAAAGTTGTCTATGACTCAACCTGTGGATACTGGTAATTGAAGGGCAACTGTTGATCGCTGAGGGGGAGTTTTAACCTTTCTAACTGAGGCACCTTTGTCAAGTATGGTCACCTTCGGAGGGGTACATCCAAGGCCAAGGTTTCTCATACGCTTCTCTAGAATGAGGGGTACTAGAAGACCATTATCATTTTTTCCAAGTTTCTTGTTTCTGTTATAGCCCATACCAAGCATCATTTGTAATCCTTTACTGCTCTCATCCATGGGAAGATCAGGCACAGGCCTTTCATCTTGGTATAACAATCTTGATATGTATTTTTCATCCACCACTTTCCAACTTATATCTCCCCAACATCTAAATCAAGAAGGGTCTGCTCTGAAAGTTTGGGATGATGTTTCAGTTGGTTGGGGTTTCCCATTAGACCTAGGAGATTGAGGTAACTCTCCTATGATGAAAGAAATTTTCTTCATTTTATATTCCCCACACCCATCGCCTTGGATGATGAATTTTATTTCAGATATATTAGGAATGACGGGTGTCTTTGTCTCAAAAGTGGAGGCCACTATAGCTAGGTCTACATATGGAGTTGTAGGGCCTTCATTGTTCTTCGAGACTTGGGGAATTTTATAGTATTTTGCTTCCAAATTCTTGCAATAAGCAAATGGTTTGGGATCACCATAGACTATGACCTCTTGATTTTGATATGGGAATTTGATGCACTAATGAAAGGTTGATGCGACAACTTGCATCCCATGGATCCATGAACACCCCAGGAGGATTTTATAAGGTAGATCAAGGTCAAGGACCTGGCATGTGGTTTTCATAATCATTGGACCTACTTGAATAGGGAGGTGAATAGTGCCCTAAGACACTCTTTCCTAATTATCATATGCTCTAATTGTTATTCCCTTACCCTTTTCAATGGCATCCTCTGAGAATCCCAGATTCTTTATTAGTTTGAGCGAACAAATATTTAGACCTGCACCCTCATCCACAAGACCCTTTTGAATTTCTTTTTTTTATGAACTAGGACTTCAAGATCGAGCATGCGATTATGAGATGGTTGGGTGGGAAAGTCTTGATCAGAGAATGTTAGGAGATTCGGGGTGGTGATGTGTTTGACCATATCTTGGAACTGGTCAACGTCAAGATCTGTGGAGATGGTGGATGAAGCCAATGCTTCCTCTAGGATTCTTCTATGTGTGACTGATATCTTCAACAACTCCATGATGGAGATCTGAGCAGGGGTCCTTTTTAATTGGTCCAAGACATTGTAGCCATTAGGAACGAATTTTGAATTTGAGGTGGATGCTCTAGGTGGCTGCGATGACCCAACAATGGTAACTTTGTCATCGCGTGTGGTGACTCCACAAGCAGCTTTGGCTCCCTTGATGTTAACAACAATGACCCATTCATCTAGGGATGCAACAACATGATCATATGCATGGTCCACATTGGCATACTTGGTATTTCCATGGTTATTCCCTTTGTTATGATCCAGCATCATATTCATGTATATTTTTAGGTCCTAATTTCCAACTGGTTGTTTGACATTTATGACCTTGTCGTCGATGAGGTTTTGGATTAGATTTTTCAACCTCATGCAGCTAGCTATTATGTACCCCTTTATTTTATGAAAATAAAAAAGGTGGTTTTCATTGTACCATGGTGGTTTCACTTGGGGCTCTTGATAATTCTCATAGGTGGGAATTTTGATGAGATTCTCATTTACCAGTTTCTTCATGACCGATTCAATTGGTTCCCCAAGGGAAGTGTACTTTCACTTGGGGGGATATTTATTTCACGGGGGTGGTCCCCCTTGAATATTCCGATTGTTGACTTGATTGTTGGGTGGTTGTTGTGATACCACGTTGGCTTGGGTGTTGTTTCAATTGTTGCCTTGCGATTGTTGGTATGTTTGCATATTTTGCTTTGGATCACTGATTATGACCTTAGTATCTACCACACCATCATTAGTGACATTCCTATTTTTTTCCCATGTGCAAGGTTTTTCGTTATAGCTAGTGGATGGGTGGTTGTCTTAATGTTCTAGATATGTGGATGTCCCCCCTTGTGCAATAAGCTCTCGTTCGATGTTGAGTGCCTTGGGGATCAACTAGTCGTACGTGGTGATACGTTGCATCTTAAGATGGAATGACAAGGTTTTCTCAAGATTGGAAATGATGGTGAAAATTTTTTGTTCCTCTAGAATGGTCCATTTTCTCCTATTGGCCTTGAATTTCCATTGTTGGAAGAAGGAAGCAAATGATTCCCCTTTAGCTTGTTTGAGCGTAGATAGTTCCTCTAGAATAACATCCATGCCAATGTTGAATGCAAAGTTCTTTATGCATGCGTCTATGATTTCTTGGAACTTTTTGATTCTAGGAGGAAGGAGAGAGAACCATTCCATGGCAGGGCCAACCAAACTTCAAGGGAATAGCTGCATTAGATATGTATCATCATATGTGACCTCCATGCAATGTACCTAGAATTCCCTTATGTGATCATCAGGGTTACCAAGCCCATGATATTTGTCAAATTTAGGGATTTCAAACCCATTTGGGAATGGTACCATCGCAAGGCTCATGTCGAATGGATAGGGGCACAAGTTGCTTGGTGTTTTTGTTGTTTTGCTAGATTGGAGATCGAGCACTTGCTACGAGAGAAATTTGATTTGTGTTGTCACATTATCTTGCAGATCATGAGGTGGAGTGAATGTGTTTTGAAGTGGTCAAGGTGTTTGAGTGATGGGTGGTGTGTTGGTGGGAGTTTTTTGCAAGCTCTACTGTGTGATCAAGGCTTGTTTATATGCCTGCATTTTTTGTTGGTCTTGCTGCTGCTGTGCCAACAATGCTTGTTGTTGGGGTAGTAATTGGGCTGCTTCTTGTTGTGCTTGGTACTGTTGTAGGGCTTGTTGTTGTGCTTGCAGTTGTGCCTGGTATTGAGCTTGTGCTTGTGCTTGCTAAGCTTGATATTGGGCTTGAGCTTGAGCCTATGCTTGTTGGGCTACTTGTGCGGCTTGTGCAACTTGAGTTGCTTGCGCAGCTTGGACAACCTGCTATTGTTCCAACAAAACTTGGGCAGCCTACTATTTTTTTGTGCTTGTTGCGCTTGTTGTGTGGCTTGAGTTGCTTAAGCAGCTTGAGCAATTTGAGCAGCTTGTTGGGTGGCTTGCATTTTTTGTGCTTGTTGAGCTTAGAACTGCTGAAGTGCCTTTTGATAGGCTTGTTGAGCTACTTGCAACGTGATGCTATATTGGTTGGCCATGTTTGGTCTTGGTGGTGGTGGTGGTGGTAGATTTGGAATTGTATTTGTTGTTGTGATGAGAGGTTTCATTGTATTGATGATGGGGATTTGCATAGTGGATGGTGCAATTGATATGCTTGGTCCTTGAGAGACCACGTTTATAGAAGGTGTCGTGATTGCTTTTGTTGCTTGGATGGTTGCCACCTGTTGTTGCGATATTGATGGAAAGATCAGAGGATTTGGTATGATGTTTTGATTTATGATTGGGGGGTTGTTTTTGTGTTGAGAGGATATGTTGGTGTTGCGTGAAAAGAGGATGGGTTGTTGGGGTCATGGAAGGTAAGTGAAACATATGGGTGTAGCGGATTTTGAGGAATGGATTGACCCAAGATGGTGTTTTCATCCAAGTCCTAGTTTTTTACAAGGGGGTGTGTTTGAAGAGCATGGAGTAATGAGCTCCCCTTGTTGACAATTGGTGGAGTTGGAGCAATGGATGATGTGATTTGTGGTATGGTTTGAGTGATGCTTTGGTAGGATGGTCTGGATGATATTGGGGGCATAATCCTAAGAGTTTTCTCCACAAGATTGCTCACATCATAGTCAGAAGGGAGTTTAGCCCCTTCATTTTCCAATTCTAGCATGTATTGTGAGGGAATGAGCTTCATCATGGTATTGACAATTCTGTAAATTTTAGGATTTTGGACCATTTCAATAATTTCATCTTGTGTCATCCCTAAGACATTGTTGGTGATGTCTTCTACTTGACCTTCTTCTTGAGAATTTTGTGGAAGTGGAGGAAGATTGATCATGGGATTGCTAGATCCAATGGGATTGATTTTGGGATCGGTTTGGCTCAAGTCACTCGAAGTTGACGTTTCTTTGTTGGTTTCCATGTTCTTCTTGTGGTGAGATCTAGTTTGAACCATAAAATAGGGATCAATTTTCAAGAATGTAAGAGATGAACCTCTAACTTTTTGGATTGATCTAAACTTTAGGATCAACAAAGAAAATCTAAGATGATTAAGGATCAAAGAGGATGGTGATGGTGATAATGAAAGATGGATATTTGGTGAATGATTGGAGCTCTTAGAGAACCTTGAAGAGGATACTAAACTTTAGGATTTTGGTTTTGATGTTTGATTTGATTTTGGATTGATTTGATTTGATTTGGATTTGGATTTTGTTTGGATAATGAACTCATAAACTCTAAGAGGTTAGATGTTTTCCTAGAGTAAACTTGTCCACAAGATGATAATTTGACTAAGTGTGCAAAGAAGGATTCATCTATACACACCTAGTCAAACAAGATGATTTGGATTTTGATTTCAAAGGATTTTCCCAAAGTTTAGAATGAAGGATTTTTTCAATATTTCCAAGAGTTTTTTGTGAGATGATTTTGATTTTGATATTTTAAAATGGATGAAGGTGTTTTGATTTTGATCCTAAGAGACTTAGAGAGACTTTGTTTACTAGACCAAGGTGTTGAAGAACACTCTATTACTTCCTATCTGAGATATTCAAACCTTTGAAAGTGACTTGGATTTTGACAATAGTAAAATGAATACAAATTTGGATTGTTCCTTGATGCACATTTGTAAAAGTTGAAGGTCAATATTTTTCTAAATTCATAAAGCATAGATAAACGTTTCTTGCGAGTTTTTTGACTAAGACCTTTGGACTTTGGTTTTCAGATTTTGATCTTTTGGGAAATCATTTGGAAGAGAACATGTGTGGGGTCCAATTTTTTCTTATCTTTGCTTAATGACTTCTTTTTACCACAAACACTTTCTTGATTAGGTTTTCAAACTAAATGTCTAATGTCCCAATTTCTTCTCATCCCACAAAGTCCCTTATGTGGAAATCAAGGAAATTAAGGAAAAATTTTACCTAATGTTGACTATAGTGAGATCAAATTGTGATGTAAATTTAAATGCTTAGAAGCCTCTGAGGATAAAATACCTAGGGCAAGCAATAACACTTGAATTTTTTCAAAGGTATTTGCTTCCTCTAAAGGTTTTAAAATTTAATGATCATGTTGAATGTTTTTTTTCCAATGTTTTAGATCAAAGAAAAGTGTTTTGATTCCAAGAAAATGCAAAACCCAATGGATAGTCAAGATACAATATTTGTTGAATCGCCACTTGGATAAATCCAGTTGCGCTTATTCTTGGTGGATGATTAAAATCTTGAGTACACTGGCTCCACTGCATGGCACTCACTTCTACAAGTCAGCCAAGCTTTAGTACCCATGAAACTCCCATGGCATACTTCTCATCTCTACGAAGAACCATAAGAATGTGGGCAGCTTTAAAATGACCTTTCTTGCACTAACAAATAGATAAGGATTTGAGCTTCTAAACAAATTGGTTCTTAGTAAGGGTGATCCGGGACATGGCACCTTGTGAGCATCCAACAAGCCACTAAAGGATTTAATCAATCCTACCAGGGGAACTTATACTTTTTAATGTAGTACCCTGTTTAGAAAGACATTGTAGGACTAAGGCCTACATACCACAAGGACTTGACAATTTAGTCTTATCCATTTATATACTGGCCTGAGTGAAAAATGGTTGGAGTCAGCTTTGAGTTCTCCTTTCAGATGTGTCTTTGAGGCAGGCCCCTCTAAGGGTAAAAAAAAAGTGAGCAAGAACATCTGTAGTTCGATCGATCTTTGTTTACGTGAACAAAGAGAGAACACACACAATATACTCCACTCACACTAGCAAGATTTGTTCAATTTTAAGAATCCAAATTAAAGTGTGGAGGAAATCGCTTATACAACCTTATATCACCAAAATACTTTTGATTCTCAAGATCATTGTGAGGTGCGAGAGAAGCGCATATGCCTTTTAAATGATGTTACTTTGGATAAGAGATTACAAAACATAAAAGGCACATGTTCATTTTAACTTTCAAAACAAGAATGGATTCTTTTTAAGCACCAAAATTGAAGTGTGAGATTTGCTTGTTCAATTTTAAAACCTAAAAAAAAACTCTAGTAAGTTGCCTAAGGTTTTTTTTAATCCCTTTGTTTTGTTCTTTTTAAACCCAAATGAAATTTATTGATCCCTAAAAACCTTGAAGATGACAAAGTTCTTAGAAATGGGATTATAATTGCTCCCCAAAGTGTTCAAAAACACTTGATACAATAGGATGATGATACCATAAGAAGTATTCCTCATTTCCTCCTTCCTTCTTGAATCACTCCAACCTACAAAAACTAGTTAAAACTACAAAAACAAAAGCCAAAAACTAGTTAGAAGTTAAGGTGATCAAAATGAAAAAAAGAAAATGTTGAAAAACTTTGAAAACGGCCTTTTACCCCACTCCAACGATGCGGTCTATGATGGTGGGATGGTTTGAAGACTACAAGTGGCACTCTAGTGAGACTAGTGGTGCTCTGGTGAGACCAATGGTGGACTGTGGAAAGATAGTGAGCGCGATTGTGACACAATTTTGCAAAGCGGTGCAGTTTGGAATTTGAATTGGTCAGACCCTAGGGAGAATGATTCAAGTGGAGTAGTTTGGAGTTTGAAAGCATAGCCAAATAGCGTCGCTGGACTGCTAGTAGTGGATTTTGACCTATTAGCGGTGTAGTTTCCTATAGACACACAAAAAGTCAAAAAAATAGCAGAATTTCTCAAAAAATGTGTTAATTTCTTCAAATCCCGCCCTCCTTCTAGCACCAAAATGTGAATGGTGATCCTAAACCTGCACAAACACAAAGAACAAACACATTATTAGTCCAATTTGCAAGTTAGAAACAACATTCCCCATGAAATTCATTTGAAACATAAAAACAAGAAATAATTGAAGAACACAAGTAAAAAACTATTAAATCCTATTTTAATGTCCAAACTCTCAATCCCATGGGGGAATTGGTGCCATTTTGATGTGTAAAATGGCCCTTTCCCAATTCCTTGCAAGCTTGATGATCAATGGTGAAGATTTGATGCTCCTTGATGAAATTTCTCCATAACCTAGCTATGAAATTATGAAAATGGATGAAAATGGATGAACTTGATTCAAAACATGAAGATGGTAACTTTGCACAAGTTTTGGATGAGAATGCCTAAGATTGTGAATGAACTTGTGGATCTAAAATCAATGAAAAATCCTTCTATTTATAGAAGACAAAGATGGAAAAATAGGAAAAATGGATGAATGTGGGATCAAACACCAACCAATAGCACAATGCCACTTGTCAAAATGTGAGTGGACAAAAGGTGGAGCACATTTGGATGAATGTGCACATTAATGCAATTAGGTGGAATTTCAAATTTGGAGAAGTGACAAGTTGGAGGGAGAGAAGAAATGAATTAAATGACACTTGGCTCAAGAAAAAGGTCAGTAAGAGGCCTTTAATGCCTTGTTGGATGGATAAGTACTTTTGGGGGGAGATTTCAAATTTGGAGAATATTCCATCCTTTTATGCCTTTTTGAATGAAAAAGGAAGATTTATAAATTAATTAAATTGATTTTCATGAGCAAGTTGCAAAAGCTAGAGGATTTGATGGATTAGGATTAGGATTAATCAGGATTTGATTAATTTAAATGGAGATTAGCTTATGTGACAATTTGATTTAGATTTTATGATTTAAATAAATCAAAATGAGAGGAATAATGATTTTAGAATTAATTAAACAAAGTTTAATTTATCTAATTAAAGATAATGGTGTTAGTTTTAAATCAAATAAAGATAAATTTATTTAATTTAAATGAGATGAATTTAGAGATTAATTAAATAAAATGAATTATTTAATTAAAAGAGGGACTATAAGATTAACTAAATTAAGAGATGAAATGTGATGAATTTAATTAAATAAAGATTATTTAATTAAATGACTAACAAAGGAGATGATTTAGGATGAACTAGTGTTAGTAATCAGGATCAGGTGTATAGGATCAATCAGTATATTTTTTGTGTCTACTCCTCAAAACCACATAATTAGATTCTTCATAGTGGAGCAATTTAGACCTCAAAATTGGTTCATTGAACACTGAAATTGCACTTTGAGACAGGTAGTTATCCAAACCATTTGGTCTTCTCTAGACCAAATCTTTTGCATCTATCATGGGTTTCCATTAATGAAAACACCATATTCTATCATGCTCATCAACCTTCATCAATCTCCCCATCCAACAATCTTTACACGTCATCATACTCATGTTGCCAATAATCTCCTCAATGACAAAAAAACTCCCAACATAAATATAGGTTTCCATTAATGAAAACACCATATTCTATCATGCTCATCAACCTTCATCAATCTCCCCATCCAACAATCTTTTCACATCATCATACTCATGTTTCCAATAATCTCCTCAATGACAAAAAAACTCCCAACATAAATATAGGTTGTCTTAGGATTTATCAACACTCGCATGTCACCTATGCAAATAAAAAATCCCCCCTTAGTACATCCTATGGTAATTCAAACAAGATTAGTAATCCCATGACAAAATGTGACATATTAACATATGGTAGGTATATTCCATCCTCCATGGCCTTCACTCCACACTCTCAATCTCATTTATTGCTCTTTACCAATATCCAAAATATTTCATATCTTTACATTGTATCTAGCCATCATATGTGAACACATAAGGATAACTTGGAAGCCTTTTTCCATATTCTATGGGATTCAACATAGAAATGTGCTCCCATGCCCAAACCTATAAGATCGTCACCCCAAAACCTAGACATTGTCTATCCCTATAGACAATCAGATGCATATATTTTTAAAACTAAGCCAACAAGCATGCCCCCATGTAAACTTCACTCCCTCCTCCCAAATTTCTACATAGACCCTCACCCATCCAATTAAGAATTTGTGTGCCCTCTTATTAGAGAGTATAACACAACTAATAAGAGAAACCATCACCAAAGTTAGATCCTCTACCATGCTTACATATGCACCTCCATGTCTAACTCCAAACTTATCATTGGGATATCATCCCTCTTGAATAGTCTCTCTATATCCCTCCTAATTCCTTGTTCTTGAAACTATAATAGTCATCTATGCATACAAAATATACATAATCCTCCAAACATCCCCTAGAGTAATATTCATCTCCTTGATCAAAATATGAAAATTACTTGTTCCACTATGACACCAATCCACCAATAAAGTCAACATCAATCTATGAGCCCAAATGTGGTACATCCAAGCTACATTTCAAAGGCCATAACTCTTTAGTACAACCCAACCCACCTCATAAAACTATGTCTTCAACCACATCATCATTAGTCACCACTCTCAAATTCAAATAGGGGCTAAGAAATCCTACATCCAACCAACATTCCATGTCATTTCTTCTCAAAAAATTGTTCTAACATTATTTTCCTATGATCGAGTCAATCCACACTAGCATTGATCCAACTCACACTAGCATTGATCCAACCCAAACTAGTGTCAATCCAAGCCTCGTTATTGTTAATCCACGTTGGTGACACAATACCCACATAGATGTCATTTTATAAGCATTTATACTAGTGAATTAGTTCTCATGCTCACAAGCCAATTCTCATGTTTTCAAACTAATTCACATCGATGCCATGTTGACCCACATTTTCAATGCATTGAACCATGTGGGTGATGGTGCATTTCCATGATTTGGTACAAGTTAATTTTCCCTCTTTATCCCCTTGTGTATTTGACCTAACCTCTCCCAAAGGTAATGTTTTTACTTGATGTAAAAATTCCCCTACTCTCTTTAGTCACATGTGTTGTCACACTAGCTCTGCTTAGTGGCTCTAGCATGGAACATGATCCATCTTGTCCCAAATCTTTCATCTACTCTATACTCAAGATCTCTTCAAGCTAAGAGTGCAAAATGAACTATATGCATTCACCCATAAGCCTATCTATAGGTCCCAAACCTTATTGTTTTTCCTTCAATTCTCTTTTTATTCCACTTTCCTCATTCCTTATCCATTTTTCCTTATTTTAATTTTATTGATCCTCATTTTTCCTCTATTTGATTTTTCTATCCATTTCTTCTTTTCAAGAGATCCTCTAGACAAATTTTTATTAAGTGACCTCTCAAGGATGCATCATCTTGCTACATCATCTTCATCATTTATTCTAATCAACTAGGGTGTGTTTCTCTAAGCACTATATTTTATTTTTATTTGAAACAAAATTGTTCCTATTAGCTCACAATACCATCTCAAAAAGGGGAAAATGCAGATGCCGAAATTAAAATTTTGATCAATTCTACTAATCTTCATCATCATCCCCCTAAGTAGTTAAATAAACAAATTAATTAACTATCATAATAATTCCTCTAACATTAATTAAATAATTTTAATTATTTAATTCTCATATCATATTTCTTTTAGTGATTAATTGGATAAAAAAAATTATTCAATTGATTAACCTCTCTCCTAAGGTTCAAACTTAGATAAATCAATCAAAAAATAATTCATTTGAGCCCACTATGCATGTTCATCAAAAATTAAATAAACAATCTTATTTATTCAATTCCTTGTCTTGTTTTCTTTCCTAATCCCAATTTATTAAATTAATTACTCATTTGAATAAAAATAAACATGATTAATTAACCTAATTATTAGTCACATTTGAGCCCACTTACCCATTAATTTCTATAATAAAATCTCAACCCTCTATTTTATCAAAGATAATACTAGCCATTCACTTTACCCAATGTGATCTTTCAAACATGTGTGAGAGAGAACATGTCAAATCCCTTTCCCCCATATGACCTCTCACACATGTGAGAGGACACATGTCACATTTACTCTTCCCCATATATCCTTACACATTTGTGAGAGGATACTTGTCATAACTCTCTTCCCCATAAATATTCACACATCTATGAGAATATTTTATCAATGCCATAAGATTTAATCCTTGGCCCACCTAAATATAAAGACTTGGCTTAACTAATGTTGTGTAAGGTCATATGACCTAAAGTGTTGGCATTATTTTAAGTCAAAATAATTAATTAATATTGCAAATTTGCTATCAATAATCTTTTTTAAATGAATTATTGTCACTTAAAGTGGGATTCATCATTATTGTAGAGAAAAAGTGCTTGTGAATGTAAAAACATTAAGAACTGCAAGTTATGAGTTGAGAAAAATGAGGTTTTAGTTGGATGTAGTAGTGTAATTATGTGTGGATGCGAATTTTAAAAAAGACAAGAAACAAATGTAAGAAAGAACTCTTCTCTTCTAATGTAGATCATTTATTTGAAGTAATGTTTTTTCTTCTAATGATGTTGTTGAACGATTTCTTCTCTAGGGATGGATTCCTAATTCAATTTTTATTGTCAATTGGATTTTATCCAAAAAAATTAATATGATTGAAATGGATTTTGGTTGAAGATTGGAAACAAAGTTTCTAAGGATTTTTTTAGGTGTTGCATGTTTGTCATATTTATTAGATCATTCAAATGATCAAAAGCCAACAAATTTTGACTGAGATTCTTGACATTATTCAGGCGCTTTTTCAACACCAGTGATAAATTTAAGAAACCCCCCTCAAAAAAAGATATAAAATCTTGGCGAAAATAATTAATTTTATTGGCGATTTTTTAACATCACTAAAATTTTGTAGAAAATTTTGGTGAATCTTGAAAAATAATAGGAAAATGTATTAATTGTGATGGAAAATCCATCCAATCTAAAAATAATTGTCATGGAAAAGTAGGGGCCCAAGGGTGGAAATTATTAGTGGGTTTAACAGATCGACTATAATATTTACTTGCCACCATTATTTTAAAATATAATATAACAAATCTCATTGTATTTTGCAAGGTAAAATATACCCATGATTTGTAATTTTCATGGGGCCTAAAATTTCTTTTCGATCATTGGTTTAACGACCCTCATTGTACTCTATGAGGTAAATGCACCCATAATCAATAATGCTCATCAAACCCAAAATTCTGGGCCCCATTAGCATTACAAACTATAGGTATATTTTACCTCATGGAATACAACAAGGGTCATTATATTATATTGCAAATCAATGGTGGAAAATAAAGATTAGAAATCTAGCACTAAAGAAACTAATAATTACAATATACTATTGGTGAATTAATATAATTTTCTACTATAATTTATAAAATTTAGGGGAATCTAATATAATCATGCATCAAATATTGTGGCAAATTTTTTATTTAGTTTTTTTAATAAAATAAATTATTTGGCGATTTAAATAAGACTATAATAAAATTTTGTAAAAATGTGGCAATTCAAGTCACGTTATAGCTTGAACTATTAGCCAATTTTGGATTCTCAAATTTCAACTATTAGCCAATTGGTGAACATTAGCCATTAAAAAATCACTATTCAGCACTACAAGCAAGTCTTTATATCTCAAGAAGATATTTTAGAATGATATAAAATCTCTATAGCAATGATTGAGTTTGTTTCCTTGATAGTTTCTTAACTCTCAATGAATCATTTATGACTAGTTTATGTTGCGTAGATAGTTGTCACTGCACCAAAAGTTCGACTTGTTAATGCCTGATACAATTGCTAGAGTTAATGAATCCACGAGAGGCAATTAAGCCATATCACAAACCCGAGCACTATGTTTCACAACACAAGAAGACCAAGGACACACATCTTGCAACAATCCCCCTAGCACAAGCGAGGGGTTAAAACCCATGACCTTGGATTTGACACCAATTGTTGTACAAGCAATTGTTGTACAAGCAATTGTTGTTGCACAAAAAGGTCAACACATTAATACCTAATACAACCGCCAAAGTTAATGAATCCACGAGAGGTGGTTAAGCCATGTCATAAACTCGAGCATTGCGCTACATAGCACAAGGAGACCTTGAGGGCACACACCTTGCAATAGTTTCTTATCAAAGAATACCTTCATGAGGTTGTCTTCACTATGGCTAATGACAAAGCTCCTAGATTTGATGGCTTTCCATATGAATTTTATAAATCCATTTGGTATTTAGTGGTCAAGAGGATCTTCATAAGGTTTACCTTGAAGCCTTCCATTGCAATGTATTATGGATTTTAATGAACAAAGGTAATATTAATTCATACCAAAGAGTCTCCAATTGGAGGAAATATATAATTAGAGACCCATGATCACTTTATTGAATGTCTCCAACAACATCATTACCAAAGCTCTTTCCCTGAAGCTAGACCAAATCCTCCCCTAACTAGTTTATCTTGAGCAACTAGCTTTAATAAATCTAGGTATATTCTTGATACTATTATTGTTATCTAAGAAGGGATTGAATGGGCTAGACATTCTGAATAGCTAACAATCCTTCAAATTGATTTTTCTAAATCCTATCATTTCATCGAATGGAATTTCATCCTTCCATGCTTAAATCATAAGGATTTAGACCTCATTTTGAGAATTCATTCAAATTTTATTTGTTGATGTTTCTTCTTGTATTACCATTAATGATTAGAAATCTAATTCCTTTGGTATTTTTAGGTCTATCCATCAAGGATTCCCTTTGGCTCATACTAAGTCATAGAACCTAGTTAAATGAATTTATTTTCTTAATTCTACAACTTATTTATTCAATGGTAATTTTATAGATGAAACATTTCTTACTCTATTAGAGGAAGAATATAGTTTGGATAGGCCTTATAGGGCCTAAACATTGTCTACAAATCTTCAAGATCAATTATTTGGTGGTAAAAAACTCAATGCTACAAGTAATCCTTTCTTCCTAATCCTACCTAGTTAGATTCCTGTGGATGGAAATGGATTGATCATGGGGAATGTTTTATGTTTTTTGGCATTCCCTTTGTCTTTCAAGCCTCCTCATCCACCTTGTGATAAAGTGGCATTTGTAGAATTAAGAAAAAACTCGCCTATTTCATTACTAATTCTCTTTTGTTGGCAAGGAATTCTTAGGTGTGCTCCAAAATATTGGTTGTCACATATTTTTACTACTCTTCTTATTGGGTTCCTTAGTAAGCCCCCCACTTGAGGATTGAGAAAATTCTCAAGGACTTCCTATGGGCCTTTTCTTCTAATAATAACTTGGATTTCACTATGGCTTGGGAATATTGTTGCCTTCCTCATGACTAAAGAGTCCTAGGGTTACTTTCAATTTTTTTCCAAGGTTTATCCTTATGTGTTAAATGTATTGTCAAATCCCTTGAAGGTGATGAAGCTTGGAAATTCTTGATTCAAAATTGTATTTTATTTTAGAATATGCACTTGGAACCCAACCTAGAAGATTCTTGAGCTTCATACCCTTCTTATCATGAAGAAACCAATTTAGTTCTAGGGTATTTTTGTCATTGAAATATTTTGGAGAGCCTAAGAAGCCATCAAGCAATGGATTCCATGGAATGGAAATAAATTTCTGGAGGGGCTATCTATTAATCAATAGTCCATTTGGTAGTCATTGGTTCTTTCTTGTCAAGACTGCCAACTTGCAAAGTTTTTGTGGATTCATTCCTTGAAATTCTATAAAAGTGGAATTAAGACTCCCAAATCTCTTCTCCAAGATTACCAATAATTTATTTTCTTGGAAAGGGACCAAAGTGAGATTATTTTCTCCAACCAAGATTTTGAGACATTTAACAGTTATTGATTTAGTTCCTCCCAATATACTTCACAAAATTGGGGCTCAAACCTTCAAGCCCTAGTGGAAATATTAGAAATGGTATCTAGGCACACCATTTCACAATCATAGACCCCACAAAGGATATGATTGGCTTTCACTAGGAATCCTCCTATGGTTTCTCATCTAAGTAATAGATGGTGTCCCTAGTATTTTGTAGGTACTTGTTACTATATATTTCAAACTATTTGGTCTATAATTCTTGAACCAAAGCTTGCTCATTTTTCTTGATGCATCATTTATCAAGGTCTTACTCTTGGTACCATCTATTGACTCATTTGGGAGTTTTTAATCCTCATTTCCCTTTCTATGATAATAAGGAACTCTCAAGCACCTTTTCTAGTTTTGTTTTGAAGCTTAGAAAGCTTGGAGATTCAAGAATTTTTCAATCCTCTCAAACCTAATTCTTTCTCATGGCATATGGTCTTACTGGGTGACTTGCTCAAAATTCTTGCTAAATTTAGTAAATTTGGCATGCTTTCAAGATTGAAATTCCTTTTAGAATTTGGAAAGAAAAAAACTCTACTATTTTTAATAGTTTTTCTATTGATTTGCATCTATCACTTTACACTAAATTTATTATTTGTTCCAATGTTTTTATGTATTCAGGTGAAAAAAAATGAATTTTTACTTGAATTGGAACATCTTTACGTTCTATTAGATCATTGGGATAATGCCCCATACATGGTTAGCATATTCTTGTCACCTTTAGCTACCCATAGGGGTCATTCTTCACCTTGTGGGAATCAACTTGGATGGAGTTAGATTGTTTGAGGAGGTCACAACTCCCAATCACAAGCTTCATAGTCACCTCGCAAAAAATTCAAGGACCAATTTATTTGTGGGTGGTCACAACCCTCCCACCCAACTTTAGCCTCCTCCTAGCCTCATGACTAAAGGGCTCTTCGATCGAAGGATTCTAGTAAGTTCTAGAACTTGGCTCTAGCTATATCTCCTATTTGTGTTAATCACCTACAACGAATAAGAATGAAGAAGAGGGTATAATTGTTGGGTGGGATCCTATCACAAATGGTTTAATTCCTACTAATGTACGGGGAAAGCTAGATGAAGATGGCCCCTCTCCATCACTACCAATATAGCTCTTGCCACTGAAGTGAATTAATCTAGTTTTTTCATCTTGTTGTTTGGATTTTTCCCTACTTAGACTTAGAGGATACACCTTCTAGTACCTACCTTTTTTGTTAATAGTGTATATATATTTTTTATAATATAAAAAATAATATAACCATTATTCATCAAAAAATTGTACTAATGGTGTTGTCAAGGTGTTCAATATATAAGGCTTTGTTGATTTTTCTTGGGTTGGATATCTAGATAGACAAAGATGGAAATGAGGCTATTGTGTTTACTTTATTTGGAGTAGTGAGCTAGATGAGTAAGTGGTACCCCAATAGATGGCCGTGTTATCTGCTACTAAAATAGAGTATATGTTTGTGACACATTCTTACAAAAAGATTGTGTGGTTACAAAGACTTTGTGTTGAAATTGGTTTTATGAATAGGACATTAATTACTATGATACTTACGGTGCAATTTTTCTAGCAAGGAATCCTATTTATCATGATTAGGTTAAACATGTAGATGTACAAAATCATCTTTTTTAGGGAGATGGTAGAGGCAAGGAAGGTTTGGTTGGGTGACACATGATGAGTGAATGTAGCTAACTCTTTGACAAAACCAACAAGAACTATACTTTTTTTTGGTGTACCTATGTAATGAATTTATCCCCTTCCCATGCATAGATTCATTTTGGTTTATGTTGCAAACTCTTTGAAAATAAATTTTAAGTGGGATAATGTTGGAACTTTGGTGTGTTATTCTCTTGCAAAGAGTTCTTGAGTGAGAAGTTTTAGGACTATTCAAGTTCTTGTTAACAATTTTATTTTCAACTAGTAAATTAATTTTGGAAGCCTTTGCAATAAAAAACACTAGGAGTTGTAATTTGTGGTATGACATGGAAGTGTCTTGAAGACTAGTGTTTCCATGATAGAAATTACATAAGTTCTACTTGAATAAGTAGATATTTTGGGAAGTTTTTTGGATTAAAACATGATATTAGAAGTGGTTTCTATGTTATTCCTAGGCATGGTTTGGTCTTAGTGCTATCATAGGAAAGTATAGGTCATTTTTAGGTGTGTTTAGTCAACAACCATTAACTAAATCATTGTGGGGTTTTCTTTTAAGATGAGTAGATTGGCCATTTCAAGAAGTCTCATTGGAGTGTGATGTGGTAGGGATGTCATGGTACAATCAAGGTATGGTTTGTAGAAAAACTTGGTATTCCACAAGTAGTTACGACGTTGAGTCAATTGGGATTCCAAGATGATGAATCTAGGCTACATATGGTCTATGGTACAAATGGAATAGGTCAATATCGCTTATGATGTCATGAAGCATGTTTGAGGTTGTGTATTAACGTATATAGATTGAGGATGCATGTGAGGAAACTTATTGTATAACATTTGTATTATGCTTTGCTAGATAAATTTGATTGTTAACTCTCTTTTATTGATTGATTTTTTGAAAAAGGATTTTCTAGGTTAAATCCTTTGTCTCTCATGTGTACACTAGTAGAAAAGTAGCAATAAATGACTAAAAAACTACTAAAAATTGCATTTATGTGACTAAGCTTGGTCACATTAGTAGTTTATTTCCAATCATATATAACGTGACCAAATTCATGACTAAACCATTTTTAGTCATTTATTGGTTGTTTTGATTGATCAATTTGGTAGAATATTTAGTCGTTAATTTAGCCATTGATTGTTGTTAACTAGTCATTTATTTAGTCATGGTAGTAATTTATTTAGTCATGGTAGTCATTTATTTATTCATGGTAGTCATTTCTTTAGTCATTGTAGTTATTTATTTAGTCATGGTAGTCATTTATTTTAGTCATGGTAGTAATTTATTTAGTCATTGTAGTCATTTATTTTAGTCATGGTAGTCATGGTTTAGTCATTTATTTGGGTGAATCAGTGATTCAAGTTACAAATCAAATCTAACTTAATTAATCCTAACAAATTTATGCATATAAAATTCAAGTATCATAGATATTCAAATGTTGAGAGAAGCACCATGAAATGAAGACTAAAATGCTTGAACAAATATGATTGATCATACACAAACATATCACAAATCAAGAGAAGCCACAACATAGTATTTATGAGTGGAAAACCCTATATAAGGAGAAAAAACCACTCTAAAAATTTACTTCATTAAGCCTCATTGACAAATCAAAACCTCACTAGTTGCATTTAATGTCTCATCGGAAACTACCTCACTAGCAAAGCAAAACCTCATTGGTTACAGCCTCACTAGAAATTCAAAACATATAAATGATGTGCGTCATTGACAACTTGTCTCATTGAATTTTTTACATCATTTATTGAAGAATTGAAGAATTCAATTTAAGGTATAAAAACAAAGAATCACTTTGTATCAATGATTTTTTTTTTTGAAAGTTTCATTTGGATTTGAAAATCAAGAACCTTAACTTTTGCACCTGCAACACAATGAATACTATAAAATGTGTTTCTCCTTATTCAAAAGAAACATCCATCTTAGCTCATGCACTGTTGAAAAATGGGGTGAATTTTTTTAATCAAGTAATGTTTCTAAACAACAAGTTTTCTGAGGAAAAAAAAAAGTGGGTAATCTAAAAAAGTTCTCCACAATTGCACATCAAATAAATAACAATAGATCTGCAAAAAAATTGAAACTAGGCACCAACTTGTATCGAGGGGTGATCCCATAATAGTGGTTTACAATTTTTGGCCAAACTGGACACTGAAATTATTATTTTTAACTAAATCTTCACATTCGAGCACCTATAGTGGCTAAACTGTGAGGAATTTGAAGATGGTGCAAACTAGAGTCTCATCAAATTTTGTCTGTAGATTCTAAAAATATTTTTTTCAAAATTTTTGGAATCAAATTGAACTTCTTTTTCCATCTCCCACAAAAATATATTTTTTTTAGAAAATAACATTTTTAAAAAGTGACGCACACCGTATAACGCATAAATTTTTTTTTGTGAAGGATAAAATTCTAATTCTTTCAAATTTAGATTTGTAACTCTAATATCTAGTGCTTCCACTTGGTTAGATAGTTTTTTATTGAATATTTTTTCCTTAATCAAGTTTCAAAGTCAAAACAATTACAATTTAGACACAACGCGACTGTATAACGCGTAACTTTTTTTGTATATGTCAAAATTTTTTATTTTTTATTTTGTTAGATCAAGGAATTCAATATCTGGTGCACTCGTATTTTTCAATTTTTTTTTTGATAATTTCTATTTTTCCACATGTGAAGAACAAAGAAATTCATTTTGATGAAAAACCTATGTTTAATAAAACTTAAAAACAAATACATAACAAAACCAAAACATATTAAAATTATATTCATTGGATAGCTTGTTCGAGGAATACCATAATAATTTGAAATAAATTTTAAATTAAATCATTTGATCCCCAAAATCTAAATCAAAAGTGATTTTTATCAGCATTTTGATAGGTGTAAAGGAGACGCATTTATAGGTATGGTTTAAAACTAGCGAGGTTCTATCCAAGGGGGTTTGATCTAAGGTGATTTGATCAAACCCTCTTCAATTAGAATCCTTAAAATGGAACTTTTTAAGGCTTAAATCATTATATTTTCTAAAAATATGTGATTTCAGCTAAAATTCGTTCCTCTCAGGAATTGTAAACCACTATTATGACAGCACTCCGAGAATACATTATTACCTTCTTTATAGATACTACTAAGATGCCTTAGAGAACACATATTCATCCCACAATAATCGGTTACACTTTTGGCCAAACTTGACATTGAAATCAGCATTTTTCAGAAAAAAAAAAAAAAAACAAACAAACAAACAAACAAACAAACAAACAAACAAACAAACTTTCTAACACCTATAGTAGGTAAATTGTTAGGAATTTGAAAATGATGTAAACTAGTGATTTGTATAAAAGTTTAGTTGCTTATTGCTATTGTTGACATACATTATTACCTTCTTTATAGATACTACTGAGATGCCTTAGAGAACACATATTCATCCCACAATAATGGGTTACACTTTTTGGCCAAAGTTGACATTGAAATTAACATTTTTTAGAAGAAAAAAAATTCGCTTTGTAACACCTATAGTAGGTAAATTATTAGGAATTTGAAAATGATGTAAACTAGTGATTTGTGAGATTTTGTTTGTACATTTTAAGTTGAAGAAATTGAACAAAAAGAATCAGATCAAACAAGAGAATCGTATTCCTTCTTTTGTGTCTCCTTTGATAACTAGTTTTTAATAGTAAACAACATTTTTAAAAAGTAGTGTGTAATTCATCTTGTATAACCTTTTTTCTACAAAGGATAAAATTCCAATTCTTTTGAATTTAGGTTGGTAACACTAGTATCTAGTGCTTTCATTTTGTTTCATAACTTTTTGTTGAAATTTTTTATTTTAATTAAGTTTTGAAGTCAAACCAATTACAATTTAGACATAGGTGCACTTTAGCTCACATAAATTTTTTGGTATGTATTGAAATTCATTTTTTATTTTTTTGTTGGAACGAGGATATCAATACCTAGTGCGTATATATTTTTTGAAAAAAAATTCCTTAAATTTACTATTTCTCCACAATGATTTTTCATTGAACTTGATGTTCGATGAAAAACCTATGTTTAGTAAAACTAAAAACTAAAATATAAAATGAAAACAAAATACATTAAATTTATAGTTGTTGGAAAGCATGTTTCGATCACTACAATCCTCGAACTTGGTTTATCAATTTGACTCCATTTGCACCTCCTTCTTGTGCTTCAATAGCCACAAAAATGCATAAATTTTGAAATGGTGGAGGGGAAGGTGAAAAAAGGGGGGTTCATTCGAACCCCCTTCATTAGAAGGGGGGTTTGAATGAACCCCCCTATATAGTGCAAGCGAGGGTTCATTGGAAGGGGGGTGTTCATTCAAAGAGGGGGTTCATTAGAAGGGAGGTTGGTTCATTTGAACCCCCTTCATTAGAAGGGGTAAGTCATTTTAAAAATTTTGATGGGCATTTCTATCATGAGCACATTTAGGTTTTTTTTGTCATTTTTTGCTGCTTTCCCTACCGCTATTGGTTTTGGCTCTTCCAAACTCTTTCTCACTGGTATTCACCTTTCACTTCTCCAATTTGGCGAGCTGCAACTTGAAAATAAGGTTTCGACAAGGATTTTAGTATGTTTATTAAAATGAAATTACGACCAAGATCTGATAATAAACACATTTAGGTTTCTACATTATGGCATCGTTTTACATTATGTTTTTTTACTTTTTCATTGTAAACCCATGAAGATACAACAGTCAATTTCAACTAGAAACCCATTGAGCACAAAACATCAAAATTGCACTTCCAACCTCATATACAAAACAAATAAAAAATGTTTGTGGCCATTTACACACCTTTCGTAAGAAAGACTTTGACATTTGTTAATAGCAGACCGATTAGTAAAATAAAATAATTGAATTGAATCGCTCTAAAAAAGGACGCTATTGGTTTTAGCTCCTTCAAACTCTTCAATTCACGTGTTTATGGCCACAAAATGAGTTGGTCTTTATTGCACAATGATTAGGGTTTATTTTCCCACTAAAGAGGATTTCAAAATGGATTCCAAAGTAAATAAACTAGAATGCATAAATCTCTCACTTATCTTGTACAATAAATATTATTAAATTATTATATAATAAAAATATTATATTATAATAGAATATAATATAATACAATATTATATTATATTATATTATTATATAATATTAAATACATTATAATATTAATATTATATAATATAATATTATATAATATAATATTTTATTATATAATATTATATAATATAATATTATATTATATAATATTATATAATATATATTATAATATATTATATATATATAATATTATATAATATATATTATAATATATATATATATTATATATATATATAATATATATATATATATATAATATATTATATAATATATATATATATTATATAATATATATATATATTATATAATATATATAATATTATATAATATATATTATATATATATTATATTATATAATATTATATAATATTATATTATATAAAATATATTATATTATATAATATATAATATTATATAATATAATACAATATATATTATATTATATTATATTATATTATATTATATTATATTATATTATATTATATATTATAATATATTATATTACAATATATTATATTACAATATATTATATTATATCATAATATATAATATCATATTGTAATATATTATATTATATTGTAATATTGTAATATAATATATTATTATTATATTATATTATAATACAACCCACTCTCTCAATTCAATTTTTTTTTTAAATTATCCAATTTAATATTATATTATCTAATTTTTATTTGTGTGATCAAATTAATCATTTATTTAGTCATTTATAGTTGTGTAGCAAAAAATGAGTAGAATTTAGTCATCTTTAGTTGTTGTGACTAAAATTTTTAGTCACGTAATCATTTATTTGTCAAATTCTACTAGTGGTATGATTTCATTTTATTCCATTGAATTGTAATAATAGCACAACTATATTTGGATCTCACATAATGTTAAGGTTTTTGGTGATCAACTACCAACAATATTATAATTGAATTCCTAACAATGTTTGTTTCAATTCCCAAATCAAATTCCAAATACTAATCATTAATCACAGTAATGTTCACCTTCAACTCTGAAATATGCATTTATTGTTATTAATATTTTTTTTTGATAATTTAATAAAGTTTCTATGAAGACTCTCTCTCTATATATATATATTGATGAAAATATACATTGAAACAAAGCACTATCAAAACACAACCAATTAGACCAATCAAACACAAACATAGAAACCAAATTATACATAACAAATAGGAAACCATACATAAGGGTACCAGCCCAAAAATAAAAACCATTATAAACAAACCATCTCATCCAAAAAGTAAACAATTGTCAAGCCATTCTAAACCCAAACTAATAATTAAGAATCTTACATTGGAAGACATAATAAGGAGAGAGTGAGCCCATTCACCCATGCCACCATAACAATTATGAGATACTCTACCCATAAGATCCAGCTATCCAGACATTTTTATTTGACCTTATGAAGACAGAGCACACTCAAGATGTGGGAGGCTATAGTCATTGGTAATCTTAAGGGTGTTATCACAATGAGTGGCCAGCAAGTTTTCCACAATCTTTTGCATGACACTAGGAACCAGAAAAGATATAGCGATGGCTACCTGAAGTACAAATAGCAACAAATAGTAGAATGAAACAAAAACAAATCCCATGAGCTGCTAGCAATACCCCACATTTATTGCAACTGTTGACCACCCTTCACATGCCAAGGGAGACAATAAAGGATCATTAATACTTCAAGTGCATGACTTAGATCATTACATGTCCCTCAGACAATGCCAAATAAAACCTTATGGTATCATATTGTATAGCTAGAGTCGCTCTATCCACAAATAAACAGACAATTACTGTAGTTTATCTAGAAGAATGATCCTGTCTTTGCCTTCCTAAGCAATTGAATTTTTTGACAACTGTTCATTGGGTCAATCTCTACCACATGATTTATAAGGAGATTCATTGCACAGTTACCTTCCTCAAAATAATGGAAAATGTGATAGCTTCAAATTCATTATTTATAAATAATGCTAAGCAGTCATGAGCAGGGAGATCCAGTCATCGAAGTCGTCTAGGAGATGAAACTACTTCAATTGCATTTCCGAAAATTTGAATCTTGATATAAAACATAATTAAAGAACATACTATCCTTATTAATTATACTCAACCAGTTAAATTACAATATTTTAACTTATATTCTTAAACACTGATGCACAAATAATTATTCTATTATTTAGAGCATTAAGAAGTATAGTCATCTTGACAGAGACTCGACCTCTAAATGGTTTAATTTTTTATGACCAGGGGAAAAGTAAACTACATAAAAATGTTGTTGGTGGAAGAATTGGTAAAGTGATTCTTCCTATACGGGCATGCAGCTTAAATAAAGGGTACACAAAGGTGGAATACTTTTGTAAGAACAAAAATTATTTGCCTATATTTTAATAAGCATGAGATTAGGTAAAGTTGATAATGGGAATAAACTATCATTTCTTTTGGACCTTGCATGCCACAGATGAATATTATATTTGATGCACATGGATGTCAAAAAGATTTAGAAAAATATTCTACTGATGCATTTGAGTACTAAGAGACATTCACTTCCAAGCTCAGCTGAAAAAGTATGCTTCATTCTCTTCATATTATTGGGTTTCAGGTAGCTTTTTTGTTGGGGTTTATAAAAATGTTTCCAGGAAGCTTAATATAAAAGGTTCCTTGGTCCTGTCATAAAGCACTGAGCAAAAGTAAAAGTATGTCTTCTTTCGATGTAAGAAAAAGGCATAGTAAAAACAAAAAGGAAATAATTGTTCAATACATTCTTGTAAGCAAATGGGTATTTTCTTTATTAAAGTGCTTTACATTATGTATCTAAAGAATAGAAAGTAGATGCCCTTCGACCACCATCTTTTTAAGGACTATTTACTTTCCCATCTTGCTTGTTGGCAAATCCGGAATACTGAACTTAAAGAGTAACAAGAGGCTTACAAAACAATGTCTAAAATTGAAAAGTTTGAAAGTTCTTAAATTTAATTATCTTTAAAAATAATCTAAATGTGGGTCTTTAGACATGAGATTTAAATTTGGAAATAACAGGTTAAACTGCATAAAGTTTTAAAGTTTTACTTTAAGGTAATGGGAATTTTACAATTGAATGTGACATAAGAGTTGGGATTGTTTTGAAAAAATGATATTTAATGTAATGAGCATCTTTTAAAGATATCACAAAAGCAAAACTTTACAATGAGTGAAGACCTGTAATTTAAAATCATTTGAAAAAGTTTAGTTTTCTTTAGATTAAGATTGCTTTAGCTTGTTTTAGTCAATAGTAATGAAGACTGGATGCTTTGATAGTACAATTTTGTTTCTCATAAAACACAGGCCAACCGACAGTGCTTCTGATTCATGGCCCAACTTATGCTTTTAATTCAAAGCTTAGTCTTCCACATGGAAGCCATGTTATCATAATACTTTTCAATTATCAAGCATCACATCAAGACATCACATTGTGGTAAATACTTTTAATAAAACTTTAATGGTTCTATAGTTTTATCTTTTTCTTTTGTATTGCTTTTTTTTTTAATGTTTTAGCTTTGTCCTTTCAAAGCCTGCAGGGCTGAGGATGGCTGTTAGATTAAATCTAAACCCCATGTGGATGCACCAGATGAAGTGAGATTTCTATTCATTACTAAAATCGAAAACATGGACAATATATGAATGACAACACTTGATCTGTTTCCTGTTTTCCCTCCCATGTGCTTCTCTCAGTCACTCAGATGTTATATATACATATGCATATACCATATGTATATGAATCAGTCCAACAATTGATTTTATTAACAGTAAAAGCTTTGATGGACAGCAGATTTTCAGAATGAGGAATAAAAAGGTACATCAATGGCACCATACTTTTATCACATCAACCCATCACATGTAAATAATACATGTAAATAATAGAGAGAATATTTGATAATATTGACTTGAAGGCCCTGTCCTCCTCATAATATTCATTATTTATGGATCCATGCAATGCAACCCTCTGATTTGACTCTACTTTTTCAAGTTTTGACACCTGATCCAATAACATTCTCCATGGTCAAGTTCAATACATTCTGATTAGGTTGAGAAAGGAGATACTTCCTTGTTCAAAATGAACTCTCATCTACATATTTAGATGCCCTCACAAGGTCAAAAGACGAGCAGAGGTCCAGCAAATGTTGATGTAGTAAGTTTTTATTAAATTAAGTTGCACAGAGATTTTAAAAGAATGAATTCTAATTTGGGTTCTGCTGGAGCTTCTCTGCACCAACTTGAGTTTTTTTTGTTAGGTAGAGCTTTACGAATCTGATATAGGTAATATTTACTTTAGGTTTTATGCAGACAAGCCTCCCTGCTGATCTAGTTAAAGCTGAACCAAGTACCAACTATCCACGTGGAACAGTACATGATTCCTCCATATCCACTCTCTAGTCAAGATTTTAGGGTTTCTGAGGGCTCAGGGCTTTCCACCGACCCATTTGCTGAAGCCAAGTTTTTTTGTTTTCAATCTCCTATAAATATTGAGTCACAAATAAACACCATACAAGAGCAACTAAGACTCGAGTAGTAAGAGTTTCAAAATAGGCCGTACAGTCTGCCAATTCACCACTTTGTCTTCATAATAAATGTTTAGTACTTCTATTGCATACATATATACAGCTTTTTAGAAAGAGTTTGCTCTGCTGAAGTAGTATGCATACATATATACAGCTTTTTAGCAAGAGTCTGTTCTGCTGAATTAGTATATATTGTGGTTGGGGAATAGGAGGACGTGCGGAGGGAGATAAGATACTGGTTAAAGGAAGGGATGGTTAATGTATTCCATCTCTTGCACACTGAACTATGACTGTTAATTTGTTTGATTGCAAAGTAGCTTGGTGTGCAAGGGATGGCATATATTGCCCGTCTCTCTCCATCACTTCTCAGCATTAAATTTTGTTGATAATTTATTCCTGATGAAAGGTAATGTCTTATCCCAGATTGCTTTATTACTATTCCATTTCCTTTTTCTTGCTTAGATCTGTGTATATGTGGATACAGATAATCTTTTACTGTGTTATTTGTGGGTAGGCAATGGCACTATATTAATGAGATCCTCGGACTATATTAAGCTGATCATGTATTATGATGCCTGAGCAATTAGCCAATTCCTCCTCATGTATGATGTCATAACTAAAGTTAATGCAACAATATTCTATTAATTTGTTCATTTACCATTAAACATAATTCTCACAACTCTTTTCATTCTGATGATGGATCACAGACTGTGATACGAAACATTGATACAAGAATAACACACAGTTCAATCCAGAAGAAACTCTCTCTAATCGTTATGAACTGTGAGAATATAATGTCTCTGAATATTCTATTCATTTGTTCATTTACAGTTAAACATAACCCTCAATGGTGTTTCAACTATTCATGCCTTTTGTTATGTTGGGAGGAATTCACCTCCAGAAAAATGGATAAGTACTACTAATTTAGAAGTTAATAGCATGTTGTTGAAGTTGTCATGTATTACAGCAACTGGGTTCTATTATTATTTTGTAGTATCACTTTATATAAAAGCTAAATCTTTTCCTCACCTTTCAATTTCCAATATAATTCTCTTAGCATTCGATGCCCCTGAACTAAATTAATTGTATTATAGTAAGCTTTGCTAAAAATATTCTATGGACAAGGTTGGATTGGAACTGAAAGATGTTAGGCATCTAGATTTTGCAGTTTTTCATCAAAATTCTAGTATATTGTTGATTATTGAAACTCAAGATCCAGAATACTAGGCCCAACTTTAAGGAGACTCATAGAAGTAAATTCAAATGTCTCTGTAAGAAGACAAACAAAAAAAATCAGCTCATAAACTCATCTCTGTCCAGCTGCACACGTCCATAACGATTTTGTTTCTGAGATAAACATGATTCATTGATTTAAAAATTCCCTGAAATGGGGTCTCTAACGAGAAACCAAATGTTGGAGAGAAAAGTGTTGTTCTTGAAATGTTAGGAAGTCTAAAATCATTGGAAATATGTTTTGTCTTTGGTGGTAGCTACCTCACAAGCCCATCTTAGTTTTGGTTCATGAACAGTTTGGGTGTGATGTCCCTTTGTATCAAGATTGTTGTTTGTCATTAACATTTCCAGGAATAATCACCAGTCTTAGCTTACCATTAATAATAATAATAATAATAACATTGATGTCAACAATGTGAAGCTTTTGGGGTTGGATAAGTGTTACATGTTTAATAGTTGGGATGGGTTATAATTTTCTGAGTATTGTTTTAAGTTTTTGAATTTTTTTTAATGTTTAATAGTATTCATATTTATCTTTTGTATGATTTTTATATTATAAAAAATTACTTTCAACATATTTATTTATATTTGTATATGTTGAAAGGTGAAGGAGGAGATTCACTATTTGATTAGAGAATGGTTGTATTTAATAAGGAAGAATTTTATTGTGTTTCTTTCTTTACTCCGAATGGTTTTTTTGGGTGAAAATACTACATATTATCTTTGATTTCTATTTATTATGTTATTATTTCATATCGTATATGCACTACTTCTATTGTATAGGTCTATTAGGTTTATTTTCTTTATATTTGAATATGCTTGCATGTAAAGTTTTTAAATGAGTATTTTGGGTCTCCATGGTGGAGCCATCATAGAAATGCTAGAAACTTTGGCTTTCAAACTTTATACCAAGATCTAGATCTAGAAGTCCTTTACCCTAATATTCCCTACCAACAAACCACTCTTAAAACAAGCATTGATAGTTGCATTCATAACAACAGTTTGGTTAGTATAAATTGATAAAAATATTATTAGTATTGATATTAATAATATTAGAAGTAATACTAACAATTATATTGATAACTCTTTTAATAAAAAATGTATACCCTACAATTTTTCCTTACATTTTGGGCCCATTTGGACATGTTTGTCTCTAGTGTAAAGAGTAGTGTATACATTGGCATATTTGTGTCTAGAAGTTGGAAAAATAACTTGATCTTACTATGATCCCATCTTCACGCATTTGAAGAATCTAGATTTGATCTTCAATCTTAGCCTTCTATCACCCTAGGTTGATTTTGCAACCATGGAAATGAACATGTTTAGATCTATGAGTGTAAGATTCAACCCCTAAACCTATAGATTTAGAATTTTTAACTAGGCACATACTCCCCTTTTCCAATTAGTCATTATGAGTTGACTATGGTGAAAAATATTTCAAAGTACAGACCATAATTTATAATTACTTGTCAAAAAATCATTAGAGAGCTTTGTTACATATTGCACCATCATGAGCATGACATCAACAATGTATCAACATTGTAGACCTATTACTTGAATGCCTAGGGAATTAACTTAATAAACCTATGGCATAGCATGTGCATTCATAGGGTTCTAATAAAGACCTCTAATTTCATTTCTACTCAAATCTATATTTTTAATAACCCCCTACAATTAAAATACCTCCCCATTTTCACCAAGTATCCTATGTACCTTTTTTGGTTACATTTTTATGTCTCCTTATTATTCCTACCTTATTAACCAAGGGCGTTGCCCACATCTAAATCTAACTCAAAATTATTTTTAATCGTTATCTCATGCATTGAATCCTTAGAACTGAAAACCTAGATGAGTTATGATAAATGTGATCTTGTAGAAAGCTTCGATTTAAAAGCACACATCTCAACTCCAAAACCTTGACCACGCCAACTCTACCAATAAATCCCCCTAGTAACATATATATTAATTATAGTATATCTATTAATCTAAATTACAATGGAACAGTTTTAGAGATACTTAGTGATTTTTCTAGGAAAGATATGGCATTGCTAATAGGTGTCAAATAACCAATTTTAAGAAAATTGGATAGGATTATACTAATATATGACATTGTTGTTATCATTTTTTCCTTTATTAATTACATTAGATTTGGGATTAAGTAGGCACCCCTAAGATATAAGTCTTTGACACAATACAAGACTATGTGATATAGAAAAATGATAGCTTCATGATCCTAGCAAGACAAGCAATTTTGGTAATTTAAAACCAAGATGAATATGCACATGATAAGACATTGCATTAGAGATGAATTCACAATATACATGCACATGATAATTTATTTCTTTATGGGTGAATCCCCCAAGAATGACTCAATTTTCTTCAACCATTTCTCAATGCCATTGACTTGGTAATAGGGTTTGACCAAAGAAGAACACTCTTAGCCTAAAAATCTTCTAAAATATGTCTATTAATATCACTCCTTAAAAATAGTTTGTAAGAATTAGAGATGGGGAAGCTCGGATATGTTGGTCAAAGTTCATTTTTAAACATATGATTTAGATCTACACTTACAAATATAATCTAGTTCATTTCTACACATGTGGATTCGAGTCTAGCCCATTTATTAAAAATGACCCAATTCAATTTTTTTTCAATTGGCTTCCAACACATCCAAGAATAAATAACTATAAGTTATAGTGTAAAAGTTATGATCAAAATAGTGGACAAGTATCTATCAACCACCAAAATTAGAGTTAAATAATTTAGTCTTCTACATTTCTATATTTTAAAATTCTATCATATGATTCATCACAACTCTAAATTAGATTAATTAGATTGTATTTATTTTCATATTCATTGAACCTAATTTTAGTAAAGGATATTATAATTTTGTTTCTAAAGATATTTTAGTGAACTTGATCAATCTTACACCCCTAAGGTTTTAATATCCTTATAGTTCATCCTTCAATATTAGAATTTCAAATCTAATTTTTTTAATTGTATACCTTTCATTTCATATTTGATTAGGGTTTGGATTCAACCTTTTTTCTTTTTTTAATTATATCTGGGTAAAAATACAAATTTATGTCACACTTTTGGCCAACTAATCAGCATAAGTGAATTTAAGTATTTCTATCTAAAAAACAATTTTTGTCAAACATATGTTCTAGCTAGATTCATTGTAGCTAAGTTAAATATGACCATAACTTTTCCAAATAAAAGTGTTCACTATATGCATATGTAGCACCATTTCAAGGCCAATTTACCAAAAAAATTAATGTATTTGAAAAAATTGATGTTTTAACAACTCCTACTTAGTAAATAACATTCCTTTTAAATATAAAATTACTCTCTTGTACATCTATGAGTGTGTTAGATAACAAATTAATCACTAGTTAAAATTGTAAATTATAATTTGTATGCTTGAATATAGAGTAATCATTTACCAACAGTTGGGTAAATTTTCTCTTATGGAAATAACTTTCCCTTGAATTTTAGAGGTACAACTCCCTCATTGGATAGAATTTTATTCTTTTATAAATTAAAATTTACCACACGTGTTCTTTTTACCGGAAAGTAGTGAAAGGTTAAAGTAATAATACTGACAATTTTATAAGATTTAAAGAACAATTTACACCCATTTAGAAAAAAAACTACCCATGAAGCCAATTAGAACACGGGCTAATTTAAGTTCCAAGGAGCATAAAACAATGAATTTATCAACTCATAAATGATTGCCAACCTAAGAAGATTAGACACTTAAAATAGCTCTTACACACACAGAAGTATAATAGCCAACAAAACCAATTATAATGCACAGATCATAATAGATTTTATTCCAAGTGTCCAAAGTTGCATGCTCAGAGACTTATAGTACCTTCCCAAAACTAACAAAAAAAAAATGCTTCTTTCTAAGTTATAATATTACTTAGAAAAATAAAGACCAAAGAAGAAGAGAGACACTTTGTAACATCTTATATAATATATACATGCAAGAATAATCAAATCTTTTAAAGTAACTATTTCTTGGAGGTTAAAAATCCTTTAAAATCTCAAAAAAATTGATGTCCCTTACAAATAAAAATTCATATTATAAAATGACAATAAAACACATCATTGTTGAGGTGGCACACTACTGGAGTCTTCATCATTCCTATTCTCTTGTGATGATTGGGGTGATTGCACGATACACTTGGCTTTGTACATTTGGAAAGCTTTGACAATCAATGGCATCTCGTTGTGTTGAGAAATGATAACATTCTTGGTTCTCAACTTCCACAATGCTTTGTTTCCTCGAATCAAGTTCAATTTGCTAGAGAAATTTGTTGAATTCACGATATATTGAAACACGACAGAGTCAATATTGCTTAGTTTTCTCATATTGTCAACACAAAAATATTTCTTATAAAAAAGCTTTTCAATTATTTCTTTAAAACCATTCTTCAACGTCTCTATATCCTCATCTTGAGAATTGTCCTTATTTTAGAGGTGGAAATTGATGGTTGAGAGATCTTTTTGAATATCCACTCTAATCTAATTACACTCTTTGAGTAACTTGTTTTGTTCCAAGGTGTTTTGTTTTAAGAATGAAAATTTCCATTCTATACTCTTCTTCCACATAAAACACTGATTATTATTAGCGTTAATTAATATTTGTTCAACAACTAATCTCTTTGATCCCAGTTCAATAATTTATTTTATATTGTTGTTAGTTTTATACTAGATTGACTCCTCATGCTTTGTTGTTGCATATTTCATTATCAATCTTTTTCCTTAATCCCTCAAATATCTTCACAATTTTTCTTCATTCTTTTAGTGAATTTAACTCCTCTTAGCATGGTATCTTTAACCCACTCTTCAGTGGTTTTTCCATAGGATTTATATGCATGGATTTTATCAATCACCTCCTTTCCACTGGCTGAGCTTGGATCAAAATCAACTTTGATCTGACTAGTGGATTGAGCTGAGAAGTTGATGAGAGATTTCAAACAATTAGTTAAAGCATTAATCTGTTGCTTTAGTTGGTTTTTTGTTTGTTTATCTTTTTTTTCCTTTCCACTAACTTGGAAGCTGACACTTGAAAATTATGGCATCTTCGTCCCTTGTAGAAGGCTCGACATTGATCCTAGTAATATTGAAATCTTTTACAGTCATCTGTCTAGCATCTTTTTATGCAGAAGGGTGAGTGAATACAACATACATATTCCTAGAGGAGGGATCATTTAATAATCTAGAAGTAGTATTGGGATTTTTGGGTTGAGGGGTTCTTTGGAGCAATTGAGCTACAATATCTTTATCTAGAACATTTAATTCAACAATCTTCCTCTTTTGTGTCAAGGATTTCTTGAACCATGAAGTAGAAGTAGACACAGAAGCATTCTTGGTATCTAGGGAAGAAAACTAGAGAGATCTCCTAAGAGGTGGGGCATCAGATACCTCAACCTCTAAAGAGGAAGGTGGATTTGTTTCAATTTGCAAAAAAGGCTTTTGAGGAGCATTGGTAGGAGGAGAACTAGGAAAATAATCTGAAGAATATGAAATACTTAATTGGGATGGAGATTAGGATATGTGAATAGCATCCACATCTCCCAACTCTTCTAGCACATGACTTAATCTTCCTTTTTATTTATCCTTCTGAGTCATTCCTCCCATGGACCCTTCACAATTTTTTTTTTTATTTCTTTTCTCTGGTGGATCTTCATCATCATATCCACCACCATTAGAGGTCTAGGTTGTTGTGCAATAGATGTTGTTGGCTGAGAAGATGGGGATCTCCTTTGAATACTTTTTACTTGCTTTTTGGTTCTCTTAGTTTGTTGAGGGGTGGGATTTTGTTCCTTTTCATTCTTCTTCATTACCCATTCTTTCAGTCTTTTAAGCACAACTATACTTTTAGCCTCAATAGTTTCAATTTCTTTTATACTTCAATCTATTGGTAGAGGTTGAGTCTATATGTGTTCAGTGAAAATAGGATCAACTCTGTTTGATTCATCATTAAATTTCTTGGATGTCTAAAAATTTGGATATATCACCTTTACATCACCATGAACTTATATTATGAATTGCATAACCATATTTGACATTATGGAAAAATGCAGAGCTAAATATCACACCTCTAAGAACAACCTCATAGAAACAACAACAATCTTCAAAATATCACACTAAAAAACACTTTTTCGGTTACCAAATGATATGAAACTTGGATCACATATGCCTTGACATAGCACAAAGATATCCTCCAAACCACAAGAGCAAATCATCATAGCAGAGAAATGTGGAGCATTTATTAGAGACTCTAACAACCAAGCAGCTAGACTGTATCTCTCTTTTGACATAAGCAACTCTCTTTTGACATCAATGACAACCTAACTACAAAAATTCATCAAGTACACCCACCAGACAGAGTCCTAGCCAAGGAATTATGCAAGCAATATAGCATAAAATAGATAAGAGGACATATAAAATGTTCTATTTAATAGAAAATGAGATATCGAAATGAATTTGATTGCTAATGAGGCTAGCCTAGTCAATGAATTACTGCCCATGAATTATCACAATAATGAAAATATACATCCACTCTTCAAAACCATGGGTTTATTAGCCAATGAAGGAAAACTATGATATCTAAAATCTCCTTTGTGAAATGGGACTAACGTAATCTCTTCAAAAGTTGAGACTTCCAGTTTTTTGGCATTGCCAACCATTGATAGGTAATTGTATTCTTGCATTTACTTTTATTTTCCATCAAATGTTGGTAAGTAACAGTAAGTCAATATCAATGAATTCATCTCTTTGAGGCAATCGAAGACAAGTACTGAAAGTATCACTACTCAATCTCACTACTAGCCTGTTGTCGCTAGTTTTCACTTCCCAAGTTTGAGGATTGTAGTGACTTATGCATTCTAGGACCAAGTTTGAACATTGCACAACCATATGAAAGTAGTTGCTTGCAACAACCCACTTTCAATTAACCTTTTTTGTGATTGAGGGCCTATTTTCCTTTTCTATCCTTTCCCAAAAATTCTTTAAATTGGCGTACCCTAATTTAGTGTCACCAATTTTTGAGAGAGTGTTATACAAACAAAAAAATGCTCATAACCCAAATATTTGAACTTCATTTTGACTATGGTGTGAGAATTGTTAGAGGATATATGAGTTTGAAGAATTTAGATTTTTCCCTAAGCCCTATGTCATTCTTGTGTCTCATGAAATCCAATCAATTGCCATCTTTTGACTTACAACAATGGGATGCAAAGAAATATAGAAATGTACCTTCAATTTAGCTAAAATTTGTATGGCCACAATTTCTATGATTTTTCCCTACAAATTCTCCTCTCTTCTCTCTACCAATTTGTCATTGATTGCTTGTCGAAGTGACTCTATTTAATGCTCAAGTGTGTTTATATTTAGTGCTCTAAGCCAAGAGGGAGAAATAATGGCACGCCTTAATATTGGTATGTGTGAGATTTCTCTTTGACACCCACCTCTGAAATTTTTCAAATTTTAAATAAGAAATGGCTGATAATCTACATTGAAGATTTGAGTGGTTTTGATAACCTTGTCGAGTTTTGATAAAGGTTTTGAAACCTCTCAATTTTTTCCAAAGAATGACTCTTCTTTGAAACTAATCCTCCACTGAAGCTTTGACCAAGGACTTGGAACTATTTCTGAAAGAGGTTCATGAAATTGTCAGCTTTCTATAAGGTTGTGAGAACCTTGTCGGATCTCAATATGGTTTTGAAACCTATGAATAACTCTAAAACACTCTATCAACCCCTTTTCAATCTTTCAATAGCCTTCAATATCACCCTCCCAATGCAAGTTGGAGAAACTTTGGACATGATTAAATCGAGTCAAATATATATCGGCTCTAGACTTGGTTGTGAAAACCTTTTCAAAAGTCAAGAGAGTTCATAAACTTAAATAAAAGCCAACACGACACAAATAATGCAAATTTAACTTATACAACCTTAGATTGTCAATTTTTTACAAGGTTAGGATAACCTTGTCGGAACCCAAAAGGATTCTAAGAACCTTCTCAAAAGCCGACAAAGGTTATTGAACTTGTTAATTTTTCAACAAGACTTGAACAAAAAAGAGGTTGGAAAAAATTGAGGCAACAAAGTGTAGTTTTCAAATATATATAGTTTTTAATATTTTAATTATTTTTTATTTTTCATTTTTACTAAAAGTAGTTTATCAACACCAAATATATATATATTTTTTACCTAATAGAATAAACCCATACATGGACAGCGGGAGAGTGGACGGGAGAGCGCGCAGTGGGGATTTGAAATCCTCAGGTGATTCAGACGATGAGGAGGATGCGATGGAGGACAATGGAGATTCGGGAGCAGGTTCTGGGGTCTGGGTCATACTGGATGTTGGCCAGGCTCTGTTGGCTGTGGCAGAGGTTGTTGGGGGATTCGTTGGTCTTCCTTGTGCTGGTTCATTGGCTG
This sequence comes from Sequoia sempervirens, assembly GCA_007258455.2. NCBI lineage: Eukaryota > Viridiplantae > Streptophyta > Pinopsida > Cupressales > Cupressaceae > Sequoia > Sequoia sempervirens. The sequence continues at coordinate 62,092,098 of VDFB02086081.1, read as the reverse complement.
TGCTATGCGGGAAGGCCATTTTGAATCTAGGTGCAGCTGTAGCTGTTGGAGACTTTGTTGTGGATGATGTTGAGGGTAGTGCTGATCCTTTGGTGTTGCAGAGGGTTCTCGTTCTTTCCCTTGCTCCTGTCGTTGGTGGTTGGGTCTTAGGGGGTTTTGTCGTTGATCATTTTTTTGATGGGATGCGTGGAAGATGTCTCTACTCCGACTGGGTGTGCTTAACATCTGTTGCTCTAAGGGCTTATTCAGATGTTTCAGCTTCTTCTTTGTCCCTATGGTAGAAATATGGTGGTTTTGTTTCTCTTCTCTCCTTGTACCTAGTTGCTTATTTCATTTTTTTGGGAGAGGCTTTTTTGTTTTGGATTCCTTTGGAATCTCTTTGGTATGTGAATTTCCTTTTGAGGGGGTTTTTTTTTCTCTAGTTATATTTTATGACTCCTAGGTCTCACTATGGTGAGGGGTATATTGTCCCCCTCCCTCTTGGTTCCATGGCTTTGTTTGTTGTGCTAAATTTTTTGCATCTTTGGGTTACCCTAGTTTTTCCTATAGAGGTGGTCCTATCTTCTATTGAGGGGGGATAGATGTGGTTGGAGGTGACCTTTCTCCTATGGAGATGGAGCTGGATGCTACTGGTAAAGCCTGGAAGTGTTGTTGGGGGGCTGATGAAGCCTTGTCTATTGGCTGTAAGGGAGTGGATGATAGCGTGTCTAACTTCTTTCCTTTATCTCCTATGTAGGTGGAGATATTGAAAAGTAAGTTGTTCTGTACAGAGCTCACTCTCAAGGAAAAGGAGTGATGTGGTTGTGGTGGTCTGGATAAGCTTGGGTTTCTCTCCTATAGAGGTGGAGAGAACAGTTGGGTCTTGCGAAACACTATTGGAGCCTTGTGCATTGGTGGTGACCTCTCCTATAGAGGTGGAGAGAGAATTTTGGGCTCAATTTCTTCTGATGTTGGGGCTCTATTTTTTATCAATGTTTTAGTTGTTTCTACCAGTGATATGGAAAGGATAATTTTTTTCAAGGACTGGTGCGTTGTTGCTTGGTTGTTGTAGGCAATTTTCTTGGGTTTAAGATCCCTGCCAAAACTTGGTTGTACAAGGTTGTGGATCCCTTCAAAATCTATAGGGTTGGGTTTAAGGTCCCTACCAAAACCTTGTTGTAGTGGGTTGTTGGTCCTGTCAAAACCAATGGGTTCAAAAGTTATGTAAATTCTTGGTTCTTTTCTGGGCAGTCGGCTGGTTGTTGGATGGTTGAGTCCCTATGTTGCTACTAGGTGTTTTTGTCTCTATTCTTCAGGCAACTTGTTCATCTTTGTGTGGGTTTTGGGTCCCCTCAAAACCTGATGGTTTCGGGTCCATTCAAAACTTTTTTTTCCACTAATCAAAAACACCAAATATAATTTTGATTATCTCATCAAGAAAAAATACTATATTTATTTTTTAAAAATTTAAAAAAATATGGTGCACTAGATAAAAGATTCAATGTCAAGATGGTATTTTTTTTGGATAAATAGTTAAGACAAAAGGTGGCATCTCATGAGAACAAATGTGTTTGTAATAAATGCACATTTTAATACTTATTTAAAAAATGTATTTATCAAAACTAAGAAAAAATAAATCCATGCACTAAAGTTTTAACTTATAAATACATAAAAAAATGAAGGAAAAAAAAAATTACTATATAAAGAGCGACATCTTGTTTAACTTCATTTTTCAACATTTTATCAGCAGCTAAATTATAGTGTCAATTTTATAGAAAACTATATTCAAACAATTTTTCTTTTTCTTTTTTTGAAAAAATAAAAACATAAAATACACTAAATATATATATATATATATTATTTTACATCATTTCAAAATTCAAAACATATATGTCACTTTTTAGTGATTCAAGTTAAAAATTGGATCAATGTTAGATAAATCTTTGTGTTTTTACCCATTTAGAGTTTGGAATTTCATTACATGATATCTATTTGATCATTGTCCATCCATCCTTAGCTTTAGGGTTTTATTGTTTAATGTTAATTTTAGATCTATAACAATAATATTTTAATTTTATATCATATTTGAACCTTATTATGGATTCTTATACGCTTTCTCATTATGATCATTCTTCTTTCCTTCATTACAATATAATAAACAATGGTCATATTTCTATGTTGACTCCATATATAAAGTCTTTTCTAAGGTTCCTTTTGCATATATATTTTACAACCCTAAATAGGATATTTTTTATAATGCTCACACATGTATGTACTTATATGTGTATCTTTCATTTGTACATGCACATATTATGTGAGATCACTAAAATTATGCATGGGTGATTCTATGCTAAATATATTGCTATAATATGTTAATACATGTTTGTCTTTCTTTGTGTCAATACATATGACCTATAGTGATATACACTTGTGCTTTATTGATTCATTATTTTAGGGCCATGATTTTGGTAACCTTAGGGATTTTTCCATACTTTTGTGTGATTCTTTTGATGCTCCTTTGATGCAGTCAAGATCGAGGGGTCTTATCAAACTACCCAATCTTGCAGTCTTAACATGTCATCAAGTCCACATTAACATATACATGGAAAAAGAATCTAAAACATATCTTTATTTTAATGTTCATACACATTCATACATGAAAATTCATCAAGATTAATTACATGTATGGAAGATTCAACATTGAATAAAATTCAGAAATGTTTACAAGCTTTTCTAAACACATCTTGTATAGGAGTCTTCAAATCCTCATGTCTTCAAACCTTCTTGGCTTCACTCGACTTCTAAAACCTGATCTTTCTGTTTATTATGCATCTCTCAGGGCTTCTTTGAATACCTACAACACACCTGTACAAAAAAATTATCTTCTTTTATTCCCCTTCTCTTCACAAGTTGTATTTCTACATCTTTCTTGTGCAACTCTCACGAGAAACATGCAAGTTATTTCTCCAACCTTGTTGTTGTTGATTTCTGCCTTTTTATACCATTAAATTTTGTATTTTTATATATTCTTACACCCCTTTCAAGCACCAAAAAGTGGCACCTAAATCTTCCCTTTCATTTCCCTCAACTTGACCTCTGAAATCCCTTCACAAAGAATGAAATAAAGATATAGTGTTGCTTCCAAAATGTGTTGTTAATGTTGCTTCACCATATAAAACATCTTTTTGTTGTAGATTCATTTGTAAAATTAAGAATATACAAAACCAAGTTGTGATCCTTTGGTAATTGAAGAGTCATTTATTATTATTTTCAAAAAAACACTATCTTTTCCATCCATTTTAAGCACCCAAGAAGACAAGAATGGAATGTTAAAGGTCACTTTCCTTATGAAGACTTCTATAGGTAGCTAAATTTATAAAATGAATATTGATTCTTATTTTCAAGTTCCCTCTAACATGCCAATGGACCCCTTAAACCCTTCAAGCCTTGAAATTATACAATAATTTTAAAATCACATTAAACACATTGTTTGCCTCTGATTTTTTTGAAATGAATATCCAAGTATTGCTAAATGAATATTTTATCCTTCAAACACTCCACAGGATTCTCTTAAAGCTCCAACCCACACCAAAATACAAAATTAAACATGAAAATAAAATACATATTTTTTGGTTGATGTTGATTATCAATCTGCTCAGGATGCTCTTACGTCAAACACACCAAGTAGGAAAATCTTGTGAGAACTCACAAAATGGAGTTGAGCAGTGGGACTACTCTGTCAAGTTGAATGCAACCTACATCGAACTCCATCACTAAATCTTGTGCATTAATTTAATTCTTCTTCCTCTTTTTCCAGCACTTCGCTAGAACAAACATCACCGTCCTCCTGCAACTCTGCTCACCACTCTTCTCTCCTCTCTTGGATTTGCACCCACCATGTACTGTCCTCCTCCAAATTATTTATCATCCTGATCTCTTCTCCTCCTTTGTGGGATCCAACCCACCACAAAACAACCACCTCCACCAAGTTATACATGTAGCATCCTCTATAATTTATATTTACAAACATGTAGCATCTATACATAACTTTGCAACTACAACTTTATCCTCTACAACAAAATCATCCTATACTCTCACTATGGAAGAATAATCAAAAATGAAATCAAAATTCTCATAGATTACCAATTTTTCCTTCACTGCAATATTCATTTTCTTTCATCCATCAGCAAGCTTACCAAACCACTCTTCTACTGCTAGAATCAACAACATTAAGTCATCCTTGTCTTCACCATTTGCAATTTCTTCACATTCAATCACTAAAATCACATCCTCTACAACACAATCTTCAGTCTCTTCTACAATCATCACTGCTACACTTGCATCCTCTTGTTCATTATTTTCTTCTTCTTTCTTTGTGCCTTCCTCATGGCATGTCCTTGCTACAACCTCTTCACTCTTGATATCCTTTCAACGGTACCATATTCTGAATCTACTCAATCTTGCATTTATATCAGCCATCACTACCAAAATATTCCTATTTTCATATTGCCTCCATCCATCCCATATCATGGGATTCTTTCTCAATAATATCCCCATCTCATCTGCTACAATCTTTCACAACTCTCACCTCATGCTCTACAATCTACAATCACTCCTCTTTTTGTGGCTTCCTAGATCTCGATTTCTCTGGGCTTCTCTCTACTTGCAAAAATCCTCACATTGTTGGAAGAATGAGGAGTTTTTCATTGATGTTGTTGTTGGCAACATGAGCATGTGGAATAAGCACAAGGTATATTGTTATGCATTGCAATTTTGTCATTGATATCAACATTGTATCTTGCTTTGGAGATCATGGTGTGGATCATTCTGGTCGGCTCTAACATGTTTTAGGATTTTGGTTCAAGAAAATTTTTCAAGAAGGTTTGATCTGGTGAAGACAATTGTGATGAAAATTGACTGTGTTAATACAAGTGATTCTATGTACAGGTTATCTAATAATTGGGTCCACATTGGTACGTTGTTGAATATTTTTATATGCACTTCAAGTATAATTTTTTTGGCTATTCGAATAATTTAATTCTAAAATTTTAGCTTGTTTCAGTTTCTAGTTTTGGAGTTATGAGTAACAAAAATTCGGCTTGGTAGTTTTACTCATTTCTAGTTCAATCTATATGAGTTGGTGAGTCTAAATTTCTCTACAGATTGGTTTTTGGATTTTTAATATTTTTGGAAGTGTTGAAAGATTTCAAATGAGTGTATGTTCCAGTTGGCATGATGTTTTGAGGTTTACATGTCCGAATATGGGTATATAGTTGGAGAATTTTTGTATTAGGTCCTCTATGGGTTTTAAGGTATGTGAAGCTTAAATAAGTATTAAGGAGTTATGTGGGATCTATTTTGGGTACATTCTGACATATTTCAAAGTTTTTTGATATTTGAGTCTTGGTGCGAAGCATGTGTGAATAAATATTGAGTTGACAAGTCCTATTTTGTACATCTTCAATGATACATCTAATTAGGCTGACCTAATTAATGTTATGGGTGAAGCAAATATATAAGGTAGATAATTTTTGGTGTTTTTATGAATGTCCTATATGAAAGTGATGTGAATGATTCAAATTGAGTGACTACATTGTAAATCTAAGTTGTGAATAGTGAGCATAATATTAGAGTGATGTGAATGCAGAGGAAGACAAGGTATTAGATTACAATCAAATGAAGTGTGTAAAGTCATTTTATTGAGCTTCATTGGAACTATATTTCATGCATATGATAGATGCAATTGTAATAGTTCAATCTAGGATGTGAGCCACAAACTTTCTTCTATCTCTTTTTTTTTTTCAGTGGGAAATGAGCCCACCTGCAGTGAGCACTTATGTAATATACTATAACCAGTTATAATATATTGTGAGCTAATCCTCACCATGGTTTTTCCCATTTTGGGTTTTTCATGTAAAAATATTGGTGCTCGTGTGTTATGTGATATTGTTGGATGTTTTGATGCTTTATTTCATTACTACAATTGAATATTATATAAGTATTGGATGCTTAAATGTTTAAGTGGTTTAAAAGAATAAAGATTTACCTCCCTCATAATATTCCTAGTGTTTAATAATTGGTATCAAATCTTGGTTCCTTGGAAGGAGCTTAACTGCCTAAGTAATATCTTGGAGGTTGAACACATGGCTATTAGAAGACTACCTACTCCTCTAGAAGAGATTCCTATTGTTGATTCTACAGAAGAAGATTACATATTTGATATGAATGGAGAACTCAAATTTTCTCTTGAATATCTTGAAAGAACTGAAAGTGAAAATGGAGATTTGAAAGAAAATGTCAAAGAAGCAAAATGAATGCATCAAAAAATTGAGGGAGAAAATCAAGAAATTTAGAGAAAGGCATAAGGAGGTCAGTGAGCAGTTGAAGCAAGAAAATGAAACAATTACCTATATGAAGGTGCAAGTTGAAGAAAGAAAGAGAGTTGAATAATGCTTGAATACAATGGTGAAAAGCACATCTAAAGAATGCACAAGGCTTGAACAATAAGTTGTGAATCTGAGATCAAATTTGGAAAAAGTAGGGAGTTATGAAGACAAATTCAAAATGAGTACAAATCTTGGTGAAATGATTGCAAATAAAAATGCTCTAAAGACAAAGAAGGTTTAATGTTTGAAAAGGGTGAAAGTTCAAAATTAGATTAAACACCAAATGTTGAAAAGAAGACTGAAGACAAGAAGACAAATGGTAAGAAAATCTGAAATAAAAGGAATATAACTAGAAGACCATCGGTCAGAAAACTAAATACACAAAGGTACCCATCTTTTAATGGTTTCTATTAAATTCTTGCAATAGATTTGGAAATAAGGCTATGGAATGTAGAAGCAGATTGAATTAGAATGTTCCACCTTTTTCTTGTCAATGTTTTACATGCGATAAATTTGGTCATAGAGCTAATGAGTGTAGAATTCAAGTGATGAATGACTATAACAGTGGTAGAATGGTTCAATCTTTCAATGGCTACTGTTATACATGCTATGGATTTATGCATAACTATAATCAATGCATATCTAGAATGAATAGAAATAAGATTGGTCAAAAGAATGTCATATGCTACAATTGCAATAGGCCTGGACATATTTCTAAGTTTTGCAAAAGTAGAAATATGAAGAAGGATAATTAGATAAATAAAAATGATCTAGTACAAAAGGTTGATCTAGAAGAAACAAAGAAGGAGATGGATAAGATTTGGAGAAAGAAGGAAGAGACCAAGGTTAAAGATGAATTTGTACCAACATCTAGTGCAGATGTTTCCTTTGGAAACTGAGTTGAGAGCTTTAGCTCAAGGGGAGATTTAATGGAAATATTTTATCCCATGCCAAATAAAATGGTGTTGATTCTTCAGCATGAGGATATGTGATGTAGGTCAACATGCTTGATATTTTGGAGAAAATTCTAGTAGAAAATGTTGAAATGTGGAATATTATAAAGCATTGGAAGGTAACTATGCACACAATGAAGGGTTTTCCAACTTTATTGTTTGAAGCGTTTAATGAAAAATTAGGTCAATTCCAAAGGGTTATAAGTGATTTTACTTAGCCAAATTCATTCACAACAAGCATTGAGAAAGAGCAGAGCAGAGAAGAAAATAGTTGGAGTGATCAACATAATTTGTGATTTGGTGTATTCAAACCCTAATCAAAAAAGAGAAGGAAAAGGTATTTACAAATATTTGTTTTCCCTAGTTTCAAAAAGAACTTTGTTGAAAGCAATTTGAATTTATTTTGAAATGGCTACATCGAGGGTTATTGAAGTTACTAATAGGCCACAACCCAAGTTTAAGAAACATCATGTTAAATTCATGGAGGTCAACCCCTTAGGATTTTTCTAAGGTTATATATGGTGTGTTGCATCCGAAAGACATAAGGATTTACATTCATTGAAAATTGGAAGAACATAATCATTCTAAGCTAGGAGAGGTATGGGTGAATGAACTTATCGGAGATAACTTTTCCCTAAAACCAGAATACCAAAACCTAGTTGCAAAGAAATTTCATGTGTCAGAAGGGTTTCCAAATTTTCTCTTTGATGACAAATGGGTTAGAATTGCATTGAGTAGAATTCATGATAGGTTTTTTTGGACTGGCATGCTTAGGTTAAGCACAAAGGATGTGATTAGAGAATTTACAAGTTTTTGCTCCACTAGACCCATTTTTGGTACTCAAATAAGTGAAAAATGAAGTGGTCACTAAATTAACTAGTGCCACATATGATAAGAGGGCCTTGACAATGAATAACATAAGAAATCTAGTTGTGTTATGTAGCTATGATGATAGGTTACAAGATTTACTTCACAAACAAAGATAATTATGTATTTGTCATCATAATAAATATTGCCTATGAAATGGTGGAAAAAGGAGTTGACTATGATCTTTGCAAGTTGCTGAGATAGCAACTAATGGACGATTTGGAGAAGACAAAGGAAAAGAAACATCCATTTAAGTATGGTAACCTGATTGTTTGTCTACTTTTCTACTTTTTGAGAGAATTGTCCTAAGTATGTGCAGTTGGTGTTGTCATTGATTTCAACAATATTATGTGTTTTCATTGGTGTCAATGGTATGAGAAGGATTTTTTTGCAAGTATGTGCATTTGGTATTGAGTTGGTGTTAGCTTTGATGATGCTTTGATTAGTTGCATTATGTTGTCATTAGTAAGCTACTAGTGTCAACCTCTAGTGTTTCCTTAATAAGATTTTGTTTATGGATGTGTGGTTGATTTGTCTTGGTGGTGATGGGGAAGTGTTGAAGATGTTTCTTTGGTGCTTGGTTTCCAAGTGCTTTTGAGAAAATTTGAATAAAAAGAGGAAACAATGTGTTGCAATGGTGTTTTGTGTTACAGACTAGTGTTCTAGTTTTGCTCCACATTTCTTCTATGTTGAAGATCTACTTGTGTGGTTTGGATATTTTTATTAGAGGTGTTCAAAGGTATTGCAACTAGAATTTGGCATGTTGGATCATTGCGTAGAGGAAGGTGTGTTCACTAGTGTATGAACTATGTATTGCAGAGGTGTCTGGGAGAAATTTTTTTGCTCCACATTTCTCCACATAGTGGTTTCAGGTCTTGCAGATTTGGAATGATGTAGATAGTGTTTGTATCTTTTTTAGTTGAATTTGTTTGAGGTTTTGTCCTTCAGAAGTTAGTTTCTTGAGTTTTAATGTATGGAAGAACTATTTGAGTGTATTGGGTTTATACATTCTTCAAGTGAAATTTTTTGCAAAGGAATTTGTTAGTTTCCAAGATGTTTGTGGAATATTCTAGATCATTTTCAATTCTGGTGTGTGGTCTACGAGTCATCGTTGGATTCGAGGAAGCATGTACTCAAATTTTAATGGTGTTAACACATATTCAACCGACCTTGGGTGGTTACATTAATTGTGGAGTTGCTTCGATGTTTTTGGAAGTGTGGCATGGCATGTATGAGTGGATTTAGGTCCTAGCTAAGGTTTGTTGTGGTTTTCCTTCATTCCTTTCCACCACACGGGAAATTTTTGGTGCCAACCTAATTTGAAGTTGCATAGTTGAGGTGCATAGCCGACCTTGGAGAATTTTTTCAAGGATGAAGATGGTATAAATATGAATTAAGTTGTTGAGGTATGATAAGATAGAGGTGTGTGATGCAAATGATGTTAATTACAAATTTGTGAGGTGTGAATTTGTGTAGTGCAATGCGATATTTCATGTGTTAGATTATTGGATGTAGTGAACAAAAGGTGTCTATAATCTTCAATAAGACTACGAAGGTGTTGGTGATGTTTTAGTGGAATTTTATGTTGCATTAAGATGGATTTCTCATTGTAACACTCTTCTCTATCTTCTTTTCTATTCTAGAAGTGAGCCTTTATACATTTTGGGCAGTGAGCCCTCTAATAGTGAGTCCTTTGTAATTAGTATTCATACTACTTTATATTGGAGCTAATCTTCACCGTGGTTTTTCCCTTCTCGGGTTTTCCATGTAAATCTAGTGTTTCCTTGTGCATAGTGTTGTCTTGGTTCTATTTTTGTTATCTTCTTTCATGATAAATCATTCTAAAAAATTAATGGTTAATTAAATTAATGTGGATCTAAATGTTTGTGAGAGTTTTGAATTTTTAACGTATAATTGATTCACCCCCCTCTTAGTTGTCTTGTGCATTCAACAAGAATTATCTGGTACTAAAAGTGTGAGGTTCTTGAGAGGAAGATCTGTTGCACATCAAATTAGAGATTTTTTTAGATCTCTTGGTGATGCAGAAGTACAAGATGAAGCTCTTGAAGGTTTTTTTACAATGTTTCAGAAGAGGATGCATGAAAGAGAAAGAATCCCTAAGAAAATGGTGGAAAAGTACAAGGATGAATTAATATTCATTATTTCAACAAATGAATGCATCATTCAAGAAGTTGAAACAAGGACAGTGTAGATCCTAGCAATGGGATATATGATTACTTATCAAGAGATTATTGCCTTAGCTAATTTTATTCTTAGCAAGCCTAAGGACACCACAGAAGGAAGATATAGAACCTATGAATAAAAATAAATGGAGGTGCATATGGAGCAAAAGAAACCAATAATAAAGAAGAAGGTTGAAAAGATGGTTTCATAGTTTGCAGAGGACATGGGATTCACAAAACATCAAGTGGAGCAAGCAAGAGAAAGGGATGGAGCTCTAGGAATCTCATCAGGCACTAGAAGATCTAGTATAACAACTACCACCTCTCCTACTATTTATAAGTGCTTTGAGATTAATCCCCCTATAAAATAGAAATCAATTGAAAGTCCTCTAGTGAAGGAGAAGTCCCCTCTAGTTGTGCAGAGTATAAAGCTTGAGAAGAAGGCTACTTAGATAGCACCACCTACAGCCCTTGCAAAGAAGAGAACAAAATAGAAATCAATAAGAGAAAAGGTCACAAGTGTTGGAAGAATTTCATTGAATTTTTTGTTGGAAACATGAGCATAAGGGATAAGCACAAAGACATATAATGATGTGTTGCAGTGTTGTCATTGATGTCAACATTATATATTGATGTAGAGATCTTGGTACAGATAATTGCATATCATTTTGGTTGATTCTAATAGGTTTTGGAGTATTCTTGGAAGACATTTTTCAAGATGATTTGATCCTATAAAGTTGGTTGTGATGGAAAATTGATGATGATTTGATCCTATAAAGTTGGTTGTGATGGAAAATTGACTAAGTGTCAACTCTATTAATTTTGTGTAACAGAGCATCCAATTTTTGGGTCCACAACAGTCTATAAATAAAAATTTCACTATGCGCTTCTAACATTTTTTTTTTTGGTTCTTAGAAGTATCTAAATCCATATGTTCATTAGGTTTTGACCTTTGGTTTGAGAGATATAAGTAACAGAAGTTCGGTCTAGTAGATTACAGTTATTTCTTGTATAGTGCATTTGAGTGGGAGAATCTGCGCTTCTGTGTGGATAAGTTTTTGGCTTTACACTTTTTAGGATATGTTGACAGATGGAATTAGTGTGTGAATTCTAGTTGGCATTGAATTTTGAGGTCCACATGTTCGTATGTGGGTACACAGTTGGAGAATTTTGGTATTAATTCTTCTACGGTGCCAACCTAGTAAGTTTGAAGGTATACGAAGGCTAAATAAGTGTTGTGGTTTTATATGGGATATATTATAGGTCCATTATAACCTATTTCAAGTTATTTTAATATTTTAATTTTGGCATGAGGCATGTATGGAAAGAGTTGAATCTGACAAGTTATATTTTGAATGTTACATCTAATTAGGCCAACCTAATTGATGTTATTCTTGAAGCGGATATATGTAAGATTTTTTTCATTGTTTTGTTGATAGTGACGAATATTGCAAGTATTCTACATGTAAGTGATCATGTGAATATTATCAAAGCAGTGTGAATTTAAGTTATGAATATTGAGTAGAAGATTAGAGTGATGTGAATGCAAAGGAAATCAGAGTGTTAGATCTAAATCAGATGAGTTCTATAAAGTTAGTTTATTGAGATTCATTGGAATTGTATTCCATGCATGTGAAAGATGCAATTGTAATAGTTCAAACTAGGTTATGAGCCACAATCTCTCTTCTATATTTTTCTCTTGGTGGATAGTGAGTCCACCTACAGTGATCACTCCTATAAATATACTATAACCAATTATAATATATTGTGAGCTAATCCTCATTATGGTTTTTCCCATTTTGGGTTTTCCACATCAAAATCTTGGTGTTTGTGTGTTATGATTTGTTGAACGTTTCATAATTTCTTTAATTAGTGCAGTTGAATGTGCTAAGTGGATTGGATGTTTAGATGTTTGAATGGTTTAAAAGAATATTGATTCACCCCATCTCAGTATTTTGGGTGTTCAACAACAATTTTAAATGTTGAAGAGGATGAAGAAGATGATGATGAGGAAGAAGGACCACAGTTGGTTCTCAAAAGGAAAAGAAATCTTTTGTAGTTCACATGCGAGAGTAGATTAAGAAAGAAGCCACCAAGAAGGTGTCACCAGAAAAGAAGAAAGCAAAAACAAGTTAGAATAAGGTGTCACTGAAAAAGAAATAGAAGAAGAAAGATCTGGTAAGAACACACATTCCCATGAAGTTAGAAGCACTTTTCAATGGTATAGTATAAAATGAGATGTTAGTAAAAATGAAAACCTTATATAAATGTGTCACCAAAAAGTGTATACTTTTCTTGCTATGGGAATAATTTATGATAAATTAGAATTAATAAGGCCTTTATTTAGTGTTGTGAGGTGTTTTACACATCCACATTAGGTCTTGGGCCCTTGCAAATTGAATAAAATGCATATTGATGTCTTATAAAGGTGTTGTAACACATCTTCACACTTTTCTAGGACCATAATGTTATAATTCACCTAAATAACCTTACCAAGACCTATTTCAAAGTGTTGTAAAGTATTGTAACAAAATTTCACACTTTCTTAGGCTTGTCATCAATATTTACACCTTTCTTATGCTTTAAATGGCCCCTTTATGCATTTGTAGGCCTTAATTAAGTGTCTTGTTGAAGAAGAACCCGATAAACAACATTTAATACATCTTAATCTCCAAAATCCACTCAAAATATTCCAAGTGGAATAAGTCGCCACCTTGGGCAACTTAGTCCCATGTGGCACAAAAATCAAAATTAATTTAAATTTCTTTTGGGTTTTTATTCCTTAAGACCTAAGGTCGGCTCGTGATGAGGTATTTTTGGGAATTAATGCATAATTGCATATAAATATAGGGTTTTTCCTCTCATTTGACCTAATTGATTCACTCATCTTTCTTTCATTCTTCATCTTCATTATTCTTCTCAAGCAAGCTAGGGTTTGTTATTCCAAATCATCAAGATAGCTTCCTAAGACATTCAAGGGCAGATTCTTCATGTTTTGTTGCAGCAATCCAAGATCTATCATCATGGAAAGGTACTAATTCCTTCATTCCATGTTCATGCTTCATCTTATTTCTTCATTTGGTTTAATTACCTAAATAGGGTTTGACCAAGGAAAACCCCCAATCCCTAACAATCAACATTTTCTCTCTCTTCCTTTGTGTGATTGTAGATTTAGGTATATTGAGGACTTGGAAGTCATTGAAGAATAGGTTGAAGACTTACTGGAGTCACCTTCTTCCTTGCAAGGTCAAAATATCAACAAAAAGAAACTTTCAAGCCTGAAAATTAGAGTTTTACAACCAAACACCTAGAGGAACAAAAAAACCAGACCAAGAGCTCCCAACTCCACTTTCAGATTTTCAAAAATTCAAAAGTGGACTAAGTCGCCCAGATCGGAACAAGTGTCCCAATTGGCTTCTGCATCAGGTTTTTTAGGATTCTAGACCTTCATTCCATCCCTTTTCAGCTTCCAAGTGCACACTTCCAGTTTCATCACTTTTTTGTTACAATTTACCTTCATTTCTAGGTGTTTTTACATATCTCAATGTGTTTTCAAACAACTTGCATATCTTAGGTTTTGCATTATAAATCATATTTCTTTTTAATTTTATTGCATTTAGACACATTTCATCCCTCTTTACATTAATCTTGAGTGTAGACATTAGCATTTTGGGTCCATTTCTCTCCTTGTAGGTGAAAACCTAGAAGAGTTAGAGAATCCTTGGACACTCAAAATCATTGTCCACATTTTGGTGAACCTACTTTTTGAATACCTTCTTTTTTGATTTGGATTCCATCATTCTCCTAGAATTATCTTGCATTGCATTTTGCATTAGTTAAGTGGCATTCTAGGGTTTCAAATTTTGCATTAGTGAAAAGTGCATATAGGTTGCGTTTTTGTGTCTTAAAGCATTGAAAATTTCTAAAATTTTGCATTGGCATCTTAGGTTTGCATCATACAATATAGAGACTATCAAAATCCATCAAAAAAATCTCAAAAATCTCAAAAAAAATCCCTACTGGGACAAAGTCGCCACCTTGGACGACTTAGTCCCTATTCCCTGTTCACCCCTAAAACAACCTTTTACAAAGCTGAAAACCTTGTTTTTAATCTTCTATTTGCTGCCTTTACCTATCTATATCAGTTGGTTGAGTTTCTGTAACATACATTTCATTAGAACTAGCTCAAATTAGCTCATTTCAAGCATTGCTTAATTTCATTTTTGCATTCACCACATTTCATTTTTCAAATCATTGCATTGTGTAAAAATTAAATTTCATTTTACATTCTTACATTGCATTTCAAGTTTACATAAATTACTTCTTTTTCCAAATGTTAGTTTCAATCTTCTCCCAATTTGCAATGAAAAAGTTAGTCAATAAGCATGTTAGTCATTCATTCAATGCATTCCCTAGTTATGAAAGTCTCTTAGTGCAAGCGTGTGAAAATGACAATATTAACCTTAAACATACACCCCCTCCTATCTCTCCTATTTGTGTGGATGATGTGATAGAAGAAAATACAAACATAGATACCTATGATGATCATAATTTTTCTCCTCCCAATACCTCTCCTTTTAGTGATGACGGTATCTTAGCAACAAAGGATACAATCATTGAGAATCATAAGGATCTTGTTTGTCCTTCTCCTCATTCCCTTTGGGAAGATATTCTAGCACAAGAGAATGAAATCATAGACACGTTCCTAAACATCACCTTACCTAATTTTGATTCTCCTTTGGCTTGTGAGAATAATTCCAAGGGAGATAAGATTATAAATGATGAGGATATGTTGGTCTACAACAACCCTCTTTATGATCATTCCCCTACCTCTCCTATTTTGGAAGACATTAGGGAACAAAAGAATGAAGTCATAAATGATCATGATAAACATATGTGTTCTTCTCCTAGCATCTCCCCTAGTTGTAAGGAAGATGCTTTGCTGTTAGAAAACACAACCAATGAGAGTCATGAGCATATTACTTGCCCCCTTTCACCTAAGGTAACCCTTATTGAGCAAGACCATTCAACCATTGATCATTTCCCTACTTGCGATGAAGTCATTTTAGAAGAACCAATCCATGAATATCAAAAACATTTCATTCGTAAAAAATCTCCTCCTAGGGAGAATATCATGGTGTTAGAAAATGACAACAAGAGTCATATGTCTTCCTTTGCTCATGATAAAAAGATGATTCTAGATTGCCCTTTATTAGAGATACATCAAACCAAGACTGTTGAGGTTATGAATGCACAATTTTCCATTAGTTCCCCAATGATCAATGAACCTCATACATACCTCGTGGGACATCCTAAGAACCCTCTAATTCTCTACCCACCTTCACACAGAAAACAAACTCAAAACCAACATGAACTCCTCCTTTATCGACCATCACACATGCCTCCAACTCAAGACAAACCCAAATTCACCCTCTACCCACCTTAGAATAATGTGTCACAACAACCAAGTCATACTACCGTTACTCATACATATAACACTAGGAACAATCTGTCCCCACAACAACCAACCCCAACTTCCCTACCTTTGCCTCATTTTCCTCTTGTTCCTCGATTAATGGAGCATGGTCTCGTTGAACAAATTAAAAATACTCCCGCAAAGATATCCCTTTGGGACCTTCTTCATAATTCACCTACCTATCACACTATGCTCCAAATGGCCTTACAATGAGTTCCTATCCCTTCTAATGCACAACCAAATGACATAGCATCCATAATTCAAGGATTAAATGATGATATTGTTTTCCACCAAAGTGAACTCCCTCCTTTGGATGTGCAACAACAAAATGATGCTTTCATGTTCATATCTCAATACAAAACAAAAGGGATAAAGAAAACCCTTTTTGACATTGGCTCAGGGGTTAATTTGTGTAGTGTGAGCCTTCTAGATAGGCTTTGCATTGATCGATCGAACATTCAACCTTATTCTTTATCTATTAAAGGATTTGACAATGTCAAAATGAAACCGCTTGGGGTGATTTTTATACCTCTTACAGCTGGAGTGGCCACATTGAATACACCAATCCATGTTATGCCTCATAAAATTTCATGTAATATTATCTTCGGTAGACCGTGGATTCACACAATGATGGTGTTCCTTCTAATCTTCATAAAAAAATGCAATACATTCACAACAACAAAGTACACATCCTTGAAGAAAACCTTGATCCCACTAGTCATTTGAACATTGAGAAAAACAACGTGCATCATTTAAACACATCAATATCCACTACACACATGGAACCCGTGCAACCAAAAAACAAAGAACAACACTTAAAGCTATTATTTGATTATTGGGGTTCCTTATACTTCACAACACCACTCATGGATGACTACAAGATCATAAACAAAGATTCAACTGAGGGAAATGAAAATGCAGTCATGACAACACAAAGCTAGGACAATCCTTTGAAAGCATCTGTCACAACCACTCTAGAACAAAATCCAACCAATTACACAACAACCTTTTATGAACGCAACAATGAACAACCACCTGATTCAAAGGAAATGAAAAAGCTTTAGGGCAAAGGTTATGAACTTATGAAGCAACTTGGCTATAATGGACAAGGATCTGGTGCTCATGAACAACGTATCTGCAACCCTATAGATCCTATCACACAACAAACAACTCATGGTCTTGGTTATTGTCCTTTGATAGAAGTAATCAATCCTTCACTCAACATCAAAACTCTCACAACATTCCTCTAAGCCAACTTTAACTATAAAGCATCTTCAACTCATCAACACCAGTGGTCTTCAAAATCATTCTTTACAAAACATGAAACAAACAACGAACCCTTCGCTTAATGTCAATGTCATATCAAAAAACACTAATGAATTTAATTCGTTAGATTTTACACCCTCCTATAAAGGAGAGCTCAAAATCTCACAATCTAAAGAGTCTTGCGTAGATATGACATCTTGTACATCTAAGCAAGAGGTATCTTTTCCACAAACTACAGGACCACCTCCCATTGATCAAGAGGGTAAATTTTCAAGACTTCTCCAAGATTGCTTGATCACCCTTCCTCCAAGAACTCACAAGAAATTCTATTACAATACTTCATCTTGTCCATATCATAGAGTTCACGGTCATTCTACTAATGAATGTGAGGCTCTAAGTAGTAAAATCCAACATTTTTAGGAGTTTGGTATTCTTCCTCATGTGGGGGAACCTAATTCCTCTAATTGATACTGATTTTCACTCTAACATGTATTTCATTCATCACTTCCGGCTCACCCTTGTCCTGCACTAAGTGGGGGCAAGGGGTTCAATAGCCTTTTCCTTGTATGTCACTTGTAATTGTCTCTTCTGACTAGTCGTTAACCTTTAATGAACATATAAGAGCAATTTTGGGGCATGGACGATGTTCCTTAAGTTGGATTGCATGTGACATACTCCTTTTTCATGATGTAGCTTATAGGAAACATATGACTTGGCATAGGGATTTTTGAATAAGCTCTCATGTCTTCTTCTTTCTCTTCTACTTTAAATAAATTTCTCATAGTACTGGTGTTAGCAACCGCTTTAAAGTGGGGGCATACATCACCACTCATATTTCATTGTGCAATTTCTTTCTTCTTGTGATGCGTCCATTTCTTGGTGGTGTCATTGGGTTTGATTCCATCCAAGAGCATGATACTTATTTTGATACATCCTCTCTTGGAAAGATTAAGCATGATGTTCCCTAAGATGAGACCTTGCACGAACTAAGCAAAATCCCTTTGAACATTCCTTACACTATTTTTGCATTTCCAACAATTTTCATATGGACACCTTGCATAACACAACTTGCATGCCTGTGGTCCCATCATGTTTGTCTATGAGTGTCAAGCATATGAAGTTTTGCTTACCTCATAGAGCTAAAAAATCATTTTCATTGTGGTGCCTTATTAAATTTATCATGAGGTATAACTTTAGTATGGTTGAGCGGGAAGCCCATTCTGAGGCATGACTTTTCCCCATAGCCACCTTGCGGATTTCTCACCCCGTGGACAACTAGAAGTTTTGTGGCCCTTGCAAATTAAATAAAATGCATTTATTGATGTCTTATAAAGGTGTTGTAAGGTGTTGTAACACATCTTCACACTTTTCTAGGATCATAATGTTATAATTCACCTAAATAACCTTACCAAGACCTATTTCAAAGTGTTGTAAAGTCTTGTAACAAAATTTTACACTTTCTTAGGCTTGTCATCAATATTTACACCTTTCTTATGCTTTAAATGGCCCCTTTATGCACTTACAGGCCTTAATTAAGTGTCTTGTTTAAGAAGAACCTAATAAAAAACATTTAATACATCTTAATCTCTGACATCCACTCAAAATTTCCCAAGTGAACAAAGTCACCACCTTGGGCAACTTAGTTCCATGTGGCACAAAAATAAAAATTAATTTAAATTTCTTTCGCGTTTTTATTCCTTAAGACCTAAGGCCGGCCTATGATGAGGTATTTTCGAGAATTAATGTATAATTGTGTATAAATATATGGTTTTCCCTCTCATTTGACCTAATTGATTCACTCATCTTTCTTTCATCATTCATCTTCATTATTCTTCTCAAGCAAGCTAGGGTTTGTCATTCCAAATCATCAAGATAGCTTCCTAAGACATTCAAGGGAAAATTCTTCATGTTTTTTTGTAGCAATCCAAGATCTATCATCATGGAAAGGTACTAATTCCTTCATTTCATCTTCATGCTTCATCTTATTTCTTCATTTGGTTTAATTACCTAAACGGGGTAAGGCAAACCCCCAATCCCTAACAATCAACATTTTCTCTCTCTTCCTTTGTGTGATTGTAGATTTAGGCATATTGAGGACTTGTAAATCATTTAGGAATAGGTTGAAGACTTATTTGAGTCACCTTCTTCCTTGCAAGGTCAAAATATCAACATAAAGTCACTTTTAGGCCTGAAAATTAGAGTTTCAAAATAGGACACTTAGAGGAACATAAAGAGCAGACCGAGAGATCTCAACTCCACTTTCAAATTTTTAGAAATTCAGAAGTGGACTAAGTCACCAACAGTGGTGACTTAGTCCCATTGAACCTATTTTTTAGAGGTTTTTATAGATTTGGATACCCATTTGGCTGAAATGGGTTTCTGAGCAGTTTTTCTAGATCTGGGACTAAGTCACCCAAATTGGCACAAGTTTCCTAGTTGGCTTCTACATTAGGTTTTTTAGGATTCTAGGCCTTCATTCCATCCCTTTTCAGCTTCTAGGTGCACACTTCCAGTTTCATTAGTTTTTGTTACAATTTACCTTCATTTCTAGGTGTTTTTAGATATCTCAATGTGTTTTCAAACAGCTTGCATATCTTAGGTTTTGCATTATAAATCATCTTTCTTTTTCAGTTTAGTACATTTAGAAATTGCATTTAGACACATTTCATCCCTCTTTACATTAATCTTGAGTGTAGACATTAGCATTGTGGGTCCATTTCTCTCCATTTAGGTGAAAAACCTAGAAGAGTTAGAGAACCCTTGGACACCCAAAATCATTGTCCACAATAAAGAACCAGATGAGGTGGATAAGGCCACTATTGTAGAAGCTATCATTAAGTATATATATTGTTTTTAGGTTGACATGTGAAACATAAAGAAATAAATACCTGTAGATTTACAGAATATTTTGATAGAAAGAAGGCAAGAAGCGATAGATGAAGAGGTAAAGTTAAGAGAATATACATTGGAAAAGATAATTGCTCCCCTCTTCGAGGAAAACAAAGCCAACTTAGCTACAGTGTTCAATAAGGAACTCAGAACTAAGAAGAGGGTGACAACCATTATGAGAAGAGATCAAAATGATCTTGAGAGACTCAGAAAGGAGAGTGTTGAAAAGGAAAAGAGATAGCACAGAAGTTGGGAATGGCCTCGAAGAGAAAAAAGGAAGTGAATGTGGAGACACCTACTTCAAAAGAAAATATTGAAGGTGACGTGCAAATGGATGATGCTCAACATGAGCATGAGGAAAATGAAGAAGATGCACAGGATAATGTACACCTCCAGAAGTGGAAGAAATGACAGAAAATAATGTTGAGGAAGCAGTGATTGGAGAATACATTGCAAAGGAGGATACTCCTTCGGTATCTAAAGAAAGTGTTGAGAATATACAAGGAAAACTGGAGACAATAACTCCTGCAGATAACATAGACCAATCTGATGGAGAATATAATGCAACTAAGGACGGTGAAAAGGAGAATGGTGATGTAGAGAAGAAGGATGATCAAGAAAATAAGAAGGTAGATGAGGAAAAGAATGAAGATGCATCTGGAGATGCAAAAAATGAAGCAAAGACACAAGTGAGATCCGATAGGATGGAAAAGGAGTTGAAGGAAAATAATGTGGAGAATATAAAAGCTTTTGGTGAATCCTCCATCTCCTCTAGAGATTCTTTGAAGAATTTACTTAGAATGCAACTCAATTTCCAACTTCTTGTATTAGCCCAACTGCTACAATTACCTATGCAACAGGGAATGTGGACCTTAACAAGATTTCCCCACTCCACAAGCTTCATTCGAGAGGTATTCCATGCATTAGCCTGAAAAGAGATTATAAAGACCCATCAAAAGAGTGGATAGCTAATGGATGAAGTTGTAAAGGCTCTTTAAGAAGCTATACCTGGTGTAAGTATTGAAACCTCACTCTCTGGTATAGAAAACTTAAAGTTATTAATTGATTCTTGTAAAGAATATGTTCTTGGTATTAAGAGACAAGTTGAAAATGAGGTTGAAAAGAAGATAAATGAAAAGAAGATGATGGATATTACTAAGAAGTGTGCCCTTGCACACAAAAAGTTTCAAGAAAATCTCAAGGGTGCACAATATTGCATGGCTAAGACCAAAGCCCTATTACAATTTTGTATGAAGTGGCTCAGAGCCACAAAAAGTATCAAAGATGAAATGGACTCAATTGAGTCATAAACAAATAAAGCTTCTAGTGCATATGATCCTACAAAAGATCTAGATGGAAGCATAAGATCAATGATTGAGGACTTGCATGAGAAATATTTCCAACTGCAAGGACAAAAGGAAAAGATCTTGCAATTTGGGAACATTAGGGACTTGGTAAATTCCAAATTCATATATGTTTCAACTGCCCTTTTGAGTGCTAACAAGGCTACACAAATCAATTTAGTACCTAGCACTTTGAAAGAAAGAGAAGAAATTCTAATGGAGTTAGAGACACAATGCAAAATGCTTGGTACAACAAAGAAGATTTGGGAAGAAGGTAAACAAGTCTAGCAAACACATGTTCAGAAGCTTCAAGAGTCAACTTCCTCTAGTTGAAAATATTCCTTTTCTTTATGCATTTCCATTTTTCAATTTCATATTCTTTGTACATATTCCAATTATATAAAGTGGTTTCTAGTACAAGTTTTTGGTTTTGCTCTGGTACATAACTTAGGGGGAGTCAATTCAGTTTTTTAGTTTGTACATTTGCATATATTTCTCAGGGGGAGATCTGGTATGTGTTAGAATGCGCCCTTTTCCCTTGATGTCAAAGGGGGAGAATATTTTGGATATGTTTAGGCATGTTTCCATCATTGACAAAGGGGGATATTGTTGGAAGAATGAGGAGTTTTTCATTGATGTTGTTAGAAACATGAGCATGTGGGATAAGCACAAGGTATAGTGCTATGCATTGCAGTGTCGCCATTGATATCAACATTGTATCTTGATTTGGATATCATGGTTTAGATAATTTTGGTTGGCTCTAACATGTCTTAGGATGTTGGTGCAAGACAATTTTGGAAGAAGGTTTGATCTGGTGAAGACAATTGTGATGAAATTTGACTAAGTGTTAATACCAGTGATTCTGTGTACAGGGGATCTGATAATTGGGTCCACATTGGCTCACTGTTGAATATTTGTCTCTACGCTTCTAGTATAATTTTTTGGTTAGTAGACCTTAATTTTAGAATTTTGACTTTTTTGGTTTCTGGTTTTAGAGTTATGAGTAACAGAAGTTCAACTTGGCAGTTTCAGACATTTCCAGTTCAGTATATATGAATTGATGAGTTTGTACTTCTCTGTGGATCATTTTTTGGCTTTGTGGAGTTGTAGAAGTGTTGAAAAATTTCAGATGAGTTTGCATTCCAATTGACATGATGTTTTGAGGTTCGTGTGTCTGAACATGGGTATACAGTTAAAGAATTTTTGTATTAGCTCCTTTGTGGTGTTGACCTAATAGGCTTGAAGGTATGTGAAGCTTAAATAAGTGTTGAGGAGCTATGTGGGATCTATTTTGGGTCCATGTTGACATATTTCAAAGTGTTTTGAGATTTGAGTCTTGGCGCGAAGCGTGTGTGAATAAATCTTGAGCCGACGAGTCCTATTTTGTACATTTTGAATGACACGTCTAATTAGGCCAACCTAATTGATATTATGGGTGAAGAAGATATAAAATCTAGATCATTTCCAATGTTTTGATGAATTTCCTATATGAAAGTGATTTTGAATGATGTGAATTGAGAGAATACATTGTTAATCTAAGTTATGAATGTTGAGCAGAATATTAGAGTGATGCAAATGCAGAGGAAGGTAGAGTGTTAGACTAGAATCAAATGAAGTGTGTAAAGTAAATTTATTGAGCTTCATTGGAATTTTATTTCATGCATATGATAGATGCAATTTTAATGGTTCAATCTATGATGTGAGCCACAAAATTTTTTCTCTCTTTTCTTCTTTCAGTGGGTAGTCAGTCCACTTGGACAATGTGTCCACCTACAGTGAGCACTTCTATAATATACTATAACCGATTATAACATATTGTTAGCTAATCTTTGCCGTGGTTTTTCCCATTCTAGGTTTTCCACATAAAAATCTTGGTGTTCATGTAATATGTGATGTTGGATATTTTGATGTTTTCTTTCATTACTGCAATTGAATATGCTATAAGTATTGGATGCTTAAATGTTTGAGTGGTCTTATCAAACTACCCAATCTTGCAGCCTTAACATGTTTTCCAATCCACATTAACATATACATATAAAAATAATCTGAAAATAATATTTATTTCAATTTTTATACACATTCATACATGAAAATTTCTCAATATTAATTAGCTATATGGAGGATTTAATATTGAATAAAAATTAAAAAAATTACAAGCTTTTCTAGACACACCTTGTCTAAGAGTCTTCAAATCCTCATGTCTTCAAACCTTCTTGGCTTTACTCAACTTCTTAAACCTGATTTTTCTCTTCATTATGCATCTCTCATGGCTTCCTTGAACACCTACAACACACCTGAAAAATGCTTTTTGTCTTCTTATATTCCTCTTCTCTTCACAAGCTGATTTTTTACACTCTTTCTTATGCAACTCTCATGAGCAACCTGCAAGTTATTTCTCCAACCTTTATGTTGTTTGTTTGTTGTATTTTTAAACCATTAAAATTTGTATTTTATGTATTCTTACACCCCTTTCAAGCACCAAAAACTGGAACCCAAATCTTCCCTTTCATTTCCCTCAACTTGACCTCTAAAATTCCTTCACAAAGAATGAAATAAAGACATAGTTTTACTTCCAAAATGTGTTGTTAATGTTGCTTCACTATATAAAATGTCTTGCTGCTGTAGATTCCTTTGGAAAATGAAGAAAATAAAAAAACCAAGTTGTGCTCCTTTGGTAATTGAAGTCATTTATTATTTTTCCAAAAAACACTATCTTTTCCATCTATTTTAAGCACCCAAGAAGACAAGAATAGAATGTCAAAGGTCACTTGTCTTATGAAGACTTCTATAGGAAGAAAAATTTATAAAATGAATATATATTCTTATTTTCAAGTTCCCTTTAACATGCCAATGGACCCCTTAAACCCTTCAAGCCTTGAAATTATACAATAATTTTAAAATCACATTAAACACATTGTTTGCCTCTAATTTTTTTGAAATGAAAATCCAAGTATTACTAAATGAAGATTTTATCCTTCAAACACTCTACAAGATTCTCTTGAAGCTCCAACCCACACCAAAATGAAAAATTAAACATGAAAAGAAAAACACATTTTTTTGGTTGATGTTGATTAACAATCTACCCGAGATGCTCCTGCATCATCCTCCCTCCCATGATATTCCAAATTTAATAATCACTTTTACATTATGATGAAATATATGGTGGTTGTCTATATGATATGTATTACTTACTTCCTTCTTCACATGTTTTTCTTCCTGATGATCATATAGCTCCACCTTCTACTAATTCATCTATGGATGATACTTTGTGTGATGAATTCATTCTTATCACTCTTTTATAGCTATTCATGATGTGAGCCTTGTGATACTACTCGTCCAACATCTTAGATTCATATTCCTTTGATGATGCACCTTTTGAGGAGTCCAGGGATAATTATTTGTGTAATCCACTTTTTTCACATACATGATGATGTCATTTTGTAATAGAGGAAAAATACAACCTAACCTAGAGAGTATATAAACTCTCCAAATTAGATGTTCTTTCCAATATTAATCTTAGGTCAATATATGTTTTAAAATGAAGTATTTTTTAATATTGTTTGCTAATTTTTCAAAATAATTTATTATTACTAACCTAGGATATTCTTTAAACTATGAAAATAAAATTAATGATGTTAAATCAAAGATTCAATGAAATATTTACTATTTATTGTTAATTGAAGTAATTTTTTTGAAAATTAATACTAGAATAGAAAATAGTGAATAGATAGGAACCTTCAACTAAATATTGAATTTCACTGGCTTGGATGCCTGTACAATGTGTAGATGTTGGTGCATGGTGTTGTCATCCATTTGGGTTTCATGAATAAAATCTCTAGAAATTTCACTTCATATTGTAGGTTCAATTTCTAGCTATACACAAACTAAATGAGAAATACAAGTAGCTTCCAAGTATGATAAAGATAAATAAAAGAACTAATTTAAATTAATATTTAATAACAAGAATAAAGATAAGAAACAAACAAACTCCAATTTCATGAAAATATCTCCCAACAAAGTCCTTCAGGTTAAAATGGAAGAATTTTCTAGGATACAAATGAGCTTTCTATGAATGGTCAAGCCCATTATTTGGTTTTTCAATCTTAATAGGTATCTAGATAAAGAAATATCAAAATATTATGTTGGATCCTATCCTATATGTGTCTAGGAATCAAAAGAGCAATTACAAATTCAAGTAGATTAAACTAGATTAAACTGGAATTAAAAAGAGAGTGATTATAATAAGGAAATGAGATCTTATAGGCCAATGCTAGCAAAAAAAGAAGTACTATAATGATAAAATGAAATATATTGAGAAGTTAAAGCAAATAACTAAAAGCATTACCTCAAAATAATTGTTGAAGGTAAGAGAGGTAAGAATGATGTTAAAAGATGCTAACAAAAATTTGAAGAGTGTACTGGATAAATAAAGTCTTCATATGCACAACTCAAATGCTCCAGAATGCTAGTAAAAATAGTGTAGAATACTAAGAGTAAGATACTACAATATCAAGAGTGAAATTGTATGAGATAGGTTCAAAATTAATAGAATGGAGGGAGATTTTGGATTTGGCTAGCCATTTGACCTAGGTAGCAATTAGCATGACCTAGGTAGGTAGCAAGTGGAAAAATTCTCAAAAATAGCCACTAAATAACAAAATATCATAAGACACTAACACTTCATGATAGTGTATAGACAATTATAGCTCTAGAAAGGATTAAAGAAAGTTAAATTAATATATTAAGATAGTTGTATCATTGAATTTGAAAAAAATGAGCATGGGAAGAAAAAATTTAAGGTAAATGTTGAATGGACCTTAAAACATACTAAGGGAGATGGACGCCAAAGTGAGTTCAAAATATAGTACAAAATTTCAAGGGTATACAATTTCCATCACTACACATGGCTTCTAATGATTATGCTTTACTATCCCATGATTTTATATTACATTGTGATCCATTAAATGATCATAGTGTGCCTTATGAGCATAATTCTTTAGTATCACATGTTCATTCGCTAGATAGTCATGTAGATTCATTGCTTATCATCCATTACATGATTATGCATGTGTACTTAGTAAATGGTTCTAGTGATGCATCTTAAGATGTTAATTCATTTTTAAACTTACAAATTATGAGAGTACATATATGATGATATCTTTGATACATAAATTTAAACTTATTCTAAAAAATAAATCATTAAAATAAATTGATTTATCTTTATTATGCTTTATTTCTCATTTACGATATTGGTGTGTGAATTCATTAAAAAAAAATTCTTTCCCTAGAATACCTAAGGATGGTTGTAATAATGGAAATTGAATTCCCTAAAATTTTGAACTTAAAATATTTTGTACTCATTTTAGTGTTTTAACTAAGTTCCACTTGTGACCCATTTTCATTCTTCATTTATTTTTCTATTTTTCTCATCTCCTTAATTTCCCCCTTTCCACATTTCTTGACCCCTTCCTAAACCTTATTTCTTATCCTTGTGAAATCCTTACCCCTTACCAAATTATTTTCCTTCTCTTATGTGTTCCTTTACCCTTATGCTAGTGTTGTTTCCATTTCCCTAGATGATTAATTTAAAATTAAATGTTTTTATCCCTTCTCATGACTAGTCTAGCCTCACCTTATTTCCTCTATAACATTCATCACAAATCCAAATTAAATATTTTTTTTCCAATTAGCATCTTTTCATCCCATTTTTCTCTCTATCTAATTTGAGCTTCCTCAATACAAGGGAAAATGTGCCCAACACATTTGAGCCACTCTCATTTCACTCAAAAAATTAAATAATAGGTGACCTTATGCCAAATAATCGCATTTCAAGTTGCTCCTACTCAAAAATATAGTATAAGCTCCAAAAATATACAAAATATGCCTATTTTTTTGTCATTTTACATACAACATGCATACTATACTCATATCATTTAAGCACCATTTATTGCCTTTATTTTAAATCTTGAAGATTTGAAGCCTCATAGCATTGATATACTATTTGAGTAGTTTTTTTGTGGCTTTATTCCTCTCATATCCCTTCTCCTTATTCCTTCCTAACTTTGCTAATCCACTCTATTTCCCCCTCATTTATTATTTTCTCTGAACACCATTCCATCCCTCTTTAGATCCATATAGTTTTTATATATTTTAATTTCAATTTTTTCTTCCACTTCATTTGCTCACCAACTCATACTTTTATTATTTCCTTCTGTTCTTTCCATTTCATTTTGGTAAGTTAATTATGTTTGTGTTTTTCACTTTAATTTACAATTTTTTTAATTATTCTTGCCATTATTATGCTATGTGAATCCATGTTTGAATTTTTCATAGGGTGTTGAAAGAGTTAGCTTCCACTTCAAGACCTAATCATATTATAGGGTTTCCATTGTACAATCTAATTTGTAGGTGAAATATGAAATAATCAATTAGTATTAGATAGTTAGTGTACTTATGTGAAATTATTAAGACATTGGGACAAACAAACGTTATAACACCTTGGGACAAGGAACCAACACCTCAAACTAGTTTCATTTCCTCTTAAGGGAAAAATAAATGAGGAACAAATTAACAAGGATAACAGAAAGAAAATGATGTAGAGTGATCAAAAGGGTGTAAGTTCTCAGACAAGATGCAGAAAAAAGAAAATGTTTGATGAAGAGAAGAAAGACTTGTTGGGCCTTGTGACTTTGTACCAAAACTTCAACAAGTAGGAGTTGGAAGTGAAATTTATATTAAAGAAGATGAAGTAGCCTCTTGTTGCTTCTTTCTTTTTAGTTGTTTTTCCTCTTTTAGTTGGTTGATGTTTGGTTGCTATTTGGTTGTGTTTTTTCTTTAAGCAACATTTTTTTGGTAGGGTTTCAGGTCCCTTCAAAACCTATTTTACCCTTTAATCAAAAACTATGTCATATTGGGTGTACCTAATTTAAAGTATTTTTGGGAGCTTCTTTTTATGAAAATTCTTGCACCTCGATGTATTTTATAGGCATATTTTTAGAAGATTGAATTAGATATGAATTGCATGATGGTACCTAGCCTTTCCCTTGTACCTTTGAAATATCTAAAGTTATATCTTTACGTGGAGGTATAGAATATATGGGCACTACCATTACTAGTTTTTGAGTAGCTACACCTATTGTTACCATATATGGTGGAGCTTGTGCAATCAACACTTTAGGAATGTGGATGCACATGCATTGGGATTTTACTAGAAATAAATTGATATGAAGTGGTTTGTTATTTCTCTTGCCTTAGTTATATAAACTTTATCCCCTTGGCATGTTGTTTCTTTTCTAACTTGGGAGGAGATGTGGAAATCTTGATTTTATACTACTATATATTATTTTTATTTTACCAATGGTGCTACACCTAAGCCATCATCATCATCCTTCAAGAATCTTTTAGTGGAGTGTTGTGTCATGTATAGTGGAGAGAGAACAATTGAAGTGAATTTAGTATACACATAAGCCATTATTATAATAAAGAATCATTTAGCCTCTACATCCTTCACTAGTACAATGTCAGGTAAATTATTCTCTATATAGTTGGACCAAATATCCACAAAATTCACACTAGTGATTTTTTTGTTAAAATTACAACTTGATAGTGGGGTATTATTGTAGTATCTCTAGCCAACACCTCCATTAATCTCCATATTATATTTTAAGGGACTTATCCCATCTTTAGATCTCTTAAATGTGTGTAGAAACATCATGTGTGTCCATTGAGATAAGCATTGAGTGCTTGAAAACTTTGGTGGGAATTAAGTTTAGTTTCCCCATATTTTCTCCTATAATTAGACCATAATATACCAACACATACAAGATTAGTAGAGAATCAAAGTATAAACATCTACCTTCTTCCCATGTTAGCTTACATTTTTTTCTATGTGATTGTACAAAAATGTGCAATAGTCATATTTCACATGGTTCGTAGATTTGATAACTAGAATATGTGGGACCCTTGGGAATTTGTTCCCCTCTATCCTTGCACATTAATTTAAGTCCAATTTATGCACATGCACCTCTAATTATAAGGTTTTGTATGTCATCAACTATCAACCTTCTCATACCCTTGTGACTCATAATGAGTTATTTTATCTTGTTCCCACAACAAATTCTTCAATTCCTACTCATGCTCCTCAAGGTTCTTCATATTACTCTTTTATCACATTGTAAGTAAGGGAAATTAATTCAAAATTAGCTTTGGGTTTACTGTAATTTGCATATCTTTCTTTAGATACAAAATCCTATTGTTGAACTAATTGATTAGAAATCTTACCAATCAACTATCAACCTTCCCATACCCTTGTGACTTGAAATGAGTTATTTTATCTTGTTCCCCCAACAAATTCTTCGGTGCCTACTCTTGTTCCTCAAGGTTCTTCATATTACTCTTTTATCACATTGTAAGTAAGGCAAATTAATTCTAAATTAGGGGTTTATTGTAATTTGCATATCATTCTTTAGATACAAAATTCTATTTTTGAACTAGTTGATTAGAAATCTTACCAATTCTTTTACATTGACGAAAAATAAAATTCCCTTAACCTAGATATTCTATTCTTAACCAAGGATATTCCTTATTCCATTCATGTTTTTAATATCATCATTTTAAAAAAAATAGTGTATTTTTTTTTGCTATTTTTATAAAAGGTAATATATATCTATAATAATATTAATATATAAAAAAATCATTATGGAGTTTATCATTTACCAAACTTACAAAATATATAAACCAAGAGAGGCAGAATAGAAAAACATTAACAAAAACTAAAAATAGAAAGCTTCTAAAACTAAACATGGGTATTCAACATGTATGTGTTCATTTTATCACTCAATTACTATCTTCTTCACTGATAACATGATATTCTTATGTAATTAGAGGGGTAGGATCCTTGTTATGATGAGAAGAGGTTGGACATTGAAGCCCCAGTGCTACTGTGATCCTTGGCTCTTTATAGGAATAGGGGGATGTGATTAATAAGCAAATAGAGGCCTTCAAAAACATTTTTCACCTTTCACAAAAAGACTTGGTCAAAATTATGGCTATGAGACTCCATGGCACACTTGAGAGCTTGAAAATAGTTATTTTGAAGGCCTCCAGTCAATGTTATGCATACACAGGAACCCTCTGCATTAGATAAAATATCCCTATGAAATTACCACCGAGAGGGTATTTTTATCAACAAGCTTAGAGAAATATTTTTTCACCCTAATCTTGAATTAGAACAAGTTTCGTAGATATTCTTTCTATTGGTATTGATCAAAAATTTAAATTTAAATTAGTTCCATATCTATGGGTGTATCCTTTTGGGAAATGTTTATCTGGCCTCAAGAATGCACCATTGACCATATTTATTAATTAATTGAAAATGAAAAATTCATTGTATTATGATTTTTAATTAATAAATAAATACGATTAAAGGTGCATTCTCGAGGTTGGATAGACAAAAGTATCCTCTTGCACCTCCTAGACTATTTGAATTGATAATATTTTCATGTACTATTTTGATGATTCTTTTGTTAATATATCCTACCAAACTTTTTGTTTAGATTTTTTTATCACATTTTTATTGTTTTACTTTATAGTTAGTTTATAACTATCTAATTATCATATAATAAATATTGTACCATAAATATTTAATTAACTTACAATAATTCAAATAGGATTTAACTTCTATAAAGGTTCGAGAATTTGTTAAATTTGATAATGAAAATTTCTCTCATAGATTTTCCAATCTCTCATGATTATTAATTCATATCATTAGAATGTATGAATAAATTGAGTAGTTTCCTTGACTACATTTCTCAATAGAAATTACATCTCATCCTAATGTTTTTCTAGTTTCTAAAGTGCCTTTATGTCATTTTTCTATCACTTCTCTACCGACTATACTCTAATGTACATCCTTCATCACTAATTAATCATTCTTATTTGAAATTTTATTGATTTTTCATGTTTTGAGCATCCCTTCATGTTGATACAATTTCCATGGTATGAATTTCTTACCACTTCTTTTTCTCTATTTCTATGCTTTTATATGTTTTAATTCAAAAATTTGGTGTGATTTTATAGTTTTTATTTGGTGATATTTAGTATATTGATCCATATGCTAAATAGAATGAAGTATGGATTTAGGTTTAACCATAGAAAATAAATCTTTAACTTATTCAACTAAGAGCATAACGGTGCACCATACAAACTATTATCACCCTAACCCTTCATATTACTATTTGGTAACCTATATTTTGAGTTATGTATAATCACTTTCATGCATTCACCAAAAATATTATGTAGACCAATAGGTCCTTATATCTACAATAACCTATTGGATTCTCATATAAATGATGCAATAACTTGCAATGATTGACATGTAACTTAGTTCTTGTATTATGATAGTAGTAAATTTTGTGTGCATGCATATATAACATGATATTGGTTCTTTCATGTAAATTATAACATAGGATGTGAAAAGCAATAAAAATATAATTGAAGCTTACATGAAATTAAAAAACATACCACAATCCTAGTCATAATGACCTTAGTTTTGAAGAAGGAATACGTTAATGAGAAAGTGGCCAAGCATAGCATGGTGCAAACTACCTACCTCACATAAATCTTAAAAAATCTTGATCATAAAACTTAATAAACTAATTTATGTGGCCACATAAATTTACCCTATACATCTATATAATGCATGTAATTCATATAGTACCTCAAGCACTATTAGATTAAATGTCATTGAGATCATGTATAGATCAACTCACATGTCATTTTTATTATATATAAGGCATGCATATTGTTGAACACCCAAAATACTGAGAAGGGGGGTGAATCAGTATTCACTAAAACTCATTAACTTTGTCAATTCAAACATCCATTCAAAGCATCATATTTAAATTGCAGTAAATGAAAGGAAAATATAAAGCATGCATCACATCAAAGAACACAAGAACACCATATTTACATGGAAAACTCTTGAAAGGGAAAAACCATGGTGAGGATTAGCTCACAATATATTATAACCGATTATAATGTTTGATGCAACATGGTGGACTCACTGTCCAAAAAGAGAATGGACCACTACCCATAATAGAAAGAGATAGAAGAAAGGGTGGCTCACTGCCAATGATAAACTACGAACAATGCATTTGATATATGTTGAAGATACAGTTCCAACGAAGCTCAAAAAATTGACTTAACACACTTCATACTTCACCACAACTTTAATTTGCACTTCTTTCTGCACCAGACCTCACACACAAACTATTGCCTCATTTTTCATTTCCACACAAGGAATTAACCTTGTATATATACTACAACCAACAAAAACATCAATTAGGTTGGCCTAATTAGATGTATCGTGCATCCTCATAACCCGTCAGACCAAAACATTAACACATACACCTTGCAGAAAGAACCAAGGTGTGTACACCATCAAAATAGTTTGGAATGACCTATAATCACTCCCATGATTCCACTTCATACAAAATTTAACTTTGCACAGCCCCAAAGCCTTCAAGTTGGTACTACCAATGAAGCAACAACAAAATGAACTAACTACTCACTCACAACTCGACACATAAACCACCTAGTTACTTTCCACATGGAGCATACACACTACTAAAATCCTCAAACACTTCCTTAGAACAGCATAGCAAAATATTCATCTATGTTGGAATGCAGAGCATTCCAATATACACTCTATCATAGCAACTTTGTCATTTCCAAAGTCAATACTCTGTCAACATTATCTTCGACCGTGGAAGACATACAAGCTTGAATCTTTAGATTTAGACACCTTCAACATTCACCAAAACTACCTCAAAATCACGTTACAAGATTCTTCATAGCAGAGAAATGTGGACCACAAAATTGGTTCACTAAACATTAAAAACTGTACATTGGGACTTAGAAAAATCTACAAAACATTTAGTCTTCTCCAGAACAACACTACTATATCTCTATAATGGGTTTCCATCAATGAGAACACCATACACTGCCATGCTCATCAATCTTCAACAATCTCTCCACACCATACATCAACATTATATATACATCATCATGCTCATGTTTCCAAAAACCCGAGTCTTCAACAATCTCCCCCTTTGTCATTTATTGTATATTGCAATCTCCCCCTTTTTCCTCTTCCTAATGATGGATCATTGGGTGTGATTCAAAACACCAATTGAAAAACATACACAGTTGAATCCAGAAACTTGAAATACACTCTCACTCTTCAAAGCTATTCAAACTTATCCCCCTTTGACATCAAGGGTAAAGGGCTCATTATATCAAACTACTCTCCCTTAACTGATGTATGTATATACACAAAAGAGTGACCCCCCTTACTTCTTCACTCCTATACTCATCACTTCTCCAACAATTTGCATTAGATTGGCTTCCCCTAACAATGTTATCCATCAAAATAACCAAAAAATTATTGCAACACTTATCCACTACTTCCACATATATACATAGAAATTAGAAACTGCATAAACAAAATAGAAATGTACACCTTCAACTATCGGAGGGTAAAATATCCTTTTTAAATACCTTCAATTTTGCAAGGTGTGCCTCCCAAACCTTCTTTTCTATCTCCCAATCCTTCTTGGTGAAGGAAAGTATACTGTGATGCCTCTCAAACTAAATAAGGAGATCTTCTCCTTCATATGGGGTACTGGGCATCGGATTCTTTTGTTCCATAATATCTGCACTTTCTAACACTCTGCTAAAAGATGTAAGCTTTTCAATTATCAAATATCTAAGCTGACTATATTGCATAATGATCTTTTCTTTTTGTTCTTGCAGTAGGAATAATTGTCCATGCAGATTCTCTATTGTTTCCCATGCCACACCATCTGCATCATTTGCCAGATCATATGCACCGGAGGCCTAAGAAATTTATGACTCTATTAAGTCCATTTGGTCCTTTATGTTCCTTGTAGAGTTATATCATTTTAAGAAAAATTGAAACAAAACTTTTGCTTCATCCAAGCATTTTTGAACATCTCTCAATTTTCCTTGCAACTTTCTATGTGTAACATTGCACTTATCAAATACTTCATTCAATCTCTTACCATTTACCTTCTTTTCCATTTTTTTTTTCCAGTTTCTCTTCCAAACCAACAGAATAATCTTTGAAATAATCTAATAGTAGCTTCAACTTTTGTACACTGGATAAGGAATCATCAATAGTTGTACCAAGAATACCTTCTTACAGCACCTTAAAAACTTATTCAATCATGTTTTCACTCTTTTGGTGTGTTTTCAATATTTCCTTCCTTGCGGAGGCATGAAATACATCACTAATTTGTATCTTGTGCAAGGGAGAGATCTTGCTCATATCAACTTATCCTTGATGTATGGGTATCTGCAAGAACTATGCAGACACCACCAATTCAAACTACAACTGCATATCTAATAAATCTTTTAAAGAATCTCCAAAAGCTCTAGAGGATTCACCAATAGCTTTTGTATTTTCTCCTTTTTCTCACACTTCTCCTTTTCCTCATTACCGAAGTAGTCTTCTACATTCTTCTCTTCTTGTATAGACTTCTTATCATCCAGAGGAGGTAAATATTCTTCTTGTGCTCATACTTCTCTGAGAATTCTTCTTAGTTATACTCATTATCCTTCTCCATATTCAAAGGGGGAAAATTTTGTTTTGTTTGTGCTCTATCCTTCTTCAGGATATTTTGTATATCATCATTCTTTTCTTCAACAACAACATTCTCCATAGCTGCAGGGGTATCATTAGTAACCATATCTTCTTGCACATTCTCAAGCTCGGGCACATCATGCTCATGTTGTGCATTATCAGGTTCATTGGTTTTTAAAACAATTGTATCATGATGCATTTGTTCTTCACTATCTGGATGGATTCCTAACCTTTTTGCTAGACCTGCAACCTTTTGCAGTGTCTCATTCTTCATCCTTTCAATGTCCTCTTTATCTTTTCTCATTAGAGTGTTAACTCTTTGTTTTGTTCTAAATTTCTTCTTGTACAATTTAGAAAATTTGTGTTTATCCTCATGTGTTAGAGAAGAACCAATATTCTCCAAGTAAATTTCCTTTATCTTCCATATGCTTGTCATGATGCTATTTGTAGCTTAGTATCATGGTCCAGTGGGATTATTTGGTAGTGACGTGATTCATCATTGGTGATGCATGATCTTCTTTAGTGTTTGTGGGTGTCTTGGAGGAGCTCTTAGATCATGTTGCTACAAAAGAGTTCTTTCACATTTATAGGTTCACTGTTAGGAGATGGTTATCTTCATGTGATTGGAGATGGTTGATTCTTGGTTTAGAGTGTGTTTGGTATTGTTTCTTAGATTACTCTGATTACCAGTTTGATTACTGACATGATACAGGCTCTCTTGAGACTAGGATTTATGCTTGTTTGCATGTGATCTCCTAGGAGGAGATGGTTAGATCATGATGTCATCATAGGTTCTCGATTCTATGATTGGAGCTTTGACATTTATCATGTTGGTTATCTTGGTATTGGGTACATTGATCATTTCCTTGGGAGATTCATGAGGATATTATGTTACATTTGGATCTTAGCATGGATTGATTAGTTTCAAGTGCTCATGGATACTTGGATACATGGGTGAGGTTGGATTTCTCTTGTGATTAGAGACATTTTCTTAAGACAGTTACTCTTTGTAGGTTTCAACATGGAGTTTGAGGAGCCTTCACTAGGATATGGATGTGTGTTCATGATGGACCTGTAGATGAGATTTTTCTTGGAGTGATTCATGATGACTTGATTATATTGGAGGAAAATGCACATTCCTGACTCTTGATCTACTCGACGGTATATCATCTAATAGGTATTATCCATCCTATTTTTGATGTGTTTATAATTTTTGCTTTAATTTTTCATGGGAATGAGTTGAGTCATGGAAAGTGATTTTGGAGACTAATTTTAGGATTGTTTAGCATGAGTTTATATTGCTTTATCTTTCATAGTGTTGGTTGACGGATTTTTCCTTTAGAAATTAACAAATTAACTCTATTTTTCTGAAGAAGAGGATGAAAACTATAAAAAATAGTTAGAGAGATCACCGTTTTATTGGTGATCTTCCTCTGAATTTTAATTGAGGTACAACTCCCTCTTTTGATATAATTTCTATTTTTTTGAAATATAATAGAGCAGGGGTATGCTTCTAACTAGAAAGTAGGAAAGGAAACTAACATCTATTCATAACCATGAAATCAGATGTGATAGAAGAATGATTTTAAAACTAAAGAGGTACTTTAATGCTAGAAATTGGATTGGAAAACAACCAATATCGTAGCTCACAGACTAGACTATCAAATGCTTGTTGACTCAACTCACTTGATACTTAACATTCGCTGCAAATAAATGAATAAAATGCCACATAATAGCACATCCTCAAAGGGAAGGAACATTCAAATGTTCATCTAAGCTCACAGACTTATTCATAAACATTAGCCTTTTATTCACAAATCCATTGCACACAGGCAACAAACATTCACAACAAACTATCAAACTACAAAATTGATCCTTTGATTATGATCGATTCTTACTCATGCATCACAGTACAAGTGGGATCAAAATTTTAGACCATTGCAATATCAAAAGTGTACATATTTGAAAAAAATCTAAACCTAATGATCTAAATTTCTTGAAAAGAAAGTCGATTCTTGGAAAGAATGGTAATTGTTGCTTCATCAATAAATAGTTAGCCATAAAATAAAGAGATTCCTGCCTAATAATAGTAATAGAGTAATTAATGACTATTTTGATGGGTGGTTATGATTGCATTACCATTGTTTATTGGAAGGACAAGTAAAATGAATTGTTGCTTGTTGTGAGTATACCCCATGGCACATACTTGTGCAAAACATACACCACTTCTCATTCCTAGTGGTTGTTAGTGTGCCATCTAAGATTACTTCCATGCAGGTTCTTTAAATGCAAAAGATCTCATCAATCCAACTTACTAAGTTTCCATCACATCACATTGTTGAGCTCTTTAATCTCTCATAAATTTGAATTTACTGTAGGCATTAATTATTCTCAAGTGGTCTACTAGCTTTCCTTTGTCATTCTATAAATCAACTTTGTCATTACTCATTTTCACAATGCTAATTTTAGCTTCCAAAATGTCGAGCACTTCAAGTGATGGAGCTTTGTAGGTTTTGAGTGATTTTTTGGTCATTGAGGGAGTTGAGTGCAATGTCATTCATAAGTTGGTCGCAAACCTACTTAGAGAAATCTTCCTCATCTATAGTGACATGGAGAAGGACTGATCTGAAAGATAATTGGTGAGCACTTCATGTCTTAGGTGCACGTCCATAACTTTGGTCTCCTCAAGCATTTTCTCTACAATATTGTGTGCACCTACAGGAGCTTCAAATGGGGGATGTGTGTTGCTAAGTGTATAGTCAGGTCAAGGTATTTTTTGTGTGTTGAAGATGCCTTAAGAGGTTTGTTTGTGCATCCACATGTGGGCTTAGTCACGGATGTAATTTGCATCACTTTTGTACCACGAAATGAATGAGCTATCCAAGCAGTCGTATTCTTATGTTCTGGGATTGAGTGCAACAATATGGAGGCTTTTTCCTATTTTGTTGAGTTTAATGAAAAAAATTTCTCTTGCACACATTGAGTGTATGTAGGAAGTCATTGAGACCATCAGGGTCCTCATTTTCACTCTTTGTGTTTAAGACCCCCTTTAATGAAAAATATCTCTCTCTTTTTGTGATGTAACACAAAAAATTATGATATATATATATAGTTATTTGGCTTTTGAATTACTCTATGTAATGTGGGTGTTCTTGCTATCCCTTGTTTTACTTCATGTTCATATTTTATTGTAATAATTTATTTCCTTTTTATGCTCATGGTGAATGAATCTGGTATTTATGGATGTATACCAACATGTAACTTTTATTTTTGCGAGTATCTTTTCTCTCTACAAACACATCTCTTTCAACGAAGCATTATTTGGTTGAAAATGCACTAGTTATCAGTTTCCAGGTAGGGTTTTCGAAATAAATTTTGATTCCACCACAATTATGAAAACCTTTTTATATTTCTCTAGACAGTAATAACCTTTGAAGTGTTTAAATTCGTTTATCGCCTCTTTTCACCTTTATACATAACATTTAGAAAGAGTGACCATCCCTTTAGCTTTAAAGCAACGACAAAAATAATGAAGTTTTGGGAACCTTGTCGATAACCAACAAAGGTTTCAAAACTTTGTAATAATCCACCAATTCTCTTTATTATTCAGCTTTGTTTGTCTTGATTCACTTTATCAACCATAAATAAATTTCAAAAACCAAGGCTTGACTCACAACCACCGAAAAGACTAACTCAAAAGATATTTTAGTTAAGAACTTGAAACATCAGGTGAGACGGAAGTTATAAAGCTTTGTCAGCTTTCAATGTTGGTTTGCAAACTGAATAGAAAGGCTGAAAAGATAAAACTTTTGATGTTTTTAGACTAAGTAAAAGGAGCAACTTCTTTTTTTGGAAGGGGCAACTAGAAGTGATGGCAACAGTTAGCTCTAATTAGGGACGAGGACTATGAAGGATGAATCCGTGAACCTAGACTCAAAAAACTTACACACTAGTCCCTAATCCATTGGGAAATAGAGTCACGATTAGAAATAAAGGATCTAACACACCAAAAATGAAACAGACATCCAAACCCAAAAAATGAAACAAATGAAAAACCAAAAAAAGCTATATACAAGGTAGGGAATACCTACCAACCATCAAAACTCAAGATTTTTTATGCAAAGCCACTAACTGGCCAAGGAAAGTATGACCCATGATGACTAAGAGGAACATGCTTTTGTCCCATTTGTGTATTCAAAATCATCAACTAAAGAAAGATGGAACTTACATGACACATGGTTGTTTGTACTATCCCTTCACCATTGAAAGGACATTCCCTCCCGTATGTCTGGATCAACTTCTACAAGAAAATGCCCCTAGTTACATCTTTAGCTTCTTCTCTGGTCAAGTCGATCTTCAAAAGATTCACCCCACTAATTGAAACAAAAAGGGCAGAACCACTTAGAGACTAATCAATTTGTAAGGAGGAAACATAGGCCACCTCACTCCCCTTGCTCAAGGTAGTCACATCATAGCTCAAAGTAGGCTTTGAAAGGATTAGAGCTATGTGTGCATTTTCTAAATTACTCATTTCTCCTTCCTTCTTACAAACAAATGTAACTTTTTTCAGGAATTTTTTCTTATCAAAAAACTCTAGGGTCTTTCTTGTGACGTAAGAAGAATTTTCTAATATAATATTTTCACCAATGCATATCTCTTCTTCTATTTTCCCTTTTTCTTGTATTTCAATTTCTGGAGTGAGATCTCCTTCTTCTTTAATGTGCTCTAAGGTGGGGGAATGCCTAACCTTAGTTTTCTTTTCCTCATATCTTCTAAGCTTTTCACTACTCCCAATTTCTTGAATAGACTGATTAATTACACTATCGTCCTCACAAATGGGTATCTCACTTTTAGGAGTTACTTAATTTACCTACTTCTCAGGGCTAGGTGATTTCCCAACATCTTCGTGTATTGAGATAGTAGGCTCTGAGACAAGAATTGTGGTACTATAATAAGGGATATCATCTTTGTCTTCAAAACTATATTAATCTTCTTCTTCAAGTCCATAGAACTTAGCATACACTTTACCCTCGCTTCCCACCCTAAGCGTGTTTGAAAATTCTCCCTCATGTGACATGGTCAAACTTGGAGAATTAGGTGTTGAATAATTATCACTGCTTAACACTCTTAGAACTTCCCTGGGGATGAGACTTGGTCTTAGGAAAGGTTCATCTCCTGGATGATCATGATTCCTAGATGATGATAAATCTTCTTCAATCCTTATAGCTTCGATTGTTTCCGCTTCAAAATCAACTATCTTTTCTCAAGAGGAAATGAATTTCAAGAGGTAGGGCATGCATGAAAGTGACTGCCAAATTAGATTGATTAGGCCTATTAGAGTGGGGAATTTGTCCCAAAATTTGAGTGAATCTATCTATAAAAATTTTGAAATCTCCACCTTCTCTCTTTTGAATATTGAAAAGGGACCTCAAAAGTGTCGCTACATCAATCACTATCTTGAATATCTCAATAAATTTATCTCTCATAGTATTCCAATCAAGAATACATCCATCATCAAGCCATTTGAACCACTCCACTGCTTGACCTTCTAAAGATGCAACAAAAATGTGTACATCCACATTTTCCTCAGCAACTCCAGAAGCAACACAAGTAGCACTAAATGCTTGTATATGATATTTAGGGTCTTGTGCACCTTCCTCAGTGAATGTCTAGAAATTTTCTCTTGATCCTTCGAGAAGAGGTAAATACCTTGATAATGTTGGATATTGCCGATATGTGGTTGTCATTGATGCCAACGTTATTGGCATTAATGTCTTTAAGGTTGTATATGTCGAGGATATTGAGAAAATTGTAATAAAATAAGTTGCAGGTTGTCGGTGATGTAGTGAAGTTCAGTATGGTGGCTAGCTCAGTATATTGATGATAAGAGGTTGTGGATTAAAGGGTTTGTTGACAAGTATATCTAGTTTATCCACATGAAGTTTCAGAAGTTCGCATGAAGATTTGATTGAGTTATGAGTATCTGTGTTCTGACAGTTGCTTTTTTACTTTAGTTGGTGTTCCTGAAAGAAGATGAAGTGATTCTCTTAATTTTAGTTGTTGCGGATGCTTCTATGGTGATTTATGATGCTTGTGGATGTTTCTAGATCGTTCTCTATCTGTGTTGTTGGTCTGCATTGATCATTGTGCTCGCGATTGGTGATTTTCTTCTATGAGTTCATGTTTTTCATGATCATGGCCGACAAGGTGATTGTAGCGTATTGCGGATCTTCGAGGCATAATTGTTTAAGGTGTTTCATGTTTGATACATATTGTTTTGGGTCCTTACTATGTTTTTTCCTACATTGTTTGGTCTGCATTGATAAAAAATTTATTGATTTGGGCCGACAGTTTGTAAACATTTTGTTGGGCCGACGTGTAGTTGATGTTATCCTTAGTTGTAGATATATATGAGGGCAAGGTGTGTGATGTATGATGTGTGCTAAGTGAGAATAATGTTCTAATATTTTGAAGGAATAAGTAAAGTTTTAAAAGGAGTGAGCAGATGAAAGTGTTTATGTGCTTAACCGGAACTATAATCAGGCATTGGAAGATACTATTTTCTCAGTTCAAAATATTTTGGATGAATCCGAATGTGACTGTAAGATAGTGATTCTTCTTTTGGGCAGTAATTCTTTTGTATTTGATAAGTGAGCTCTAAGCAGTGTGCCTGAATGCATGTCCATTCCCCATTTGTAATACTTTTAACAAAGTGTAATCTTGTGGACTAACCTCCACCATGGTTTTTCCCCTAACAGGGTTTCCACATAAAAAAATCTTGGTGTTATGTGTGTTTTTGATGTGGTGATGGTTTATTCTTTCATGTTTATTTATCAGATCTGAGAATAAGTTTAATAAGTATAATTTATGTGACAACTTATTCACCCCCCCTCTTAGTTTTCTTCCCTTGTGTTGCCAACAATTGGTATTAGAGTAGGTTCCTCCGGAGAAGCTTGATCGCTTGAGGTGATCCGGGATGATGACATATAAGAAGGATAGTTTGAGATTTGATAGAAAAAAATATTCTTTGTGGAAGACTCGAATGGAGTGTCATATGAGATGCATTGGTGAACCTTACTGGACAATTACAAAGAATAGGTATATCATCCCACAGAATGGTCCTTCTACTGTAGGTGATATTAAGGAAGCCGAGTACAATATCAGGGCTAAGGAAGCATTGTTGAGTGCTCTGACTGATTCCAAGATGACAAATGTAATGGAGTTGAAGATTGCTTATGATATCTAGAAAAAGTTGGAAACTTTGTATGAAGGTGATACCCATGTGAAGATTGCTAAGCTCCAAAGCCTGAAAGGGAAATATGAAACATTGAGAATGGGTGAAAATGAGAACATCACTTATTTTATGCAGAGAGTGAATGAACTTGTGTGTAGTATCAGATGTGCTGGTGGAACATTGGAAGAATCAGAAATTGTTGCTAAAGTGCTCAGATCCTTGCTTGTTGCATACAAACACAAAGTTGTTGCTATTGAAAAGATCCAGACTATGACAAATGTAACCAGAGACATGTTGATTGGTAAGCTTGCTGCTTTTGAGTTAAGTGAGTTTGGTGAATCTTTCTTCGGAAAAGATAAGCAGAGATATGATCTGGGAGAAAGTTCTAGAAAAATGTCTAAGTATGAGCAGGAAATGAGAGATTGAAGAAGAAGAGAGAAAACTAGATGAGCTTGAAGCACTTATTGTCAAGAGGGTAGCCAAAGGAGAAGGTAAGTATAAAAGGAAATTGCCTCTTAAATATTTTTCTTGCAATAAGATAGGTCATTTTGCCTCAAGGTGTCCGGAAAGAGTTCCTAAGCCTAGATTCCAAAGAAAGTGTTATTATGTTGTTGATGAAGGTGTGACAGATGATGAATCTAATAAAGGGA
This sequence comes from Sequoia sempervirens, assembly GCA_007258455.2. Classification (NCBI taxonomy): domain Eukaryota; kingdom Viridiplantae; phylum Streptophyta; class Pinopsida; order Cupressales; family Cupressaceae; genus Sequoia; species Sequoia sempervirens. The sequence continues at coordinate 62,049,209 of VDFB02086081.1, read as the reverse complement.
ATTTAAGTGAGGATGAATGGTATTTATTGCTATCAAGGAAAATGATCCAATACCTACTAAATCTGCTAGTTGCATAAATGTGGAGAAAGCTCTAGCTGCCAGAGTTGAAGAAAAATATGAATGGGTGATTGACAATGGATACTCTCATCACATGACAGGTGATAAAAGTAAATTTATGAGCTTGGAAAAGTATGATGTTGGTGTTGTAATATTTGGTGATGAAAAAGCTAGTGTAATCCATGGCAGAGGATCCATTTCTCTTGATGGTAAGCATAATATTGATGATGTTCTATATGTGGAAGGTTTGAAGCATAATCTCTTTAGTGTTGGACAGATGGTTGACAAGGGATACAATCTTAAATTCAAGGATGGAAAGTTTAGAATAGTGGGGAGTTCTGGAAATGTGATTGCATCCGGTACAAAAACAAAAAGTAATATCTTTCACCTAAATGCTACTGGTAAAAGTTGTTTGATTGCTCAAGTTGATGAAAGTTGGTTGTGGCATAGGAGATTGTTTCATGTAAACTTTGACAATATTATCAAGATAATTTATACTCGGGCAGTGAGAGATCTTCCTAAGTTGATAAAACCTACTAATGCTATATGCAAGGAATGTCAGTTAGGGAAGCAAACTAGAGTTTCATTCCAGAGCAAACAACATTGTTCGAATGAATTGTTTGAGCTTGTGCATACTGACTTGTATGGTCCTTCTAGAGTCAGAAGTTTACAAGGAGACATGTATTTCATGTTACTTATTGATGATTATTCTAGATTGATGTGGGTTACTTTCTTAAGGGAAAAATTTGAAGCTCTAGAGAAATTCAAGATTTTTAAGGCTATGGTTGAGACAGAGATAGGCCTGAAGATTAAATGTCTGAGATCAGATAAAGGTGGTGAATTCACTTCTAGTGAGTTTAATTATTTTTGTGAAGAGCAAGGGATAAAGATACAATTATCTGCCCCGCCGAGCCCTCAACAAAATGGAGTTGTGGAAAGGAAGAACAGGACAATTCAAGAAGCTCTTAGGACCATGATGTTGGAAAGAAATGTTTCGCATATCTACTAGAGAGAAGTTGTGAGTACTGGACTTTTTCCTTCTTTAGACCCCTTCTTTTACTCTGATATTTTACCCTATTGAAATGCAAGGGAAATGCATGCATTTTCATACTATGAAAAGGAAAGGAAAATTGAAGTAATAAATTGGACTTATCAATGTTATTACTATTACCTGGATCTCACATAGCCTAATTCGGATTCGATCATAGAAATAACTCTCTTGGAACACAACAAAGTGCTTGTCATTTACCCAAGTTCTAAACTTCCTATTTTTGGAAAAAAAAATTGGGACAGAGACACATTTCGTGATGAATTTTTATATGGCAGATCCTAAAATTGATCTGCACGGCCTAACCAATAGTTCAAGTCACACACTCCCATAATCCATTTTCTACCAGTAAGACTCCTTATGAGCTATGGTTTGGTCATAAGCCTACTGTTAGATACTTCAAAATATTTGGGAGTAAATTCTATATCAAAAGAGATGAAGATATAGGAAATTTTGATGCTAGAAGTGATGAAGGAATATTTCTTGGTTATTCTACTAAAAGTAAAGCCTACCGGTGCTACAATAAAAGATTGAGGAAAGTAATTGAAAGTGCTAATGTCATGGTTGATGAAGACACAGTTAGACCATCCAAAACCTATGGATATGATTCAAACAATTAGAATGATAGTTCTAATAAAGGAAAGAAAGTTTAGACTTTAAATCAAGTTCAAATCATTCCGGTGAATTAGGAAAATCAAGAGGAAGAAAGTAGTGAAAGTGCAGAAGTGAGATCACAAGAGCTTGAAGTTCAAGAACACCCTAAGACTCCAAGGTATGTAATACTAAATCATTTATAAGATCATATTATAGGTGATAAGAACAAAGGTGTTCAAACTAGGAGAAGAATTGTAGAAGAATATTGTTTGATCTCAAAGACTAAGCCTAATAATGTCAATGAAGCATGCAAAGATGAACATTGGGTGGAAGCAATGAAAGAAGAACTACTACAAATTGACAAGAATGATACATAGATTCTTGTTCCTAGACCTAAGGACAAAAATGTAATTGGAACTAAATGGGTCTTTCAGAACAAACTGAATGAGCAAGGTGAAGTTGTTAGAAGCAAAGCAAGATTGGTGTGTAAAGGATATTCTCATATGGAAGGAATTGACTTTGAAGAAAATTTTGCTCTTGTTGCTAGGATTGAAGTTGTGAGACTATTTCTTACATATGTTGCTTACAAAAACTTCAAGGTTTATCAGATGGATGTCAAGTCAGCATTTCTAAATGGTGAACTAGAAGAAGTGTATATTGAGCAACCTGATGGATTTCAATTGGTTGATCAGGGAGATATGGTTTGTCGGTTGAAGAAAGCATTGTATGGAATTAAGCAAGCCCAAGAGCATGGTATGCCAAATTGGACAAGTATTTGTTGAAGCTTGGATTTAATAAAGGTGTTGTTGATAGTAATTTGTATTTCAAAATTGATCATGATAAATATTTGATTGTTGAATTCTTTGTTGATGATATCATTTTTGGAGGAGATGATAGTTTGTGCATGAATTTTGTTGATGAGATGTAGAGTGAATTTGAGATGTCTGTGATTGGAGAAATGAGATTCCTTTTGGGATTACAAATTACTTAGCTAGATAGAGGGATCTTTATATCTCATTCCAATTATGTGAAAGAATTGCTAAAGAATTTTGGTATGGAAGATTCAAATCCAGTTGGTACACCTATGGTGACCAGATGTAAGTTGACACAAAATGATGATTCTCCTAAAACAAATCAGACTAGATACATATCCATGATTGGTGGATTGATCTATTTGAATCAAACTAGACTTGATATCATAAATTTTGTATGCATGATTGCAAGATTTCAAGTTGATCCTAAGGAATCTCATTTGACAGCTATGAAGAGGATTTTCAAGTACTTCAAGGGGACAGTTTATTTTGGCCTATGGTATCCTAAAGAATATGACCTTAATTTGAGTGCTTTTATTAATGTTGATTGGGTAGGAGATGTGAATGATAGAAAGAGTACTAGTGGTGGTGCATTTTTCTTGGAAAAGAAGCTAATTCCATGGTTAAGTAAGAAGCATAATGCCATTTCTTTATCTACTGCAGAGGCAGAATACATTGTTGTTGCTAAAAATTGTACTCAAGTATTATAGATGGAGCAAATGTTGAAAGATATCAGAGTTGCGAATGGTGAACCTATTGCTATATTCTTTGATAATTCAAGTGCAATTAACATTTCTAAGAATCTAGTGTTGCATTCAAAAACCAAGCATATATCTATCAAGTTTCACTTTTTGAGAGAGAAGATGAGTGAAAAGGAAGTTAGATTGGAGTATGTGCCCACTAAGGAAAAAATTGCAGATATCTTTACCAAGCCCTTGCCTAAGGATACTTTTGAGTATCTCAGAGGGAATCTAGGGGTGATTACCCCTCCTAATCATAATTAAGGTGCATTGACTTGCATCAGTCTATGCATTTCATAGTCATATCTTGTGATCTGGATTGATGTTGTGGTGGCTACTACTTAGGGGGAGTAGTCAGATGTTCAAAAATGTGGTTCAGAGCTTGTGTGGAGAAAGATAATATGTACCTTCTTCATTGATGTCAAAGGGGGAGAAGATTCATGTGAAAAACTGTGAAAGAGTTAAGGAGAAAAGAGTCAAAATCTAAGGGGGAGAAAGTGCTAAGAGAAAGTATCATTGATGATTTTTTTCACATCATGTGTTGCCATCAATTCCAAAGGGGGAGATTGTTGAATATTGCTAATATGTGGTTGTCATTGATGTCGGCACTATTGGCATTAATGTCTTTAAGGTTGTATATGTCAAGGATATTGATAAAATTGTAATAAAATAAGTTGCAGGTTGTCGGTGATGTAGTGAAGTTCATTATGGTGGCCAGCTCAGTATATTGATGATAAGAGGTTGTGGATTAAAGGGTTTGTTGACAATTATATCTAGTTTATCCACATGAAGTTTCAGAGGTTCGCATGAAGATTTGATTGAGTTATGAGTATTTGTGCTCTAATAGTTGTTTTGTTACTTTAGTTGGTGTTCTTGAAAGAAGATGATGTGATTCTAGTAATTTGAGTTGTTTTGGATGCTTCTGTGGTGATTCATAATGCTTGTGGATGTTTCTAGATCATTCTCTATCTGTTTTGTTGGTCTGCATTGATCATTGTGCTCGCGATTGGTGATTTTCTGTTGTGAGTTCATGTTGTTCATGATCATGGTTGATAGGGTGATTGTAATGTGTTGCATATCTTCGTGGCATAATTGTTTAAGGTGTTTCATGTTTGAGACATGTTGTTTTGGGTCCTTACTATGTTTTGGCTGACATTGTTTGGTCCGCATTGATAAATTGTTTATTGATTTGGGTTGACAGTTTGTACACATTTTTTTGGGCCAACATGTAGTTGATGTTATCCTTAGTTGCGAATATATATGAGGGCAAGGTGTGCGATGTATGTTGTGTGCTAAGTGTGAATAATGTTCTAATCTTTTGAAGTCATATGTAAAGTGTGAAAAAGAGTGAGCAGATGAAAATGTTTATGTGCATAACCAGAATTGTAATCAGGCATTAGAAGATGCTATTTTCTCAATTCAAAATCTTCTGAATGTAATTTGAATGTGACTGTAGGAAAGTGAGTCTTCTTTTGGGGAGTAATCCTTTTGTATTTGAGTAGTAAGCTCTAGGCAGTGTGTTTGAATGCATGTGCATTCCCCATTTGCAATACTTTTAATAGAGTATAATCTTGTGGACTAACCTCCATCGTGGTTTTTCCCCTAACAGGGTTTCCATGTAAAAAATATTGGTGTTATGTGTGTTTTTGATGTGGTGATGGTTTATGCTTTCATGTTTATTTATCAAATCTGAGAATAAGTTTAATAAGTATAATTTTGTGACAACTAATTCACCCCCCCTCTCAGTTTTTTTCCCTTGTGTTGCCAATAGATAATGCTAGGGGTCCAAAATAGACTCCCCATGGTTGTGATGAAGTAGAATCCATCAGAAGAAATTATGAAGAAGAGAAAATTTATTTTTAACAAAGTCATTGGTCTTTAGGAAGAGATAATTTCTCTTCTTGTTTGGATGTGACCCAATCCAAATCATGTTGCAAAACAGGAAAAATATTCTCATGTGGCAACACCATCTTTAATCATGATAGGGCACGTTCTACACACTCCCTAATAAAGTTGCCAAAAATCTGTTGGTTGACAGATTTTTCCTTTAGAAATTAATACAAATCAAATCTATTTTTCCCAAGAAGAGGATGAAAACTATCAACATTAGTTGGAGAGATCACCATTGCATTGGTGATCTTCCTTTGAATTTTAATTGAGGTACAACTCCCTCTTTTGATATAATTTTGGATTTTTTGAAATATAATAGAGTGAGGGTATGTTTTTAACCAAAAATCAGGAAAGGAAACTAACATCTATGCATAGCCATGAAATTAGATGTGATAGAAGAATGCTTTTAAAACTAAATAAGTACTTTAATGTTGGAAATTGGACTGGCAAAAAATCAATAGCGTAGCTCACCGACTAGACTATTAAATGCTTGCTGACTCGACTCACTTGTAACTTAACATTCACTAAAAATAAATGAATAAAATGACACAGAACAACACATCCTCAAAGGGAAGGAATATTTAAATGTTCATCTAAGCTCACAAACTTATTCATAAACATTAGCCTTCTACTCACAAATCCATTGCACACAAACAACAAACATTCACAACAAATTATCAAATTGCAAAATTGATCCTTTGATTATGATTGATTCTCACTCATGCATGATAATGCAAGGGGATCAAAATTTTGAACCCTTGCAATATCAAAAGTATACATATTTAAAACAACACCTAAACCTAATAGTTTGAATTTCTTGAAAAGAAAATTGATTCTTGGAAAGAATGGTAACTGTGGCTTCATTGAACAAACAGTTAGCCAAAAAATCAAGTGATTCCTGCCTGATTATGACAATATAGGCATTAATGACTATTTTGAGGGGTGGTTATGATTGTATTGCCATTCTAATTGATAGGACAAGAAAAATGAATTGTCACTTGTTGTGAGTATGCTTTGTGGCACATACTCATGTGAAACATTTTTCACTTCTCACTCCTAGTGGTTGTTGGTGTTCCACCTAAGATTACTTTTGTGTAGGTTCTTTAAATGTAGAAGATATCATCAATCCAAATTACTAAATTTATATCACTTCACATTGCTAAGTTCTTTAAGCTCCCATAAATTTGAATGTACTTTAGGCATTAATTATTCTTAAGTGGATTCTATTAGCTTGCCTTTTCCATTATATAAATCAACTTTGTGACTACTCAATTTCACAATACTAATTTCAGCTTCTAGTATGTCAAGCACTTCGAGCAATGGAGCTTTGGAGGTTAGGAGTGATTTTCTAGTAATTAAGGGAGTTGAGTGCAGCGCCATTCATAGGTTGGTTGCAGACCAACTTAGAGAAATCTTCCTCATATGTAGTGACGTGGATGAGGAGGTGATCTAAAAGATAATCGGCAAGCACTTCATGTCTCAGGTTCACGTCCATAACTCTGGTCTCCTCATGTGTTTTCTCTACAATATCATGTGCACATCTGGGAGCTTCGAATGGGGAATGTTTTTTGTTGAGCGTCTGGTGAGGCCAAGGTATCTGTTGTGTGTCAAAGACGCCTTAAGAAGTTTTTTTGTGCGTCCACATGTGGTCTTAGTTAGGGATGCAATTTGCATTGCTTCTACACTACAAAATGAGTGATTTGGTGAAGCAATCACACTGCTACATTTTGGTCTTGAGTGCAAAAATATGGAGACTTTTTCCCTTTTTTGAGTTTAATGAAAACCTTTTCTCTCCCATGCAAATTGAGCATATGCAAGAAGTCATTGAGGCCATCAGGATCCTCATTGTCACTCTTTGTGTTTAAGACCCCCTACAATGAAAAATTCCTCTCTCTTTTTGTGATGTAACATAGAATTTTTATGATAAATATACATACATACATACATACATACATATATATATATATCTTTTTGGCTTTTGAACTACTCTATGTAATGTGGGTGTTCTTGTTATCCTTTGTTTTACTTCACGTTCATATTTTCCTGTAATAAGTTCTTTCCTTTTTATGCTCATGGTGAATGAATTTGGCATTTATGGATGTATATCTACATGTAACTTTTATTTCTGCAAGTCATTTTCTCTTTCCAAACACATCTCTGTCAACGAAGCATTATTTGGCTGAAAATGCACTAGTTATCAATTTACAGGTAGGGTTTTCAAAATAACTTCAGAGTCCGCCACAATTATGAAAAATTGTTTATATTCTACCAAATAGTAATAACCTATAAAGTGTTTAAATCCACTTATCACCCCTTTTTTCCTTTATACATGACACTTAGAAAGAGTTACCATCCCTTTAGCTTTAAAGCAATGACAAGAATAATGAAGTGTTGGGAACCCTATTGGGAACTAACAAAGGTTTCCAAACTTCACAATAATCTACCAAGTCTCTTTATTCTTCATCTTTGTCTATCTTGATTCACATATTAAGACATTTCATAAACCAAGGCTTGACTCACAACCATCAAAAAGATTGACTCAAAAGATATTTTAGTTAAGATCTTGAAACGTCGGGTGAAAGGGAGGTTATAAAACTCCATCCACTTCTTTGTTTGGAAGGGGCGACTAGAAGTGATGGCAACACATAGATATGTATCTTGAGCTATGGATAGTTAGTTTTGGAGAATTTATTTTAAGAGATGTTTGGCATGGTTATCTCCTTGTGCATATGATTTTATGTTATCATTCATTGATAAGGAGTTTAGGAGATGGTTATTGGTCTGATTTCTTGATTTTGGAATGGATACTTTGAGTTTGATCATCTTGATTAGAGAGTCTTACATCCATGTTTGCATTCTACATGATTCATATGTTGTACTTGATCTATGAGATTGATTGGTTGGGTGTTGTTAAGGCTTTTCATTTGGGGTTGTAAGGATATCATACTTGACACAGCGTTGCACTTTGAGGTGTTGGTAGAAGGACATGTTATGGTTTACGGGTTTTCTCTTCATTCTTTGGTTCCTTCCTGGAGGTTCATGTTTATATGACTTAGAAGGATTGTGGTGACATATATTGAGAGAGTATGCAGATGTTGGTGTTGCATGTGTAGATCATTGTGATTGTTCTTGGTACTTCATGTTTTGATCATTTATCACACCTTGGTATATTGTTGATTGGTAGACTTGATATTCTTTGACATTACCCATGTAGTGGGAGTTCTTGGATATGTATATTCTTCATTGACAGGTTCGATACATGGAGCTTGTGACTATAATTTTTTGGTTGCATATGTTGTTTGCACGAGTTTACTGATGTATTTGATACCTAGGAGGTATGGATGGTTGGATGTATTAGCATGTGTTATGGATTCTATTTTCAATCATGTGGTTTTTTCACCTATGTTAGGAGCTTGTTTGGAGCATTTTTATCACTTGGATTTGATTCTTGTGTTCTTTGATTGGTGCATCTTAACCTTGGCATGTTCCTTTTCTTCCATAGGTGGCACATTGGAGGATGAGAGGATATCTTTCTTGAGAAGGTAATCACTTTGTTCTTATTGCAAGTATCTTGATGGAGCACAAGAGCATGTTGGAGATCCATGTGGTTACATGTATGGCTATCATGATGTATTTCATTGATTGATCCCTTATGCGATATATACAAGTGTGAGAATGTTGGGATATGGTGTTGTACACCATTGCATAAAATTTTATATTATAATGTTATAATTAAATAATTATTTAGTTGGGATGCACTTAGGAGGTGTGGTTAATCACACTAGGTAATTATTTGGGGACTACTTGTATGTTGTATTGTAACATTGGATTATTATTTAATGTGAGAGACATGAGATAATAATTTAATATTGGGGAAATATTTAATAAAGTGAAAACTTAGTACCTAATATTAAATGAGGGGTCAGTGGTTTTGTATTCACATGGTTTTGTGGTACATGGTTTTATCTTACTACAATTGTATTTGTGTGAGCTTGAGTCCATAAAATCAAGCACATGTTTAGTAGTTAAGGTTGGTTGGGTGAGTGGGTTGTCATTATTGAGTCTTTCTAATTAGGAGTGCATATGTGAAGCATGGCATGGGATGTGTGGATTCATGCTTGGACACATGGAGGATGCATTGAAGAGGCTTGATGCTTTAGAAGTATTCATGATAACTCTTGTAAGTGCATGTATTATATATTTTCTAAATAATAGATGGAGTATGGATGCTTTTGGAGGTTGGGTTTTCCCTCTTGAGGGTTTTCCTAGGGTATATCTTGTGTTATCTTGGGGCTTGTCTATTTTTATCTATGCATTATGGTTACTTGCATGCATGCTTTTCTCTCATGGGATTATCTAGGAAATGGATTAAGATTGTGAGTTTTATGCATTATTTCCTAACAGAAACATGGGAAAATATAGAAGTTAAACATGGAACATAATAAATAATAGGAGCTAAGAATAGAAGAATCAAAAGTAAATAATTTCCCCAATGAGGAATCAAATCATTAGACATAATATATATGGTGAAATGAGTATGAGATGCAGAAAAGTCATGGCATAAACAAAACGCCAAAGTGTAAAATCATATAAAAAATAACTGGTACTATATACATAGATAAATAAATAAATCATAAGAATGTTCAAGATCTCAAGGGATAGAAAAATGATCAACCTCTAATTTGTCACCCTCATGTCAAAAAAGTAGCATCAATTTCTTCCTCATCAATTAGTTGGCTTTCTTTTTCAATTATGTGGATTTCTTAAAAACACTATTAATAAGTGTAATTGTCATATCTTTATTTATCCATTTTTATTGTTTCTTTAAAGGTAGCTACATAGAAATATTTTACATTTAGTGAACAACTTTTATTTGGCATGCATATGAAAAAGTGGTGTTCTTATCATGACGTGGATTTTTAAAACATGGGGATATTCTTCTTAAGCAAAAAGAGGATGCAAGGAGTGCTTGGCATCATGTATAGAATTTTTTTTATTTTTCCTTTGTTCTTCCAATTGCTTTTCATACACTTTATAATGAATTACTTCACTTGCATATGGTGGTTCCTTAGGGGTGTTTATATAACTATAATTGAAATAAAATAATTCAATCTCTAAGATAGGCTCATATAGAGCTCTATTTTAACGTTTATAATTATTCCCTCAATAAACATATTTAACACATTAATGCATAATATTGCGAACAACCCTCAAATTTTCAAGTGTTGGTCTACCAAGTAAAATATTGAATCTATTCAAAGAAGGGATAGCATGAAACTATACATGTACCTCTTTAAAACCAATCATAATAGGTAAAAAAAATGCAACCCAAGCTGTTAATCAATTTTACTTTGGTCATTTTTCAAATCTACCCCTAAATGTACATAAGCATCTAGTTAAGGTTAGTGGATTCGAAGATTTTTTCAATGCATATATTAAGTTGACGTGTAGGATCTATGAAAATGTCACCAATAGCCTTTTCATGTATGTTATCTTTTACATATAATAGGCCATAATAATTACTTAATGGGATTTCCTCACCATAAAATGTAACCAATGTCCTACCCTAAAGAAAGGAAGATATCTATTTAGATTGTAATATAACCACAAAAACATTTGTATGTGAGTATGCATGAGAATCAACATAACAATAATCCATACTCTCTATCAACATTTGTATGATTCATGAGAACAAAATATTATTCAGAAGATGCATTAATGTTATTAACATGACTTGGAAAAGGATTAGTGTAAATATTCAAATTTTGATTAGGGCAACAACCAAATGATTGGTCCCATTATTAATTTCTTTTATATGAATCATATGATTATCAATTAAATCTTACACCCTTCATTTCAAATCCATACAACCTTGAGTAAGATGTCCATTAACTTTGTGAAATTTACAAAATGCACATTCATTATAATTATTAGGCATCCCTCTAGTTATACGTAATGGATTTATACATGGAAAATTAATCAAATTAGATCTCAACAAACTTTGAAGCATGGTTTCCAATGGATATTCTAACTTAGTAAATTTTTTAAAGTGGGAAGCTTGAAAAATGGCACATTAGAATAATATGCTATATGATGTGCATTGTCTTTTGTCTCTTTAGAATCATTACCCTATTAAAAAAAAAATTGAACTTTTGGAATTTGAAAGGGTAATAGGATTTGGAAGGACTATAAGAAGATAAGTCATATACTTAAGTGCATTGAAATGTGAGCAATTTCAATTCAAGATTTTTTATATGAGCACATGTGTTTATAAAAGAAAGTAAGCTACTCAAGTATACACAATATTTTATAGTCCTTGAATGAGTCCTTTAAGAAATATGATTTGTGTCTCATTATCATCTAATTGATTTTTTATTTTACCACTTAAACAATAGAAATGAATGACCTACTCATTAATAGGCTTGTTATGTCTTTGGGAACATTTAGTCAAATCAATTACAATTGATTTCAACCCATATGAACATGGAAATGTCACAAAAAGGTTGCAACTATTGCATCAAAAAGTGGGTAGAACTAGAGAATAAAGAATAGAACTATTGAATTGTAAAGTCCCTCAAAGTTCATGGAGAAACTTAGCTAAGAATTTATTCTTATATGCGAAATCTAAAAAATGTAGCATTAAAATATTGTAAGTGAACATGAAGATATCATTTTCCATAATGCACTTCAAATCTAGGTGTCATAAAACTAGTAGTAGGGAGAACACCTAGTAGTTGAGGGTGAGAATTATATCTTAGCAAGCAAACACACAAAAACCTAAAGGTGAAATGATAGAAAAGAAAGGTAAATGTATAGTTTAATATTAGAAAAATTAGTAAGCACTCAAATATACCAATAAATTAGCAAATGAAACTCTAGAAGAAAAATGCTCGGGTGGATGGAGTAGGTGAAAAAAAGTTCACACTTTAAGGCACAAAACCCTAAAGAAAAGTATAGCTATGGAGTACAAGTAAAAAGGGGTTCTAACCTTAATGAGATTTGAAATAAGATGATGCAATCAAAAAATAGATCTAAAACCTAATGAAAGAAGAATAAACCCTAAGGTCAAAACCCTAAGTTGTGTAAGAATGTTGGGTTCAACAATAATGTAGAAGGGGAAATACCTCTACATTAAATTATCTAGGTTAATTAAATAAATGAAATCAACCTACCTAGATAAAGTGAGTTGTGATTGGAAACAATAATTTCTAAATTAAATGCAAGAATTTAAATAAAATTAAATGTGATACTTAGCTAGATTTTGAGTATGGGAAAATGATGTGAATGATGCTAAGAACCAATTCACCACAACACTAGAATTTTTAGGCCTTGTTGGACAAGTGTCTCAAATTCTACAAACAAAACATGTGCCACCTAGGTTTAAATTCACAATTGCAAAACTAATCTCCATGAGTGGAGAAATAATTTAACAAGTGAACCAAAACCATAACTCATATGAACTAGGAGAAGGTCGACTAGTAGAATTTTTTCACCTCAATTTCTAATGTTTGAATTTGTGCAAGGACAAGTGGTGTTTAGGAACACATTTGGGAAATTTATTGGATCACAATGGGAAAGTTCTCAGTCAAATACCTAATTGGATTTATTCAATGGTAATGAACCACAATCAAGGACTACAAGCAATCACACAATGGAACTAGGATGATGTGCATTGATGCAATGCTTTGATAATTCTACTAGAATGTTCTCATAAATTCTCTATAACAAGTCCTTGCATAAACCCTAGATGATGTCTTTAAATACACAACATATCATTCAAATCAACACCAAATATGCACCAAGTCAACTCGTAATGGCTAGGAATGGAGTCAATGGAATTTAATTTGGATTTTAGGGTTTAGATATGTGATTATGGAAGAGGTTTTGGTTAATTTTGCACCCGTGGAATTGATTTAGTTGATGAAAATTAGATCTAAGGATCAAGATCAATCTCTAGGGATTAGTTATAATGAGATAAGGATATGGTGATAGCACAAGTATGCCACATATAGACAAATCATTATATTTAGGACACTCTAATCAAAACAGATTTAATACATTAAAAAAACATTAGTACATGCAATTTTCACCATTATAATTACATGCATTCTTACAAAGTTTCAACAAATTTCTTGTTTAGAATTGTTTATTTATTTCACAATAAAATAATGATATATGGGTAAATCCATTTAACCCGGATTATTTCTAGGGTTGATTTTCCCAATGTTGAGAATTGCACGAATACTGGGGATGATTTTATGAGTCATGGTAGCATGGGAAGCTCTCTTGTGGCTTTGGCTAGGAAATATTTTTCCATGTAATCACACTTGAGGTTGTATCTAGGAGGCTCTACTTCCTCTTTGGTGGTGTCTCCCTCTCTTGGTTATGGCAAGCTTGGGAATTCAAGTCCCTTTCTAGTCCCATCATTGTAGGCTTTTGGGCTTGATGAGGTTGTACAGACTATCTACAATAATGATGTTTCTATTGAGAGTATCGGCAAGATGAACACCATTCTACAAAGGTGTGAGTGTATGTTGCAACTATTGGTAAGGATTCTCACTCCACTTCGAGTGAGGGTTTCATTTGTGAAGATGGTTCATATGCTATTGTCATTGCCTAGGTGGAAGTGGGGGGCAAATACAAATTGTTATCCCCAACTCTCTCACTGCTAAGTCAACTACTTGGCATAATAATTCACTTTTTGGGAGATTCTACAATAATCATCCCAACAGTGATGTTGTCAGAAGATGGTTTCTTTAGAAATGGAAATTAAGAGGTCAAGTTGAGGTAGTCGCTATGTTGAATATTTTTTTCCTATTTTCATTTTCCAATCTAGATTATTACTCAAGGAATCTATGGGAAAGTCCTTGGTTTTTGAGAAAAATGGCCTATCTTAAAAATTGATCTCCAAGTTTTGTTCCAATGAATGATGACTCCAAGTTTCTTATTTGGATTAGACTATTGGGATTGTCGTTGGAGTACTGGGATGAAGAGTTTTAATGCTTATTTCCAATTCTTTTGGACAATGCTTTGCTATTGATACAGTCTCAAAATTCAAGAAGCGTTCATTGCTTGCTAGATTTCGTGTTTATGGAGAAAAACAAGAAGCTCCCTACTAGGATTACCTTATCTTCCAAATTTGGTGATTGGTTGCAGTAGATTGAATTAGACTACAATAATTTTCCTTTATTGTTGTAAAGTGGGCCATGTTACTACTAGTTGCTCAAGCAACAAGAAAAACCATTTCATTTGGAGGAAAAGGGAACAAACAAAAGTTTTTGTTGAGGAGTGCATTACCACCATAAAAGATGCATAGAAGGAAGAAAATAGAGGGAAAGCTCATGTTGAAAATATGATAACAGATACCTCTTTCAAGGTTTCAAGATAGGATGATGGATCCACTTGTAGACTTATGAATCTTCCTTGTTCCAAAAAAAAGAAGTTTAGGGTAGAAGGATCCTTGCCCTATGGTTAAGCAAAATCATTGGAACAATTTGGCTCCAAACCACCTTGACTTTGGTTTGGTAGTTTGTAAGAGTTAGTTGTATCTTAATTTGTGTGGTGTCATTGTAGTTCCTCTTGGTTGTCTTTCGTTGTCGTTTTATAATTAATACTTATCTTTCTTTTGTACAAGGGTCTAGGCCCTTTCAAAATCCTTGTTTTTCTTAATCAAAAATAATTTTATTTTTACTAATGTTGAAGGTCATGAAGACAAATGATAGAGTTTTTTATATTCTCAAAACTAGGGGAAAAAAATTAGCAAATGCCTATTACTATGAATGTGTTTCCAAAGATTAAGCTTTAGGCTTTTATCTTTTTAATGACCAAAAAACTAATTTTTCAAAAAAGTTGTGCAAAAGGCAAACATGGAATTCTTTTATATACAAGACACTCACTCATCCTCAATATCTAAATCTCAATTCATATCCTCTATAGCATCCACGTATACCAAAACAAGTTCACAATTCACATAGTTGATGACTTCTTACAATTTAATATCAAACATGCAAAATAGCAATGTAAATTGTATCACTATGGACTACATTAATGATCCACTTGGCAGCCTTAATAAGGTTGGTGCCAATCCTTGAAAACATCATAAAAATTCAATTCAATAGTACCTAAGGTTATATTGTTGATTTCAAGAAAGTTTGACACAATTTCTAGGAATAAGTTATGGTGTAGAATGAAGGATATTGGTATCCTAGTGCAATTTAAATTGGTTGTCTATAGGCTCTATGAAGAGGTTTAGGTAAAAATTAGAACTCAAGCAAGTACTTTAGGAATTTTTAAGAGTGACATTAAAGTTAAGCAAGGATGTACATTATCTTCCACACTTGTTAGCCTGTATATCAATAAAATTGAAGAATAGTTGAATTTGAAAGGTGGGGATGTTCTTCTTCTCAGGGAATATTTTGTCAAGCTTCTTTTGTACTTTGATAATCTTATTTTGATCACTAGGTCCATTCAAATGCATAAGAGCATTTGTTTTCCCTTGAGCACTTTTGCAAAGGTGTGGTTATGCAAGTTAATAGTAGCAAGACCAAGATCATGATCTTCTCCAATAGAAAGAGAAAAATCAATTTCACTTTTATTTTTAAGGAAGTATTCTAGAGGACATAATAGAGTATAAATAACTTGGAATTGACTTTAAAAACACTTGATTGGAAACTCGCACAAGGAAAATAAATTTGGAAGGATCGAGAGCACTTTTTGTCCTTCAAAATAGATGCAACATAGTCATACGATTGGATAACTATTTTGACTCTATTTTGGCTATTAGTAATTCTAGTGATGTTTTATGGATGTTTAATATACGGTATTACTTCAAACACCAAACTCATGTAGATAGAGAGAATCCAAAAACACATGATCACAAAGTCAAATTAAAAACTCTAGTACCTTATGAGATTCTTCTATCTGAAATAGGTACAACTATTGAAACCATTGCTATGGTGTGTCCTTTACGATATCTAAAAAAATAAGAAATGGAGGTAAATTGTTGACCCAATGTTGTCTTTAAAGATGTCTTGAGCAAAAGAAATCAGTCATGGATGAAGCAAAATTGGTGGTCAATGAGCAAATGGCACATTCACATGAATGCTTGTCCTAATAATGGAAAAGAAATAAAGATATTTCTTGTCGATAAGTTTCACAAGTCTATATGGGAAAACGCATTGGTAGAGAAGAAATATTACCTTGAGGAATTTAACCCCACTTCTGACCATCAACAAAAGGTCTATTTAGAGACCAATATCCCTTGGAGAGTGTTGGCATTTCAATTCGCACCTCTAGAGTGTGTATTGGAAACGGATAGCTACGCACAATTAAACTGCTCTTCGAATTAGGAGGGGAAGCTCCCTCTTTTGTTGATTATGCGTAAAAAGAAATACTAAACTAATTTCTGATTTTTTTATCTCATCTGAGAGCACAAGGTTATAAAACTCTTTGCGTAGCAGCTGAAGTTTTCTCTGGTTTTGTAACTTCAACTACAACTAGGCCTAAACTAATGACGCTTCTAACTTCTCAAGTAAATTCAAAGCAAGAGATGTTAGAAGTAAACAGGGAATGATTAATAAACACAAAGCTTAAACAAACTTGTTTCTAGAACACATCTAAAGACTCATTGTACTTTCAAATGTAAGCCGAAATAAAGATTATGAAAGACAAACATGAAACAATAACAATAAAAGATTTTGAGACTGTGGATCAAACCAAGGTGGGCATAAGATTTATTTCCTCAAATTCTAATAGTAATAACACATCTGGGATAGTAGGCTGGAGCTACAATAGGCATACAATTTACGATCAAACCAAATTACACCAAACAAAGCAAACAGATACTGAATAGCAAACTTGCAAGCATAGTTAGCAAATTTTGTTATAGCAACAATGGTTAAAGAAAATAATGAGCAAGGTTGCTCTTATTTATACACAAACACAAGAGTAGGGAACCCTAAAATCTCCTTGTGTTAACAATCAGTCTTGCCAACATGCAAGATTTATTCCTATGTCTAAACAAAGATAACTTACAATTAACTAGAATGACTAACATCAATTAACTGATCTAAAACTAATGAAAACTCCAACTATATAATAGGTAATTCCAAAGAATAGACATGCATGAAAATAGGATGGTCAGTTAAACTCGGAAAAGGCCTCGAGTTAACTGTTGTCGTCACTTGAGTTCTATTCCTCGAAATATCTACACACTTCAACTAGTGGTTCATTGATTGGTAACTTTGGCGGCTCTGTAACTGGAGTGATGACCTTTGTTTCTTCTACAACTTTATGCTTTTGACGCTTTTCTTGATTTTTCTCAATAGAAGAGTATCGCATGATGAAACCGTGAAGTTTGACTATGAACATAGATATGTTCGGACAAGTTCTCAATTTTTTGGAGAAAAATCTGAAATATGGGTTTTGTAGGTGCTTGTGTGTTGAAGAGACTCAGATCATTTGTTTTTCAAAAAATTTAGTTTTTTCTTGAAAATATAGAAACCCTAGAAAAGTAGAAGTAGCAAGGCAATTTTTTTGAAAAAAATTTGGGATGTGGGTTTTGTGGCCAATTTTGTGTTGAATAGACCTAGATTGCCAAATTATTGAAAAAGGTGAATTTTCAAGAATCCCTAAAAAATAGGGCTAGAAGCTTCCATAAAAAATCCCAATCTTCAAGAGAAATGTCAGATAGAAAGACCCAGATTACTAAAAGTTTGAAAAGGAGACCTTATGTTTCTAAAAAAGGAAGCCCTAGAAAAATGGATTTTGGAAAAGTGTGCTTCTGTGCAACCTGAGCTCGAAACTATGAAGAACTCTGAAAACCCCCTTCATTTGATCCTTCGAATGTTATTGAGAAGAAAATTATGTGTTTCTCTCGAAGTCAACATGTAAAATAATGAAGTATGGACGCCCAAATGCTTCTTAGATAAAGTTTGGAGGTGAAAGAAGCAGTTAACTCGTGAAAACCCTAATTTTAGGAGTCATCACGTGAAAATATCTGTTAACTCAAGTTGACTTGGGCGCCACCTTGAGATAAGGCATCCAACCTCAACAGTGTTAGAATATTTTTCAAGATTTTCAAATTTTGCTCGATAACATGCCTTCATTTGATCTTTGATTCCAAACATCTAATAGGTCCTATGAACTAGCTGACAAATTCATTGCGGAGCGTGATCAAATCTGAGATCTTCCTGGAGGCTGCAAACCCTAAAAAGTGGTTTTGGTGGCTTGAAATATTGGGTGCCCCTGACTAGCAGGGGCACTTTTGTTTGCCAGACTTAACCAATTTTTAGTGATTTTCAACTTCTCCACTTTGTCTCTCGTTCACCGTTTCCCGTTCGATCTACAATTGTTGGTGGCTAATGAATCTTGTGGTTAGGTTGAGGTATTCAATGGAAAGTTTGAAGAATTCTAGAAAGAATGACTGGTTTTGCAAATCTTAACAACTGTTTCAAGGGGCTCAAATTCCTAGGCGCCCCTGGCTAACTAGGGTGCCCATGTGTGCTAGTTTCATAAATTTCACTTTGTTTTGTTGATGCAACACCCCTGTTTGACCCAAAATTCTGGCCACTTGATAGCTTCGTTGAAGTTGTTGATGGACTAGTTGTGAAGCTTGATCAGTTCTGAGAAAGATACTTAGAACTGCAAATCATAACAACTGGTTTTGGCCTTTTGAAATCTTGGGCGCCCCTGGCTAGCAGGGACGCTTTCCTTCATAAACTTGATGATTTTCAATTTTTCCCTGTGACAAAACACCTCAGTTTGGTCCACAATTCTAGTCCTCTAACTGATTCGATGAACTTGCTAACAGGCTCATTGTGAAGCCTAATCAAATCTGAGAAGCTTTTCTTGGAAGCTGCAAAACCTAAAAACTGTATTTGATGCTTCAATATTATGGGTGCCCCTAGCCTGCAAGGGCACTTTTCTGCTCTAGACTCAGTCAATTTGTAGTTTCTTAATTTTCTTTGACTTTCAACATTTTCCACTTGATCTTCGTTTCCGAGCATTTAACAGATCATGTGAACTGGATGCTAGATTCATCGCAAAGCTAGAAGAATTTTGAGAAGAATGTCTTGGAGAAGGCGACTGGTAAAAACTACATTTGGTTGCTTGAAATGTTGGGTGCCCTTGGCTAGCAAGGGTGCTTTTGTGCTCCAGAGTTAGTTTTAATGATTTTCAACCTTCTCGATCTTTGTGTTCACCATATCATTGACTACGTCAATCACCATTGTTGATGATGACTGCATTGCGTGTGCGTGACAAATAGAAACTGAAAATATTCTAAGGCATTGAAGCCTAGGCGCCTTCCTTGAGGTAAGGCATCCATCTCCAGTGTTACAATTTTAGCAATTCTCAACTTTTCAAATTCCCCTCCGTCATTCACCATTTTTTGAGCATCTTTCACCATAGATTGTTCTGTGCAGCATTTGAAGTTTAGATTATGACACCTAGTATCTAGCCATCCTCTATTGATGATCTCAGAGGTCCTAACTTTTCTTCTAAAAAAGCAAAAGACCCATCAGAAATTAAAAAAAAAAATTGTGACTGGATCAATGTGATCGTGACAAAGAATCAACCAATCAAAATCAATTTTACCATTTTTGCAAAGATTCTACTTTTAGGGTTTTTCCTAAAAATAGGGGCCTGAAACCCTAATTTTTATTTTTTGAAAAATTTTGCAAGCATCTTCTTGACAATAAACCCAGAAAAACCCTATAATCCGTTTGTTCAGAAATTTCTAAAAATAGAAAATTGCTATTTTTAGACATTTGACCTTTTTTGACTTTTGACGACAATTTTACAAGATTTTGACCATTTTTACCAAAATGCCTTAATGAAGCAAAAATTTTAATTTTGGGTACAACTGAGAGCAAAGACTCTCATAGCCCGATTGAGAACTAACTTGCATCATCTTCAATGTGAAATAAGTAAGTGGAAAAGACTAAAAGAAGCATGGGAAAAGAGTTTGTCTTTTGCACAATTGGGTCAATGGAACAAAAAAACACTTATTTTTGGACGTAAAGCTTACAAAGACATCCAAGTCAAGTACACAAGTAATTTAACAGCAGCTTCATTTCAAGATCTATTCAACGAGTAGATCATTGAGAGAATTGGAGAGTTCATTATCAAATTGAATAACAGAAGATAGACACTTCAAAAAAAGAAAATGACGGTCTGCTATCCCATCGGCTATCTTTGATCTCATAGATGTGAAAAATCTTCTATTCTATTATACTGCCCTGGTACTATTAAATAACAAGTATTTATAATTACAAGCTATATGCAGTTCCCATTTGAGCAAGACAATAACTACTGGTTATTTTGACCCCAAAAAAAATCTTCGTTTGCAGGCCAAACTATTTTATATGATGATAGTGGTAATTATCTTAGCAAGTCAATAACTGGTTTGAAGGTACTGTGTGGATTTGACATTTTAACAAACAAGATTTGAATTTTGGAGAAGCATTGAAGCAAAGCAGCAATGTTTTCTTAAGAAGATAATGGGTGCCAGATAAAATGGTGTATGCATAGCTGTCTTTGGGTAGATATTTAACATTGAGATTATTAGATTCTCAGAGACTATAATTATTAATAATATGTGCAAGTTCTTTTGAAGTAACTGTTAAAAGTATTTTACTGTGACCCAAAACACACACCATTATATATTTTGAACCACGCACTTCCTCTGTTAAAGTTTTAACAAAAGGCAACTCTTAGTACAAGCACGTTATTAAAAGTGTTTGAATTTGCCACTTTAAATAAAAAATAATTTTAATCATATGTGTAGCTGTTACAAGAACAAATCAAAGAGACGCCCTTTTACAGAAAATTAAGTCGGAATTTTAAGGTTTCTGATAAGAGAAACATATCAACCTAAGCCACTTTAAAATAATGACCAAAATAACAATCCATCCCAATTCTTGCTGAATCTAAATGATATTCAGAAATAACACTGGGCATGGACAAGCCTCCCTTTGAAGAAACAAATACTCTACAACTGATAATAGTAGCATCTTCCTTTCAAAATACAATACAATTCATTGTCTCTTCATGGATGCAAACTTGGCAGCTAAGTCATCATAATCTGGGAGTTTTGGATGAACATGTGCAGCACGTCTTGATGAGTTCTCTTTTTGTGCCTTCGATTCTCCAGCAGATGATGGAGATTGAGAGCTTGTCTGAGAGGATGCTGTGGGTGCTGAAAGAGACTGCTTCAGAGGTTGGAATTGTAGATTTGACTGAGAAAGATGAGCATGAGTTTCATTTACAGAACTTGGTGTGGGTGTAGAGAGATTTTCAGTAAGCTTTGGATTCCCATGTTTGGTATTTGGTGATGCATTGTGGGAGGAGTTACCAAAGAGAGAAAACCTATGAATGTTTCCACTATTTTCATTATGTGTCTCCAACTCAGTCTCCTCATCACTCTCAGATGCCATGCTATTAGAATCACCAAAGATCGCAGATGATTGTGTGTTTGAACGTGAATCTAAGGTATTTCCCTTCTTTGATAGTGGTTCGTCAATCAATTTATGAATATCTGTTTGCTTCCTGATAGCTCCACCAGCACTAACTTGGTTCTCCTGTTGTCTTCTCAAAGGTTGAGATTTATCTGCATATATTTTATTGCCATCATGATAGATTCTATTTGAAGGCCTATGATAAAGATCTGTGCCAACAGTTCTTTTCATAGACATGTCATATTCATCATCAGATTCCATGCCATCAAAATCACCAACAATGTCAGATGCTCGAGCATTTGTACGTGAATCTACTTTATTTCCTTTCCTTGATAGTGGTTCTTCAACTGACTTACGAATACCTGTTTGCTTCCTGCTGGCTCTGCCACTAATGACTTGGTCCTCCTGTTCTCTTCTCAAAGGTTGAGACTTATCAGCAAAAGGTTTATTTCCATCATGATCAATTCTATTTGAAGGCCGATGATCAATATCTGTCCTGACAGTTCTCTTCGTGGACAAATATTCATGACCAGCATTAGCAAGTTCATTTTGCTGATGTATTTTCCTTTGAGATTTTCCATTCTTCTCATTAGTTTCAACCAAATACCTCCCAGAATGATCGTGATCATTGAAAGGCCATTCTGCACTCTCTATGAGACCATTTGAACTAGATTTCCCCCCCATCATTGAATTGCTCATGTCATCATCACTTGCACTTGAATCATATGATGCGTTCCCTGGTGATGTTGAAATCTTATCCAGTGATCTACTGTTGTTAGAGAATGAGTATTGCATGTGGGAGTTAGAGGACTGAAAAACATCTAAAGGAGAACGCGTAGGTGGTTGAAATGCTGGACTTGACTGATACAGATTACTATGTGCTTCATCCATAGAACTTGCCTTTACTGCAGGGGCATCTTCATTCATCTGGTGTCTCCATTTAATATCTGATTGCAGATTCTGCGGAGAGTCATCAAACAGAGGAAGCCTAGTAATTGCATTTCTCCTATCTTTGGCTCTCTCTGATTCAAACTCCTCCACACTCTCAGATTTCCTGTTAAAGGAAACATTAAAATCCTCTGATGGCTGTGTGTTTGAGTGCAAAGTTATTGGGTCTCTTTTCCAAGGCCCTGATCCATCAACAGAGTTACTAAAGTCGGAGTCCTCTCTGGCATAAGGTGTCTCTTCTTTAATGTCAATGTATTGTCTCTCTTCTCTTCCAACATATGCAGATTTCTTTGTGCTATGTGCAGTATCGTCACCAGTCATTTCATCTGAAGGCCACTGATAACTCTCCAGCCTTCTAACACTTCTCAATGGCAATTCATATTCATTTTCAATCTTTCCTGTTTCTTTCTGCTGATTGCTCTGCCAAGTTGCACTGTTATGAGACTTTACAGTCTCAGAATAGTTTTCAACATGATGCCTCCCAGACAAATCATTACCATGCAAGGTCTGATTTTCAGGTTGCACAAACTCGTTAGAACCAGGCCTACTTGAATTATTTGATTCCATCATCTCCTCCTCACTTGAGCTTGAGTTCAAGGAAGTAGATCTACTTTTTCTTGAATATTTCTTTTGAAGTGTATTACGCTTTGAAAGTTCAGCAGCAGCTTTTGCAGCTTCACTTGCCCTTTCTGCAGAATAAGCAGCTGCCTGAGCAGCAGATGCAGCATCTTTGAATTTCATGTTCCACTCTTTGTTGTTAGAAACTTCAGTCTCACTTGACACATTAGATGAATCAACAGATGCATTAGATTGATCAATCTTGTGGAATGCTGATTGCTGAGATGAATCATAATCATCGCCGAGAGTATTTCTTGGAATCAATGTGTTTCTTTTACCTGAGGAAAGAGAATCAAAAGACCTCCTTTCTAAAGTTTCTTTATGCAAATTTGTAGCTTTCATATTGTTTTCACTTGCTGGAGCTTGAGTAGGTTTTTTCTCAACATTTCCTCTGGAAACAGGTGAGTCAATTCTGTTTCTTTTCTCACTTTGTGAATCTTCAATAGGTGGCATACCTATAGTGTTAGAGCTTTTGGAAATAGTATTCATTGAGGATGCCATATAATTTGTAGCTTCTGCAGAGTGAGAAGTTCCTGAACTGGTTGGCATTTTGCTTGTAAGAACCTGAAAATCAGGTTCATACTCCTTACCAGATACAGACTGATAAGATTCCTTCTTATGCTCTGTCGGAAATTTGGTAGCCCCAACAAACTTACTTGGACCATTCTGTTTGAGAAAAAGTAAAACAGGTTAACAACAACAAAAATTGTTCAGAATGAAATTTTCAGGCTCGTCAACAGAAAAGACTTTTGGCAAGGATCTTACAAGCAGGTCTTCAGGGGGCTTCAAAAGATCTTTTTCAGATTCAGATGGATCCCATTTGATTTGGTGTTCGTTAGCTATTTCTTTCAATACCTTTAATTTTTGTTCTCCGTTGGCAGCTCTTGCAGATAGTTTTTCAATAACCTGGGGTAAATAAGACAAATCTATCACTATAAAATTAAGAAAATCACTCTAATGAAATATTAGAGTGAAAATGGACAAAAATATAATTATAGGATAAGTTCACAATCATAGAGCTAAAGACTGATTGCTAACCCACTTCTTGTATAAAGTGAGGAAATTGAGATTCCATTTACACCAATCTCAAGTAAGGAGGTAATTTGAAATTGATTTTATCTGCTAAAACTCAAGTATTTAATAACTACAGTAAAAGGTATATCAAAGCTTGTACTCACTGTCCTGTTCACACCACATTGTGGGCGCAACTCCGCTGCTGAGGCAACAAATTCTTTCCCATATTTTGACCCAAAGTGGCTGCGAATTTCTGAAAGTTCTGGAATATCAGCGCATCTTGGAGCTGCAAAAATCAAACTTGAGATTGCCTCCTGCAAATCAATAGGGCAATTCCTGTCAAGAAACAAGTAAATTTAACTTAGCCAACTGAACTGGAAAATACTATCAGGCTAGTAGACAATACATAAAATTGCTGATATGTTAAAACAATGACATTCAACCGCATAATACAGAAAGAAAAGAAAATCAATACTGCAATGTAAGCAAAAGATTTACAGAAATGAAAGAGCTATGTATAATGGCAGCAATGTCTTGGAAGAGATGCCTTGCTACAAAACTACATTCAAACAAAGAAATTTAAAGCAATTTGTGGCACAAAATGAAACAATTGGCCCAAGAATCTGAAGAGCTGTGTAACAAGTGTTCCCCTGAAAAGTGGAGAGAACCTGTCACAATATGAAACTTACTAAAACAAGAATTTTTTTATTTTCCAAAAGTTATAGAAATTTCCTAATTTTGGAGCTCTTCAAAGTGGTTTTTGCAGACCAAACTCTTCCAACCAAAATGTATGCCTGTGGAAACAACTCACGTAGTTGTAATCTGTGACCTAAGCTTTAGAATGCATTAACAGGTTTTGAATTCCTATCAACTGTAAACAAGTTATGTTCCTCACAAGGTTACCTGACGGTCTGTTGGTATTTTTCCTACATGGTTGCAATAATCGTATATTTTGACCAGAGTACTCTGACATTATCTTTCAAACGCATCAAGCAATTTTCAGTTCCAAGTTCCAACAACAGAGGGGTTACCACCTCCCCCCCTCCCAAACCAAGCAAGGTGACCTAGATCACTATCAACATTAGATTCAGAAGAAAGAGTCATCATAGTCAACATATAAAAATCTGTAACTTAAATATAAAAACCACTTACCTTTGAAGTTTTGTAAAATAAATTTGGCCTAACAAAGAGCAATTGAGTAAGGTATGAATTGTAACCTGTGGTTGCAATCATACGGGGTATTTTGAATGGGTATCTCTTTTATACCTGATAATACTTTTGAAGTCCCACTGACCCATTTTAGTAATTAATGGACATTTATATAACCTTTTGCTTTCTTTCTTTAGCAATCACATACCAAACAAGTTTTCGTTTCTCAATATCTTTAGTTCAAAGAGAGTTACTTGGGTGTGCAAAGGTAAACTTTGTAAGCCGAATCATCCAAAATTGTAAATAAAGAAGCTCGTGTTGTCACTTGCCATAAGATTTGAAATCTCTCTAAATGTCATGCTATTTGTCAAGAGAAGCCAAAACCCTTTAAATGTAGCTATCAATGTGTTGGTAAACAGATTTGCTGCTGCAACTTTTTGCTGATAAAGCTTGACTCACTGAATAGGCAGCAAGAGTTGTTTACAACAGTTGGAGAAGTTGGTATGGATTAACAATTTTCCTCTGTATTTGAAAGGGGCAGCTTCCTCGTATGATAAGTTTTAGGTTTTTCTGGGTATGCTTTTAACCACAAAGTAGAAAAGATATGAAAGAATTAAAAACTGATACAGAAAAAGAAAACCATAGATAAGGTTAAATGAGGCCAATAATCTAGCTTTTCATAAGAAAAATTATGAATAGTTTTAAATAAGGGGTAAAACTGTAAATGCAAAGTTTTGCTTCCTGGGATGGATGATTCAAATTAAAAACTTACAGGTTCTGGATGAAGAAAAACTACCTAACATAAGAGAAGTTGTATTTACTAGGGTTTCAAGATGCATAGATCAGAATTTACCATAAACTTTAACCACCATTATGTAAGAAAATTAATAAATGAAGAGGAGACTTATCATATTCACCACATGAACAGAAAATATCTAAAGAATGGTTGCAGATTGAACACAAGAAAAACATACAACAATAAAGACAAACACACAAGCTCATAGCAATGTCCTTTATTTACTTTCCGAAGAGCAATGTCCTTTATTTGCTTTCTTTTGTACGATCCCAGGTGAATCAAAAGTTCCTTAATTACAAATTAGCCCTGTATACATAGACTTTCTCTTTCATAACCACTTTACAACCTTGGTTTGATGAAATAACATAAATAAAGTAAACTTGTTTTCTTCTAAAATAAGTTTAAAAAACATAAATTTCGCTTTATTAAGTCATAATAAATGACTTATTCACAAAATAAATGAAGTAATGTGAGGAGAAAGAAAATAATCTTCAGCCTTGTGGAGGAGGTGGTGATCTCCTTTTGGAACTTTGCTCTTTAAAGCCTTCAAACTGTGGAGACTACAATTGTTGTGGAAAAGATCTAGTCTTGTAACTCCTGAAATATCTTGATAATGATGATATCAAGATATTTAATGCTTCAAATCATTCGTATGATGGTACTGAGGAGGTGTAGTTTCGAAGTTAATAATGCTTTGCTTATCTCCTCAACTTTTCCATGAAAGATTGAAATATCTTTTCAACAGGCTATCAAAGAAGAGGATATATTGCTTAATTTTCTCATGGTGTTACCATCTATAATATCCTTTTGAAAAGTTCTTCTGAAACCATATCTTTGAATTTTTTCTTGATAGCGTGAGAACATCAACCAACCCGATCTCATCTTCTTTAAATATGTCAAAATCAAAAGCTAAGCAATTAGCCTGAATGTCGAACTTTATTGAATCACAAGACAATTATAGTCTTTTGAATTCTGTTATTGACTGTTTCAAAACCAGCAATTTCCATTCTACTCCTTTAAACTATGAGATAGATTAATTATCCTTGGCCTTATTAAAAACTTCTTCAAAAACCAGAATGTTTACATCTATCTTCACCATTTCTTGAAGGTCTTTGATTACCAATTGCCATACATTCTCTTCTTTCTTTGCAACCTGCAACTCTGATTCTACCTCCCTTTTCTTTGTCTCAATTTTCTCATATAATTTTGCAGCCTCTTCAATGTAAATAAGGCTATCAAGAGTGAATTGTTCCACCCAAGAATTAGCTGCTTTGCCATAGGCTTGACATCTTCCGATTTTCTTCATAATCTCACTACTTATCTCTCCTAATGATGAGCTAGAAGACATTGATGGAAAAGTATCAAGAGGCTATGCATAAGTGTCGACAATGTATTCAACATATGATGTCGAAACATGAAACTACTCTTCAAGTTGTTCTCTTGTTTCTTTTTCTTTCTCTCCTTTCTACCAGCTGTGCGGCCGACACTTGAAAGTTACGAATATCACTCATGTGTGATTGGGCCAAGATCAAACCTAGAGACATCATAATATGTTTTTGTCATTTCTGCCTCATTTTTGTCTGACATGGGTTTGGCAATTTCTACAAATTGTGAGCTAGAGAAAGGGTCCACCATCAACCTTGAAGAAACATGTGCTTTCTTGGGCTATGGAAACATTTGTAGCAACTTTGCTACAGTATCAAACTAGGATCGATCACCTAAGTATGTTTCTTTTTCTTGGCAATCATCTCTTTCCGCCAAGGTGAAGGGAATGGTGCTAATTGAGAATTGGGGTCGGAAGTGTTTGCAGCTCTATCTGATAAATCAAATACATGAATTAATAATGGAGATGACAATACATACCAGATACATGCGTAAAATATATCTTTATTCGCAAATCAAATTATTACAGAAGAAGACTAGAGATGGTCAGCCGAGGATCAAAGTCGATCCAACTAGATCATCCTACTCTCCTTGACGATACACAATGTATTTAAAGGACCTGATAGTTGCCGAGAAGAACACAACTATCAACCAACCAACACTTATGACTACCCAAAGCCAACAAACAATTAATACCTAGTCGGATGACCAATATTATCAAAGCATAATAATAGACATTGTACACTAACTACAAAAAGCAAGGGATAATTGGAGGAAGGATGAACTTTGGGATAGTACCAATGCTGGTATTATTTGATGGTGGTAAAGGGGGAGGAGATGGAGGAGGAGAAGGTGGAGGAGGGGGAGATGGTTAAGAAGAGGGAGATGATGGAGGAGATGAGGAAAGGGAAATGGGTTGCTATTGTGTATCAACAAGGACCTAAGAATTGCGTCTAACATCTTGAGTAGATGTCAAGTTTCTTTCTAGGCTCTAGGTTCCCTCCCCCAGTTGTGGTAGCTTTAGATCTTGCGGATTATACTGATACAAAGGATTGCATTGACAAAGATCCATTGTGCTTTTGTCTCCTCACAATATTATCTTTCGTAGGTGGCCTAGTGGTGCCATGTTCTATGATTTTTGCATTCAACCATCTCTTTTTCTTTTGTATTATATAAAGCAATATCTCTCGAATATCACTAACTTCCTTATCAGCCCAATTAAAAGGCATAAGTGACTGCATTTGAATAGTAGAAGTGAAAACTTGATTCAACATATCTGAACCATCTTTCTATATATCCTACACATCCCACCTAGGTTAAAGGTTTTAATTTGTTCAATAGTTAGCCTCATCCAATCTCTTCTTCATACTTTGAAGTGATCTTTCAAGTCCTCCCAAAAATCTTCTGAGGTACATTGTCATACCCTAATCTTAGATTCAGGTATTTCTGACAAAATCCCTACAATCAAACGGGGATCTTGCCCCATAAAAATGCATGGAAATTTTGGTGACGGACCTCTCAATATTCTGAGCATCATAGGATGACTAACAAGTGCAATAACTGAGCCCAGTGGGAAAAGGAACCCCTGATTTTTTTCTCTTTGCACCTATTATTGACTGAAGCAATCTGCTTGCATACTTCAATGAGTACAAGATGATCACTCAGATAGCAAGGCAATTTGTATGGCAATTTGTATGGGGGGTTGCCAAATCCACCAGTTCTAATGTATATGAATCTCAGGAATTGAATGATGTAGCTCCCATATTGTGTGATGAGATTCGCAGCTTTAGGTGAGATCCCAACTCCAAAATTACCATCCAGTTCTCTGGCAGTCAGCATAGTTAAAGCATCATTTACTCTTATGAAGTCTCTATTGCTGACTTCTACTTGTAACTGGATAGAAGTCGTAGATCTGCATGGTAGCATCATATATTCCATGTGCCTGTAACCCTAGCCTTCATGCTCACTACTGCATAAAATAGATATGATGACATACAAAAGTACTAGTTTAAGTGAAAATTTACAAGCTGATTATGTAAGTTGTCACTTATTAACTTCCCCCAATCAATGTATCATTGTCCATAGCATATCATTGTAATGAAATGACACATCCAAAAATTATTAAAACTTGTCTCTTTGTTCCCTACAATTTTATTCAATCTAGTGATCATGTCAAAAATTTCTTCATTGAAATGGGACTGTTGTAAGTTCCTAGGCAATTGTGATTTGCCTTTCTTGGGTACCTTCAACCAATGTTTCACAATGTTGCTAAGCCCCAAGCCCTTTTCTTGGAAGTAATTATCAACATTATCTAGGCTCATTTTAACATATTCATCCCTCTAAGGGAGTCTGAAGGTGATGCTAAGGGAAGGACCATCTAGGTTTGCCACCAATTGCTCATCTGTTGTTTTGATCTCCTTGGTATCCAACTTATAATGTTTTGCCTACGTTGCTGGTTCTGGTATAGATTCTGGTTCAGGTTTGTGGATCCAGTTCATGGATTTGGCAAAAAAAATTTGGGGCTGGGTTCATTTTGGGTTCATCTGTACAAAAACCATGTAAAAATTATATATATATATATATATGCAGACTAACTACAAGAATTAAGTTTAGAATACCACATAGCATAATATAATCAACAAAACCACCATAAACTCTAATGTCATTTAAAACTTAATTGATAAATATTATAAAATATCCATTATTCAAACTTCAAGTTCAACAATCAATTTTCAGCGTCATAAGGATTTTTTAAATCATCAATACCAACATCATCATTGACATTAGATGATGTAAGAACATTTGTAAAATCACAAAAAGTGAGTCTGCTCACTTTTCAAATTCAAAAGCAAGATGTTGGAAAGTGGAAGCATCTAAGTCAATTTTCTCTAGCTCCATATCCCACAGCTTCACCAAAAGGTGGAAATTTTTTTTTTAAAAAAAGCAAAAGAAAAATTAAAAAAGAAGAAATATGGACAGATTCGCCAAGGTTCCCCCTGGATCTTGCCCGGGTTCTTCCCAAACAAACCCAACCCCATTCTGCCGGATCCAAACCGAATCCACAAACGAATCCAAACCGAACCTGGATCCAATTCGAACCAAAATCAGATCCAGCCAATCTACAGAAGGATCCGATAATAGAATGTTTTGCACATGTCAGTACCAAATCCATGCACTAAATAGAGGTTGGAAAACCTCCGAAATGAGCTAGGGCACTAGAGAATGTTGCCTCAACAATTGAATTTCTAGGGTTTTCTAGGCAACCCCTATACAGCCCCAACATTTTCTCTCAATCTTACATATGCAAGTATTGAAGATATTCATGTGCTAGAGGCTTCATTACTTGGGTTGTTGTGAGAAATTTTCTTTATCTATCCTCTTTAGTTCTATCCTTTACTTTATTTTATTCTAGTTTTGTTATATTCTATTACTTTCTCACATTCTAAGAGTTCTTAGCAATCCGATTGTTAGTAGTCATTTAGTTGTTTTCTGTGATAAACTCGGTTTTTGGTTCGTACGAGACGCCAGTGCACCTTTGGGACTCCAACGCGCTGTGTTGTCATCCTTGTTCCGCGCTACTGTCCTTTGGCCAAGAGCTCGTTAGTTTGTCCAGAAAACCTTTGTGATTTACTCCTAATTCTAGAACTCTCACTTTGTTTCTTGAGGTAGTTTAGGACAGTTCACCCCTTGGGATTCTCTTGAGAATAAAGAGACTCATGAGTAGCGATCCCCCTTCTCTACATTTTGGTGAACCCAACGTGAACACCCCTTTATATTTTTAAAAAAAATGACAAATCAAAGATTTATCCTTCCCCAAAAAAAATTTCAAGGTGCTGCCCCGAACCCCATTCCATGCCGCCAATAGCAATATATTTTGGCCTTCGGCCGACTTGTCTAGATCTCTATTTCAAAATGTACTTTCTATCTTTCTTATTTCTATCCCTTTCCAGCTTTGTTAAGAAGCTTCAACAAGTTTCTCTTACAAGCGTCTAAAAGTGAGTTCTTCTCTCCTTTCTTATTCTTCTTTGTTGATCCCTCTCCTGAAATTCCTTCTAAGGATATTTTGGTGCAAGAGGACGAAATAATTGATACTTTTCTTAATGTTACTCTACCTTCTATTCATTCCAATGCACTCTCTTCTAGAGACATTGCATTTGTAAATGATGAATCTCCTCTTCATTCCAATGCACTCTCTTCTAGAGACATTGCATTTGTAAATGATGAATCTCCTCTTCATTCCAATGCACTCTCTTCTAGAGACATTTCATTTGTGAATGATGAATCTCATCTTTGTTCTGATGCACTCTCTTCCAAAGATGATGCATTAGTGAATGATGAATTTCCTCTCACATTAGATCCTTCAAGGATAGATGCTAAGCATATTTCTTCAAATGATTCCTCTACAAGTTGTAAGGAATCCGTAAATATAATCTATGTCTTTGCCGCCCCTCAAAGGCCTAAGAGACATGTTATTTATCTGACTCCGATTAGTCCTCCTAAAAGGATTTTTTCTATTAATGGTGTTCCATTTGACAGTGATTCTCCTGATTTTTGTAAGGCTCCCTATTATAGAGCGGAAGCCCATACTTATAAGACTAGAAAGAATAAGCAAAATGTCAATCAACCTGCTTCTTTACCACCTTTTAAACCAAGTCTTCCTTCAGTACTTAAACCTACAACTAAAGCACCTGGTGATCATGATCTTCTCGAGCAACTTCGTGTTACTTCCGCTAAGATCTCCCTGTGGGACTTGCTTCAATCTGCTCCAGTTTATCAAGATATGCTTCAGGAAGCCTTGCAAAAGATCCTCTTGCCTTCTTTTGCTAGCCAACGGATGTTAATGCGTTGATAGCTCATATTCATGCAAATTTGTTGAATATTACGTTCTATTTGCAGGAACTCCCACCTCCGGAAGTACAAAAGCAAGCGGACCCTCTAATGATCATAGTCGACATTAACAACATTGGCATTAGACGTACTCTTGTTGACACCGGTTCGACACTCAATGTATGTAGCATTGATCTATTGCCTAAGATTAATAATGATTCTTCCTCTCTAGTTGCTTCTTCTCTTCTTATTCATGGGTTTGATAATGTTGGTCGACAACCTTTAGGCACGATAGTCTTTCCTTTAAGGTTGGGACCCGTTACTAACCTACCCTTGTATATGTTATGTCAAAAAAGTTACCTTATAATCTTCTCCTCGGTAGACCGTGGATTCACACTATGGGTGCAGTCCCGTCTACCTTGCATAAATCTATTAATTTCAGTTGTACCAATCGAGTAGTCACAATCAGGGCTGACCCTGATGCTATGCACTTATGTGAATTGGCAGTTGTCGGTCAGGCTTCGTTTGTGCCTACTCTTATCCCTTCAATGTTTTTCGATGTGTTGATGTCTACTCCAATAGCACCTGTTACACAGGGTACTCTTGAGATAGATGTCTCTGAAGAAGATCCTCCTAAAGCAAGGAATCTTAAGTCTGCTCCTTCTACCTCTTCTCGAGAGAATGCATGTCTTGGTGATGATTGGGGTTCTCTGGACTTTACAGAATCCTTCATTGGAGAATATAAAGTCGACCTGATCCACTTAGTCCTTCCAATAACATCATCCAAACCCACTATCAAAGATGGTTATTCTTTTGCATCGCGGGATAATGTGAACACAAATTGTAATGTTCTTAATGTTGGTCCTCCTTCTAATGAAGATGATCGCACCTCTACTAAAAAGGCTAATGCTGGCAGTCATATCAAGAAGGTTGATGGTGATCCCGTAGAGGAGTATAATCCCCATTGCTGGAATAATGCTCTCTATGAAGATCCTCCTCCTCCTCAAGATTTGCAAACACGTTATGGCCTTGGCTTCAAGCTTGTCTCCAAATATGGCTATGGGCATAAAGGTTGTGGGCATAATGAACTAGGCATTCAGGTCCCTATAGAATGTGCACCTCATAAGCGTAATTTGGGGCTTGGTTGCTCGAATGAACAATCTAAACATAAACCATGGTTGAATGGCGACATGATTTCCACTCAACCTTGTTCTCTTGGATTGATTCATCCTCCATTGTCTTATATCTTCGTGTCTCCTCCTTCTGAGCAGTCAAGCTTTTCTCCCCAAGAGAAAGGGTTGCTCCCTGCTCCTCATCCTCTATCTGAGCAAGAGTATATTTTGTTGAGGCTTCTAAAAGCCCACTTAATTACTCTTCCTTCTCCTACACATAAGAAGTTTCATAAGCATGATAAAGCAAAACATTCTTTTTGTGCAGACCATCGAGTGCCTAGCCATTCCACTAGTGAATGTAAGGCCTTGAAGGACAAGATACAACAACTTCATGATTCTGGTGTCATCACTCTTCCATTTGTTGATGCACTTGGCTCTTCTTTGAGTGACAAGTGATATCGAGGTATACCTCTGTCCTATATGTTATAAGTATCTTGCATGGTTTTCCTCCCCTATATGTTGGGGGCAGTGATAACTTGTTTTGGAGATGGGTGTCCTCCTTAAAAGACCCCCTCTCTTCTCTCTATCTTTCAATTGGAGCGTTCCTTTGAAGGGGCCCATTTGTGTCTTGAAGGGTTCCCTACCAAAGGAACCCCCTTTGAAAGCTCCTTCAAATGAATTCATTGGTGTCTAACTTGAGGGCAGCCTAACTAGACCTATCTTTTATGTGACTGTCTTGCAACGCAATTTGCAGTAACCATAGGGATTTCTGATAAGTCTTGCTCTACAGGACCGAGAACCTGTAGAGCTCCTTTGCATCAAGCTTTCCTTCCAGGACCAAACACCTATGAGGACCAATCGGACTCTACGGAGCCTTTCACAACAGGCTTCCCTTAGGACCGAGCACCTAGGCCACCTTCTTTGCAAGTTCGAGGACTTGTAAAGCGCTTTTCATCCTACGGGATCTCTTTGTCCAACTCTATAGGAGAGAGTACCTAGAGAACCTTTTATTCAGCTTCCATAGGTCTGCAAATCTGCAGCACATTTGTTCAACTGTCCCCAGGAGAGAGTACCTGTGGAGCCATCTCTCTTGGAATTTTCATTCCTTTCTAGCTCTTAAATTCTCTTCTCTCTTCTCTTCTCAACTATGTATACCAAATCGAAGACTTGCATCTCCTTCATCCTGGGTATATACCTCTTTCTCTCTTCAACATTGGTTGCTTCCCTAACTTTTGGGTGCATTCTTCTCTTGAAGAAATCAATCCTTACCTTCTTCTCTTCGTTGAAGAATTCTTCTATGTGTTATTTCTTAATTTGGGGACGACGCATAGTATCAAGACAACCTTTTACATTGAGGTCTCTTTCACTTTGCTGACTCAAATCATTTAGTTTGTTATGTGTTTGTGTGTGCTTTATATGTTCCAACCGTATGATGTAATGGATTTTTATGTTCTAACATTGTTGTCTTGTGTAGGTCTTGCTTGTCTAATGTGTTTGTTTTGTAGGTCTTCATCTTGGAGGCATGCCTCCTTTGTTCGAAGAGTTGTCTGCTTCCTCTATAGTATCCTTTTGGTACTATGATGTTATTTATGTTTAGTAGATCTCCTTTAGTGTGTATATTAGTGTAGATTCATATGCCCGCTAAAATGGGGGCAAAATGTAATGTCGTAAAATTGCAGCCCTTGCAATGTCACATACATTCTTGTATCCGCTTTAGTGTCCACTTCCTTATAACTTGTTTAGGCTCATTTTAGCCCCTACATAAGCCCTTTTCCCTCTCAAGATGCTCAGGACCCTTTTCTAGCAACTTCCTTCGCACGTTAGCTTTGTGTCAACTTTGTGTTTTTCCCATTCTCGCCGTTTTGTAGCGTGATGTGTCTGGACACTAGCGCGCCACACTAGCGTCTTGTGACATTTTAGCATTCAAACAACCGTTTCCGAGTGCCTTGCCCCTTGTCACCTTTTGTCGATGGTAATGGCCTGAGACGCCTTGTAATGGCTTGGGAACCTTCTTTTCCCTCCTATTCTCTCTTTAAATGTGATCTTTTCAATCTATTTGGTCTTATGGATCTTTCTAGCTTTGGCTTCAGCCTTTTTCCTCTTCTCTTGGTCTTGCTCTCTTGCTTTCACAGCTCACTACAACAACACTCTTGCGTTCTCACAGCACCCTCTGCAACTCTCTTGGCTCTCATAGCTATCTCTCTCTTTGACTTCCTTAAGCCTTGCAGCTGACATCTCCCTTATCTTGTGCTTGCGAGCATCCTAGGATTTCACACATCCCCTACCAGTTGCATCTCTATCTCGTGATACAGGTTCTCCTCCTTGAGCGGGGATTGCTTTTATCACTTCATATTTACTTACTTTGTTCACTTTCTCTATCTATTTGGCTGTCCGTGGAGGTGGTTACACCAAAACAGGGGTTTGACTGAAGAAAACCCCTATACAGCCCCAACATTTTCTCTCGATCTTACATATGCAAGTATTGAAGATATTCATATGCTGGAGGCTTCATTACTTGGGTTGTTGTGAGAAGTTTTCTTTCTCTATCCTCTTTAGTTCTATCCTTTACTTTATTTATTCTAGTTTTGTTATATTCGATTACCTTCTCACATTCTAAGAGTTCTTAGCAATCTGATTGTTAGTAGTCATTTAGGTGTATTTTGTGATAAACTCAATTTCTAATCCGTAAGAGACGCTAGCGCGCCTCTAGGAAAACAGCAAACCTCTAGGACTCCAACGTGCCACGCTGTTGTCCTTGTTTCGCGCTACTTTCCTTTGGCCAAGAGCCCGTTAGTCTATCCAAAAAATCTTTGTGATTTACTCCTTATTCTAGAACTCTTGCTTTGTTCCTTGAGGTAGTTTAGGGCAGTTCGCCCCTTGGGATTCTCTTAAGAATAAAGAGACTCATGAGTAGCGAATCCCCCTTCTCTACAAAAAGTTATAAAAATTGTTGAACTATCGATAGCTTCAAAAAGGAAATCAAAGCACTTTCAAGAATCGAACCTTTGGAAATTATGAAAACTTGAAAGAGGTATAATGAACTTTTAGAGGATTATGTGGAAGAAGGTTCTACAAAGGCTTTTAGAAACAAAGGGACTTTGAGACTTAGGAAATTTTGAATTTTCTTTCAATTGTTATGGCAAGGTTTAACACAAGCTGATAGTGTTGGGGCATAATACTAACCAAAAAATTTTGAAATGGACTTTATTCAAAATTGGAGGTAGCACAATGCCCCATTATAAAGATAGGATGGTGGGGCCAAGGTGCCATAGGATATAGGATAGCAAGCAAATCCAAAGGCCATGGGGAGGCAGGCAGTGTAGCCAATCCACCCTATATGGGTGGATAGAGGCAAGGGAGCCAAGGGAAGGGAGTAGGTGGCAAGGAGAGCCAAGTGAAGGGGAGCAGAGGGAAGAACAATTGGAAGGGAGAGAGAACTCAAGTTTCCCATAAGGTAGGCAAGCAAAAGTAGGTGAACAAGGGGGACCAAGGTGCCACAATATAAGTGGGTAGCAGAAGCCAAGGCTCTACAAGGTAGGTAGGTAGAAATGGAGGCTAAGTGAACGTAGGCTAGGGGCCAAGGCACCACAGGATAAGCAAGCAAAGGCAAGCGTCAAGACACTACAATGTAGGCAAGCACGGGTGGGGGCCAAAGAGCATGGAACAAGATCACTGACTGTATTAACCATAGCCAAACATAAAATAAGCAAAATCATTGTATACAAATGGAAAGAAATAAATATTATCTAAAACCTATATATGGAAAGAAATAAAGGGGCATTCAATATTTTCTACAAAGAAAATGAAAGATTATTTTTCAAAACATAATATGGTTCCATTTTTTATTACCAACCTGCCTACCCCATGGCACCTTTCCTCCACTTTTACCCCCACTTCCACCTCACTCCATCCACCCATCTTCCCCCTTGGCCCCTAATAAAAAGAAAAGGTTATGTATTCACTCATTTTTTAATCA
Organism: Sequoia sempervirens; assembly: GCA_007258455.2. NCBI lineage: Eukaryota > Viridiplantae > Streptophyta > Pinopsida > Cupressales > Cupressaceae > Sequoia > Sequoia sempervirens. The sequence goes on along the minus strand of VDFB02086081.1, from coordinate 62,011,788 downwards.
AAACCCTTGACACCCTTGTTCAAAAGCATATAGTTCACTTTAATTAATAAATTTATATAGATAAAGTTACTAATATATTAGATCATGTTCATAAAATCATACTAGAATAATTTAATAAATAGCATCCCCAAAATATAAGTTATTGTATGGACATTTAATTGAGTCACTGAATTTTCTTTTTAAAAAATTTGAGTCTTTAATGACCGAGTGGAAGGCAAATAAGTTTAGAATATGATAACATTAAATAATTTTTTCATCTATTTCCTTAGCATCCTTCAAATGACAACCAAGGCCATCAAAGTTGACAAAAAATTTAAACATGAAACCATATTCTATTTTATTAGATCATCTTTCAATTTCTTTTCCAAAGATGTCAAACAACCCTTTTGGCGAAAGGAAATCAATAGAGAATCCCCTTTATTTATTTCTATCTAAAAGATTTAGACAATATTTATTTCTTTCCATCTGCACATAATGTTTTTGCTTGTTTTATATTTTCCTATGGTTAACATCGCTGGTAGCCTTGCCATTGTTGTCATGGCCCTAAGTTTCTTGGACCCAACCTCTGCCCACCCATCTCATGAAGCCTACCTCACCTCTGCCTGTCTATCCAATGATCCCTAGCCCCACCCTTGAGCTCCCTCCCCTGTCCCCTATCTTTGTCACCCTCCATCCACCCTCCTTCCCCACCTACCTTCCCTCAGCCCCTTTGCCCACCTACCACGTGGTGCTGTGCTCACTCCCCAACCCCTAGACACCTTTTGCACCTACCCCTATGTTCACTATGCCCACCCCTACCTACCAAGCGAAGAGGTTATGTTCTCACCCATTATTTGTCAGAAGTTACACCCTCATTCAAAATATTCTGAAAAGTTCAAAAGTGTATACATCACTTCAACATAATAAAGATAAGGTTACCAATAGTCAAAGACCATGTAAGTCTTATAAGGAAAAATAAATCTAATTAAGCTATTGTTTTTCTATTACCATGTAAGTCTTTTAAGGAAAAATCAATCTAATTAAGCTATTGTTTTTCTATTAGAAAATTTCCAATATTTAATAATCCAGCAGAAGGCAATTCAGTTTGGAATGTCCCTTTCTAGAACATTTCCTATTTTTGCCTTAAACAATAATTCTAACTCAAAATAATAATTCTATACTATTTATAAATATTATTTTATATAAAATTATGAATTTATTTATAATATTCAGCTTTATAATTTTATGAATAATTCCAAGAATGGACCTTATCTTGGTCTTTCTGCTATAATCTTCCTTCGAACTTGCAGCTATGAATGTCTCTAATGTCTACCCAAGTTAGGGGGTTTCATCCACCAACTTGCTAAGAGAAGTTAAGGGTTTTCATCCTTAAATCTCTTAATTTTCCTTGGAGGGTTTTCATCCTCTTTGGCTGTAATATTTACTTGCAAAGTCACATAATATTTATTCCCAATTGATTGATCTCCTCTTCTCATTAAATGATCTCCCTTATATATCTCTAAGTTACCGATTCGTTTTTGGATTCAGGTACGGGTACGCGAATCTGGTACGGAATTCGGTCAAAAAAAATTTTGGGGTTGGGTAAGGTTTGGGTATGTTAATACAAAAAAATATAAAAATCAGAAATATATACATATTTGCAGCAGTAATTAAGTTCAGAATACACCATCATATTAATAGTCAAAAAACATAGCAAAAATACATCACCACTTTCATAGTCAAATATTAAAATATTAGTGATACTCGAATGTCATGATATTAAAGTTCAAACATAAAAATGTCAAGTGTTCACAATCAGCCATTATTGATCATTGATCAATCTGAATCATATGGGTCATCAAAAAGAGCATCATCAGCATCATTAGATGCTATATCATATTAACCTATCTTCACTTGAGAAGTAGCTCTTGTTTATTCATATTGTCCCATGCAAAAACTGTATCCATATATATTTAATGTTGGTGATTTGCTGCCTAGTCTCACTTAGGGTTTCACCCTCTATACAAACTCCTTTTCTGTTCTGTAGAATATTATTTATATACTCCTATGTTGCTTTCAACATTCTGGAATAAACTTTTGATTCTCATTGATGTATATCGGCAGTAATGGATGGAAAGAAGTATGAAAATTTGCTTGAAAGGAACCTCCATGTTAAGGATTTAATATGTTCATTCTTTCTAGATTGAGGTTGAGGGATCTGTCATTTTCAGACCAATATAAACAGCTTGCTGCATGATGAAAAACTACACCATGTTGCTAATTTTTGCACAGATGGGGAAAAATGTCTAGCTTTCAGGTCCTTGTGAGGCAAAGATTAGGGTTGGAATGAATATTTTATTATTTAGAAGTCAACTTTTAGTCAAAAAAATAATTAAAAAATGCGAAAAAAGGCACTTTTTCCACATCCTGGGCGTTTTGACGTCTGGATTCAAGTCGGATTCACGTCGGATTCAGCTGGGCGTATCTTGGACGAATCCACAATGACATTTCAAATCCGTGGCGAATCCACAGTCCAATTTTCGTACCCTGTGCAAATTTGAATCATACCGAATCTGAATTTCGAATCCGGTACGAATCGTATCGTATCCAAAGGCTAGGAGCGACAAATCGGTAACATAGACATATCTTATTGCTTCACGAGACACAACCCTTCATACACCCTTTGACTCTTGATGAACTATAATTTTAATTTTAATTTAATCATTCTTTAAACCCAATCGCAAATATCTTAGTTTAGGCACCATTTTTTAATCTCCTTTAATTACCTTCCTTGTGACTAGTTTATGTATTAGCGAATTACCTTCTTGACTTGGGCGAATGTCTTATAAATCCAGTGGTACACGGGGATACGTCCCCTACCCTTTTTCCCCCCGTACCGGTACTAGGGACGTCTCGAGGACGGGGGACACCTTGGGGACATTTTTCAGGCATCCCCAAAAAGTTTCCTTTGTTTTGGAACGTCCCCAATCGGCGGGGACGACAAGGGGACGACTCGCCATCCTCGGGACGGTTAGGGGACGCCTAAGCATCCCCTGGCCATCCCGAGGACAGCCAACCGTCCCCTTTTTTCCAACAAGTTTTTACAAAAAAAAAACTCTAAAATTAAAAATGCTTACTTTCTTATTGTTTCTAAGTGGACCCCACACCCTCCCAAGCCTAAAATGAAACATAAAACTTGCTTTCAAAGCCATTTGAGTTAATTTTTACATTCCATAAAAAAAATGCAGCTAAGAGAAAAGTGAGCAAGAGAAAAATTGGCAGTGACTTTGAATCTGATTTTGATGCAATGTTGGCAGATGTCAAGTAGAAGCAGCAATCATACTTTCTATTACTATGGTTTGGAGATTTGTGACTTTGTCATTTTGACATTTGTACTGCAAACTTGTAGCCTTTGGGCATTTTATTTTTAAAATTTTATATCATATACACATTGATTGTTTAACATGAATTGCGGAAGCAATTAAGTAGTTGTAGTATTAATTTGTTCGACTCTATAATGTATATGTCAATATGATTGGTGATTGCATTTGCAACTTTATCAATGTTCATTGTTATCATTATCATTACTCATATGAATATCTGAAATTTGATGTAAGCGTAACACTTAAACATATCTTCTATTCTACAAATATTCTTGTTTCATTAACATTGATTTTTACGATTATCAACACTTAAAGACCTTGCATGAAAGAATTCCACTAAGGGCTGAATTTAATATTTGTGCTGCATTCTGTAAGTGGTCAATCAGAAAATGCGTTCTATTTCTACAATATGCAGAACATAAATAGATAACCTTACACCTATGTCACAAAATGCTCTATCTGGTATGCATTGTTATTTTTGTTCATTATTTCAAGTACTAGTTTTATCAAATCAAAGAGTAAACAATGAGAACATGAATTCTTCCATTATTCTCATATAAAGCAGTGTATCTACATCTAACATTGGCCTTCATCACTGATGGAGAGAACTCTTTCGTTACCCATCAAAGCATATATTAAATTTCCCTATATTTTTAATTAATATATATATATATATAGCCGTCCCCCCGTTCCCGAAACCCATCCTGCCGCTCCGCCGTCCCCCCATACCGGAAACTTGGTGGAACATAGTATAAATCTGAACATGCCATGTTTCGGGTTGCTGAGCAAATTTCTCAAAATGTAAATTGACTTATTTTGAAACAGGACATTACAAAGTTGTATACAATCTCAATACCCCATAAATTTTGACCCAATAGAAGGCAATTCAGTTTGGAATGTAATTAAATTAAATAATTTTGTTTTGTGTGATAGCTCAATACCCCACAAATTTACACCTGAGACCATTAAAGTTACCACAAAAATTAACATTAAAACCATATTCTATTTACTAAAAATGGTCTTCCATTTCTTTTAAGAAAAGGTAATATGCCCATTATGGCAAAGAGCAATGATTAGGGATGCCATTTATATTTTATTTCTCTCCATCTACAGGTTTTAAATAATATTTATTTCCTTTCATATGCATACAATATCTCTGGTTTTTTTATGTTTGGCTACAATTAATATGACCAATTGCCTCACATCTACTACCAAAAAGCATCAAGTGCCTTGGCCTTTGTCTCTACCTGCCTACCCCTTGGCATCTCGCTCCCTGCCTCTACCCACCTACCCTATGATAGCTTAGCCCCTGCCTTTGTGCACCTAACCCATGGCCCCTTGCATCCCACTTGCTCCTTCACTCACCCACCCTCCCTTGGCAATTGCCTTTGCTCGCTTACCTCATGGCACCTTGGCCCACATGCCCGCCCTCCCTTCGCCCCCATCTCTACTTGCCTACTACATGGCACATTACTCCTTCCACTAACCCACCTCACCTTTAACCCTTGCCTTTCCCCAAGCACCTTTGCATGTGACCCTGCGTTGGCCACAACCCCCTCTTCTATGACCTCGATCAAGTGAAAAGGCAACGTACACACCATTTTTTCATCAATACCAACATGCTCATTCAAAATATACTCAAAAGTAAACATCACTTTAAGTTTATTTTTAACAAATTTATACTTATAAGGTTACTAATAAATTAAATTATATTCATGAAATCATATATAATGTTCCTCCTCAACACCAATAAGGAAAATTGAGCAAAAATAATATTTTATTATTTTTGAGTCTTGGCACCCAAAAGTAGGTAAAATAATATTTGATTTTTGAATATTTGTGCCAAAATATTTTATATGTTTTATATGGGCTTGGGCGGCCCCTTGGAGGAATAAGCTCAGGGGAGAAATAATAAAAATAAATAAATAATTAATAAATAAAAGAAATAATAAAAAAAGAAAAAGGCAAGTTGGCGCCCAAAGGAGGGAGGAAAAAATGAATAAAAATAAACTTAAATTTGCAAAAGGTTGGGTCGGCCAGATTGGGGAGCATAAGGGAGGTTGAATATAAATACAAGGTCAATTGGAGGCACTTTGTCATGGACTAATCCATCTCTGCTATTCTAATCTGCACTTTGGCAAATTCTTTAAGGCCGAAAACCCTTAGGAATTGAGGAGAAGTTGGACAAAACCCTAGCTTCTTCAATGGAGGACTTCATGACGGAGGTTCACATGAGCTTCAATGGTGATTCTTGCTAGGATCACATTCAGATTTCTGCATCAGCATTTAGGCATCTAGTTGAAGGGGCAAATTGTGCAAGTTGGAGGATATTCTTCAGATTTCTAGGGTTGTAAACCCTATCAGCAGGCTAGCAGGCCAACGCACCCCTTTGGTAGGGTTTTAGAGTTGTTTTCTTCATCAAATAGTTGCATTTTGTGGCTGGAGCAATTTCGCCCAGCTAGGGTTAGAATAGGAGGACATTTTGGGGTTACTTCATATCAGCAGACTTCTATATGTTGCAGGGCATGTTTGGAGCCCATTGCATTATGTATTTGCATCATTAGTTAGATATGTTTTATAGCAGCAGACTGGACATTTAAATATCAGAAGTTTTGGCTTATGTTGGTGGATGTTTGGGTACTTTATTGTGTTGTTTTCATGCTTGTTCATGATCAAACAAATATGTTATAATTCTTGCTGTTGTTGAGATGAATAAATGTTGCTGCTAATGCATAGATAAACTCAGAAATTCACGTCAGCAAACTAGGGTTTGAGCAGAAATATAAAAACAGAAATTAGGGCATCATTTTATGTTACAAAAATCAGAAAAAAATGCATATATATTGTGTGGGATATTTCACCATACTAAATAAATTCAATAAATAGCATTGTGCTATTAGTTTTACTATTAACAAATTCCAATCTCTAATGACTCATTAGAAGGCAATTCAGTTTTGAATGTGATAATATTAAATAATTTTGTTGTGTCTGTTATCTCAATACCCCAATGAATTTACACCCAAGGCCATTAAAGTTGCCACATATATTAAAAACGGGACCGTATTCTATTTTATTGAGCTGTACATATTTTCTTAAACATTTCTTTTGGCGAAGGACAATAAATAAGGGATTCCCTTTATTTCTTCCATTTACATGTCTTAGAAAATATGTACCTCTATCCATTTGCAACTCTCAATTCTCAAATAAAAGTCAATCAGCCTTATGACAACGTAAATGGGTAAATTCTTAAATAGCTAATAACCTGTGTGAATTTCAACAACACTTATCTCCTAGTCAAGGCATGTGTGTATTTCACATAAAAGAGACCCATAGTCTTGAGAAGCAATTAGGATTGTCCCCATTAGGCTAAAGATTAAGTGACAAAGAAAGGCAAAACAAGTTTTGTGTGTAAAGGCAGGTTCTGTAACTCATTACCAATTGCTAACAATACTCTAAATTATCTCAAATCTCAATCCAATAACTCAAGTTATTCTAAGGGAAGATAGTTGGAAAGATTGCTTTAATCAAGAAGATTTGTTAATGAGACATCAAAGTTTCCTTAGGACCTGCAATTAAATGAAATCGTCTTAGAAAGTAATATTCCTCTTGTTTGAGGGCTTATTCACTTGGGCAAGATCCTCAGAAAGATGGTGTCAAAGGTGGTGCTTAAGCTAGAAATGTTTATGGACGTGTGAAAGTTATTTGCACATTCGCTTGGCTCTCACTTATTAGTTATTTATAAATAAAGCAAGTATATTTGACACTCAACTCAACATGACACGGGTTAGAAGTCCCCTCATAGACGAAGCTCCACCTTTTCTATTTAAGAGAAACTAGACTATTGAAGGAGGTTCGTAGAATATCAAGGTTTCAATGTTGTGTCTATGATCTACACACCAAAAAAGGAAAGCAAAAACCGTACAAAAACCTCATGGGCTATGTAAAACAAGTTTTGACCAAGATAGAATGGTAAGGGGTAGCAAATGCTGAATACGCTTAAGAAAGAAAACTAGAAGAAACTAAAGCCTTAGTGACTAACCTCAAAACAAAAACAATTTGACCTATACAAGCTTTCAAAAGAAGCAATTTTGTTAATCTTGGTTTGAATTGGATCATGAAGTGTTAGCAAAATATGCTGGCTTGCTGTTCTCAAGAAGACCAAGGCATTCCCAATTGGTCATCTCCAATTGATTTTTGGCCAAAAATGGAGGACAGAAAATACAGGTGATCTACAAGAGCAAAGGCATGTCTCAAGTGATCCAAACAGCTTGGATATGAAATTCAGTTTAGTAGACCCCTGAGAAGACAGTTTTGTGGATGGTAATGGAACCACCAGTTCAAGCAGACAGTGTTTGCACAACCACTATTTTATGCAGGCAATGTATGCATAACCAACACAACAGTTACATTTTCAACACCTACATAAAGCAGAGGTTTCATTTCTGCCAGTTGCATAATACAGAGGTTCTGTCCCACAACAAAGAATAGTTAAGAGTATCAGCAACAGACAGTGCCTCTTCCTTTTTTGAGTCATTCCAACTTCCTTCTCAAGCTTCTAGAGGTGTGGAAATGCTTAAGACCCCCAAGGGGCTATTGTAATGGGTTTGGTTGAGTCACATTTGGGGTGCTACAGAGTAAAGTGTCTTAAAGAGTTGGAGTGTGATTGGATAGTGTCATGAGCAAGTTGCAAGGCATATATGGGTGTTTGGGCATGCTAATGTAAATAATGTTCATGGAGGCCTTAAGAAGGCAGTAAAATTGTAATAGTTCACAAAGATAGTGGCATGAAGAGGAATTCCCTCACTCCTCTAGAGTTTTTTCCAGGTCAATAATGAGTTTGTCCAATGTTTTTTGTATTTCTTGCTCTTGTTTAGAAGCTCTGTTATTCATTTTTTATAACATACAGTTGACAATGTAAATCTAAAGACAGAGTAACTGTTTTTTGTTCAATTCCATGAGGAACTGCAACTTATTTAATCAGTGTATATTGTAAATAACCAAGATTACTGTTGGGGAATTACATAATGGACTATCCATACTAATTATGGATCCAATCGAGTCAAGAGGAAGCTTAGAACGAACCACAGGCACCATCCAAAAATCAAATTTCTACAAGTTGGTCAAATTACCTAATTAGATTGGATACGAGAGGTGGATCTGAGGCGCCTCCCAACAATGGTTCATCCAAGAAAGATAATTAAGGTCCTTTCCCTGTAAATCTATGGTATTGTTGCATTGGATTAAATAAGTAATTTGAGACGGAGATGAAGAGATGCAGACAGGATGTAGCACTTATATGTCCAATCCAAAAGGGTCTGACAACAAAAATGCACCTAGATTTGTTTGCCAAACAAATTTACAGGTGACTGAGGAATCTGGACAAATGTGGGAATTAAGGAGCTCACCACTTTGTCACCATGAACATTTGTTGAAAGAAGAGCTTTTTAATGACAATAGATTGATGATGATGACGTGGTTATAATAACATGTGATGTTTAAATTTTTAAAATACTATATAATTATTCTTCATAAATCATATATTCATTCATTTATATCAAATAAGAAATGTTTGAATATACATACTTTTGTGATTCAATCATGGGCAGTCGTGCCACAGTTAGCTCACAAAAAATTTCAATAAACTCATATGCTCCAACAATATTCTGCTCTCTTATTAAATGCTCAACCTGCAAGCAATCAACAGATAAAGAGATCAAAATAAAAATAACAAAGGCCCTGCAAGGAAACTTTTTACCACAAGTAAAACATCTAGTACACTTATTCATAACTGTTTAGTCATATAGCTAGAATTAAGAATAGCTGTTATCTCAGGATCAGGCTCTTCCAAATATTTAATATTATGTCATATGAGATTCGAGGACAAAAATAGATGTCCTATGGATTCTACTTGGTAATTAGACCACAAAGCAGGAAAATTGGACACCACTAAGAACATTCTTTCTGTACTAACAAAATAATTTTTTCTTAAATCTTTCTTAAGAATGAGAAGGTGATAGTTAGTCACAGGGAACATCAAATCACCTAGTCACTTTGAAACTACATACTGGAATGCTCCAGAAATAGTAGGAACAAGCCTAACATAAAATAATTAAATAGACAAAATAATTTCTTAAAACTAAAACCAGAAATATTATAAATTAAATTGAGAAAAATAAAATCCCGATTCTATTCATTATATTTTATCTGGTCATGTCCGTAGAATACAGATGGTGAGTTACTAATGGTTTTCTTTTAAGCCACCCCTTCAAGGCCTAGCTAAAGAGGAGAAATAACATGAACATAGTTAAAGGAAAAAAATTGGAATGCCATTATGTCATGGGGAAGAAACAAAGATCGTATAGGCGAAAAAATAGCTCTATGAAGAATGACATGTATTATGCTTAATCTCACATTCCTTATACAGAGAAACTCAATTCCCCAGTAGAGCACAGTTATAAATTGGAGAAATATATATGCTTGTTAGCCATATATGTTATACCCTTAACCCATTGGTGGTATTGGGATATGTGATGGCCGACCAGGCCATACATAATCCTTGACTAAATCATTTGTTAGTTCCTAGATTCAATATTTGTAGTGCTAGATAGCTTCATAGGGATTAGGTGATCACTATAGCCCAATGATACTGTTTATAGGAGGTAGTTGTTAATCATCATATTGAGAATTCTATTCTTGCTGTGAAACTTTTGGAGGTCACCCCCTCAAAGTGGCTCAGTCTAGTGTTCAGCAATCACTTTGCTCATTTTGTGTAGATCTAATCCTGTTTGCACATTCATTCTGCTATTTTTGTTCATGATAAAGTAATTTCATTGCAAGTGGTAGCACAGCATCAATATGAGCAAAGTATAGAAACTAAGTTTCCTGATTTTCTTCCCAGTAAACAGCCTATCTTGCAGAAGGCCATCCTCCTCACATAGGTTTCTTATTGGAGCTATCTTCAAGTCATTGGAAAAAAGATTTCAAGAGCTTTCCAATGAATGGTCATCATAAGGATTTGGACCAGTATCAATATGGCTATGAAAATATGAGCCTGGGAATCTGATTTCAGATGAATTTTTCAGATCAGAGCTGGGCCAAAAAAAAATTAGTCACTTTCATAAGCTTCATTCTCATCACAAAATACTTCGATTGACACAATTTTTGTGTTGTTGCAAAGAGATTTTCTAGATATTTCCAAAAATTGATCATAATAAGGATTCTGAGGAGTATGAAGAGAGTGATGACTCTCCAAAGTGGACTTTCAGAATCCAAATCTAACAGTTTTCAAGGCACATCTCTAGCATATTTTTTGTTCCTTGCAATCCAATCATAGGAATCATCTCAACGAGGAAGTCACAAGCAAGATATAACAAAATCTATGAAGAATTTGAACAAAAATAGATGAGCTTTAGACAAAGGACAATCACTCAAGGAACACAAGGAATTCAGATGAAAGGAACCTAGATTTTTAACTAGAAGAACAATTATCACATCACAAACACTGCTTCAATGAAATTCCTTCAAGTAAGTGAAACATCACTCCCAAAATTGATATGAGCAAGTCTGATGGTTTGGACCCTCTCACATCTCACATTGGTGTCTCAAAATGAAGCAATTCTCTGACATAAATGAGATATCTCACTCTCAATGGGTACATATGACATCCCTCTAGCTGGAATCTCAGCAATATATGTAATTTAAATGGCTCAAAGAAGGATGTCATATCCCCTTTCTAATAAAGCTAAGGAAATAATTAAAATAATATTTTAAGTTGTCCAAATAACTTTATTTTATAATATTGTTTAAGAAGGACAACTTACTATTATTATTTTAAAAAGATTGACTCAAACTGAACAACCAGCAAAGCCAATCTGAAAAAATGCTTCACAAACACAAAATCCACTAAGAATATTAGCAAATAATTACCCCAAAATCTGCACCTCAAAATATTTTGAAAACCTTCATTCTTTTTGAAACCCGAAATCCAAAGTTCTATGAATACCAATGTGATTCCTACGTGAAATCACTCTACCAGCTGGGAGGATCTTTCACCACCGAAACTAGTGATTTGATGAGGGTTTTTGTCCTCAATCAACCTTGGAAGAACTTCTTTGTTCGCTTCAGCAACATCTTGCTATGTGTGCAAACTTGAATAATCCAAATGAGAGCCCCACACCTCCTTTTATAGCTTTTTCACTTTTTTTCAAAAAAGCACTTTTTTTGCTTTTTCATTGCTTTTTTGAAAAAGCATTTTTTGCTTTTTCATTGCTTTTTGAAAAAAAAAAAAAACATTTTTTTTTAAATAACTTTAAGTCCCCTTTTCCCCTAGGCATCCAACGTGGGGAAATAACCTTTTTCACTTTATAATATTTAACACTAAAGTAATAAGATTTTGCTGCTTCTGGATTAAACTTATGTGTTATTTCTTGAATCAACATTTCGGATCACACTCTGTGATCCATCATCAAGATGCAAAAAGAGTTGTAGAAGTGAAAATATTAAAACATTACTTTATAACTGTAGTGTAAATATTAAAATAATTCCAACCACCTTACAAAAAGCACCGGTGAGGCATCCAAAACAAAAACTGATTGCACCAAGAAGCTACTAGTGACAAGGGAGATGCCATGTGCCAAAACAAGCACTTACTAAAAATAGTTGTATTCTCCAAGAAATGTGGAGAACAACCCAGATGGCCAAAAAAGCAATAGAGAACATCACCGCCATCCTGAGGGCCAATAGAACACCAACACACCATTGGACACTAAGGAAATCCACCATTGAGCTATCCAAGAACCTTGGATCCCAAACTGGAAGCCGGAAATAACATCTAAAAGCGTCACATGACTCCTCTAAACCTCCTGAGCTCACTAGTAACATCAATTTACCCCTCTGAACATGCTAACACAAACCCAGAAAGTCAGTGCCAATTGCAAAGCAAGAGAACCCGAAAAGGGGGACATTACACTATTGCACTTGAGGAAGAAATCACAAAAAATGGTGTTGCTTCAGCAATAGATGTGGGGGATGGTTAGTACCATGAACCTAATGGTGTCGCCGCCAATTGCCAAGAAGAAGAAATTGAAACAGAAAGACAACCTAAAGAATCTAGTTCTTCATCAAAAGTGTCTCACAGACCCAAAGTTTGTGCTGATGAAATGTGTATCAGAACTAATTATGAGGTATGTTGGTTTTTCGCTGTCCCTGAATGTGAAAAAACCTATGTTACATGGGGACGCATCCCCTGCCCCAAAACCCCCTGTCCCCGTCCCCTGCCGTCCTGAGGACGGGGGGACGCAAAGGGGAGATCCCCCTGCCGTCCCCGAAAAATGCAAAATCCATCGAAAACGCCAGGAAACGTTTCCTTCACTTTGGGGACATTTCCCCGTCCCCAATATAGATTGGGGACAGATTGGGGACGTTTCCTCGTCCCCAATACGAATTGGGGATGAATTGGGGACGGCTAGCCGTCCCCTACGGGCTGCAAGTCAAAATATATTAAAAAATGATTTTTTAAAGGTTTAGTTCCTTCGCGCGGGACCCACCAACTATTTAATGTTTTAATTGTTTGGGCTAAAGTCTGAAAAAGACTAAATATTAAATCTTTTAGTTCCACTCTTGCCAGAGGATGATAGTGACTCAGATAGTTCTGAGTCTTTGGATATTCATAGCCTAAATGAGGCTTACTTTCATAGACTATTGTATTTAATATTTTGATTTTCATGTTTGAACTTTGAGACTTCTGGATGCATGTTTGAGACATTTGGATATTTCATATTGATAGACCATGGTTTTATTGATGTTTGATACTGCTGTGATAAATTTTATAATGCTTTAATGACATTTCTTATGCTGTTATAGTACTACTCTCACGATTTACTTACATATTGATATTGTTGTTATCAATTATTAATTTATTGACATATCTATCTCTCTTTCCCTCTCTCTCTCTCTAATATATTAATAAATTTTGAAAAAATCATATATATATATGTGTGTGTGTGTGTATTTTGTACGTCGTCGTCCCCTAAAAATTGCCCCTTAGGAAACGTCTTGGAAACGTGTCCCCTGCCGTCCCCCCATCCCCGTTCCCAACAGGCCGTGGAACATAGGAAAAAACTCAATATGAGGTCCTCATTCAAGATGAAGATGTGACCTTCTACATTGGAGATATTGTACCTAGAGTCGAATGTTTCACTTGGGACCAACATACCAAAGGATGTTGTTGAGCAGCAACACGTGTCAAGAAAGTAATTCTCTTGTTGCTCAAATTAACAATATGCCAGAGTTTCAAAGATTTTTGTTTCATGTGCATGAGGAAGAGCTTCCTTGTGCAAATCAATAGGCAGACATGGCATACTTTTCATCACCATGTGAGCTAGAGACATTCTCATTTGCCTTTAGCTCATGTCATAAAGAGATCAACTGTTACAGAAGCAGTGTGCCTATGGGTGGGAAAGGTGTCTTTTCCCTTGCAAGTGGCGTTTGTTTTGTTGCTGACCCACTTCCAAAAAAATTATCCCTATTGTTGTAACTTGTATGTATGCTTAATGCATCATTGGATGAGTCAAGCACTTATGTTTTGTGGCTGCCCTACAATGGCAAAGTTTGTGGTGAGTTGAATCTTCACTACATGGGCACTAAGTATGGCTTGATGTGCGCAAACAATAAACTTCAATGGTTGCATTTGGCTAATGAGTGCAGCTATGGTCTGAAGGAGATCAACTCCTTCAAAATGTTTGTCTTTGACAGAGGCAAGATATGGCAGCTGACTTCCATGTTTGTAAATCTTTGTACATATTAGATTAGTTTTTCTTGTTTTCCAAGAAGTATTGTTGCACACTCTGCATTCTCATTAGGAGAATGTATGATCTAGATCCTTTGTTTGTCTCCCACCAAATGCATTTTGCACATTTCCAGTTTTGTTGTGCTGAGACAAACCCTATTACAATTGTTGTTACCCTTGACTCGATGCCCAATGGACTAATAAGCCTTTTGGGTCCCATGATTAGCAGGCAATCATCTCACAAAAGTCACCAAAATGTTGTCACTTTGTGTCCCCCCTTGTTTTGCCAATGACAATAACTGATCTGAGATATTTAGTGTGGGTTATCATGTCAAAGTGTGCTATTTGGTGTGTGTTCCCTTCTTGTGTCTTTTGCCCATTCTCCAAAATCAGAAAATTGGTTAAGTATAATGCGGTCAACGGTTCCATACGAACTAAGAACCATTGGTTCCCGATTCCCATGGAACCCCAAATAAAGGAATGGGAAGGCGAAAGGAGATGTGCATAGTGCAGGCTCCGGCTGGGATCAATAGTCTTGACAAGTTCCTATTGTGGTTGAAAGCGCCAACAAGAAGGAAAAGGCAAAGCCCACTTTGCTTCTTTGCAGCATGTAAAGGCCCGATTGTGTTGTGTCTTCCACCCGCTCCACCCTCTCATGTTGATAACAAAGGCTCCATTTTTCCTCCTACCCTCTCCGCAACATGTTTAAGTCTGCAACTATCAAAGTCCAATCTGTCAAGGCTGGTAAGGGATTTTCAATATTGAGGAAGAACAATGGCTACCCGTGCTTATTGTTTTGCTATAGACCCGTCCTTTTACTAGAGCCAATTCCTTGCCTCCCTTATGTAGCATATTTTATGGGTACCCCTGCAGGATTCTTCAATGCTAAGGACACATGCCTGCAGTTTCTAACATTCTCGATCACCATTTTGCTTCTACGATGAAGTATATAGGCTGTTAAGCCTCATTTGTAAAAGTCTTCTTCCTTTTGTTTTCTTTTCAAGAGTTCTGCAACTCTGCAACTCTTCTTTTGTAAACAGGCTCCATGCCTTTGTATTAATGAAGATTGTTATTTTACCTTCTCTCACTTTGAATGTGTTGTGCAAATCCTCTTGCCTTTATATTTTGCATGAATGTTTCTATGTTTTCTAGGGTTGTATGCTGTGTTAAATATGTTTGAAGAAGCTTACTGTGGAAAAAATTGTCCCTCTTGGTGTATGTTAAACCCTAACCTCTATGTCATTCTCTCAGAACTAGCATAATCAGAGAGTTGTGTGAGTTTTTTTGGCAGTATAGATTAACTCATTCTGCTGTAGCGAGTTGGAAGAAACACCATTAATCTAGGTGCATCACCAGCCTTTCCCTTTTATCAGTTCATGTATTTCTTCTTCCCCTTTTCCTTGAGAAATCAGTAGGATGGGTTCAGCTTTAGGGTTATCCAGTGTTGGGTTTGATCAGCGCTTTGCATCTAGGTTAGAGAGGGAACCAGCCCTTCATCTAGAGGTTTGGCTTCATTTAGCAAGGTCCCACACCTCGAAGCCATTCCCATGTTTTCACTGAGCAATTGAATTTATCATTCAACAGAGGATGCAGTTCAGATTGATAACAGGTACAACAGGTAAACGGTATATTTTCATAATCTAATAGTTGCTCACTACTCATTGATGTGTGAGATTAGAAGAATGTACTCTCCCATGGTGTTACCTATTCTTCTTAGAGTTGCCTCTCGCCAGAACTTACTGAGTAGTGGATTCAGCATTGTCCAAGGACTATAATGGGAAGCCCTTCCATTGGACTGAAGGTTATTATCCAGGGTTTCATAACCAAGCCTGATTTAATAAGGAATCAAGGAACTCCATGGAAAACAACATCTTTCTCAGCCTCGAAAGCAAATATCTCTGAGAAGTGACATTTTGATATCATCAATGCGTGGTTTTAACCAGTTCATTTGCAGTTCACACAGACCCATATCCTGAAGGTTTTGGCTCTTGGATAGGAGCACATGAATCTGCAGATTGGTTAAGTACCATAGGTGATATTCCACCTCTTCAGAAGGTCAATGAACGTTTGGAGGGTTCTCCATCTTCTGGTACTACCCATTGGCCTTTTCAGCTGAAACATTAGGCTGACCTACTGTCTTATTAGCATGCTGCTGCAAGAATCTTAGCAAAACATCCGTGGATATATACAAATCTTCTTTAGCCACTGCAGCAATGAAGGAAAGATGTGGCACATGGAATAGTCATAATATCCTCTCTTAAGAATCTATAGGCCGATCCGATATTGTTTGAGTTTAGGTTTAGAGTATTTAAGAAAGAAGATAGTCTAGAAGAGGGTAAGGATTTTGAGATGGAGAGATTCATACATGAGAGCTCATTTAGTATGAAAATGTAAATAACAATGCTTTTTCAATTTTCGATATTCATTTTAAAATTTTCCATGTGAGTATGTGAAGCAGGCCATAAAACTACATCAACCTATACGAACAAACTACTCTGATACGAATTGACCCTCAAACAATTGAATTCAATCCAAATCACCCAGATAAAAGCAATTAAAACAAAACCAAAAAAGCATACTAACCTGGATCATGGCACTTGGTTCCTGCCCAGATTGAAGAAGCTGAGCCAGATCCCTCCTCATCTGTTTCAAATGCAAATCTTTCTTGTTCTTTAGCAGCTTTATACGAGCGATCGCAAGCCTCAGAGTAGTCTTGCTGCTCAACACGCCCAAAAACAAGCATTTTATATTAAATCATATGCTAGGAAAGAGAGAAAAAAATGAAATTAATTTCTACAAATGACAAGAAACAGATTTAAGGTCGTATTGCTTGTTTAACAAGCCACTTTTCCATCACAAAAAAAAAAAAAAAAAACCAATACAATTAGCAAAGACTGGTAATGATCTGAAATCAATTTCAAGCCACTTAGAAGCAGAATTGATTCACACATCCAATTGTATTAAATTGCTTTCAGTTTGGTTTCGGTCGTTTACCATGGCCTGAATACAATTTGCCAACAAACCTATCTATGGAAATTTTAAAAAGAGAACATATAAAAACAACAAACTGGGTATTCCATGCACAGCACAATTCATAAAGGGAAAGCAAAATTCATAAACAATCAATCGGGCATTCCTTGAGCATAGCATTCTTCTTACCATTTTGCAGGCTTGAATGTTTTCCCGAACATTAGTGCCTGTAGAGGTGAATTAGTGGAATGGTTTTTGATTTTTGGGTGGTTCTTGCGAATGAGCCGCCTGGTTACGAAGGTCTGATTAGGGAAATGAGAGGAACATTTAATGATATAAGTGAGAGGAACATTTAATGTCAATTTGTCCAAATAGTAACTCCAATGGTATGTCTTTTCTCAATAAAGTGATCAGTCCTGCTCTTTCTTCTGTTTTTTAATTGGAAAAAAAGTCGTGCTTTTTTTTCTTTTTTAAGAAACAGATTCGGGGTAATTTGGGCGTGGTAATTTTGGTGCACATATTATATTAGGGGAAGAAGACTGAGCAAGTTTAGGGTTTAGGGTTTAGGGTTTAGGGTTAGTATTTCGTTTTCGTGGATTATGTTGAAATGTAGCACACGTTCTTTGACAATTTTTGTTTTATATTGTTGAAGTTTTATAAAATTTTATGAACATTTTCTTTGGCTTGCAGTTTTTTAAAAATTTATGGACATTTTCTTTAGCTTTTAATGTTTATTTAGGAATTGAATTTTAACAAAATTAAAAAAAATATATGAAATGAAATGAAAGATTTAATAATGTTTACAAAATAAATAGTTTATGAGATTAAGAGTCATATTAAAATGTTTGTTATCTATAGGAATTGTTTAATTTGTTTTAATGAAATTTTGATATCTTTTTTAATATTAGATCTTTTATTGTGAATCTTGATCAAAAAGTTTGTTGTTCTTCCTACCTTCCTCAAACAACGCAATTAGGTTGTCTACTTTCAAGGTGTATTCATACTTGATACAAATGTTATTATTGGTAGCACACTCCATGATGTATCGTCATTTTGTCTCTATCGTTCCCTTGTTATAAAATACACATGTTATCATTTCTCACTCCTTAAATATTGTCTACTTATTAATTGTACATATAAAATGAAAGTTAATCCTTAAATTGACCGTGCATACATACATAAAGTTTAGTATATAAAACATTTTTATGTGTGAAATTATGTTTTAACATAATTATTTTCAAAAAAGATCATGTTCTAGAAAGATATATTTATGAAATTGGTTTACTAAATTATGAACAAGTTATTTTTTTCTATGATGTTATCATTATGATTGATGTTATAATAATGATTTTTTGAAATGTTAAGACTTTAAAATATATTAGGTGGTGACTTTTGAATTAGAAAATTGATCATTGAAATTTTTTATTAATTTTGTGACAAAATAATTTAAGATGATTATAAAATTGAATAATATTCTGTAAAGAAAAACATTTTAAATTTTGTAATCTAAAAAATAATTTGTCTTTCTCAATACTCTTAAATATGAAAAATTAAAATCAATGAAATTTTAAATAATATATTAATGTTTACAATTAAATCAAAACAACTTTTAAAATATAAAATATCTTATTTTCAATATTATAATAACAAACATAATAATTTTCATTTATATAAATGAGTATTTTCACCCAAAGCAATTGTTTAGATATAAAAGTAAAAGATTTTGAAGGTTTTGAAATATAGAGATGTGTCTAAACAAGCAAGGAATCCCACTCACATAAAGGAAAGAAGCCCCTCCAATTAATGCATACTTGAGGTATCTAATTTGGTCATGGTTCCACACAATTTAACCTTGGAACTTCTATTATCTAAATTTAAAAGTCAGAAAGTAGTCAATATTTAATCCCATGGTATGGCCTTGTCATTAAATCTTAGGTTAAATCAGAAATGAAAATGTAATCTTAAAGAAAACATATGGAGAAGATTAATTATCTAAATATGGAGATTGAAATCAAATTTTGGTGTGGAAAATTTTACACTTCAAATTGTTTGGTGACAAATTGAACTACATGGTGGTGCAAACAGTTAAATCCTTTTTGTTAGCATAGTGAAATTTTGACTAAAAGAAAATGGAATGTTATTTTTAAATTCTTTGATATTTTTTAGCATACATTAAACTAAAAAGAAGTTATTTTGGGTTTTGGCCTTCAAAACAATGTTGTGATTGATTCAATGAGACATACCATTTTAATTAATAAATGGAAAAGTAGACATTTATTAGTTTTTTCAAAACATAATATTCATCAGGAAGGGGAAATGTTAAATTTTTACTCTAATATCATTTTCCAAATTGTCTTTTTGTGCTCTTAATTGCAAGGGTTCCAAAAGAGAATGCAAAGATTTACAACCACTTGAACAAGAAAAAGTTTCAATTGTTGCAGTTACATGAAAATGATACCTTGTGCTCCAAAAAATTGCAATGTATGATAAAATTCAGAATCTAAGACAACTTCTTTGTGTTGTATGGGGTCTCTTCTTCTTATCTCGGACTTGTTATGGGATTTGTAGGACTATTGGTATTATTATAGTTGATTTTACTTGTTTGACAGCGTATTTCTATGTAACTTTATTGCATTGTTTCAATACAAAAAAAAACTTTTATATACCTAAAATATGATAAGGCTCAAACCAATGGTCAACATTCCTTACTCGTAAAAGTCAAGCAAATCACCAGTCAAAATACTAATCAACAAAATTAAATGAAAGAGGTTAAAAGTTACTTAGTCAATCTCCTGAATATGGATTGTTTTGGAAGATTTCTAGTATTATGAAAATATCAAAGTCGGGGATAAAAACAAGTAAATATATTGATAATAATTTATTTGGATTTAAATGTGAAATTAATTGTCTATTTTTTTAATTTCAATTTTAAATATACTTAATACGATGTGTAGGGTTTAAGAGAATTTATTTGGTGTTTTATTTATATTTTTATTTGGTTGTTTTTATATTTAAATTGTTTCGGTTTAATATTTTTATAAATATTTGGTATTTATGCCTAATAAAGGTTTTAGAATAGGATAGTGGACAATTTAAATGTATGTGAATGATGAGAGTGAGGATGGCAGGTGTACAAGGAGAAAAGATATCAAGACAAGTTTTGACCACCAAATCAAAATGTGTTATGATTGATTGCTCTTTTGCTTGATACTTTGTATGATTAGAATGAATTTATTGAATGTCTTTAAATACTAGCATATAATGTCAAATTACACCAAATGCATTTTTATTTAGCTCAAGACAAGAGGTGAATAGGGATAGTCAACCAAATTTGAATCTTAAAATGGAAGGGGACAAATTCGTGATTACAGTGTCACCTCTAGAATTGTGAACTTGTCTGAGAATAGACTAACAATTGAGTTCAGTGACAAACAAATATATGAGATCGGTGCACAGATGAGTTTTATAATTGAGTAGATAAGATGAATATATCAAAATATGTATAAAATGATATAAGTAGAGCTAAATGTTTAAGGTTATGTATATATTGAAATAAACAAACCCACATAAAATTACGTCATTTATCATTACATATAATTAAAACATTTTTTTCAAACTCATCAACACAAAACTTAACAAAAATAATAAAAATATATAAATTTCATTAAAATATATTTAATTATATGTAAATTTAATATTTAAACCTATAATTCCAAACTATGTGGTGAGTTGGACAACTATATATGCCATAAAAAAAATATTTTCTGCACTAAAAATTATTAAGTAATTATAAGCAACCGACGGATATCTTTATGAATGAATTGATGAACAAATTGAAACATTTTGGCAAGGAAGAATTGTCTGTAATGATGACGTGACAAACAAGAAAGTCAAAAAGCGTGTTAAAATAATTGAACGTGAGGAGTGAATGGGCACGTTCCACTTGTCATTTAGTCAAAGGTTTTACTTAGCCATTAAAAAACCGAGGCGCGTAAAATAGTCTTTGAGAATTTGTCTTCATAAAACCGTGTTTGATTTTGATGTGTATTGACTATGTCTTGCCCTAGATTTATGTCCAAGGCAAAAAAATATGTTGTAATAAAAGATTAAATAAGTGTATGATTGTATTTTAACTAGCAATTGCACCTTGGTGTGCAATGATACGTCAAGAGGTTTGGAAGTTCAATTAAGAAAAATTGTTGGTTTACTTTTTTCATATGTTTGTGTAATACATGATGTCAATTAGTAGGTCATTTAGCAAATGATGTTTGTGCAACAAAGCTCTCATAGAGAAGT
Source organism: Sequoia sempervirens (assembly GCA_007258455.2). Taxonomy (NCBI): domain Eukaryota; kingdom Viridiplantae; phylum Streptophyta; class Pinopsida; order Cupressales; family Cupressaceae; genus Sequoia; species Sequoia sempervirens. The sequence goes on along the minus strand of VDFB02086081.1, from coordinate 61,990,374 downwards.
GATAGCTTCAAATCAACTATGCATCAATTTAATACATATTTAAATATATAATATATTTAAAAATTTAATAAATATTATATGTAAAATATATATTATATTTATTATATTTAATAATGTATAATTTATAAAATATTAAATGTATAGTATCTAAATATTAGAATGTTATGCTAAAAATATTTAAATATATAAATTGTAATTTTATTTCATAATGTTCAATTAATAATATTTTAGAAAAATGTATTTTATAATCTAAAATTTAAAATAAAATATCATCTGTAAATAAGTATTTAAAAGTAATTTGTAAACCAATAGAGTATAAACTAGTTATGGCACCTTGTGCAATGGGTACGCGGAAGAGGTGTGAAAGGTCAATTATGATTTTTTTATTTTTTTTCACACATTTGTGTAGTATATGAGATCAATTAATAGGTCATTTCTTGCTGATGTATTTTGTTTTTTCTTCTTTATCCAATAAAAAAAATTAATAGGTCATTTAGAAAATGATTTTAATATTATTATTAATTTTTTCTTTTTTATTATAGAATAATATTATTATTTTTTTTAATTTTTATGTATTAACTATTATATTATTATATAATTTTTTTATTTTTTTTGGTCATATTTTATGTATTTATTATTATATTATGTTATTATATTTATGTCATTATTTTATGTATTTATTATTATATTGTTATATTATTAATTAAATATAAATAATAATTTAACTTTTCACATTTTTACATATTTCTAATTAACAAAAGAATAGATATTTTGTATAAATAAATTTTTTAAATAATTAAAAAATTTAAAAATAAAAATTAATCACTAAACTATATCAATTACATAATAAAAAAAGATAAATTTTATAGCCAATTCAGTATTATTACGCCAAGTATTAACATTAAATAATCTAGAGGCTAGTTCATCTCCCAAATATAAGATTTAATTAATCAAGGCTGATTTATTATATTTGCCTAACTAATTAGCTTAGATTAACACTTACGGAAAGCTTATTTTCCCATGAAACCCTAAATCTTACGATCCATGGGAACCATCCATTCAAAGTCTCGCGCTTCTTTTGTCTAGGGCTTATAAAGGTAAAGCTGCTTCCAATTCAGGGCATCTTAAATCCAGAGATTTTTGTGCATGTTTCTGCAGTAATGATCGCTGAAGGAGATTTTGAAATGGCCATGGAAGATGAGCTAAGTGATACAAAATATTACGAAACCCTAAGTGGCAGTTGGTAACGGCAAAACCGGGACGGCAAAAAATTGAAGGGAAAAACAATAGGTGGAGTGGAAACCAAAAGTGGCGGCCATCATAATGTACGTAGCGGCGGGAAAGCAAGAAAAAACGACGAAAAACAGAATGAAAAATGGCAAAAAACAACGAAAAAATGGACGGCTAAGATTCCTTTCCCTTTCAACCAGGGTCTCTCATTTCTTTTCAATCGTCCATGGAGAAAATGAGCTTCGAAAGCTCATATAAGACACGCCTTCGGCGTAAATATCATTTTTTAAAAATTTTAAACAATGTTCGATGATATTATAGTATTGTCATCATTGTTGTATGATTTTTGTAGATCTTCGTTTCTTAATTTTAATTACATTTCTAGTCGAAAGATTAATTTTAATTATATCTTTAGTCAAAAAAAAATGAGCTCATTATCAAAAAGTTAAAATTGAGCTTTGTTTAAGTCTAATTGTTTTAAATACATGTTCAATATAATAATATAAGCATGTACCAAGTCTAAGAATAATGTGAACAATGTCTTGTATGCAACAGTACTAAGTTTTTTTCTTTTTTTCTAGAAAGGATTGTATCTAAAATAAAGTATGCCAATGGATATCTTAACCTAGCGCATTGTTACTCATAAAGGCCTATATTTTGCAACTAGATTTCAAGGCCACAAATACCACGTAAGTCCCAAATATTTGGTACTTTGACATAGAGACACCTGCAAATATACAAGTGTAAAATGGATGGTGAGGTCAATAGAAAATCCATTAGATGAATAAATAGATGAGATCAATAAAATGAGGCAGCATAAATTACCAATAAGTGTCATTGAGTTTCACAAAGTAGATTCAAGAACATGATCTTTCAAGTGCAAAGGAGAATTGCGAACACAATCTTATAATTCTAAAGCATGATTGAGAACATTATCTTACAATGTTAAAACGAGATCGAGAATATAATATTACAATGGTAAAGTGGGCTAAAGAAAAGAATTTTGCAATGGCACAATAGAATCAAGAAATTGATCTTATAATGACAAAGTAGGCTCAAGAACACAATCTTATAATATTAAAGAAATCTTGTATGACAAAAGAATATTTTAACTATGTAAATTAAATATTTATTTGTGATGCATCTTTAGAGATGTGTTTAACCACATTAAATATTCTTTTGGGTCTACTTATAAAGATATATGAAACACTGGTTAGATATTTTATGTGTTGGATTGCACATTGAAAAATATTTAATATTGAAAAAATTTAGTACCAAAAAGTAAATATTAGGATCAATGGTTTTGTGCACTCATTCTTTTGAGACACATGGTTTTGTCAATACTAGTGTTGTATTTGTGTGATCTTGAATCTATAAAAGCAAGAACATGTTTAGTAATTGGGATTGGCTATCATAACCTTTGAGGTTGGTTGTCATTTGTATTAAACTCTCTTGTAGCATGCATATATGAAGCATGACATGGGATGTATGGTTGCATGGTTACACATTATGCTTGGACACATGGAGGATGAATTGCATGATCTCAATAGAAATATTCATGGAGACTCCATAATTCTATTATAATGTTGTATTGGTGAATGATACATTTTGTGTGGATACCTTTGGAGGCTAGCTTTCCCTCTTGAGGGTTTTTCCAAAGTAAATGTTATGTAATCTCATGGTATATATTTTATCTTCACGTTATGATTATTCTATAAGCTTGTATGCATATTTTTCTCTCATAGGATTATATAGTAAAAGGGTTGATTAACTTAGTAATTTCCTAACAAGTGGTATCAAACTTGTGGTTATGGCTAAGAGAGGTGAGAGATCCATATTTTTGTGTGACCTTTGTTTGAGCAAATTTGATGCAAAGTTAAGGTCATGGCAACATTGAAGGGATTTCAAATATTTCAAGGTATGAGATTGTTATACAATATAAACACCTAAAATATTCCCTAGTCATCCATCACCTAAGCCTAATAGGTTAATTCCATCATTTAGACCTAATCATCCTCACCTAATCTCGATCAACCAATATCATCACTCAATCTAGTACCCATCATCTAGTCCTAATCAAGTTCCCATTACCTAATCTTTATCGACCAACATCATCACCTAGGATATGTCCCCCTTTACCTAAATTTTATCACTTAATTTAATTAATCATCTTTTTCCATCTCCTCACAATAAATTTTAATAAATAATGATAGATAATATAATTAAATAATATTATTATTGAATTAGTCTTATATTCCCTAAACACATTCCAAGAATAATAGGCACCTATGAACACATGTCCTTATGGTTCCATTATTCTCTCAACACATTACAAGAATAAAGGGGACCTAAGAACACTTGTCCTTATGGTCCCCTTATTCCCTTAACACGACCCAAAGTTATAGCCTTCTTAGGTGCACATGTCCCTAATTTCCCTCATTGCTCACACATACTTACTAGATTTGGCAAGTTAATCCTAACCATTAACAATCTAACCACCTTCATCTCCACCCTCCATCTTCTCCTTGAGCTTATGGAATTCCTCTCAACAATTCTCCACCCTTGATCTCACAATCAAATCTTAACCATCCATTCCTTCTCCCAAAATCCTATAAATTCATGCACTTTATCCTTCATTTCACATCAATCATCATGTATGCTAAGTATATGTTATCAAATTGGCATTCTTCAATCAAGGAGCATCCACATCCCAATGTCATTGGAGCAAATCAAGTCACAATGGAGGTCATGGTAGCATTTCAAGTTGGATTTTGATGTTATTGTCTTGATTTGATCTCTTTTGTGAGCTCTATCTAGAGGTTTTGCATGTTTTGAAATAGGATCTTGCATGCTTGTTCATTCCTATTTGCATTTCAAATCTTAGCATTACATTTTAATGACTTTTATTGGTTCATACCTCTTTATCTCACTCCATTTGCATGTTTGTGTGTCTTTTTGTTGATACAAAAGGAAATTTAACTGAATTTATTTATATCCATGAACTTAATGGCGAGCTCATATTTGTACCAAAAATCTTCAAAATCAACTTGTAATAGAAACCAATAGAGAGGAAACCTCCAAATTTGATATTTCTTTCAAGTTTTTATAATTCTCCAGGTTATCATATGATGCAAGAGAAGAGCATACTCGAATTTACTAGATTCACTAAGATCTTCAATCTAGCAACATGTCACATATAAAAATATTCTTCGATTTGAGGAGTTTGCAAATCTAAAACTTTAATAGCATGTAGGAGTTGAAAATTAGCTCACACTCCATGATCACCTACAAATAAAAGATAACCTTTTGCAACAAAGTATGACAAGATAAAATATTGCTTAATATGATATAAAACAAATGTAGAAGAGCCTTGCTTATATAAACAAGGTGAAATATAGGGTTGGATAAGATTATGACATGTGTCTTAATCCTATATAAGAGACTGTAGACACTCAAAATTTGTCCTCATAATTATCCTATTTTTCGTCTATTAATTAAATAGATATTGTTATCTCTTTAATTAATTCATTTAATATCTTTCTTCCATTCATTCATAATTCATAGCCATATTATAAGCATTTAACCATTTGCATAATCAACCATTTATCCATCAATCATTTCATATTGTTCCATTTGCACAATCATTAAATTATCCATGCATTAAAATCATTAAATCATTCATCTAAATTCATAAATCATTAAATCATTAAATCTTTATCCAGTTGCATATTTCATTAAACCATTTGCATACATAAACCCATTTAAATCATTCATTAATTCACAAATACATCTTCATCCTAAGCTTTTAACCTACATTATATAATAAAATACATCCATTATCTCTCTCTCATTTCAATTAATTTCAATTAATTGCAATATGCATTTTCCCACTTCAATCATTTATCCCACATTCTTCTTGAAATCCAGATCTTTCTCATGGGGACATCTATAAAAGCCCTTATTCTCATCAAAAAGCATACACATTTAGACATTATCAATCTTCTTTTCCATTCATCATAGCTTCATGTTGCACTTGTGCTCATAAAAATCTGAGAACATCAAATGCATAAATCAAGATCATGGTGAAATAGGAAAACAATGGAGTTGATTTTCTTTTGAAGGAATTTGCTTTAGTTTTTTCATAGTTTAGTTTTCATTTTGGAGGTGTTTTTATTTAAGAAATGCTTCATTGATGATATTCTGAAATTTTGATTTGAATTTATGGATTAAATCAGTTTTTCAAAATTTCAGCATAAACAAAATGGTGAATCCGACGGGTTTCCCCAACCGTAGTTTTTCAATTTATACACCTCACGCTCAAGACATTGGCACCCATCGTAAGTCTAAATTCCATGAAAATAAACCTAAGTATCCTAGTCCATCAAAACTTCCATCTATCCTAGGTCCTTATCCTAGTCCATCAAAACTTCCATCTATGCTAGGTCCTTATCCTAATCCATCAAAACTTCCATCTATCTGAGGTCCTTATCCTAGTCCATCAAACCTTCCATCTATCCTTGGTCCTTATCATCCAAACCCTAGTTCATAAACCCTTCCATCCATATTGGGGCCCTACATCCCTCCATCTCCTATTCATCAAGAACAACAAAGGTACACATCCTTGATGCCCTCTCAAAATTCTACCTACATTAAACCATCCATAATACCTCCATATCATTCATCTCCATCCACCTATCCCATTGCTCTTGGAAGCAATTTGGATGCCAAATGTCAAAAGCTTCCATATCAAAATCCATGTATATCAAAGGATCAACATATCTCCTCAAAGAGACATGCAAAAATTAAAAAAAATCTGATCCAAAGTTAAAAGAAAAAAATTCAAAGGCCACAAAGGCCCATAAGTCAAAAAGAAAAATTTCAAAGGCCACAAAGGTCTATAAAGCAAAAAGAAAAATTTCAAAGGCCACAAAGGCTCACAAAGCAAAAATCAAAGTCTAAAGTTATGTGGATTCCTAAAATTCTCATAGAAGCACTAAAATCTAAATTGGTATCCAAATTTGCTAATCCAAAAGCTTCCTCCAATTGTCCATCTAAAAACCTATCACCTTCAAAATCCATTTTCCTTCCATCGCTCCACCACCCTTCAAGGTGTGTGTCGTTGTTGATCTTGCCATCCTTTTCATATAACCATCAACAAGCATTCCAACCTCCTATCCATTATCCAACATTCATCCCTCGTTACCCTCCTTTAATCCAAACCTTTTCACAAGTCCTTAGCTTCTTCCATCATACAATTAATCTACCAACGTTTATGAGTCTAATTCATATTGCCGTGGTTTATGAGGGCACATATTCAAGGGATATTAGTTATCGAACTTGATGCTTGAGTCCTTCATCCATACCCTTCCATTTTCATTTATCCCTATCCATATCCTATATTAGTTAAAATCCCTTATTCTCACCAAAAAGCATACACATTTAGGCATTATCAATCTTCATTTCCGTTCATCACAGCTTCTTGTTGCACTTGTGCTCATAAAAATCTGAGAGCATCAAATGCATAAATCAAGATCATGGTGAAATAGGAAAACAATGGAGTTTATTTTCTTTTGAAGGCATTTGCTTTAGTTTTTGCATAGTTTAGTTTTCATTTTGCAGGTGTTTTTATCTAAGAAATGCTTCATTGATGATATGCTGAAATTTTGATTTGAATTTATAGATTAAATCAATTTTTCAATTTTATAGACTTAAGATGGGGGAGCCCGTGTGGCCAAGCTTCTGGATTCATCCGCTAAGAATAAGTGTGGTTGGGGAAACCCACGTGGAATCTAGCAAATATAGTCCTTTCCAACCTTAGGATTTGTGCTTGTATGGTTAAAACCAAACATTCTATTTGCTTGTGTCTTGTGTGCGTGTTTAAAACAAATCTCAAACAAGCATCATCACCTATCACAACCTTTGTGTTCCATAACCTTCATCCATCATAATATCATCCCTAAACCATCTATAACCTTCCCAAAATTTCACTAATCATCCTATAACACCTTAAAACATTCCCACAACCATCAACCAAACATGTCTAACCGCTATCCTCCATATCCATCCCCGACCTATGAATGAAACCAAAGGATTGAATATCTTGACCATCATTTGAAAGAGATTGAAAAACAACTTGAATCCAAACATTTGAATGAAGTGATGCAATCATCTCATAAGCCTTTATCCTCACCCAAAACTACATCATCCAAGTTCAATGTCCATGACTTTCTGCAATGGCTAAATGAGAAACCTAAATTTATGTCCTCAAACACAAATAATATTGAGCAATCCTACCATGTCATGCACCTATCTTCATCCCCCATAAGTCAAAATAAACCTCATGAGTCTTTTACCCAAGTAAAACAATTTCATCCAACCATCCTCTCTCATCATACCATCTACATCCAATGAGTCATGTCAATCTATTAGTCCAAAGCATGGTAGCATAGACTCCCCTACACATCAAGATCAAAGTATTATTTCCACTCCATCCAATGATACCAATAATCTCCAATACTCTCTGATCTTTGACCAAGATCCCATCTCTCAAGAACCTCATGATGATCTCCTTATCTCTTTTTGTTTCATCCAAGATGACCCCCTTCCATCTCAAGAGAAAATTTTCCTTCCAAATCTTCCTTCCACCTCATTTAATGAATCCATACCATCTCATGATTCCATCATATCCAATGATCAAGATATGCTTTCCACAAAATATCAGGATTCCCTTCCTCATCAAGATCAAGATATACCTCCATTCAAGGATACCCTTTCATCCCATGATGATGTCCATCCTTCTCATAATCAAGATATGCCTTTCATACCACTTCATGATGATTCCATACCTAATAAAGACCAAGCTACTCCATCCCCTACACCTCATGATCGTTTTCCAAGTCAAGATCAAAGTACCCCATCATCCCCATGTCAAGATCCTATCACACATCCTAATTCCCCTCACGATCACAATCCTCCACAAGAGTCTATCACCCCTATTCAAGCTATCCATGAGCCCCTTACCTATCAAATGGGTTCTCTCACTTTTATCCAAGGTGGTTTACTCGAAGGTCTTGTTATTCCTTCCATATCACATCTACCTCATGATGGACTTGCATCTTGTTTCATAAATAATACATATTCTGTTTGCAAACGAATGTGTCAAAGTATGAACTTCAAAGGCAAAGGATTAGGCATTCATGAACAAGGTATCCTAGAACCCCTTTATATCCAAGAAAATCCATATTATCATGGCCTTGGCTATACACCTCACACTCAAGACATTAACACCCATCATAAGTCTGATTCCATCAAAATAAACCTAAGTATCCTTGTCCATCAAAACTTCCATCTATCTTAGGTCCTTATCTTGGTACATCAAAACTTCCATCTATCCTAGGTCCTTTTCCTAGTCCATCAAACCTTCCATCTGTCCTTGGTCCTTATCAACCAAACCCTAGTTCATCAACCCTTCCATCCATATTGGGGCTCTACATCCCTCCATCTCTTATTCATCAAGAACAACAAAGGAACACATCCTTGATGCCCTCTCAAAATTCTACGTACATTAAACCATCCATAATACCTCCATATCATTCATATCCATCCACCTACCCCATTACTCTTGGAAGCAATTTGGGTGCCAAATGTCAAAAGCTTCCATATCAGAATCCACGTATATCAAAGGATCAACATATCTCCTCGAAGAGACATGAAAAAATAAAACAAAATCTGATCCAAAGTCAAAAGAAAAATTTCAAAGGCCATAAAGGCCCACAAAGCAAAAAGAAAAATTTCAAAGGCTCACAAATATAAACATATGTTTGACGAAGATTTGAAATCAAAACTACTAACTCATTTGTTGTAGGACACGGTCAAAGGAATATGATTTGAAACTGGGTGTATTCATTTTATTAGATCACATTTTTCAATTGGTGCTTTAAAATGAACAATTGTCTTCTCTCACATAGGCTTAACTAGGGGTTCAATGAACATTGTTTGCTGTGCTTGAGATGGTAGGGACTATGCTCTCATCTTGTGCAAACTTGGTGACAAGAAACCAAACCCATCTGTTTTTATGTTTATAACCTTAGAGGGGCCTGCCTCGAAAGAGGGAACGACTCCAACTGGTTTTTCGTTCGAGCCGGTATACAAAAGGATAAGACTAAACTGTTAAGTCCTCATGGTATGTAGGCCCTAGCCATGCACTGCAATTCAAAAATGGGTATCTACCTTTTCTTTTAAAGGTATAAGAGCCCCTAGTAGAGTGGTTAAAGCCTTAAGTGGCTTGTTGTACGCTTCTGAGGTGCCATGTCCCCAAGTATTCACTAGAACCCTCTTGTGTTAGAAGCCAGAATCCCTTCTATTTTCTAGCACAACAACAGTCATTGTGAAGGCATCCACATTCTCGTAGTTCTTAGTAGAGGTGATCAACCCGCCATGGGAGATTTATGGGGGTTGAAAGCTTGGTTGACCTGAGAAGTGAGTGCACTATAAGGGGGAGCTTGTGTGGCCAAGCTTCTGGATTCATCCACTAAGAATAAGTGCGGTTGGGGAAACCCATGTGGAATCTAGCAAATATAGTCCTTGCCAACCTTAGGATTTGTGCTTGTATGGTTAAAACCAAACATTATATCTGCTTGTGTCTTGTGTGTGTGTTTAAAATAAATCTCAAACAAGCATCATCACCTATCACAACCTTTGTGTTCCATAACCTTCATCCATCATAATAATCATCCCTAAACCATCTATAACCTTCCCAAAATTTCACTAATCATCCTATAACACCTCAAAATATTCCCACAACCATCAACCAAACATGTCTAACTGCTATCCTCCATATTCATCCCCGACCTATGAACAAAACCAAAGGATTGAATATCTTTACCATCATTTGAAAGAGCTTGAAAAACAACTTGAATCCCAACATTTGAATAAAGTGATGCAATCATCTCATAAGCCTTTATCCTCACCCAAAACTACATCATCCAAGTTCAATGTCCATGACTTTCTATAGAGGCTAAATGAGAAACCTAAATTTATGGACTCAAACACAAATAATATTGATCAATCCTACCATGTCATGCACCTATCTTCATCGCCCATAAGTCAAAATAAACCTCACGAGTCTTTTACCCAAGTTAACGATTTCATCCAACCATCCTCTCTCATCATACCATCTACATCCAATGAGTCGTGTCAATCTATTAGTCCAAAGCATGGTAGCATAGACTCCCGTACACATCAAGATCAAAGTAATCTTTCCACTCCATCCAATGATACCAATAATCTCCAATGATCTCCAATCTTTGACCAAGATCCCATCTTTCAAGAACCTCATGATGATCCCCTTATCTCTTTTTGTTTCATCCAAGATGACCCCCTTCCACCTCAAGAGAAAAGTATCCTTCCAAATCCTCCTTCCACCTCATCTAATGAATCCATACCATCCCATGATTCTATCATATCCAATGATCAAGATATTTTTTCCACAAAATATTAGGATTCCCTTCCTCATCAAGATCAAGATATACCTCCATTCAAGGATACCTTTTCATCCCATGATGATTTCCATCCTTCTCATAATCAAAATATGCCTTTCATACCACTTCATGATGATTCCATACCTAATAAAGACCAAACTACTCCATCCCCTACACCTCATGATCATTTTCCAAGTCAAGATCAAAGTACCCCATCATCCCCATGTCAAGATCCTATCACACATCCTAATTCCCCTCTTGATCATGATCCTTCACAAGAGTCTATCACCCCTATTCAAGCTATCCATGAGCCCCTTACCTATCAAATGGGTTCTCTCACTTTTATCCAAGGTGGTTTACTCAAAGATCTTGTTATTCCTTCCATGTCACATCTACCTCACGATGGACTTGCATCTTGTTTCATAAATAATACATATCCCGTTGGCAAACAAATGTGTCAAAGTATGAACTACAAAGGCAAAGGATTAGGCATTCATGAACAAGGTATCCTAGAACCTCTTTATATCCAATAAAATCCATATTATCATGGCCTTGTCTGTACACCTCACGCTCAAGACATTGGTACCCATTGTAAGTCTAGATTCCATCAAAATAAATTCAAGTATCCTAGTCCATCAAACCTTCCATCTATCCTAGGTCCTTATCCTAGTCCACCAAACCTTCCATCTATCCTAGGTCCTTATCTTAGTCCATCAAACCTTCATTCTATCCTTGGTCCTTATCATCCAAACCCTAGTTCATCAACCCTTCCATCTAGAGTGGGGCCCTACATCCCTCCATCTCCTATTCACCAAGAACATCAAAGACACACATCCTTGATGTCCTCTCAAAATTCTACCTACATTAACCCATCCATGATACCTCCATATCATTCATCACCATCCACCCATCTCATTGCTCTTGGAAGAAATTTTGGTGCCAAACGTCAAAAGCTTCCATATAAAAATCCACATATATCAAAGTATCAACATGTCTCCTCAAAGACACATGCAAAAATAAAATAAAATCTGATCCAAAGTCAAAAGAAAAAAATTCAAAGGCCACAAAGGCCCATAACTCAAAAAGAAAAATTTCAAATGCCACAAAGGACCATAAAGCAAAAGTAAAAATCTCAAAGGCCACAAAGGCCCACAAAGCAAAAATCAAAGTCAAAAGCTATGTGGATTCCTAAAAGTCTCATAGAAGTGATAAAATCTAAATTGGCATCCAAATTTGCTAATCCAAAAGCTTCCTCCAATCTTCCATCTAAAAACCTGTCACCTTCAAACTCCATTTTTCCTCCATCACTCTGCCACCCTTCAAGGTGTGTGCCAATGTTGATCTTGCCATCTTTTCCATCTATCCATCAACAAGCCTTCCAACCTCCTATCCATTATCCAACATTCATCCCTAATTACCCTCCTTTAATCCAAGCCTTTGCATAAGTCCTTAACTTCTTCCATCATACCATTAATCTACCAACATTTATGAGTCTAATCCTCATTTCCATGGTTTATCAAAGCACATATTTGAGGGATATTAGTCATGGAACTTGATGCTTGAGTCCTCCCTCCATCTTCCTATCATGCATATACTACCTTCCATTTTCATGTATCCCTATCCATATCTTATCTTCCACATTTCTCTTGCACTCTACACTTGGGGGAAAGTTTCATCCATCTTGTCATTCATAGTCATTATACTCTTTACATTCATCCTTTACCTTTCCACCTTTGATTTTGACAAGGCTAAGAATCTTCTTGAACGTCATACATCTTATCCTATACACTTTATCCATATCTTCCATGCCATATCCTTCACTTTATCCATATTCCACCATTCTATCTAAATGCATTCTTTCTTCCCTTGGTCTTGATGAGGAATAGGGGCAAAATACTTAGGCATTGTGTCCATATCTTATTAATATTTATCATCCTATTCATTATCCTTATCCTTGCAGTCTTCCATTCCATATCTCCTAACGTATCCAAATCCATGTCCCATTTCCTTCCTTTGTTCTTGATGAGATTAGGGGCAAAAATTACAAATGCATGCTTTGGATTTCCTTTCATATCCTTATGCATTACCATTCCATTGTAACACTACCCCAGTGTGGGCCATCATGTCCCTTTGCAACCTTGAATCTTATCATGCAAATCATATTTGAGCCTAGCTATAAAACATTATCCAATCCTCATATCTTTTGTTAATCAGTCATTGAAAATCATCAATCTTATCGTACTTAGAGGAATCAGTGATCCTAAGTACTTATCATCATCATGCCTTATGGAATCAATCATTCTTGGCATTCAATCAACCAACCATTATCATCTTTTGACAAAAGATATGTTACTTGTGTGACATGTTTTGTAGTGAATCTTTCATTTTGATCTATCATTTTATCCATGGTTGCATTACCCCTACTGTGGAAGATCTTATTCCTTTAATCAGTCATCTATCATATTTCATCTTCCTCCATCTTTAAAAACTTTAAAAAATCCAAAAAAAATAATAAAATGTCCTAGAAAAATCCAAAAAAATAATAAAATGTCCTTAAAAAATCCAAAAAAAATAATAAATGTCTTGAAAAAATAAAAATAAAAATCAAATAAAATCAAAATTCCAAAAACTAGTGACACTTTCATATCATCATACCACTTTGCACTTCAACAAAATCAAACCATGCTAAGATTGACAATAAAGCAAAAATTATAACATACCTATCAAATCCAACCAAAATGCAAAAACTGTAACAAGAATCAGATTTATATCGAATCATGATGCCTGTTTGTTTGTTGATTTTTGATTGATTTATGCTTTTTATCTTTGATGGCATGTCTTTTAGCTTCTCCAGGATGTCTTGGACTAAAGAGGCAAGGATGAGACATGTTCACTTGTTTGTTTTATGTGGATTGTTTCTTATTCATAGGACGACTCATCTTAAGACATGGTTGTATAAAACCATCAAGGACCTATGAGTCTATTGTGGATGAGAGCATTCCTTGTCTAATAGTGTCTTCCATGCAATAAGTATTCAGGTCATCTAAGGTCCTTATACCTAGATGCTTATACTTTACTGCTAAATAAAAATGCAAACAATATTCAGGTTGTCTAGATGTTCATGTTATCTAAATGCTTATACTAATTCGCAACATAATAAGCTCAATGATGATAAAAGCACTTAAAAGGCACAAGAGGTTTCATCACCTTCATTTTCTTCCATCTTACGTTTCTTCCATCTACCATTTCTTGCATTTCATTTTCTTCATCTTTCTTGTTGCAGAGAAATCAATCAATTGCTTTATCCAACTGATATATGTCCCTTGAATCGAATCTCAAATCAATCACCTTGTTTCTCAAAATCTCATGTCCCATTCATCAATCAATCAACCATGGCATCAACTTGTCTTGTGTAAGCATCATTCTCAATCAACTTAATCAACTCATCAACTCGACTATACTAATCATTTCCATCAATTATTTAGTTACGCCTATCAACTGTGCATTTCCATCAAATGTACATCACCGCTTTATCACTTGCACAATATTAGGTATCTAATCATTTTCTAGACATCTATTGAAAGATTAATCTTCTTACAATCTATTCAATCAATCTCTTGAGGGGGCATATCATCCTTATCATCATCCTTTCTAGGATATCCCTAGGGCATGTATCAGTTAATCACTTTTTCTTGGAAACAACGCGATAGGCTGCATCTCAAAGAGGGGCAAAATGTAAACACTCAAAATTTGTCCTCATAATTATCCTATTTTTCGTCTATTAATTAAATAGGTATTGTTATCTGTTTAATTATTTCATTTAATATCTTTCTTCCATTCATTCATTAATTCATTTAAATCATAACCATATTATAAGCATTTAACCATTTGCATAATCAACCATTTATCCATAAATCATTTCATATTGTTCCATTTGCACAATCATTAAATTATCCATGCATTTAAATCATTAAATCATTCATCTAAATTCATAAATCATTAAATCATTTAATCTTTATCCAATTGCATATTTCATTAAACCATTTGCATACATAAACCCATTTAAATCATCATTAATTCACAAATACATCTTCATCCTAAGCTTTTAACCTACATTATATAATAAAATCCATCCATTATCTCTCTCTCATTTCAATTAATTTCAATTAATTGCAATATGCATTTTCCCACTTCAATCATTTATCCCACATTCTTCTTGAAATCCAAATCTTTCTCATGAGGACATCTATAAAGCCCTTATTCTCACCAAAAAGCATACACATTTAGACATTATCAATCTTCTTTTCCATTCATCACAGCTTCATGTTGCACTTGTGCTCATAAAAATCTGAGAGCATCAAATGCATAAATCAAGATCATGGTGAAATAGGAAAACAATGGAGTTGATTTTCTTTTGAAGGCATTTGCTTTAGTTTTTGCATAGTTTAGTTTTCATTTTGGAGGTGTTTTTATTTAAGAAAGGCTTCATTGATGATATGTTGAAATTTTGATTTGAATTTATGCTTCATTGATGATATGCTGAAATTTTGAGTTGAATTTATAGATTAAATCAATTTTTCAATTTTCAACATAAACAAAGACAACTAACTCTACTAATATTAAATGACCTAGGACTCACGAATTAAATGCCAAAAAGATAACATAAGATCTAAGTGAAACTAAGCCTTCTAGAAAGATTCCTAGGACCTAAGTAAACTTAATATATGAATAGGACCTACTAGTAGACAAGATAGGTAATATGTATTCACACCAACAACTCTAAATTCTCATTTAAGTAGTATGGACAATTTCTACAAAGTGAATCCAATATAACATGATATGTCATTTTCTTGGCGTTACTTGAAATATGCTAACTAATTTTTTTTGATAAATTAACACAACATAACTAGCACTTAGCCAACTTGATTAGCGTTAGCTCCAAATAGAAAATCAAACTTGGAAGAACTCACACCAAGAATGCACACTCAATCCCAATGAAGGATAGGTGTTGTCATATGGCGGAGGAGCTAAAGGAAAGTACTTGAAAGAAACTACTCAACGTCAAGAATGTGCACTCAAGATCCCACTGAGGGCAAGGTGCTAACATATGATAGAGTGTTTAATTGAAAGCTAGAAATTAATAGGCGGATAACTAGCCATGAAGTTATTACAAACTAATTCATCCGCTGCGGTGGGCATCCACAGAGTTGTGGGGATTCACCACTAAGAAAGTGGGTACAAGAGTGTTACAATCAAATTATCCACACTGGCGGTAAACCATCCAGGGGTACTTATGTGAGAAGAATAAGAATTAAATGCAGCAATTAAAATTGGAACAGTACTACTGTTTTACAGTCTTTACAAATAAGAAATAAGCTGCAAATTACATATGAATTACAATAGTCTTCAAACACATGAGTAATAGATGATCTCATACAATTATTTATCTCTCTAACTGCTGATAATGAATAAAAAATCAGAACTACTATAGTCTGATACAAAAAACAGTAAACTGGAAATGTCAATCAGCAACTGTGAAAACCAATGAAATATTCATAACTCACTCATTTCACCTCCAAATTGAATGAGATCAAGTGCAATGGATTGCTAGAAGGTAGGCGACCATGCTGAGATGAAGAAACAACTTCAAAGAACTCCTATGAATTTTGCACGAATCCCAAAGCACTTCCAGAAAAGTATGACCCTCCTTAAAGGGGTGATTTCTCTTTAAAAATCGAGTTCTCAATCATAAAATCCAAAAATTGGCATGAAGGAGCGCCCTTGAACAACAATTAGAATGATGAAATGCCCAAAACCAATTTCAAACTGGAAATAAAGTTATAACTTGAAATCACCTTCAGCTATAGATGAAACAGCAAAACCAAAATTGATTTTTTCTTCAAAATTTCTTCACAATTGCGCTCAATCTGCTAGTTTGGATGAGAAGCGGCGAATTCCAACTAGATGTTGTATTTCAAACATGAAATTGGATAATTGGCTAGGAGGTAGCATCCTCGAAGCAAGATTTCATTTGTCATTCCGACAGCATAACAGTATGATAACATGAATGGATGCTAATGCTGGAACAAAGCCTTCATTTTATAGAAGAGTAGAAGACTCTTCAATCCCTCAAGAAAAGACGCCAACAGTCACAGAGACTCTTCAAATTTCCATAAACCTTTCAGCTTCACAAAAAGGCGTCCACTTTACAAGGCAACATAAATCTTTATTTTAAAATAATAACTTCTTCAAAAAGGCATCCACTTTATTTCACAAGGCATTTAACTTTATTAATAATTAAATCACCTTTATGACAGCATACCCCTTCCAAGTCCCCCTTTTTAAACACAACTTAAGTTGTCTTACTAGGCCAAGGGGGTCAACTGCAAATAATAACCTCAATGCTTTTATTCAACATAAAAATGCCTTAAGAAGACAAACATGAATTGCAAACGATTGCTCCAACTGGAAATGAAGTACTGAAAGCTGACAAACTCCATACTGCTTAAAATAGAATTTACTATAAATAGTAAACTCTCAGAAATGCCAAAGAACCTCAGAACTGGAAACCCTAATTTTACCTCGCACACGCCTACAGGCTTCCGGAATAGGCCGATGAGTGTCAGAACATATTACTGATGAGAAGGGGACATTACATTACTCCCATTATTTTATCTTGTAGTTGTGAGATGAGGCTCTCACTGAAATACTCGACTTGAACTAAAGGCATTTAGGCCCTTCATAAAGGGTATTGAAAAGACTCTCAGGTGAAGGTAATTTTTTTGGGTTGTTACGAATTCAAAAAACTAATTTGATATACTAACTTTCTTATGAGATTTTGTTCATTCAATTTTATACTATAACTTTTCACCTTCAACTATTGTCAATTTGTAATCACACTTAAGAAGAAAAGAAGTGATTGAAACACTATCTCAATATAAAACTATACACACTAAAATAACTCTAATTACTTGAGAAAATATATTTCAAATGAAAATTATGAACTCTTGTAAATCGAAACCCTCCTTCATGAAGCAAATATATAAAGTAGTCTAAAATGAAGTAGTATGATACAATGATAATCCAAGCTCAATCCTCCTATATACTTTTAAAATTTAAATATCCATGAATGAAATATATATATGTATATATCACATGTCCCATAACTTTCAAATAATCTCTCCTCCAAGATTTTAAGAGTAGTAAAAGTACTCACAAAAGAGCACTCCTCAATATTTTGAGGGACCCACTAAAGAGGTTTATGTTGCAGGCAATCCCAAGCAAACGAACTAGGTAGTAGCCAAACAGGCCCCAATTTCTCGGAAACACTTCTGAACGTATGAGACAACGCTACGCGTAATTTGGAATAAATCCCTCGAATTGAATTGCAACCAAAACAAAACATTGTTGAGGAATTGGAAGCAGCATCGGCGAATCAAAGGGAAGCGAGGATGGCTGCGTTGAAATTGATCGATTGTTTTCAATTATTATTCACATTGCTACTACTCGTGTCTCTCCATTGCCTTGCGAATGCTTCGTCTTCGAAACCCAACAAAACTACGCAGGCAAGCTTTCTGTAAAATACCCATCATCTGGATATGACTTTTATCCAAATACCGAAATGCCAATGTTGTTTTTATTGATTGCATTCAACACTTCCCGAATACCTAAATGCGAATGTTGTTTTAATTGATTTGTTCTTACAGCCAAGTTGTAGCAGGGAGTGTATTGTAGAGGACTGCAACTGTAAGCCTCTTTACTTCTATTATTGTTGTTTTATACCCATATATGTAGGCGTAGACCTAATCTTGGAATCTTTATACCAGGAGCTAAATAATTGCAAATTGTTTTTGTTTTTATTGTTTACAATTGAGATATTCAGCTCTGGGAATTAGATACGGGAAATACTGCGGAGTAGGATGGAGTGGTTGCCCTGGAGAAAAGCCCTGTGACGATCTTGACGAGTGCTGTAAACTGCACGATGAATGCGTTGAGAAGAAAGGTCAGCTGTTTTCTTGAATTTCAATTTTTATATATGGGGAATTATTTAATTAAAAGCTGAATGTTCAATCATTAGATTTGTTTAGGAATTGCAAAAACTCATTAAAGGCTGAATGTCCAGCTGTAATAACTGTCCGCTGTGGACCAGCCTGTTGGTAATGCTGCTTCCCCTCTGTAGCTTGTTCATCCCCTGTGGTCAAATCAGCTCGCCAGTTTAAGTCTTATCAATTCATTTGGTTGAGAAGCTAACCTACTTATTGAAAATAGGTTAATCGGCCTTAGCACATAACCTATTGATTGAGAGAAGAGGTACACTAATTGAACACATAAATGACCGTTCACTTGTTTGATCGATTATTTAGAGGTTCAACGCTTGAATGTTCCGTGCGTTATCGTTCATAGCTGGGGGCATGAAGTTTCTCTACCTTTGATCGGCATTGTTTTCGTTCTTTGTGCTTTGTTTTTGGAACATTCTTCTCAAAATTGGAAACTATAAAATATAATCACACATCTAGGGTTAGTAGCAAAATTATGGAACATATTGTCTGCTATTTCTTCTGCAGTATAAAAGCCAACGCTAACCTGATCAAATAGAGTATCATGGAAGAGACAGCTTGTCAACTTCTATCTACAAGCGAGATTTTTAACTTCTATTTTATCTTGAATCCTTAGAGTCACTCCTGCAGTATCTGCTTGTTTGATTCAGTGTGGAGGAGTCAAAAGCTCATTTTGCTATTGTTACCCCTGTAAATTTGCTGTGCAAGAAATTTAGAGAAATACCGTACCAAAGAAAAATTGGTCTTATTGCTGGCCAGACTTCTTAAAAGTCCTTGATATCAAAATAGACGCCGCCTATAAGGATATGGTCAAATTTATGCGGAATGTCGAGGAAAACTAATCGACTATTATTCTCGAGTAAGTGAGTTGCATTGCCTGTAAGAGGTGCAGCAGCTGAAAGAGAAAACTTCTGCCTCGTCTGTTGCAATTTGGTGGCTACCTTTTTTTATGGCTCAGGATTTCATTCTTATATAAGACAGGAATTATTTTTGACAAAATTTAGTTGATGGTTATAAGAAAACGAGTCCATAACCTGCTACAGGGAAGTCCATAGATTATCTCCATCAGAAGTGGATGTTTGTGCCCCTTTGCATTAACATTCTGCTTTTGGTGATGATTTCCAATGGGCATTTGCCTTGTTTTTTTTTTCCTGGTTTTCTAATTTTATAGACAATTAAGCAGCAGATGGGAATTCTGCATTTGAGACTGCAATTGTAAGACAGGTTAGTAATCCATCCCTGATTATACTTTATAACACTTCATACATCCGTAATCCAGATAATCTCACCCAAATGGAAACAACTTAGTTGAGAGGAAGTATAATAATATCAATCACCATCAAGGATAGGAAAGAATTAAGAATATCTTCACCCATATGTTTTCAACCACCTTACATATTCCTTGTCACTTGGCCAGTCAGCATCTTGGATTGCCTTGAGCTTATTTGTGTTAGAAACATATCTGGCATGCAATGCTATTCTAGCTTCTGCAACAAAATTATCCATACCTGCTTCCAACTTAAGTATTTTGCCTAGTTTTAGGCTGCATAGGGCAGGATAACCTTTTACTCATTTAGTAAAGGTATAACAAATTGCGTCACAATTTGACTGAATTCACCCTTCCATTCCTCCAAAATCTCTATTTGGCTGCCTGCATGTTTCAGAGTTGGTAATCCTTGGCCCACTAGAGCATCAAAGCCGTCTTCCTTCTCTTTGAGGACTCCCAAAATATGACTTATAAATGCCGAAACATCACTCAATCTATTTGCAGCCTCAGAAATGGATGGGACTTTGGTAGGACAGGCTGGATCATACTTGGCTTTCTTGTAAATTTTTTTAATAATTGAAACCCTACGAAGCCATTTGTTACATACCTCCATCCAAGAATGCACCTTGTCCAGCACAAGTGTGATAACTTTTTGAATATTATTGTTGTATTCCCAAGCTGTACCATCCAACCTTGTTAAGTTCTGCACCCTTTCCTCGAAAATACCATTTATTAATTTTTCAATATCCACCTTTGTATTTCTCCTAAGGGTGAGTTCCGATTCCCTGGATGCTTGCAATTTCTCTTTCATTTCACAAATTTCTTCGAGCAATGCATGATTATTGATTGGCTAACCAGAAACATTCTCGAAGGGTTCTGAATGCTGCTCTTCAATTTGAAGCATCAACTTTTCAATAGGAGCCCTTTCCTTATTAAATTCACTTAACAAGTTGGCATGTTCTTCTTGTTACTTATTAAAATCATTCTGCAATTTCCTTGTGGTGGCTTCACTAAACATTACTGTATTTACTGCAAAAGTTGCAGCCTCTGGGGTGGATATATCCCCTACTCTCCTTACTATCCAATGCCCTCCCATTTCCTGAGGGTTTTGGTAAAAATGTGGTTGTTGTATTCAGGAGCAATGGCCCAAACTGCCAAAGTTTCAAACTTTGGGTGAAATTCTGAACCAAAATCTAACTTTTGCACTTGATTAATATCTTGAAAAATATCCTCTACCCCTGTATCTCTCCTAATGGTGTCTAGGGCAATTGTAGAGGCCATATCCCATCCAAGCAACAAAAGACAACCACTATCTGCCTTTCTTGCTTAGGAGTAATTTTATCAACTTCCATATATAGTTTCTTTATTAAGCTTTGAGCATCCAATTGCTCATCAGGGGTAGGAAAAGATTTATCTCCAAGTTACTAATTTGCCATCCTAGATTTGATCTTCATTCTTAATACAAGCAACTTAAACTACTCAATTCTCACAAAACCTTCATCAAACATGAATTCTTCACACGTTCTTTTTCTCATATCCTGCATTGCAGGATCCTTTTCAAGAGCAACCATCAATTGGCGAGCTTGTGCTTCTTGATTATCAAAATCCTCGTGTCTTTGAGGGTATGCAAGATTAAGTACTTCTTCAAGGATATGCTAACCCACTTCTTTAGTCTTAAAGCATTCAACTAATGCTTGGATAGGGACCTTTCCTTTATCTGTTGCAGTCTTAAAGCATTTAACTAATGTTTGGATAGGGACCTTTCCTTTATCTGTTGCATTGGGATGTCTTTGTGGTGATGCACCATCAGGGGCATCCCTTACCATAGTTATCTCTTCCTCCTCATAACCTTGTTGATCATCTCCAATAGGTGCAGCAATTTAATGTTTTAATGGTGTTGACCTTGGAGGTACAACTCTTAGTGTGTCTACATTTTGCGGCAGGATTTGAAGTATGTGTACTGGATTCTTTATTTCTCAAAAAGGCGCATGGTTCCTCCTCTACTTCTGCCAGTACAATTCTTCCCATGTTTTCTCTTTTCAAATCCCTCTCCTTCTTGGTGAGGTGATTTCTTATTAACTCCTGTAATATCCCCACTAATAATTTGGCTGATAATTTTCAGATTTAAGTATTTTTAACCAGATCTTGCAAACCTAGAATTTTCTTCACATTTGAACATAACGTTGACAACCCAGATTTAACAAATGGAGCCAACATAGAAAGATAAATTCGATAACTTTTCTTATTCTTCAATGAAGTCAGAAATACATCAATAGTTTCAATAACAGCTACAATAGCAACAATAGCTCAGAAACTACACCACTTGAATACACAATAATTTGCAAATTATACAAACTTAAGGAAGCTGAAACTGCAATTTAGAAGCTCATTCACAACCTTTGAGTGAGATTGTCCTATAGGGCCAAAGGGGTCTCATCCTCTAACTCTTGAAAACAAAGGGTGT
>VDFB02086081.1:61910690-61967777 GCA_007258455.2 Sequoia sempervirens | reverse complement strand
AGAGTTACAATTTTATAAGTTCAACACTTATAATCCAAGGTCCGATTATGATCCATACCTGAGAGTTCACGGGAAGAAATCCCTTCATGTTATGCAGATTGAAGACTATTGGTCTAACTTGGTGGACGAATATGGAGTCAGGAAGAAGATGTGGTCTAGAATTCCAATAGACCTTGTGAAAAAGTGTGACTTATTCCCCGTTCCTGACCAGGTAAAAGACAATGGAGAATATGTGCATCCTCAATTTGAACAGGAAAAGAACAAGCCTATCTTGTTGCCCAACTGGACACAACCTGAGTTGACTGATTTGAATGTATTGATGAAGGACATTGTAGCTTATTCTAGGGAATGGGTGGATAATCAAATCAGCAGATTAAGAAAAGAAGGAATCCCCCTTACCTATGCCACATTGAGCAATGAAGAAAGTCAGGGAGAAGTAGTTGGAGGAGGTCCTGATGAACTTCCATGTCCAAGCAAGAGGAAGGCAATGATTGAAGATCTTCAAACAAAGGAAAAGGAAGCAGCTAGTAAAGAGTTGGAAAGTAAGAAGCAAAAGGTGAATGAAATCCCATCATCTTCAAGTACGTTATCAATCAGAATAGTAGAAGAGGTGTGCATTGCTGAGATTGAACCAAACCATGAACAAGAGGTTGAATTTCAAGAATTAGAACAGCTGGATTTTCTTCAAGACCAAACCTTCACTGAGTGTTTGGAAGGAGATGATACGTTGATGATTGAAGGCATGGGAGATACTGAGATCCTTGAAAACAATGAGGAGCTGGGAGATGAAATAATTTCTGCCTTGAAAGGGATTGATGATGATATTCAATTGGAAGATGGGATGGAATTATCCACTATCCCAGATTGGTTGACTGAAAGTTTGATGAAGAAATATAAACCACTAGATGAAGTTCAACCAATTGAAAGCATGGAGGACTTCTTAGAGAGGATTGGCAAAGCTAAAACACCAAAGAAGCCTAAAAAGTACTCTCAGATTATCAGAAATGATGCAGGATCCAGGGTTTTACAAGTTGCAGTCCCAAAGGTTGACAAGCCTAGAGATCAGATTACTCCTATTGACTATGATGTTACAACGTTGGACATTGGGCTAACCACGATAGAACAAGATTTTCATGAGCTAGCAGACACTTCCAAGGCCATTAAGGAAAAGTTTGACAAAACAGAGGAGAAGAAGGAAAGACTAGAAGTGGAAAATTTGAGATTGATAGAGTTCATTCAGCAAATAACAGCCCCCTTGCGCCAAGAAGGTGAAGCTTTTATCCCGCCATCATCCCTTCCTCTGGAATCCATTGACAATCTTGAGGCTACGAGGATCACAAGCCAAGCAACTAGGAGTTGGATCAACAATATCTCAAAACAGATGGAGCAATTCTTGGAGAAATGTGCTCAGACCTATGACAGATCAGCCGTGCTTATGACTGAAATTTGCCAGATTGAAGATGATTGGGAAGACTTCCAATATATAAAAGACAAGGTAATACCTCGTTTGAAGGTTTTAAAGGAAGTATCCCTGAAAATATTGATCCAGGAAGGTGTTGTTGACAGTGGAGCTTCATATGATTTCAGCAGATGGTATCATTCCTTGTTAGCAAAGAAGAAGATATACAATGGAATGAAAGATGAGTGTGTTGTTATACAGAATTCTCTTGGGAAAATACAGCTTAGAATCCTCACCTCTCTTGAAGGATTAACAGGGCAGGAGCATCATGATACAAATGGCTTGCATTTGGAAGGATTGAAGAGGAGTGTGATGAATATTTACTTCAAGGAAATGCAGATTATCACAGAAAACCAGCTTGATGACATGTCTTCTCTTTTGACCTTTATGGATAGCTTTCGGAAACAAGAAGGTAGATGGGAAAATACTTTCACTCAATGCCTTGAAACCTTGGACATAATGGGAGTGCAGCTGGATTCTATGCCAAACATATCAATGGAGGAGCTCGATTTGGTGTTAACAAAGTTTCTTGCATTTGCAGCCAGGGAGCAAGCCAAGGGGAATTGCATTTTGGATTCCCACTTGCTCGATTAATTTGTAAGGTGTCATTATTTTCCACACTCCAAATGGCTCGTCCTACTTGTGCCATGTGTCCATGAGTTAGTTATGTTTTTTAGGGTTAGGGTTTCTTGGAATAATCTTGGCCATTTATCTCAAATCAATCTGGGCCGTTGCTTTGTAATTGGGGTGCCTATATAAACCCCACTCATTTCATTTATTCAGGGAGACTTGTGTGAAATTGTTGCTACTAGTGCTATTCAAATAATGATTTGACTCATAGTTGAGCATTTATTACTTTGAGAGCTTGCATGGTTTCATATTTCTTCAATAAAGTAAATTAGCTTCAACATTTCTTAGATGAATGAAAGATTGATAGTGTTGAAAATAGTGAAATTAGTTCATACCTTTTTCAATTGAATGATTTTCAATTTGATGTGCAAGGTTAGTCTGAACTTTGAAACTGTTTAACTTGAATTCTATTACCTATATGCATTGTTCGAATTGATGGTGGTATTGTGTAATAGGACATCATTCGTAAATCCCATTGAAGATTGCACCATCTTTGTCTAGTTGTAGTCATCGTACTTGGCTAATCAAAGATTGGTTTGAATTTCACTATCCAACATTTGTCTCTTAAGTTCATAGGAGTAGTCTAGCATATGTCTAGTTTCTAAACCCTTATCCCTTTTCTTTTCTTTTCCAAACCGAAAATTCCAAGAATACAATTATGTATTGGAAGTCCTCCCAATTATCTTCAATCTGGCAAATTTCAGTAATAAGCAAGTCTGATCTGTCATAGGTCTGAGCACATTTCTCCAAGAATTGCTCCATCTGTTTTGAGACATTGTTGATCCAACTCCTAGTTGCTTGGCTTGTGATCCTCATAGCCTCAAAATTGTCAACGGATTCCAGAGGAAGAGATGATGGTGGGATAAAAGCTTCACCTTCTTGGCGCAAGGGGGCTGTTATTTGTTGAATGAACTCTATTAGTCTCAAATTTTCCAACTCTAGTCTTTCCTTCTCCTCTGTTTTGTCAAACTTCTCCTTGATGGCCTTGGATGTGTCCGCTAGCTCATAAAAATCTTGTTCTATCGTGGTTGGCCCAATGTCCAACGTTGTAACATCATAGTCCATTGGAGTAATCTGATATCTAGGCTCATCCACCTTTGGGACTGCAACTTGTAAAACCTTGGATCCTGCATCATTTCTAATAATTTGAGAGTACCTTTTAGGCTTCTTTGGTGTTTTAGCTTTGCCAAACCTCTCTAAGAAGTCCTGCATGCTTTCAATCGGTTGAACTTCATCTAGTGGTTTAGATTTCTTCATCAAACTTTCAGTCAACCAATCTAGGACAGTGGATAATTCCATCCCATCTTCCAATTGAATATCATCATCAATCCCTTTCAAGGCAGAAATTATTTCATCTCCCAGCTCCTCATTGTTTTCAAGGATCTCAGTATCTCCCATGCCTTCAATCATCAGCGTATCACCTCCTTCCAAACACTCAGTGAAGGTTTGCTCTTGAAGAAAATCCAGCTGTTCTAATTCTTGAAATTCAACCTCTTGTTCATGGTTTGGTTCAATCTCAGCAATGGACACCTCTTCTACTATTCTGATAGATAACGTACTTGAAGATGATGGAATTTCACTCACCTTTTGCTTCTTACTTTCCAACTCTTTACTAGCTGCTTCCTTTTCCTTTGTTTGAAGATCTTCAATCATTGCCTTCCTCTTGCTTGGACATGGAAGTTCATCAGGACCTTCTCCAACTACTTCTTCCTGATTTTCTTCATTGCTCAACATGGCATAGGTAAGGGAGATTCCTTCTTTTCTTAATCTGCTGATCTGATTATCCACCCATTCCCTAGAATAAGCTACAATGTCCTTCATCAATACATTCAAATCAGTTAACTCAGGTTGTGTCCAGTTGGGCAACAAGATAGGCTTGTTCTTTTCCTGTTCAAATTGAGGATGCACGTATTCCCCATTGTCTCTTACCTGGTCAGGAACAAGGAATAAATCACACTTTTTCACAAGGTCTACTGGAATTCTAGACCACATCTTCTCCCTGACTCCATATTCGTCCACCAAGTTAGACCAATAGTCTTCAATCTGCATAACATGAAGGGACTTCTTCCCGTGAATTCTCAAATATGGATCATAATCAGACCTCGGTTTATAAGTGCCAAACTTATAAAATTGTAATTCTAATTTTGCTGTCTTGGTTGATTGCAATGAGGGGTAGACTTCTAGCATTTTCCCAATTACAACAAGAAAATCCACTCCTTGTTTGTTCTTTTTCCCTTGAATGGAATCCACATGTGCCAACTACCTTGCAACTTCAAGCATAATAATCTTGTCCGTTGGATACCGAGGGAGTTTATACGGAGCATCTACGAATCTATGAACTCTTATGTATGTAAGTCAGAAATTGGATGAACCAAGATCCAAATTTATCAAGCAACACCATAGCCTCTTTAGATAACCTCTTTTGGATTCCTCCTTGAAGCAATTGAGTGATATACATGAGGAAGGCGTCATTGGTTATCTTATAATTGTCCTTATAATGCAACTGTAGTTGTGGGTAATAATCATGTGCTTTGAACTGGTTATTTCGGAGTCCAACTTCCCCTTTGCAAATCAATCTTTTATACTTGGTAAACCGGGCCAAGATGTAGACTATGTAGGAACTCATATAGAAAGTCTTGGTCTTCTCCAAGTTTCTTAACTGGAAATCAATGTTGTCACTTATTAATTTGGCCCAATTTATTGTTTCCATTCCTAATATGACCTCCTCTACGTCTGAAAACATCCATACTTCGAAGAAGGCTCCCTAAGAAGTACCCATAATCCTGTTCAACATGTGGATCATGTCACTGTATTCTTCCTTAAAATCTGTGCAAATCAATCTCTTAGGTAGCTTAGAACGATGCCTCTTCGGTTCCTTAACCCAGTTGGAATTAATTATATCCATACAAGATTCTTTGGCCTGATCAAACATGGTTTGTGATTCCTCTTGGGTCCTGTTCAACATTTTGTGGCGACGAGGAATACCAAACACCTCTCTGACTGAATCTTTTGTGAAGTATGCCAAAGTGATCCCGTTAGATGCTTTAATGGATCTTGTATGTGGATTGTATCTTCTAGCGCACTCAACTACTCACTGCACTGAACTGCAGGTGGGAATCCTGTTGCTTGGTGAAGTCCGCATTTAACCATGTTGGTTGCAATAGGCGTGGGCATTTCATGTTGAGTGCCAAACATCCTTTTCTTGTGCTGAATTGCTCGAAGTTAGTATCTGCTACTTTCTCCCATTTCGATGACAGTTGAGATTCTAGATGGAATTCCCTAATAACTTCTTTCACTTGGATCTTTCTAACTCCGCCTCCTATGTTCTTTGGAGTAGACATTGCACCTGTACGAAGCTTGAAGTTCGAAAATTTTCACAAATTGCAAAGAAGGCGATTTTATGGCTAGAGAATATTTAAATAAATTAATTAAAAAATTCTAGAACTCGACTACTTAGGTTGGTTGGAGAATAAATTTTAATAAAATGAAATTTTACCAGCCTTCATCTTTTTTTTAAGAACATTCAGAGAATTTTTTAAACAATTTACTGGACTTTTAGAGCTAAAAACTGAAGTTTTTGTAAATCCAAGATAAAAATTCCTTTTTCCTTCTTCAAATTCGCCAGCTATGATTCTGCAACTGCATGAGAAATCTGAAAATAGAAGAAAAATATCCAACCTTGTGCTCTGGAATCAATGTAACTTGCAACTCAAGAAGAAAAGAAGAAGAAGGACGCCTTTGGCTGAGAGAAGTTTGCCTGTGAGAAAATTTGACCTGTGAATAATGAAAAATAAACTCTCAAGCACTTCTTTTATAATAAAAAGTTTCCTTATTGGCTAGGGTCAACCTCTTCTCTGATTGGGTGCTTTGTTTTAAAACGGAAAAAACAATCTTATCTTCCTTTTGATTTTTCAAGGGCGCCCCTTCTTGCTTGGTTGTTAAGTTTTTAATAAAAACTTAAGTTATTTTATTTCTCTTTTCCTTTAGAAAATTCGACCTTTAAGTGGACTTATCCACTTTGCAACTGGATTTTCTCCTTTTACCAAGGTAACTCTTTGCCTTAGCTAATATTTTCGATTTTCTCCTTGGAAATTCGACTTTCAACTGGAATTTTTATCCTTTCAAGTGGATTTTGACTTCATGATGGAATTCTTGAAGTCCCAATTCAAATTTTTCATTTGCCTTAGCCAATTTTCAGCTTTAGATACATTCGCCAACTGGAATTTTGAATCATTCAACTAGATTTACTTTTGAACTTGGGCGAATTTTAACAAGACTTTTCAAATGGACGAATTTTAACTGGATTTCATTTTGACAAATGTGGGAATTAAGGAGCCAAACAAATTTACAGGTGACTGAGGAATCTGGACAAATGTGGGAATTAAGGAGCCAAACAAATTTACAGGTGACTGAGGAATCTGGACAAATGTGGGAATTAAGGAGCTCACTACTTTGTCACCATGAACATTTGTTGAAAGAAGAGTTTTTTAATGACAATAGATTGATGATGATGACGTGGTTATAATAACATGTGATGTTTAAATTTTTAAAATACTATATAATTATTCTTCATAAATCATATATTCGTTCATTTATATCAAATAAGAAATGTTTGAATATACATACTTTTGTGATTCAATCATGGGCAGTCGTGCCACAGTTAGCTCACAAAAAATTTCAATAAACTCATATGCTCCAACAGTATTCTGCTCCCTTATTAAATGCTCAACCTGCAAGCAATCAACAGATAAAGAGATCAAAATAAAAATAATAAAGGCCCTGCAAGGAAACTTTTTACCACAAGTAAAACATGAAGTACACTCATTCATAACTGTTTAGTCATAGCTAGAATAACTGTTATTTCAGGATCAGGCTTTTCCAAATATTATGTCATATGAGATTCGAGGACAAAAATAGATGTCCTATGGATTCTACTTGGTAATTGGAGCACAAAGCAGGAAAATTGGACACCACTAAGAACATTCTTTCTGCACTAACAAAAGAATTTTTTATTAAATCTTTCTTAAGAATGAGAAGGTGATAGTTAGTCACAGGGAACATCAAATCGCCTAGTCACTTTAAAACTACATACTGGAATGCTCCAGAAATAGTAGGAACAAGCCTAACATAAAATAATTAAATAGTCAAAATAATTTCTTAAAGCTAAAACCAGAAATATTATAAATTAAATATAAAATCCCGATTCTGTTCATTATATTTTATCTGGTCATGTCTGTAGAATACAGATGGTGAGTTACTAATGGTTTTCTTTTAAGCCACCCCTTCAAGGCCTAGCTAAAGAGGAGAAATAACATGAACATAGTTAAAGGAAAAAATTTGGAATGCCATTATGTCATGGGGAAGAAATAAAGATCGTATAGGCGAAAAAATAGCGCTATGAAGAATGACATGGGATTATGCTTAATCTCACATTCCTTATACAGAGAAACTCGATTCCCAAGTAGAGCACAGTTATAAATTGGAGGAATATATATGCTTGTTAGCCATATATGTTATACCCTTAACCCATTGGTGGTATTGGGATATGTGATGGCCGACCAGGCCATACATAATCCTTGACTAAATCATTTGTTAGTTCCTAGATTCAATATTTGTAGTGCTAGATAGCTTCATAGGGATTAGGTGATCACTATAGCCCAATGATACTGTTTATAGGAGGTAGTTGTTAATCATCATATTGAGAATTCTATTCTTGCTGTGAAACTTTTGGAGGTCACCCCCTCAAAGTGGCTCAGTCTAGTGTTCAGCAATCACTTTGCTCATTTTGTGTAGATCTAATCCTGTTTGCACATTCATTCTGCTATTTTTGTTCATGATAAAGTAATTTCATTGCAAGTGGTAGCACAGCATCAATATGAGCAAAGTATAGAAACTAAGTTTCCTGATTTTCTTCCCAGTAAACAGCCTATCTTGCAGAAGGCCATCCTCCTCACATAGGTTTCTTATTGGAGCTATCTTCAAGTCATTGGAAAAAAGATTTCAAGAGCTTTCCAATGAATGGTCATCATAAGGATTTGGACCAGTATCAATATGGCTATGAAAATATGAGCCTGGGAATCTGATTTCAGATGAATTTTTCAGATCAGAGCTGGGCCAAAAAAAAATTAGTCACTTTCATAAGCTTCATTCTCATCACAAAATACTTCGATTGACACAATTTTTGTGTTGTTGCAAAGATATTTTCTAGATATCTCCAAAAATTGATCATAATAAGGATTCTGAGGAGTATGAAGAGAGTGATGACTCTCCAAAGTGGACTTTCAGAATCCAAATCTAACAGTTTTCAAGGCACATCTCTAGCATATTTTTTGTTCCTTGCAATCCAATCATAGGAATCATCTCAACGAGGAAGTCACAAGCAAGATATAGCAAAATCCATGAAGAATTTGAACAAAGATAGATGAGCTTTAGACAAAGGACAATCACTCAAGGAACACAAGGAATTCAGATGAAAGGAACCTAGATTTTTAACTAGAACAATTATCACATCACGAACACTGCTTCAATGAAATTCCTTCAAGTAAGTGAAACATCACTCCCAAAATTGATATGAGCAAGTCTGATGGTTTGGACCCTCTCACATCTCACATTGGTATCTCAAAATGAAGCAATTCTCTGACGTAAATGAGATATCTCACTCTCAATGGGTACATATGACATCCCTCTAGCTGGAATATCAGCAATATATGTAATTTGAATGGCTTGAAGAAGGATGTCATATCCCCTTTCTAATAAAGCTAAGGAAATAATTAAAATAATATTTTAAGTTGTCCAAATAACTTTATTTTATAATATTGTTTAAGAAGGACAACTTACTATTATTATTTTAAAAAGATTGACTCAAACTGAACAACCAGCAAAGCCAATCTGAAAAAATGCTTCACAAACACAAAATCCACTAAGAATATTAGCAAATAATTACCCCAAAATCTGCACCTCAAAATATTTTGAAAACCTTCATTCTTTTTGAAACCCGAAATCCAAAGTTCTATGAATACCAATGTGATTCCTACGTGAAATCACTCTACCAGCTAGGGAGGATCTTTCACCACCGAAACTAGTGATTTGATGAGGGTTTTTGTCCTCAATCAACCTTGGAAGAACTTCTTTGTTCGCTTCAGCAACATCTTGCTATGTGTGCAAACTTGAATAATCCAAATGAGAGCCCCACACCTCCTTTTATAGCTTTTTCACTTTTTTTCAAAAAAGCACTTTTTTTGCTTTTTCATTGCTTTTTTGAAAAAGCATTTTTTGCTTTTTCATTGCTTTTTGAAAAAATAATTTTTTAAAAACCTTTGTTTTAAATAACTAAGTTTCCCCTAGGCATCCAATGTGGGGAAATAACCTTTTCACTTTATAATATTTAACACTAGAGTAATAAGAGTTTGTTGCTTCTGGATTAAACTTATGTGTTATTTCTTGAATCAACGTTTCGGATCACACTTCGTGATCCATCATCAGGGTGCGAAAAGAGTTGTAGAAGTGAAAATATTAAAACATTACTTTATAACTTTAGTGTAAATATTAAAATAATTCCAACCACCTTACAAAAAGCACCGGTGAGGCATCTGAAACAGAAACTGATTGCACCAAGAAGCTACTAGTGACAAGGGAGATGCCAAGTGCCAAAACGGGCACTTACTAAAAATAGTTGTGTTCTCCCAGAAATGTGGAGAACAACCCAGATGGCCAAAAAAGCAATAGAGAACACCACCACCATCCTAAGGGCCAATAGAACACCAACACACCACTGGACACTGAGGAAAACCACCATTGAGCTATCCAAGAACCTTGGAGCCCAAACTGGAAGCCAAAAATAACATCTGAAAGCGTCACATGACTCCTCTAAACCTCTTGAGCTCACTAGTAAAATCAATTTACCCCTCTGAACATGCTGACACAAACCCAGAAAGTCAGTGCCAACTGCAAAGCAAGAGAACCCGAAAAAGGGGACATTACACTATTGCACTTGAGGAAGAAATCACAAAAAATGGTGTTGCTTCAGCAATAGATGTGGGGGATGATTAGTACCATGAACCTAACGGTGTCACAGCCAATTGCCAAGAAGAAGAAATTGAAACAGAAAGACAACCTAAAGAATCTAGTTCTTCATCAAAAGTGTCTCACATACCCAAAGTTTGTGCTGATGAAATGTGTATCAGAACTAATTATGAGGTATGTCGGTTTTTCGCTGTCCCTGAATGTGACAAAACTGAATATGAGGTCCTCATTCAAGATGAAGATGTGACCTTCTGCATTGGAGATATTGTACCTAACCTCAAATGTTTCACTTGGGACCAACATACCAAAGGATGTTGTTGAGCAGCAACACGTGTCAAGAAAGTAATTCTCTTGTTGCTCAAATTGACAATATGCCAGAGTTTCAAAGTTTTTCGTTTCGTGTGCATGAGGAAGAGCTTCCTTGTGCAAATCAATAGGCAGATATGGCATACTTTTCATCACCATGTGAGCTAGAGACATTCTCATTTGCCTTTAGCTCATGTCATAAAGAGATCAACTGTTACAGAAGCAATGTGCCTATGGGTGGGAAAGGTGTCTTTTCCGTTGCAAGTGGTGTTTGTTTTGTTGCTGACCTACTTCCCAAAAAAATTATCCCTATTGTTGTAACTTGTATGTATGCTTAATGCATCATTGGATGAGTCAAGCACTTATGTTTTGTGGCTGCCCTACAATGGCAAAGTTTGTGGTGAGTTGAATCTTCACTACACGGGCACTAAGTATGGCTTGATGCATGCAAACAATAAACTTCAATGGTTGCATTTGGCTAATAAGTGCAGCTATGGTCTGAAGGAGATCAACTCCTTCAAAATGTTTGTCTTTGACAGAGGCAAGATATGGCAGCTGACTTCCATGTTTGTAAATCTTTGTACATATTAGCTTAGTTTTTCTTGTTTTCCAAGAAGTATTGTTGCACACTCTGCATTCTCATTAGGAGAATGTATGATCTAGATCCTTTGTTTGTCTCCCTCCAAATACATTTTGCACATTTCCAGTTTTGTTTTGTTGAGGCAAACCCTATTACAATTGTTGTTACCCTTGACTCGATGCCCAATGGACTAATAAGCCTTTTGGGTCCCATGATTAGCAGGCAATCATCTCGCAAAAGTCACCAAAATGTTGTCACTTTGTGTCCCCCCTTGTTTTGCCAATGACAATAACTGATCTGAGATATTTAGTGTGGGTTCTCATGTCAAAGTGTGCTATTTGGTGTGTGTTC
Organism: Sequoia sempervirens; assembly: GCA_007258455.2. Classification (NCBI taxonomy): domain Eukaryota; kingdom Viridiplantae; phylum Streptophyta; class Pinopsida; order Cupressales; family Cupressaceae; genus Sequoia; species Sequoia sempervirens. The sequence continues at coordinate 61,956,429 of VDFB02086081.1, read as the reverse complement.
CCTTCTTGTGTCTTTTGCCCATTCTCCGAAATCAGAAAATTGGTTAAGTATAATACGGTCAACAGTTCCATAGGAACTAGGAACCATTGGTTCCCGATTCCCATGGAACCCCCAATAAAGGAATGGGAAGGCGAAAGGAGATGTGCATAGTGCAGGTTCCTGCTGGGGTCAATAGTCTTGACAAGTTCCTATTGTGGTTGAAAGCGCCAACAACAAGGAAAAGGCAAAGCCCGCTTCGCTTCTTTGCAGCGTGTAAAGGCCCGATGTGTGTTGTGTCTTCCACCTGCTCCACCCTCTCGTGTTGATAACAAAGGCTCCATTTTTCCTCCTACCCTCTCCGCAACATGTTTAAGTCTGCAACTATCAAAGTCCAATCTGCCAAGGCTGGTAAGGGATTTTCAATGTTGAGGAAGAACAATGGCCACCCGTGCTTATTGTTTTGCTATAGACCCGTCCTTTTACTAGAGCCCATTCCTTGCCTCCCTTATGTAGCATATTTTATGGGCATCCCTGCAGGATTCTTCAATGCTAAGGACACATGCCTGCAGTTTCTAACATTCTTGATCACCATTTTGCTTCTACGATGAAGTATATAGGCTGTTAAGCCTCATTTGTAAAAGTCTTCTTCCTTTTGTTTTCTTTTCAGTAGCTCTGCAACTCTTCTTTTGTAAACAGGCTCCATGCCTTTGTATTAATGAAGATTGTTATTTTACCTTCTCTCACTTCGAATGTGTTGTGCAAATCCTCTTGCCTTTATATTTTGCATGAATGTTTCTATGTTTTCTAGGGTTGTATGCTGTGTTAAATATGTTTGAAGAAGCTAACTGTGGAAAAATTTGTCCCTCTTAGTGTATGTTAAACCCTAACCTCTATGTCATTCTCTCGGAACTAGCATAATCAGAGAGTTGTGTGAATTTTTTTGGCAGTATAGATTAACTCATTCTGCTGTAGCGAGTTGGAAGAAACAGCATTAATCTAGGTGCATCACCAGCCTTTCCCTTTTATTAGTTTATGTATTTCTTCTTCCCCTTTTCCTTGAGAAATCAGTAGGACGGGTTCAGCTTTAGGGTTATCCAGTGTTGGGTTGGATCAGCGCTTTGCATCTAGGTTAGAGAGGGAACCAGCCCTTCATCTAGAGGTTTGGCTTCATTTAGCAAGGTCCCACACCTTGAAGCCATTCCCGTGTTTTCACTGAGCAATTGAATTTATCATTCAACAGAGGGTGCAGTTCAGATTGATAACAGGTACAGCAGGTAAATGGTATATTTTCATAATCTAATAGTTGCTCACTACTCATTGATGTGTGAGATTAGAAGAATGTACTCTCCCGTGGTGTTACCTATTCTTCTTAGAGTTGCCTCTCGCCAGAACTTGCTGAGTAGTGGATTCAGCATTGTCCAAGGACTATAATGAGAAGCCCTTCCATTGGACTGAAGGTTATTATCCAGGGTTTCATAACCAAGCCTGAATTAATAAGGAATCAAGGAACTCCATGGAAAACAACATCTTTCTTAGCCTCAAAAGCAAATATCTCTGTGAAGTGACATTTTGATATCATTGATGCGTGGTTTTAACCAGTTCATTTGCAGTTCACACAGACCCATATCCTGAAGGTTTTGGCTCTTGGATAGGAGCACATGAATCTGCAGATTGGTTAAGTACCATAGGTTATATTCCACCTCTTCGGAAGGTCAATGAACGTTTGGAGGGTTCTCCATCTTCTGTTACTACCCATTGGCCTTTTCAGCTGAAACATTAGGCTGACCTACTGTCTTATTAGCATGCTGCTGCAAGACTCTTAGCAAATCATCCCTGGATATATACAAATCTTCTTTAGCCACTGCAGCAATGAAGGAAAGATGTGGTACATGGAATAGTCATAATATCCTCTCTTGAGAATCTATAGGCCGATCAGATATTGTTTGAGTTTAGGTTTAGAGTATTTAAGAAAGAAGATAGTCTAGAAGAGGGTAAGGATTTTGAGATGGAGAGATTCATACATGAGAGCTCATTTAGTATGAAAATGTAAATAACAATACTTTTTCACTTTTCGATATTCATTTTAAAATTCTCCATGTGAGTATGTGAAGCAGGCCATAAAACTACATCAACCTATACGAACAAACTACTCTGAAACGAATTGACCCTCAAACAATTGAATTCAATCCAAATCACCCAGATAAAAGCAATTAAAACAAAACCAAAAAAGCATACTAACCTGGATCATGGCACTTGGTTCCTGCCCGGATTGAAGAAGCTGAGCCAGATCCCTCCTCATCTGTTTCAAATGCAAATCTTTCTTGTTCTTCAGCAGCTTTATACGAGCGATCGCAAGCCTCAGAGCAGTCTTGCTGCTCAACAAGCCCAAAAACAAGCATTTTATATTAAATCATATGCTAGGAAAGAGAGAAAAAAATGAAATTAATTTATACAAATGACAAGAAACGGATTTAAGGTCGTATTGCTTGTCTAAAAAGCCACTATTCCATCACAAAAAAAACCAATACAATTAGCAAAGACTGGTATGATCTGAAATAAATTCAAGCCACTTAGAAGCAGAATTGATTCACACATCCAATTGTATTAAATTGCTTTCAGTTTGGTTTCGGTCGTTTACCATGGCCTGAATACAATTTTCCAACAAACTTATCTATGGAAATTTTAAAAAGAAAACATATAAAAAACAACAAACTGGGTATTCCATGCACAGCACAATTCATAAAGGGAAAGCAAAATTCATAAACAATCAATCGGGTATTCCTTGAGCATAGCATTCTTCTTACCATTTTGCAGGCTTGAATGTTTTCCCGAACATTAGTGCCTGTAGAGGTGAATTAGTGGAATGGTTTTTGATTTTTGGGTTGTTCTTTGCGAATGAGCCGCCTGGTTACGAAGGTCTGATTAGGGAAATGAGAGGAACATTTAATGAAATAAGTAGGAGGAACATTTATTGTCAATTTGTCCAAATAGTAACTCCAATGGTTTGTCTTTTCTCAATAAAGTGATCAGTCCTGCTCTTTCTTCTTTTTTTAATTGGCAAAAAAGTCGTGCTTTCTTTTTCTTTTTGTAGAAACAGATTCGGGGTAATTTGGGCGTGGTAATTTTGGTGCACATATTATATTAGGGGAAGAAGACTGAGCAAGTTTTAATAGTTGATATAGTATTTATTGATTTATAGTATTTCGTTTTCGTGGATTATGTTGAAATGTAGCACACGTTCTTTGACAATTTTTGTTTTAAATTATTGAAGTTTTATAAAATTTTATGAACATTTTCTTTGGCTTGAAGTTTTTTTAAAATTTATGGACATTTTCTTTGGCTTTTAATGTTTATTTAGGAATTGAATTTTAACAAAATTAAAAAAAATATATGAAATGAAATGAAAGATTTAATAATGTTTACAAAATAAATAGTTTATGAGATTAAGAGTCATATTTAAATGTTTGTTATCTGTAGGAATTGTTTAATTTGTTTTAATGAAATTTTGATATCTTTTTTAATATTAGATCTTTTATTGTGAATCTTGATCAAAAAGTTTGTTGTTCTTCCTACCTTCCTCAAACAACGCAATTAGGTTGTCTACTTTCAAGGTGTATTCACGCAATTAGGTTGTCTACTTTCAAGGTGTATTCATACTTGATACAAATGTTATTATTGGTAGCACACTCCATGATGTATCGCCATTTTGTCTCTATCGTTCCCTTGTTATAAAATACACATGTTATCATTTCTCACTCCTTAAATATTGTCTACTTATTAATTGTACATATAAAATGAAAGTTAATCCTTAAATTGACCGTGCATACATACATAAAGTTTAGTATATAAAACATTTTTATGTGTGAAATTATGTTTTAACATAATTATTTTCAAAAAAGATCATGTTCTAGAAAGATATATTTATGAAACTGGTTTACTAAATTATGAACAAGTTATTTTTTCTATGATGTTATCATTATGATTGATGTTATAATAATGATTTTTTGAAATGTTAAGACTTTAAAATATATTAGGTGGTGACTTTTGAATTAGAAAATTGATCATTAAATTTTTTTATTAATTTTGTGACAAAAAATAATTTAAGATGATTATAAAATTGAATAATATTATGTAAAGAAAAACATTTTAAATTTTGTAATCTAAAAAATAATTTGTCTTTCTCAATACTCTTAAATATGAAAAATTAAAATCAATGAAATTTTAAATAATATATTAATGTTTACAATTAAATCAAAACAACTTTTAAAATATAAAATATCTTATTTTCAATATTATAATAACAAACATACTAATTTTCATTAGTATAAATGAGTATTTTCACCCAAAGCAATTGTTTAGATATAAAAGTAAAAGATTTTGAAGGTTTTGAAATATAGAGATGTGTCTAAACAAGCAAGGAATCCCACTCACATAAAGGAAAGAAGCCCCTCCAATTAATGCATACTTGAGGTATCTAATTTGGTCACGATTTCACACAATTTAACCTTGGAACTTCTATTATCTAAATTTAAAAGTCAGCAAGTAGTCAATATTTAATCCCATGGTATGGCCTTGCCATTAAATCTTAGGTTAAATCAGAAATGAAAATGTAATCTTAAAGAAAGAAAAGATATGGAGAAGATTAAATATTCAAATATGGAGATTGAAATCAAATTTTGGTGTGGAAAATTTTACACTTCAAATTGTTTGTGACAAGTTGAACTACATGGTGGTGCAAACAGTTAAATCCTTTTTGTTAGCATAGTGAAATTTTGAAGCATGTTTTTTGGGATTGTTCATGGGCTAAAAGAAAATGGAATGTTATTTTTAAATTCCTTGATATTTTTTAGCATACATTAAACTAAAAAAAAGTTATTTTGGGCTTTGGCCTTCAAAAAAATGTTGTGATTGATTCAATGAGACATACCATTTTAATTAATAAATGGAAAAGTAGACATTTATTAGTTTTTTCAAAACATAATATTCATCAAGAAGGGGAAATTTTAAATTTTTACTCTAATATCATTTTCCAAATGGTCTTTTTGTGCTCTCAATTGCAAGGGGTCCAAAAGAGAATGCAAAGATTTACAACCACTTGAACAAGATAAAGTTTCAATTGTTGCAGTTACATGAAAATGATACCTTGTGCTCCAAACAGTTGCAATGTATGATAAAATTCAGAATCTAAGACAACTTCTTTGTGTTGTATGGGGTCTCTTCTTCTTATCTCGGGCTTGTTATGGGATTTATAGGACTATTGGTATTATTATAATTGATTTTACTTGTATGACAACCTATTTCTATGTAACTTTATTGCATTGTTTCAATACAAAAAAAAACTTTTATATACAGGCTCAAACCAAAGGTCAACATTCCTTATTCGTAAAAGTCAAGCAAATTACAAGTCAAAATACTAATCAACAAAATTAAATGAAAGAGGTTAAAAGTTACCTAGTCAATCTCTTGAATATGGATTGTTTTGGAAGATTTCTAGTATTATGAAAATATCAGAGTCGGGGATAAAAACAAGTAAATATATTGATAATAATTTATTTGGATTTAAATGTGAAATTAATTGTCTATTTTTTTTAATTTTAATTTTAAATATACTTAATACGATGTGTAGGGTTTAAGAGAATTTATTTGGTGTTTTATTTATATTTTTATTTGGTTGTTTTTATATTTAAATTGTTTTGGTTTAATATTTTTATAAATATTTGGTATTTATGTCTAATAAAGGTTTTAGAATAGGATAGTGGACAATTTAAATGTATGTGAATGATGAGTGTGAGGATGGCAGGTGTACAAGGAGAAAAGATATCAAGACAAGTTTTGACCACCAAATCAAAATGTGTTATGATTGATTGCTCTTTTGCTTGATACTTTGTATGATTAGAATGAATTTATTGAATGTCTTTAAATACTAGCATATAACGTCAAATTACACCAAATGCATTTTTATTTAGCTCAAGACAAGAGGTGAATAGGGATAGTCAACCAAATTTGAATCTTAAAATGGAAGGGGAAAAATTCGTGATTACAGTGTCACCTCTAGAATTGTGAACTTGTCGGAGAATAGACTAACAATTGAGTTTAGGTGACAACAAATATATGAGATCGGTGCACAGATGAGTTTTATAATTGAGTAGATAAGATGAATATATCAAAATATGTATAAAAAGATATAAATAGAGCTAAATGTTTAAGGTTATGTATATATTGAAATAAACAAACCCACATAAAATTGCATCATTTATCATTACATATAATTAAAACATTTGTTTCAAACTCATCAACACAAAACTTAACAAAAATAATATAAATATATAAATTTCATTAAAATGTATTTAATTATATGTAAATTTAATATTTAAACCTATAATTCCAAACTATGTGGTGAGTTGGACAACTATATATGCCATAAAAAAAATATTTTCTGCACTAAAAATTATTATTAAGTAATTATAAGCAACCGACGGATATCTTTATGAATGAATTGATGAACAAATTAAAACATTTTGGCAAGGAGGAATTGTCTGTAATGATGACGTGACAAACAAGAAAGTCAAAAAGCGTGTTAAAATAATTGAACGTGAGGAGTGAATGGGCACGTTCCACTTGTCATTTAGTCAAAGGTTTTACTTAGTCATTAAAAAACCGAGGCGCGTAAAATAGTCTTTGAGAATTTGTCTTCATAAAACCGTGTTTGATTTTGATGTGTATTGACTATGTCTTGCCCTAGATTTATGTCCAAGGCAAAAAAATATGTTGTAATAAAAGATTAAATAAGTGTATGATTGTATTTTAAAAATTTAAAATTTAAAATTAAAAAATAATGATATTAATATTTTCTTCAATGTTCGATGATATTATAGTATTGTCATCATTGTTGTATGATTTTTGTAGATCTTAGTTTCTTAATTTTAATTACATCTCTAGTCGAAAGATTAATTTTAATTATATCTTTAGTAAAAAAAAACGAGTTCATTATCAAATAGTTAAAATTGAGCTTTGTTTAAGTCTAATTGTGTTAAATACATATTCAATATAATAATATAAGCATGTACCAAGTCTAACAATAATGTGAACAATGTCTTGTATGCAACAGTACTAAGTTTTTGTCTTTTTTTCTAGAAAGGATTGTATCTAAAATAAAGTATGCCAATGGATATCTTAACCTAGCGCATTGTTACTCATAAAGGCCTAAATTTTGCAACTAGATTTCAAGGCCGCAAATACCACTTCATAACTTTTAAGAAGTCCCAAATATTTGGTAGTTTGACATAGAGACACCTGCAAATATACAAGTGTAAAATGGATGGTGAGGTCAATAGAAAATCCATTAGATGAATAAATAGATGAGATCAATAAAATGAGGCAGCATAAATTACCAATAAGTGTCATTGAGTTTCACAAAGTAGATTCAAGAACATGATCTTTCAAGTGCAAAGGAGAATTGCGAACACAATCTTATAATTCTAAAGCATGATTGAGAACATTATCTTACAATGTTAAAACGAGATCGAGAATATAATATTACAATGGTAAAGTGGGCTAAAGAAAAGAATTTTGCAATGGCACAATAGAATCAAGAAATTGATCTTATAATGACAAAGTAGGCTCAAGAACACAATCTTATAATATTAAAGAAATCTTGTATGACAAAAGAATATTTTAACTATGTAAAATAAATATTTATTTGTGATGCATCTTTAGAGATGTGTTTAACTACATTAAATATTATTTTGGGTCTACTTATAAAGATATATGAAACACTGGTTAGATATTTTATGTGTTGGATTGCACATTGAAAAATATTTAATATTGAAAAAATTTAGTACCAAAAAGTAAATATTAGGATCAATGGTTTTGTGCACTCATTGTTTTGAGACACATGGTTTTGTCAATACTAGTGTTGTATTTGTGTGATCTTGAATCTATAAAAGCAAGAACATGTTTAGTAATTGGGATTGGCTATCATAACCTTTGAGGTCGGTTGTCATTTGTATTAAACTCTCTTGTAGCATGCATATATGAAGCATGACATGGGATGTGTGGTTGCATGGTTACACATTATGCTTGGACACATGGAGGATGAATTTTATGATCTTGATAGAAATATTCATGGAGACTCTATAATTCTATTATAATGTTGTATTGGTGAATGATACATTTTGTGTATATACCTTTGGAGGCTAGCTTTCCCTCTTGAGGGTTTTTCCAAAGTATATGTTATGTAATCTCATGGTATATATTTTATATTTACATTATGATTATTCTATAAGCTTGTATGCATTTTTTTCTCTCGTAGGATTATATAGTAAAAGGGTTGATTAAACTAGTAATTTCCTAACAATTGGTATCAAACTTGTGGTTATGGCTAAGAGAGGTGAGAGATCCATATTTTTGTGTGACCTTTGTTCGAGCAAATCTGATGCAAAGTTAAGGTCATGGCAATATTGAAGGGATTTCAAATATTTCAAGGTATGAGATTGTTATACAATATAAACACCTAAAATATTCACTAGTCATCCATCACCTAACCCTACTAGGTTAATTTCTTCATTTAGACCTAATCATCCTCACCTAATCTCAATCAGTCAATATCATCACTCAATCTAGTACCCATCATCTAGTCCTAATCAAGTTCCCATTACCTAATCCTAATCGGCCAACATCATCACCTAGGATATGTCCCCCTTTACCTAAATTTTATCACTTAATTTAATTAATCATCTTTTTCCATCTCCTCACAATATTTTTTAATAAATAATTATAGATAATATAATTAAATAATATTATTATTGAATTAGTCTTATATTCCCTAGACACATTCCAAGAATAATAGGCACCTATGAACACATGTCCTTATGGTTCCATTATTCTCTCAACACATTCCAAGAATAAAGGGGACCTAAGAACACTTGTCCTTATGGTCCCCTTATTCCCTCAACACAGCCCAAAGTTATAGCCTTCTTAGGTGCACATATCCCTAATTTCCCTCGTTGCTCACACATACTTACTAGATTTGGCAAGTTAATCCTAACCATTAACAATCTAACCACCTTCATCTCCACCCTCCATCTTCTCCTTGATCTTATGGAATTCCTCTCAACCATTCTCCACCCTTGATCTCACAATCAAATCTTGACCATCCATTCCTTCTCCCAAAATCCTATAAATTCATGCACTTTATCCTTCATTTCACATCAATCATCATGTATGCTAAGTATATGTTATCAAATTGGTGTTCTTCAATCAAGGAGCATCCGCATCCCAATGTCATTGGAGCAAATCAAGTCACAATGGAGGTCATGGTAGCATTTCAAGTTGGCTTTTGATGTTATTGTCTTGATTTGATCTCTTTTGTGAGCTCTATCTAGAGGTTTTGCATGTTTGAAATAGGATCTTTCATGCTTGTTCATTCCTATTTGCATTTAAAATCTTAGCATTACGTTTCAATGAATTTTATCAGTCCATACCTCTTTATCTCACTCCATTTGCATGTTTGTGTGTCTTTTTGTTGATACAAAAGGAAATTTAATTGAGTTTATTTAATTCCATTAACTCAATGGCGAGCTCATATTTGTACCAAAAATCTTCAAAATCAACTTGTAATAGAAACCAATAGAGAGGAAACCTCCAAATCTGCTATTTCTTTCAAGTTTTTATAATTCTCCAGGTTATCATATGATGCAAGAGAAGAGCATACTCGAATTTACTAGATTCACTAAGATCTTCAATCTAGCAACATGTCACATATAAAAATACTCTTAGATTTGAGGAGTTTGCAGATCTGAAACTTTAATACCATGTAGGAGTTGAAAATTAGCTCACACTCCACGATCACCTACAAAATAAAAGATAACCTTCTGCAAGAGAGTATGACAAGATAAAATATTGCTTAATATGATATAAAACAAATGTAGAAGAGCCTTGCTTATATAAACAAAGTGAAATATAGGGTTGGATAAGATTATGACATGTGTCATAATCCTATATAAGAGACTGTAGACACTCAAAAAAATTCCTCATAATTATCCTATTTTTTGTCTATTAATTAAATAGATATTGTTATTTGTTTAATTAATTCATTTAATATCTTTCTTCCATTCATTCATTAATTCATTTAAATCATAACCATATTATAAGCATTTAACCATTTGCATAATCAACCATTTATCCATAAATCATTTCATATTGTTCCATTTGCACAATCATTAAATTATCCATGCATTAAAATCTTTAAATCATTCATCTAAATTCATAAATCATTAAATCATTTAATCTTTATCCAATTACATATTTCATTAAACCATTTGCATACATAAACCCATTTAAATCATTCATTAATTCACAAATACATCTTCATCCTAAGCTTTTAACCTACATTATATAATAAAATCCATCCATTATCTCTCCCTCATTTCAATTAATTTCAGTTAATTGCAATATGCATTTTCCCACTTCAATCATTTATCCCACATTCTTCTTGAAATTCAGATCTTTCTCATGGGGACATCTATAAAAGTCCTTATTCTCACCAAAAAGCATACACATTTAGACATTATCAATCTTCTTTTCCATTCATCACAGCTTCATGTTGCACTTGTGCTCATAAAAAATTGAGAGCATCAAATGCATAAATCAAGATCATGGTGAAATAGGAAAACAATGGAGTTGATTTTATTTTGAAGGCATTTGCTTTAGTTTTTGCATAGTTTAGTTTTCATTTTGCAGGTGTTTTTATTTAAGAAATGCTTCATTGATGATATTCTGAAATTTTGATTTGAATTTATAGATTAAATCAGTTTTTCAAAATTTCAGCATAAACAAAATGGTGAATCTGACAGGTTTCCCCAACCGCAGTTTTTCAATTTATACACCTCACGCTCAAGACATTGGCACCCATCGTAAGTCTAGATTCCATCAAAATAAACCTAAGTATCCTAGTCCATCAAAACTTACATCTATCCTAGGTCCTTATCCTAGTCCATCAAAACTTACATCTATCCTAGGTCCTTATCCTAGTCCATCAAAACTTCCATCTATCCTAGGTCCTTATCTTAGTCCATCAAACCTTCCATCTATCCTTGGTCCTTATCATCCAAACCCTAGTTCATAAACCCTTCCATCCATATTGGGGCCCTCAATCCCTCCATCTCCTATTCATCAAGAACAACAAAGGTACACATCCTCGATGCCCTCTCAAAATTCTACCTACATTAAACCATCCATAATACCTCCATATCATTCATCTCCATCCACCTATCCCATTGCTCTTGGAAGCAATTTGGGTGCCAAATGTCAAAAGCTTCCATATCAAAATCCATGTATATCAAAGGATCAACATATCTCCTCAAAGAGACATGCAAAAATAAAACAAAATCTGATCCAAAGTTAAAAGAAAAAAATTTAAAGGCCACAAAGGCCCATAAGTCAAAAAGAAAAATTTCAAAGGCCACAAAGGTCTATAAAGCAAAAATAAAAATTTCAAAGGCCACAAAGGCCCACAAAGCAAAAATCAAAGTCTAAAGTTGTGTGGATTCCTAAAAGTCTCATAGAAGCACCAAAATCTAAATTGGCATCCAAATTTGCTAATCCAAAAGCTTCCTCCAATCATCCATCTAAAAACCTATCAACTTCCAAATCCATTTTCCTTCCATCACTCCACCACCCTTCAAGGTGTGTGTCGATGTTGATCTTGCCATCCTTTTCATATAACCATAAATAAGCATTCCAACCTCCTATCCATTATCCAACATTCATCCCCCATTACCCTCCTTTAATCCAAACCTTTTCACAAGTCCTTAGCTTCTTCCATCATACCATTAATCTACCAACGTTTATGAGTCTAATTCTTATTGTCATGGTTTATGAGGGCACATATTCGAGGGATATTAGTTATGGAACTTGATACTTGAGTCCTTCATCCATATCCTTCCATTTTCATTTATCCCTATCCATATCCTATCTTGCATATTCCTCTTGCACTTTACACTTGGGGGCAAGTTTCATCCATCTTGTCATTCATATTCATAATCCTCTTTACATTCATCCTTTACCTTTACACATTTGATCTTGACAAGGTTAAGGATCTTCTTGAAACGTCATACATCTTATCCTATACACCTTATCCATATTCCACCATCCTATCTAAATGCATCCTTTCCTCCCTTCCTTGGTCTTGATGAGGAATAGGGGCAAAATAATTACGCATTGTGTCCATATCTTATCGATCTTGATCATCCTATTCATTATCCTTATCCTTGCATTCTTCCATTCCATATCTCCTAGCTTATCAAAATCCATGTCCCATGATTAAATTACCTCCAACGTTGGCCACCACGTCCCTTTGCAACCTTGAATCTTATCATGCAAATCATATTTGAGCCTAGTTGAAAAACATTGTCCAATCTTCATATCTTTTGTCAATCAATCATCAAACAATCATCAATCTTATTGTACTTAGATGAATAAGTGATCATAAGTACTTACCATCATGCCTTATGGAATTGATCATTCCTGGCATCTAATCAACCAACCATTATCATCTTTTGACAAAAGATATGTTGCTCATGTGACATGTTTTGTAGTGAATATTTCCTTTTGATCTATCATTTATCTATGGTTGCACTACCTCTAGTGTGGGGCATCTATTTTCTTCAACCAAGCCTATATCACATTTCATTTCATTCCCCCTTTAAAACTTGAAAAAATCCAAAAAAATCATAAAATGTCCTAAAAAAATTCAAAAAAATCATAAAACATCCTGAAAAAATCAAAACTTCCAAAAACTAGTGACACTTTTAGATCACATCGTTTTGCACTTCAACAAAATCAAACCATCCTAAGATTGACAACCAAGCAAAAATTATAACATACCTATCAAATCCAACCAAAATGCATAAACTATAACAAGAATCAGATTTATATCGAATCATGATGCATGTTTCTTTGTTGATCTTTGATTGATTTATGCTTTTTATCTTTCATGGCATGTCTTTTAGCTTCTCCAGGATGTCTTGGACTAGAGAGGCGAGGATGGGGCATGTTCATTTGTTTGTTGTCTGTGGATTTTTTCTTATTCATAGGACGACTCGTCTTAAGACATGGTTGTCTAAAACCATCGAGGACCTATGAGTCTATTATGGATGAGATCATTCCTTGTCTAATAGTGTCTTCCATGCAATAAGTATTTAGGTCATCTAAGGTCCTTATACCTAGATGCTTAGACTTTACTACTAAATAAAAATGCAAACAATATTCAGGTCGTCTAGATGTTCATGTTATCTAGACGCTTATACTAATTTGCAACATAATAAGCTCAATGATGATAAAATCACTTAAAAGGCACAAGAAGCTTCATCACCGCCATTTCCTTCATATCTCTTTCTCATCTGTCATTTCTTTTATCATCCATTTCCTTCATCATTTCATTTTCTTCATGCCCCTTATTTCAAAGAATGATTAATTGGTTTATCTAACTGATACCTATCTTTTAATCCAAATCAATCAATATGCTCCTTGATCACTCAATCATTGTATCAATCATTGTTTTGTGCTAGCATCAATCTCAATCAGCTTAATCAACTTATCAACTTGGCTATATTGATCATTTCCATTGATTGTTCAGTTACGCCTATCAATTGTGCATTTCCATCAAATGTACATTACCGCTTTATCACTTGTGCAATATCAAGTATCTAATCATTTTCTAGACATCTATCGAGAGATTAATCTTCTTAAAATATGTTTGATCAATCTCTCGAGGGGACATATCATTCTTATCATAATCCTTTCCAGGATATCCCTGGGGCATGTATTAGTTAATCACTTTTTCTTTGAAACAACGTGACATGCTACATTATCTCAAAGAGGGGCAAAATGTAGATACTCAAAATTTGTCCTCATAATTATCCTATTTTTCGTCTATTAATTAAATAGATATTGTTATCTGTTTAATTAATTTATTTAATATCTTTCTTCCATTCATTCATTAATTCATTTAAATCATAACCATATTATAAGCATTTAACCATTTGCATAATCAACCATTTATCTGTAAATTATTGCTCCATTTGCACAATCATTAAATTATCCATGCATTAAAATCATTAAATCATTCATCTAAATTCATAAATCATTAAATCATTTAATCTTTATCCAATTGCATATTTCATTAAACCATTTGCATACATAAACCCATTTAAATCATTCATTAATTCACAAATACATCTTCATCCTAAGCTTTTAACCTACATTATATAATAAAATCCATCCATTATCTCTCTCTCATTTCAATTAATTGCAATATGCATTTTCCCACTTCAATCATTCATCCCACATTCTTCTTGAAATCCAAATCTTTCTCATGAGGACATATATAAAAGCCCTTATTCTCACCAAAAAGCATACACATTTAGGCATTATCAATCTTCTTTTTCGTTCATCACAACTTCTTGTTGCACTTGTGCTCATAAAAATCTGAGAGCATCAAATGCATAAATCAAGATCATGGTGAAATAGGAAAACAATGGAGTTGATTTTCTTTTGAAGGCATTTGCTTTAGTTTTTGCATAGTTTAGTTTTCATTTTGCAGGTGTTTTTATCTAAGAAATGCTTCATTGATGATATGCTGAAATTTTGATTTGAATTTATAGATTAAATCAATTTTTCAATTTTATAGACTTAAGATGGGGGAGCCCGTGTAGCCAAGCTTCTGGATTCATCCGCTAAGAATAAGTGTGGTTGGGAAAACCCACGTGGAATCTAGCAAATATGGTCCTTGCCAACATTAGGATTTGTGCTTGTATGGTTAAAACCAAACATTCTATTTGCTCGTGTCTTGTGTGTGTGTTTAAAACAAATCTCAAACAAGCATCATCACCTATCACAACCTTTGTGTTCAATAACCTTCATCCATCATAATATCATCCCTAAACCATCTATAACCTTCCCAAAATATCACTAATCATCCTATAACACCTCAAAACATTCCCACAACCATCAACCAAACATGTCTAACCGCTATCCTCCATATTCATCCCCGACCTATGAATGAAACCAAAGGATTGAATATCTTGACCATCATTTGAAAGAGCTTGAAAAACAACTTGAATCCCAACATTTGAATGAAGTGATGCAATCATCTCATAAGCCTTTATTCTCACCCAAAACTACATCATCCAAGTCCAATGTCCATGACTTTCTACAAAGGCTAAATGAGAAACCTAAATTTATGTCCTCAAACACAAATAATATTGATCAGTCCTACCATGTCATGCACCTATCTTCATCCCCCATAAGTCAAAATAAACCTCATGAGTCTTTTACCCAAGTAAAACAATTTCATCCAACCATCCTCTCTCATCATACCATCTACATCTAATGAGTCATGTCAATCTATTAGTCCAAAGCATGCTAGCAAAGACTCCCCTACACATCAAGATCAAAGTATTCTTTCCACTCCATCCAATGATACCAATAGTCTGCAATACTCTCCAATCTTTGACCAAGATCCCATCTCTCAAGAACCTCATGATGATCTCCTTGTCTCTTTTTGTTTCATCCAAGATGACCCCCTTCCATCTCAAGAGAAAATTTTCCTTCCAAATCCTCCTTCCACCTCATCTAATGAATCCATACCATCTCATGATTCCATCATATCCAATGATCAAGATATGCTTTCCACAAAATATCAAGATTCCCTTCCTCGTCAAGATCAAGATATACCTCCATTCAAGGATACCCTTTCATCCCATGATGATGTCCATCCTTCTCATAATCAAGATATGACTTTCATACCACTTCATGATGATTCCATACCTAATAAAGACCAAGCTACTCCATCCCCTACACCTCATGATCATTTTCCAAGTCAAGATCAAAGTACCCCATCATCCCCATGTCAAGATCCCATCACACATCCTAATTCCCCTCATGATCACAATCCTCCACAAGAGTCTATCACCCCTATTCAAGCTATCCATGAGCCCCTTGCCTGTCAAATGGGTTCTCTCACTTTTATCCAAGGTGGTTCACTCGAAGATCTTGTTATTTCTTCCATATCACATCTACCTCATGATGGACTTGCATCTTGTTTCGTAAATAATACATATCCCGTTGGCAAACGAATGTGTCAAAGTATGAACTACAAAGGCAAAGTATTAGGCATTCATGAACAAGGTATCCTAGAACCCCTTTATATCCAAGAAAATCCATATTATCATGGCCTTGGCTATACACCTCACGCTCAAGACATTGACACCCATCGTAAGTCTGGATTCCATCAAAATAAACCTAAGTATCCTAGTCCATCAAAACTTCCATCTATCTTAGGTCCTTATCCTAGTCCATCAAAACTTCCATCTATCCTAGGTCCTTATCCTAGTCCATCAAACCTTCCGTCTGTCCTTGGTCCTTATCAACCAAACCCTAGTTCATCAACCCTTCCATCCATATTGGGGCTCTACATCCCTCCATCTCTTATTCTTCAAGAACAACAAAGGCACACATCCTTGATGCCCTCTCAAAATTCTACGTACATTAAACCATCCATAATACCTCCATATTATTCATATACATCCACCTATCCCATTACTCTTGGAAGCAATTTGGGTGCCAAATGTCAAAAGCTTCCATATCAAAATCCAAGTATATTAAAGGATCAACATATATCCTTGAAGAGACATGCAAAAATAAAAAAAATCTGATCCAAAGTCAAAAGAAGAATTTCAAAGGCCATAAAGGCCCATAAAGCAAAAAGAAAAATTTCAAAGGCTCACAAATATAAACATATGTTTGACGAAGATTTCAAATCAAAACTACTAACTAGTTTGGTGCAAGACACGGTCAAAGGAATATGACTTGAAACTGGGTGTATTCATTTTATTAGATCACATTTTTCAATTGGTGCTTTAAAATGAACAATTGTCTTCTCTCACATAGGCTTAACTAGGGGCTCAATGAACATTGTTTGCTATGCTTGAGATGGTAGGGACTATGCTCTCATCTTGTGCAAACTTGGTGACAAGAAACCAAACCCATTTGTTTTTGTGTTTATAACCTTAGAGGGGCCTGCTTCGAAAGAGGGAACGACTCCAACCGGTTTTTCATTCGGGCCGGTATACAAAAGGATGAGACTAAACTGTTAAGTCCTCATGGTATGTAGGCCCTAACCATGCACTGCAATTCGAAAATGGGTACCTACCTTTTATTTTAAAGGTATAAGAGCCCCTAGTAGAGTGGTTAAAGCCTTAAGTGGCTTGTTGTATGCTTTCGAGGTGCCATGTCCCCGAGTATTCACTAGAACCCTCTTGTGTTAGAAGCCAAAATCCCTTCTATTTGCTAGCACAACAACAGTCATTGTGAAGGCATCCACATTCTCGTAGTTCTTAGTAGAGGTGATCAACCCGCCATGGGAGATTTATGGGGGTTGAAAGCTTGGTTGACCTGAGAAGTGAGTGCACTATAAGGGGGAGCTTGTGTGGCCAAGCTTCTGGATTCATCCACTGAGAATAAGTGCGGTTGGGGAAACCCACGTGGAATCTAGCAAATATAGTCCTTGCCAACCTTAGGATTTGTGCTTGTATGGTTAAAACCAAACATTCTATCTACTTGTGTCTTGTGTGTGTGTTTAAAATAATTCTCAAACAAGCATCATCACCTATCACAACCTTTGTGTTCCATAACCTTCATCCATCATAATAATCATCCCTAAACCATCTATAACCTTCCCAACATTTCACTAATCATCCTATAACACCTCAAAATATTCCTACAACCATCAACCAAACATGTCTAACCGCTATCCTCCATATTCATCCCCGACCTATGAACGAAACCAAAGGATTGAATAGCTTGACCATCATTTGAAAGAGCTTGAAAAACAACTTGAATCCCAACATTTGAATGAAGTGATGCAATCATCTCATAAGCCTTTATCCTCACCCAAAACTACATCATCCAAGTTTAATGTCCATGAATTTCTACAGAGGCTAAATGAGAAACCTAAATTTATGGACTCAAACACAAATAATATTGATCAATCCTACCATGTCATGCACCTATCTTCATCCCCCATAAGTCAAAATAAACCTCACGAGTCTTTTACCCAAGTTAACGATTTCATCCAACCATCCTCTCTCATCATACCATCTACATCCAATGAGTCATGTCAATCTATTAGTCCAAAGCATGCTAGCATAGACTCCCCTACACATCAAGATCAAAGTATTCTTTCCACTCCATCCAATGATACCAATAATCTCCAATGATCTCCAATCTTTGACTAAGATCCCATCTCTCAAGAACCTCGTGATGATCCCCTTATCTCTTTTTGTTTCATCCAAGATGACCCCCTTCCATATCAAGAGAAAAGTATCCTTCCAAATCCTCCTTCCACCTCATCTAATGAATCCATACCATCCCATGATTCCATCATATCCAATGATCAAGATATGTTTTCCACAAAATATCAGGATTCCCTTCCTCATCAAGATCAAGATATACCTCCATTCAAGGATACCCTTTCATCCCATGATGATTTCCATCCTTCTCATAATCAAAATATACCTTTCATACCACTTCATGATGATTCCATACCTAATAAAGACCAAGCTACTCCATCCCCTACACCTCATGATCATTTTCCAAGTCAAGATCAAAGTACCCCATCATCCCCATGTCAAGATCCTATCACACATCCTAATTCCCCTCATGATCACAATCCTTCACAAGAGTCTATCACCCCTATTCAAGCTATCCATGAGCCCCTTACCTATCAAATGGGTTCTCTCACTTTTATCCAAGGTGGTTTACTCAAAGATCTTGTTATTCCTTCCATATCACATCTACCTCGATGGACTTGCATCTTGTTTCATAAATAATACATATCCTATTGGCAAAAAATGTGTCAAAGTATGAACTACAAAGGCAAAGGATTAGGCATTCATGAACAAGGTATCCTAGAACCCTTTATATCCAATAAAATCCATATTATCATGGCCTTGTCTATACACCTCACGCTCAAGACATTGGTACCCATTGTAAGTCTAGATTCCATCAAAATAAATTCAAGTATCCTAGTCCATCAAACCTTCCATCTATCATAGGTCCTTATCCTAGTCCATCAAACCTTCATTCTATCCTTGGTCCTTATCATCCAAACCCTAGTTCATCAACCCTTCCATCCATATTGGGGCCCTACATCCCTCCATCTCCTATTCATCAAGAACAACAAACATCAAAGACACACATCCTTGATGCCCTCTCAAAATTCTACCTACATTAACCCATCCATGATACCTCCATATCATTCATCTCCATCCACCCATCTCATTGCTCTTGGAAGCAATTTTGGTGCCAAACATCAAAAGCTTCCATATAAAAATCCACATATATCAAAGTATCAACATGTCTCCTCAAAGAGACATGCAAAAATAAAAGAAAATCTGATCCAAAGTCAAAAGAAAAAAATTCAAAGGCCACAAAGGCCCATAACTCAAAAAGAAAAATTTCAAATGCCACAAAGGACCGTAAAGCAAAAGGAAAAATCTCAAAGGCCACAAAGGCCCACAAAGCAAAAATCAAAGTCAAAAGCTATGTGAATTCCTAAAAGTCTCATAGAAGCGATAAAATCTAAATTGGCATCCAAATTTGCTAATCCAAAAGCTTCCTCCAATCTTCCATCTAAAAACCTGTCACTTTCAAACTCCATTTTTCCTCCATCACTCCACCACCCTTCAAGGTGTGTGCCAATGTTGATCTTGCCATATTTTCCATCTATCCATCAACAAGCCTTCCAACCTCCTATCCATTATCCAACATTCATCCTTAATTACCCTCCTTTAATCCAAACCTTTGCATAAGTCCTTAACTTCTTCCATCATACCGTTAATCTACCAACGTTTATGAGTCTAATCCTCATTGCCATGGTTTATCAGAGCACATATTTGAGGGATATTAGTCATGGAACTTGATGCTTGAGTCCTCCCTCCATCTTCCTATCATGCATATACTACCTTCCATTTTCATTTATCCCTATCCATATCTTATCTTCCACATTTCTCTTGCACTCTACACTTGGGGGAAAGTTTCATCCATCTTGTCATTCATAGTCATTATCCTCTTTACATTCATCCTTTACCTTTCCACCTTTGATTTTGACAAGGCTAAGGATCTTCTTGAACGTCATACATCTTATCCTATACACTTTATCCATATCTTCCACGCCATATCCTTCACTTTATCAATATTCCACCATTCTATCTAAATGCATCCTTTCTTCCCTTCCTTGGTCTTGATGAGGAATAGGGGAAAAATACTTAGGCATTGTGTCCATATCTTATTAATCTTGATCATCCTATTCACTATCCTTATCCTTGCAGTCTTCCATTATCTCCTAACTTATCCAAATCCATGTCCCATTTCCTTCCTTTGTTCTTGATGAGATTAGGGGCAAAAATTACAAATGCATGCTTTGGATTTCCTTCCATATCCTTATGCATTACCATTCCATTGTAACACTACCCCAGTGTGGGCCATCATGTCCCTTTGCAACCTTGAATCTTATCATGCAAATCATATTTGAGCCTAGCTATAAAACATTATCCAATCCTCATATCTTTTGTTAATCAGTCATCAAAAATCATCAATCTTATCGTACTTAGAGGAATTAGTGATCCTAAGTACTTATCATCATCATTCCTTATGGAATCAATCATTCTTGGCATCCAATCAACCAACCATTATCATCTTTTGACAAAAGATATGTTACTTGTGTGACATGTTTTGTAGTGAATCTTTCATTTTGATCTATCATTTATCCATGGTTGCATTACCCCTATTGTGGAAGATCTTATTCCTTTAATCAGTCATCTATCACATTTCATCTCACTCCATCTTTAAAAACTTAAAAAAAGCCAAAAAATAATAAAATGTCCCTAAAAAAATCCAAAAATATAATAAAATGTCCTTAAAAAATCCAAAAAAAATCATAAAATGTTTTGAAAAAATCAAAAAAAAAAAATCAAAATCAAAATTCCAAAAACTAGTGACACTTTCATATCATCACACCACTTTGCACTTCAACAAAATCAAACCATGCTAAGATTGACAATCAAGCAAAAATTATAACATACCTATCAAATCCAACCAAAACGCAAAAACTATAACAAGAATCAGATTTATATCGAATCATGATGCCTATTTGTTTGTTGATCTTTGATTGATTTATGATTTATATCTTTGATGGCATGTCTTTTAGCTTCTTTAGGATGTCTTGGACTATAGAGGCGAGGATGGGACATGTTCACTTGTTTGTTGTCTGTGGATTATTTCTTATTCATAGGACGACTCATCTTAAGACATGGTTGTCTAAAACCATCAAGGACCTATGAGTCTATTGTGGATGAGAGCATTCCTTGTCTAATAATGTCTTCCATGCAATAAGTATTCAGGTCATCTAAGGTCCTTATACCTAGATGCTTATACTTTACTACTAAATAAAAACGCAAACAATATTCAGGTTGTCTAGATGTTCATGTTATCTAGATGCTTATACTAATTCGCGACATAATAAGCTCAATGATGATAAAAGCACTTAAAAGGCACAAGAGGCTTCATCACCTTCATTTTCTTCCATCTTGCGTTTCTTCCATCTACCATTTCTTGCATTTCATTTTCTTCATCTTTCTTGTCGCAGAGAAATCAATCAATTGCTTTATCCAACTGATATATGTCCCTTGAATCGAATCTCAAATCAATCACCTTGCTTCTCGAAATCTCATGTCCCATTCATCAATCAATCAACCATGGCATCAACTTGTCTTGCATAAGCATCATTCTCAATCAACTTAATCAACTCATCAACCTGGCTATACTAATCATTTCCATCAATTATTTAGTTACGCCTATCAACTATGCATTTCCATCAAATGTGTATCACCGCTTTATCACTTGCACAATATTAGGTATCTAATCATTTTCTAGACATCTATTGAAAGATTAATCTTCTTACAATCTGTTCGATCAATCTCTCAAGGGGGCATATCATCCTTATCATCATCCTTTCCAGGATATCCCCGGGGCATGTATTAGTTAATCACTTTGTCTTGGAAACAACGCGACAGATTGCATTGTCTCAAAGAGGGGCAAAATGTAGACACTCAAAATTTATCCTTATAATTATCTTATTTTTCGTCTATTAATTAAATAGATATTGTTATCTATTTAATTAATTCATTTAATATCTTTCTTCCATTCATTCATTAATTCATTTAAATCATAACCATATTATAAGCATTTAACCATTTGCATAATCAACCATTTATCCATAAATCATTTCATATTGTTCCATTTGCACAATAATTAAATTATCCATGCATTTAAATCATTAAATCATTCATCTAAATTCATAAATCATTAAATCATTTAATCTTTATCCAATTGCATATTTCATTAAACCATTTGCATACATAAACCCATTTAAATCATTCATTAATTCACAAATACATCTTCATCCTAAGCTTTTAACCTACATTATATAATAAAATCCATTCATTATCTCTCCCTCATTTCAATTAATTTCAATTAATTGCAATATGCATTTTCCCACTTCAATCATTTATCCCACATTCTTCTTGAAATCCAAATCTTTCTCATGAGGACATCTATAAAAGCCCTTATTCTCACCAAAAAGCATACACATTTAGACATTATCAATCTTCTTTTCCATTCATCACAGCTTCATGTTGCACTTGTGCTCATAAAAATCTGAGAGCATAAAATGCATAAATCAAAATCATGGTGAAATAGGAAAACAATCAAGATCATGGTGAAATAGGAAAACAATGGAGTTGATTTTCTTTTGAAGGCATTTGCTTTAGTTTTTGCATAGTTTAGTTTTCATTTTGGAGGTGTTTTTATTTAAGAAATGCTTCATTGATGATATGTTGAAATTTTGATTTGAATTTATGCTTCATTGATGATATGCTGAAATTTTGATTTGAATTTATAGATTAAATCAATTTTTCAATTTTCAACATAAACAAAGACAACTAACTCAACTAATATTAAATGACTTAGGACTCACGAATTAAATGCCAAAAAGATAACATAAGATCTAAGTGAAACTAAGCCTTCTAGAAAGATTCCTAGGACCTAAGTAAACTTAATATATGAATAGGACCTACTAGTAGACAAGATAGGTAATATGTATTCATACCAACAACTCTAAATTCTCATTTAAGTAGTATGGACAATTTCTACAAAGTGAATCCAATATAACATGATATGTCATTTTCTTGGCGTTACTCCCATTGTTTTATCTTGTAGTTGTGAGATGAGGCTCTCACTGAAATACTCGGCTTGAACTAAAGGCATTTAGGTCCTTCATAAAGGGTATTGAAAAGACTCTTAGGTGAAGGTAATTTTTTTGGGCTGTTACGAATTCAAAAAATTAATTTGATATACTAAATTTCTTATGAGATTTCGTTCATTCAATTTTTATACTATAACTTTTCACCTTCAACTATTGTCAATTTGTAATCACACTTAAGAAGAAAAGAAGTGATTGAAATACTATCTCAATATAAAACTATACATACTAAAATAACTCTAATTACTTGAGAAAATATATCTCAAATGAAAATTATGAACTCTTGTTAATCGAAACCCTCCTTCATGAAGCAAATATATAAAGTAGTCTAAAATGAAGTAGTATGATACAATGATAATCCAAGCTCAATCCTCCTATATACTTTTAAAATTTAAATATCAATGAATGAAATATATATATGTATATATCACATGTCCCATAACTTTCAAATAATCTATCCTCCAAGATTTTAAAAGTAGTAAAAGTACTCACAAAAGAGCACTCCTCAATATTTTGAGGGTCCCACTAAAGAGGTTCATGTTGCAGGCAATCCCAAGCAAACGAACTAGCCAAACAGGCCCCAATTTCTCGGAAACACTTCTGAACGTATGAGACAACGCTACGCGTAATTTGGAATAAATCCCTCGAATTGAATTGCAACCAAAACAAAACATTGTTGAGGAATTGGAAGCAGCATCGGCGAATCAAAGGGAAGCGAGGATGGCTGCGTTGAAATTGATCGCTTGTTTTCAATTATTATTCACATTGCTACTACTCGTGTCTCTCCATTGCCTTGCAAATGCTTCGTCTTCGAAACCCAACAAAACTACGCAGGCAAGCTTTCTGTAAAATACCCATCATCTGGATATGACTTTTATCCAAATACCCAAATGCCAATGTTGTTTTTATTGATAGCATTCAACACTTCCCAAATACCTAAATGCGAATGTTGTTTTAATTGATTTGTTCTTACAGCCAAGTTGTAGCAGGGAGTGTATTGTACAGGACTGCAACTGTAAGCCCCTTTACTTCTATTATTGTTTTTTTATACCTATATATGTAGGCGTAGACCTAATCTTGGAATCTTTATACCAGGAGCTAAATAATTGCAAATTGTTTTTGTTTTTATTGTTTATAATTGAGATATTCAGCTCTGGGAATTAGATACGGGAAATACTGCGGAGTAGGATGGAGTGGTTGCCCTGGAGAAAAGCCCTGTGACGATCTTGACGAGTGCTGTAAACTGCACGATGAATGCGTTGAGAAGAAAGGTCAGCTGTTTTCTTGAATTTCAATTTTTATATATGGGGAATTATTTAATTAAAAGCTGAATGTTCAATCATTAGATTTGTTTAGGAATTGCAAAAACTCATTAAAGGCTGAATGTCCAGCTGTAATAATTGTCCGCTGTGGACCAGCCTGTTGGTAATGCTACTTCCCCTCTGTAGCTTGTTCATCCCCTGTGGTCAAATCAGCTCGCCAGTTTAAGTCTTATCAATTCATTTGGTTGAGAAGCTAACCTACTTATTGAAAATAGGTTAATCGGCCTTAGCACATAACCTATTGATTGAGAGAAGAGGTACACTAATTGAACACATAAATGGTCGTTCACTTGTTTTATCGATTGTTTAGAGGTTCAACGCTTGAATGTTCCGTGCGTTATCGTTCATAGCTGGGGGCATGAAGTTTCTCTACCTTTGATCGGCATTGTTTTCGTTCTTTGTGCTTTGTTTTTGGAACATTCTTTTCAAAATTGGAAACTATAAAATATAATCACACATCTAGGGTTAGTAGCAAAATTATGGAACATATTGTCTTCTATTTCTTCTGCAGTATAAAAGCCAACGCTAACCTGATCAAATAGAGTATCATGGAAGAGACAGCTTGTCAACTTCTATCTGCAAGCGAGATTTTTAACTTCTATTTTATCTTGAATCCTTAGAGGCACTCCTGCAGTATCTGCTTGTTTTATTCAGTGTGGAGGAGTCAAAAGCTCATTTTGCTATGGTTACCCCTGTAAATTTGCTGTGCAAGAAATTTAGAGAAATACCGTACCAAAGAAAAATTGGTCTTATTGCTGGCCAGACTTCTTAAAAGTACTTGATATCAAAATAGACGCCGCCTATAAGGATATGGTCAAATTTATGCAGAATGTCGAGGAAAACTAATCGACTATTATTCTCGAGTAAGTGAGTTGCATTGCCTGTAAGAGATGCAGCAGCTGAAAGAGAAAACTTCTGCCTCGTCTGTTGCAATTTGGTGGCTACCTTTTATTATGGCTCAGGATTTCATTCTTATATAAGACAGGAATTATTTTTGACAAAATTTAGTTGATGGTTATAAGAAAACGAGTCCATAACCTGCTACAGGGAAGTCCATAGATTATCTCCATCAGAAGTGGATGTTTGTGCCCCTTTGCATTAACATTCTGCTTTTGGTGATGATTTCCAATGGGCATTTGCCTTGTTTTTTTTTCCTGGTTTTCTAATTTTATAGACAATTAAGCAGCAGATGGGAATTCTGCATTTGAGACTGCAATTGTAAGACAGGTTAGTAATCCATCCCTGATTATACTTTATAACACTTCATACATCCGTAATCCAGATAATCTCACCCAAATGGAAACAACTTAGTTGAGAGGAAGTATAATAATATCAATCACCATCAAGGATAGGAAAGAATAAAGAATATCTTCACCCATATGTTTTCAACCACCTTACATATTCCTTGTCACTTGGCCAGTAAGCATCTTGGATTGCCTTGACCTTATTTGTGTTAGAAACATATCCAGCATGCAATGCTATTCTAGCTTCTGCAACAAAATTATCCATACCTGCTTCCAACTTAAGTATTTTGCCTAGTTTTAGGCTGCATAGGGCAGGATAACCTTTTCCTCATTTAGTAAAGGTTTAACAAATTGCGTCACAATTTGACTGAATTCACCCTTCCATTCCTCCAAAATCTTTATTTGGCTGCCTGCATGTTTCAGAGTTGGTAACCCTTGGCCCACTAGAGCATCAAAGCCGTCTTCCTTCTCTTTGAGGACTCTCAAAATATGACTTATAAATGCCGAAACATCACTCAATCTATTTGCAGCCTCAGAAATGGATGGGACTTTGGTAGGACAGGCTGGATCATACTTGGCTTTCTTGTAAATTTTTTTAATAATTGAAACCCTACGAAGCCATTTGTTACATACCTCCATCCAAGAATGCACCTTGTCCAGCACAAGTGTGATAACTTTTTGAATATTATTGTTGTATTCCCAAGCTGTACCATCCAACCTTGTTAAGTTCTGCACCCTTTCCTCGAAAATACCATTTATTAATTTTTCAATATCCACCTTTGTATTTCTCCTAAGGGTGAGTTCTGATTCCCTGGATGCTTGTAATTTCTCTTTCATTTCACAAATTTCTTCGAGCAATGCATCATTATTGATTGGCTAACCAGAAACATTCTCGAAGGGTTCTGAATGCTGCTCTTCAATTTGAAGCATTAACTTTTCAATAGGAGCCCTTTCCTTATTAAATCCACTTAACAAGTTGGCATGTTCTTCTTGTAACTTATTAAAATCAGTCTGCAATTTCCTTGTGGTGGCTTCACTAAACATTACTGTATTTACTGTGAAAGTTGCAGCCTCTGGGGTGGATATATCCCCTACTCTCCTTACTATCAAATGCCCTCCCATTTCCTGAGGGTTTTGCTAAAAATGTGGTTGTTGTATTCAGGAGCAATGGCCCAAACTGCCAAAGTTTCAAACTTTGGGTGAAATTCTGAACCAAAATCTAACTTTTGCACTTGATTAATATCTTGAAAAATATCCTCTAATCCTGTATCTCTCCTAATGGTGTCTAGGGCAATTGTAGAGGCCATATCCCATCCAAGCAACAAAAGACAACCACTATCTGCCTTTCTTGCTTAGGAGTAATTTTATCAACTTCCATATCTAGTTTCTTTATTAAGCTTTGAGCATCCAATTGCTCATCAGGGGTAGGAAAAGATTTATCTCCAAGTTACTAATTTACCATCCTAGATTTGATCTTCATTCTTAATACAAGCAACTTAAACTCCTCAATTCTCACAAAACCTTCATCAAACATGAATTCTTCACACGTTCTTTTTCTCATATCCTGCATTGCAGGATACTTTTCAAGAGCAACCATCAATTGGCGAGCTTGTGCTTCTTGATTATCAAAATCCTCATGTCTTTGAGGGTATGCAAGATCTTCAAGGATATGCTAACCCACTTCTTTAGTCTTAAAGCATTCAACTAATGCTTGGATAGGGACCTTTCCTTTATCTGTTGCAGTCTTAAAGCATTCAACTAATGTTTGGATAGGGATCTTTCCTTTATCTGTTGCATTGGGATGTCTTTGTGGTGATGCACCATCAGGGTCATCCCTTACCATAGTTATCTCTTCCTCCTCATAACCTTGTTGATCATCTCCAATGGGTGCAGCAATTTAATGTTTTAATGGTGTTGACCTTGGAGGTACAACTCTTAGTGTGTCTACATTTTGCGGCAGGATTTGAAGTATGTGTACTGGATTCTTTATTTCTCAAAAAGGCGCATGGTTCCTCCTCTACTTCTGCCAGTACAATTCTTCCCATGTTTTCTCTTTTCAAATCCCTCTCCTTCTTGGTGAGGTGATTTCTTATTAACTCCTGTAATATCCCCACTAATAATTTTGGCTGATAATTTTCAGATTTAAGTATTTTTAACCAGATCTTGCAAACCTAGAATTTTCTTCACATTTGAACATAACGTCGACAACCCGGATTTAACAAATGGAGCCAACATAGAAAGATAAATTCGATAACTTTTCTTATTCTTCAACGAAGTCCGAAATACATCAATAGTTTCAATAACAGCTACAATAGCAACAATAGCTCTGAAACTACACCACTCAAATCCACAATAATTTGCAAATTATACAAACTTAAGGCAGCTGAAACTGCAATTTAGAAGCTCATTCACAACCTTTGAGTGAGATTGTCCTATAGGGCCAAAGGGGTTTCATCCTCTAACTCTTGAAAACAAAGGGTGTTCGTTCCCCGATCTCCAGCAAACCCAAAGGTTCTCATCCTCATATGCGATTGCTTGAACACAAGTGCTCATAACAGTTTTTGTCAATATTTTTTCTATGTAGAATGCATGAACCCTAGAATGAACACATTCAATCTTCATATCTTTGAAATCTATGGCTGGTATTGAATCCCACCCAAAATAATGGCTTAGATTATGCAAGGACCATCTAGAGCTGGGATGCAATCATTGCATTAATGAAAGCATGGTCGTATTCAACCTCCAATGCCACAAGTACATGTGAATCCATGCCCTTAAAATTAAACAATGTTTTATCTGGGTCATGCAAGGAGGTAAGTGGGAGTGAGCTGAGCAAAAGGCAAGAGTTTTGGAGTTATACTAGGTACCTAAATAAGAACATATCCAAATATGCAATCTTGATGGAATAACATAGTGTAGAGTGTTGAGGATCAGAGTTCAAGGGTACCATGGAAAAAGGTACTCAGGAAAGGGGAAGGCTGAAACTTTGGCTTCAAGGGGTAACTTAGTGTAAGGATTGGGGAGGGTTTGGGTAAAAGGTATGCTGATAAGGAAAAGTGTAATACTTTGACAAAGGTAAGGGAAAGAGCGGGAAATGGGTGAAAGGTATGCTTGGATGGGGAAGTCCAATATTTCAACAAGGATAAAGGAAAAGGCAAAATTTGGAGAAAAGGACACTCCTATAAGGGAAACTCTAAAACTCTGACAACTTGCTCACGCTTAGAAAATTCGAACTTTTGGGACTTTAGCAACTTTCAAACCTTTGATTGGAAATTTTTAGAAAGGGAACATTATAACTCCTCTCTTTCATAATACTCATGCTCAAAACTAGACTTGCCTACACTTTTCCTCTATTAAAGTATTAATTGTAATATTTAATGGTCATCTTAGCTTTAGTTAGTCGATAGTTTACTTTTAGTTAACTGAGTTAGCTTTTAGTAACTTCTGTTTATGCTTCAGTTTGTTTTAGCATCTTTCTATACTTTAGTTTTCTTTAGTTAGCAATTGTTTCTTTTTCAAAACATCATCTTATAATTTTCTATATAAGGAGTATTCCTCTCCTTTGTAAATACATAATAACGAATATTGAGTATCACTTATCATTTCATGGTATTAGAGCTTAGGATCAAACTTTTTTGGCAGATTTTTTAGTAATAAAAATTTGTTGTTTTCCTAAGGATTTTTTAAAAAGTTTCTTAGATGTTTTTAGAAGTTTTTGGCCAATTTTTTTATAAAAATTCGTAAAGTTTTTTTGCCGATTTTTCTAAAGATAAAAAGCGAGGAATTTTGTGAACAATTTTTTGAGCTGATTTTTGAAGGGTTTGTTGTAGAAAATTTTGAAAAACCATGTGAGTTTTTTTTTTACCGTGATGGGCATTGAAATAGTGACTATGTGCGCCATGTTTTTTTCTCCAAGGAAACTCACGACAGAATTCCTTTCTAAGCCATGACTGTTGTTTTTTTTAATTTCAGGCGGCTTTTACTATTGCAATTCGCGCAACCTAGTGGAGCCGAGTGATTCTCCTGGTTGCGGGACAAGTTTTTCTGTCTATTCCTGGCCGCGTAACCTGGTGATTCTTCTTCCTAGGCACGCGAGTTTCTCTTTGAGTTTTCATGGTTTATTGAATGTTATTGGCGATGAGCTTCCTATGCAAGCAATCAACACAATTTTGGTGTTTTCTGTATTTATTGGCTTGGTTCTTTGGTGAACCTTCTTCTGTATTTCGAGGGTTTATGTCATGTTTTTGATGCGTTTCTGAACAAACCAAGGTTTTCCAGAATTTGTGAGCTGAAGATGTTTTTTTGAAGATTTCCTACAAATTTTGTGAACTAGCTAGGGTTTTGTTGAGAAAAATAAAAATTCATGCAAAGAGTTTTTTGAAATTTTTCCTAAAAAAGATTTTGCAAAGTGTTTTTGAAGATTTTTTCTAAACAATCTTGCCTTTTTATTCAGAGTTTTTTTGAAATTTTTTACTGATTTTTTTTTTTTGCTGTGCCAGAATAGTTCTGAAGATTTGTAGAGTTTTTGAAAAAATTTCTATAAAAATTTTGCTGATAATCAAAGTTTCTTCTTGCATTTTCAAAGTTTTTTTGAAGATTTTTTCAATGTTTTGAAGGTTTTTTCTAAAAAATCTTTTTGTTTCTAAGCCTCTATTTTAGACGTTTTTTTTATAAAAATTGTGGGAGTTGTGCCAGCTGATTTTCTAGGGTTTCGTGCCAGTTGATCACATAATTTACCTTGTTTTTTGGGCTTTTGGAAAATGGGAGGGATGGCTACATTGATCAATGTAATGTTGGAAAGTACGCAGAGGTTCAATGGAAAGAATTACAACACGTGGAAGCAGGGAATGCTTACCATATTTGAGTACCGATGTCTGGATGCACTTGTTCTAGGTAAAGAACTCCATCCCAACAATGCAGGGAAGGAACATGACAAGTATGATGGAGGTGTAATGTCCCCCTTTTTAGCGTGATCTTGTTTTGAGTGTGTTAGCCTATTACTTAGACCCTTGTGGGCTAACTGTTTTGGTTAGAGGGTCAGTGGTATCTTCTGGAGAGTTTGTTCGTTCTCATCTTTTGTGATCAGGGATTGGCTCATTACAGGCCTTGGCTGTACAGGAGTTGTCTGCTTCTAACGGCACTGAATTCTATTGAGTTTTGAGGAAGTTAGGCTTACTTAAGTGATTTAAGTTATTATTTAACTTGAAGTATTCTTATAAAGTCAAATTGACTTTATTATTTTATATCACTTAAATAAGTTTGGAAAAAAAAAGGTGATTTAATTTTATATCACTAATACCTTTATGTGGGGGCCAAATATTAAATCTGAAACTATTGAAAAGGACTTGAGGTTATTTCAAAATATTTAAATGACCTAAAGTATGCCCTAATCCTTAGAAATTCACAGCTCTTTGCTATATAAGGGTTTTAGGCAATGAGAAACTGATCTATTGAATATTTCAACTTTGCCTTGGAGGTTTTTCCCTTGCTTTCATCCTGTGATCAGGTTTGCAGCAATCCACCATTGGAGAACGAAATCTCTTCAGTGTGAGCACTTGTGAGGCTGTGAGAGATCAGCTGAATTGGTGCAATTTGAGAGAGCTTCATTCAGAAGTTCTGCAGTGCTTTAACAGATTTTTGTGGGGTTTCTACATCAGCAACAGAGGGTTTGAGTGGATGATGTTCTTCCTTTCTTCATGGCAGGCATCATACTTCAATGGCTGTACCATCTGAGATGTTTTGGGCTTCTTTTTGCTTGAAAGGTGTGGCTGTTTGAGCTAGGGCGTACCAACTACATGGAGAAACGCCTTCCTTCTTGAGGGTTTCTCTTCACCATCATCAGCACTTGGCATCTACCTTTCATTTGCTCCAGTTTCTCAGCTGGATTTCATGCTTGTATCATTCTACACTAGATTCAGTCAGATTTCTTCTTCTGGACTGGCAAACTGGCTTCTTTTCTTATTTAAAAAATCTGGAGGCTTACGGGTATGTTTATATGTTTTAAATCCATTGTTGAGGCTATTAAACACCTTCTGCAATTTCAGTTTGATTAGATTTGCTCAAGTTTTCATTCTGTGAGCTTTTATATGATGCGCACCTTCTTTCTGTCTACAAAATTTCTCTAAAAAACTAAAAAACACAAATAGACTTAAGAAAAAGACAGGGGTTTGAGTAGTGAGCTAGCAAGGCTCATCACATGAGGTAATAGGGAGGCAGTTATACTTCTAAAATTATCTGTCATTGATGAGATGTTACCAGAAATACCATCTGGTAAATCTACTATGGAGATCTGGAAGCATTTGAAAGATCTCCATGAGACCTTAGACAAGGGCAGGGCTTTCTTCTTGAAAAATATGCTATTTTTTGTTATGATGGATGACAGAGTGTCTTTGCAAGATCATCTCACGAAGATCAAAGACATTCGCAATCAACTAGAGGCTATTGGTCGCAAGATGGAAGAGGAGGATATGGTGGTCATTACGTTGAAAAGCTTGCCACAATCCTTCAAGCACTTCATCGAAATGCTCAATATGACATCCATCAATGTTGACTTGAAGTTTGATGCGTTGTGTAACAAGCTCTTGCAGCAGGATAGGTGGAGGAAACAGTTTGGGAGTGGCAGTGAGTCTTCCACTATTGAAGAAGCATTTACTGCCAAAGATGCCAAAGGCAAGTCCACTCAGCAGAAAGGACAAGGCAATTCAGAGGAGAGCTCCAAGAATTCTATTACTTTCCATTACTATGGGAAGATTGGTCATATTCAAAAGTATTGCAGAAAGTGGTTGGTTGATGAGAAGTCCAACCAGGAAGAGTCTCAACAAAGTGCTCAAGTGGTAGAGTATACTAAGCAGAATGAGCCTGCATTCTATGCATTCATGGCTAGAACACCACCAAAATATGGGTAGACTTAGTTTATGTTTGTAGGATGACCATTAAAGAAGGGCATTAAAGTATTAATTGTAATATTTAATGGTCATCTTAGCTTTAGTTAGTCGACAGTTTACTTTTAGTTAACTAAGTTAGCTTTTAGTAACTTCTATTTATGATTTAGTTTGTTTTAGCATCTTTCCATCATCTGCTTTAGTTTACTTTAGTTAACAATTGTTTCTTTTTAGAAACATCGTCTTGTAATTTTCTATATAAGGAGTATTCCTCTCCTTTGTAAATATAGAATAACGAATATCAAATATCAATTATCATTTCATCCTTAACCTATCAATAAAGCCTTTAGGGCCATAATTTATTTTATTAGTCACTTTCATTTTGCACTCTTTGATTTTTCCTACCAAAACATCAAGCTTTCTTTTCTGAGGATAGTAATATCCCCTACTCTCATCTGCGAGGGCTAAAAACTAGCCTTTTTGTGCTGTTTGAAATGACCCTTGTCAGTCAGATACATTTGCCACATGATTTCCAAAAAGGTAACTTTGTTGAATACAAACATGGGCAATTATGGGGTGCCATTGGTGCACCATAAATCCTTATGATAGTGTATTTGTCATGATATAACTAATTGCCTAGTTGTGGTCAACTTTAGTATTGGGGGCCAAAAGTAAAACAAGAGGTCCTAGAAATTTGATGACTTGATTAGATAGCCTCTCCTTATGATATCCAAGTTTATTCAAGATATGAGTGACAAAGAAATCCTTAAAAATGCAATAATTGGTAAAGGCACAATCCATACCCATATGCATAGTTCACATTTGAACTGGCAATATATGTCCCTTAGGGACTAAGCTAGACACATGTTGCTCCCCCAATACTTTGTCCCATTCACTAGAAAAAATGTGTAGTGGGACATGGCACAAAATTGAATACCACCTGAAAGTACGAGGTGGATCACTTTGTTTGAAGCTCACCATTGCTTTATGAAGACTCTTAGCCACAAATGAACCATAATTGAAAATCCTATTAATAACAAGCATCATCATACCTATCTACATTCCCTGATTATAGCTATTTCACAGAACCGAGCATAGTGCCTAACAGGTCAACATGAAATACCCTTTAATCTTGCTGATGCCTAAAGGATGTAGCAACCTTGAGTATTTGTCGACCTCTAGCTTGTGATTAGGTAGCCATATTACTCTACAATTGCGTTTTTACTTATGATATTCAATAGACAATTCTAATAGCTCAAAATTTTCTGATTTGCATTTGGGTTTAAATTGAAAATAGTTCTACTTAATTCTTTGTTTATATTGAACAAACCCCTTGTTTGTAGCTTTGATCTCTCTAGATTTTGGTTCATGTTGTTTGCACAAATACCTTGGCATGTCTTCATTGAGGAAACAATTTGGCACTACATGCTTGACCAAGTCAAACTTTCAAAGGTTATTCAAATGCTAGGCTGAAAAGACTTATTGAAGAAATATTCAAACAAGTCCCAACTTGTACTAGGAATATCGATTTACTTCACACACTCTGTTGTGTCTTGCAGATGGTTGGTTAGAACTCCTTTTCTCAATGGATTCTTGAATTTTTAGGCATACCAAAGATTTGATCCATTAAGTCTTGGGAAGGTGGCATGTTTGTTGCAATGGCTTTGTCGTTGCACCAAAAGATTGACCTGTTAACGCTTGATACAAACACCAAATTTATCCAAGATCCACGAGAGGCGGTTAAGCCATGTCACAAATCCGCTGTGAGCTGGACAGGCACCAACCTATCCAAGGGGATGAAGGCACAACCTTCTGAAAGCACCAACTTTCCAACACCAACTTTCCAACAACCCCCCCGCACAACTGCAAGATTTGAACCTGTGACCTTGCTCTAATACCATTTGTTGCAATGGCTTTATTGTTGTGTCAAAAGATTGACCTGTTAACGCCTGATACAAATGCCAGATTTATACAAGATCCACGGGAGGCAGTTAAGCCATGTCACGAATCCGCGGCGGGCTGGACATGCACCAACCTATCCAAGGGGACGAAGGCACCAACCTTCTAAAAGCACCAACTTTGTTAATACCAGATAAGGTTTTAAATGTTTATTTGAATTTTAGAAAATTCACAAAACTTTCATTTATAAAACAACACAAATATCCCTTGAAATGTAGAATGCAACCACACCTTTCGAATTTGACCACAGCGAAGAGAGAACCAACAAATTCTAGAGAAATGGCACAAGAACTAGGCCAACAAACAACAACAAGCCCAATTACTCGTATTGGCTCCACAAACTCTACTTTGGCATAGTGATGGTGGAATTTTAGCTTTAGGAGGCACTTAGTCACTTTTAGCTAGTGTAGGCACTACTTGTAAATTTTGTAATGCAGAGCAAGGGCAAAGGGAATTATTCAACAAATGGTAGATTGCTTTGCATGCTACAACAATGGCATACTATAGTTTGTGCTAACTCGTTTAAGCAACTTTTAAACAGGATCGTTGATTAAATTGGCAAGAATGAATCAATGGTGGCATTGCACTTCAAGGACTGTATCCCCTTTTGATGTTTTCCATTGTAAATGGTGGACATAGTGCAATTTGAAATTACCACATTTCAATAGTTGGTAGTGGCAACCTGTCTCTTTGGTAGGCAATAGCTGTGAGCATGATGATCGTGGTGCCTAAAATTTAGAATAATTAGTTTCGAGCAAATGGTCACTTATTTGTCCATGTGGCCATGGTGGAGATAGCATACACAAAAATATGAAGACATCGCACATCAACTAGTGGGAACTTCGCTAAAAAGAGCACTCGCCAACATGAACACATTGTTGGATGCAATAAGTAGACACATCAAAATATTTATTTGGAAGTATTATGCAAACATGGCCAATTTGCGCTTTGACCACTTGGGTGTGACATGGAGTTGAGTGTATAAATGCATCATGTGAATAATGTGACACATGCGTACATGTGTTGACAAAATGTTGATCATGCATACAACACAATTGAAAAGCCAAAGCAAAGTGAAACATGGTGTCAACATAAGGTTCATTGCACATTGGCATAAAATCGATGTGACACAATTAGACACCTCCACGTGTTATGTGTTGTGCTATTTGGGGATGTGGGTCGAGCAAGTTGGTAGTGAAGGATTAAACACCAATATGGAGCTGCCATCTGTACACATAAGACAAACTGAGTAAGCACCGATTGACCAATAACATAATGCCATGACATCTCAACTAGGAAGATAACAAGGAAGACAATAACGAATGACAAACCATGGTTGGTGAGGATATACTTGGTATGAAGGATTTGTTGATGCGAAAGAGCATAATGATGGATCTAGTAAGCAACAATGGCAAAGACATAAATCAACAACTTAAAAGGCCATGACTGGGAGAAGCAAGTCACCAGGGAAGAAGAAATCGATTTGCATAGGCTATTGTGGTCGCTTTGCCTTTTCAAAATGATTGACTCTAGCCTTAGAAGAAGTCGATCCGACTACTATGTCCATCCATGCCTCCTTTTTCTTATTCTTTGCATAGGACTCAATTGCCATCAAATCCTAATTGATGACATTTGGAGTGTGCTTTTTACAATGCTTCACATCATGACCTGACACCTTTGCCAAATGCCATTTGAAGTGATAAATGTCTTCATTGCATTTATGTCAGTAAAAAATGCATTTTTTTTGTATTGAACAAAGCTGAAAGAATTACAAAGAAGGAATAAGGCAGTCCCAAAAGAGGACTGCTAGGAGAAAGAACAAGCGAACAGCAGCTTCCCAAACTAGTCTACTAACAAACAAAGATTTTGCAATGCCCAAACTACAACCAGTATTACAAGCAGCAAACTTATGACACCATTACACTTTAGATTTGAAAAAGTTTTGCAATTGTCTAGCACAGCGAAACTCCAATTCATGGAGCTGCAAGAATTGATGTTTAATCTTCTGCAAACGCTTGCTGAAATCTGCATCTCCTTTGTGCCCCCTCTTCAGCTGAGAGCATAGAAAGATGAATTTAAACATGATGTCATAGTAAAACTTTAGAATATCTGTTTCTTGATGCAAAATGTGATTAGAAAACACTGCAAAACATCTGCTTTTCCATAAATGCAATAAAATAAACTGTCTCATAGTATCAACAATTATGTTTTTATGCAATTTAATACCAAAGATTGCTTCTTTCCAGCATATGACATCATAAAAAATAGCAAGGAAATGATAAAAAATAGCAAGGAAATGATAAAAAATACTATTCCATTTTCTTTTTTCTTGAGGGCAGTCCCAAAAGATATGTTTTAAGTTTTCACTACACTACTGCTGACAGAAAGGGCACTTGGCTGCTTGTACTCTCAAATATTTCATTCTATCCCCAACAAACAATTTATGATGTAAAATTTTCTAGGCCAAAATTTGGGCATTTGCCTCCACCTTGGACTTCCATATCTAAGCACTTAGCATTCTCCATTTTCTTTCTTGAAAATTACAATTCCATTTCCTGTTAAGTCTTGAATTCAATTTCATTTCTGGAAGAAGCTTGAAATATATCTTCTTCAAGGAGAACCATAAGAAAGGATATTTATTGAGCCACAACCAATCCTTGAAAAAGTTGCAATGTAAAGGAGTGCAAATTTTCATAAGGAGTTCTATAGAAACCAATGATTTCACAAAGGCCATGAATCCTTTAGACCTGTTATTTAAATTGAAGGTGTGCTTGGAATCTTGCATTAAGGATGGCTTAGCCATATGTCCATGTGAAGTCTCTCTTGCAGCATGATGACCTAAATTGCAATAAAAATATAGTACATGGTTACAATTAGGACATACTAAAATTAAAAAAAGATTAGGAATTTCAAATGTATTAAGGATTTCCCATGTCACTCCCATAAGAAACCCTTAGAGCTCCAACTTTACCACTCCTCTCTTTTGATATAATTATATCTTCAAAAGCCAAATTGTCCAATATACTATACCTCCTAAGAACAATTCTCTCAATACAACAAACCTTCCTACATACTCAACAGAGCATGGAAGAGATTGGTACGAGATAGCAAAGTGATATGAGAGAGTGAGTGGCATTAAGAGATAATACGGAAAGGTCTCAGGTTCTATCTAAGGCTTGGCTATTGGAGGAAGAATGTGTTTTTGAGTTTTGCTTTTAGAATTTAGCAAGAATTACAATTGCTAGAGATCAAACTGAAAAAATTTGAGTTAAGTTAAAGGGTTAGAGTCAAGATATAATAAAAGTAAAAAACCCTAATTCTAAACCTAACTCTAGGGTTAGGGTTAATGTGCACTAAAGTGTGAAAAAATCTCTAACCCTGAATGGTGTACACAAAATAAAAAACCAACCCTAACCTTGAACCTTAGATCCCTAAACCCTAAAAAAATTAAAAGTATAGGGTTAGGGTGTAAAACTTTAAAAAAATCCCCTTGTTAGTGAGTGACTTTAATATGGAGTTACAACTTACGAAGTAGGGTTTAAAATGAAATAATAAATAAAAAAAGTCTTTTTAGGGCCTAACCTGGAATAGTTGTGTGCCAGATGCAAAGCTGCTGAAGACCACACTCGCCCTATTCTGATCAAATGTGATGTTGTTCCTTCAAATGCTGTCAAACTGTCAAATGTTGTCCAAAATTGGTCTGGAGAAATAGCCAAAATTCACTCCAGATATGAGCAAAAATGACCAGAAGACAGATTTATAGGTCAAAAAATTGCGAATTATTCTTGATTACTTGATTGGTTTTATCGATTGACCAATTAAATGGAAAGAATGGCAGATTTTTGGAAAAAATCAGCTGCAGGGAAGAGTCATGATTAATCACAATATATTGCAGTTTTTGCCCGATTTCTGCTTCTATGACTGTACACTATATACAACATATCTCTGCTCAACTCTGAAATTTTAACTGAAACAAATTCTATGTATGCCTAGTATTCCAAAGGGGGGGGGAGGAGGTGTAGAGATAGCCATGGATGAATGGGTTACGTTGTCAAAACAGAAGATATAAGAAAGCATGAGGCAGCTATAATTTGACTTTTGCAGAATCTTAATACATTTTGAGTTATATCTTTTTGGTCAGTGATAGGCACTAGAATGATATTGCTTTACTGCGATAATATATATGGTTGCAATTGATTTATGGATTTAAGATGCTGAATTTTCTGATGCTCTTTTTGAAGGTTGCACTGCAATTTTCTGTTCACACTGTTGTGCCTATTCATCAATAATATTTTTTCAATTCACAATAACTATTTTGTAAGTCTTGATTTAGTTTTTCTTGTTCATCGAGCTGATTTTTAATGGCAATAGTGATGGTTCTTATATTGTAGGGATGATGAATGTCAAATGCCATGAAAAGTTCAAGAAATGTATTAAGAAAGTTCAAAAGTCCGGAAAAGCTGGATTTTCTAAGAAATGCCCATATGATGTGGCAGTGCCAACGATGACACAGGGTATGGATATGGCGATTATGTTCAGCCAGTTTAACAGCCCTGGGTATGAATTATAAGGACTATTTGTCAGTTATGTTCATTTAAGATGAACACTTTCGCCATTCTTTGTTTCAGATTGGGAATCATAGTGAAAACTTGGAGTAAAAGAATATTATATTCTTCAATTCAATATGTACTCCATGTCTGAAAATCATTTTTCATCGATATTATTCATGCTAAAGGAATATATTTCCGTTATACATAATGTTTCTTTTTGTACTTGTTTAGACATGTTGACATTTTCATCCTCAACTACATCTAAACCCCGGCAAGCGTCCTGAGAAATCTTTAGTTTTTAGAGCGTTGCTTATGAAGAGCTTCCTTTATTTCTTTAATATACACTTGATTTTCTTATGAAAAAAAATCTTTAACGAACAATGTTTGTTTTTTTTAAGGCCAAGATTCTATATTTCATTATACATAATAAATCAGAAGTGCAAGCAACTAATGTACTAATGCCATGCAGAGCTGCACTCATAAATCCCAAGCAATTAATATTCCAATGTGTCCTTTCTTGGTATTTTGAGTTCTGCTTGTTGGTTGAAGTATGCTATGCATATTTACAAGTGACTACTCAAGCACACGTGTTTTGTATTATTATAATTATTTATTTAGCTCGATCTTCATGTTCACAGCTTATACTTCTTTTCTCATAATATCTTGCTAGTTTGTGATTACTGGAAGCAAAATCCCCATGTATCACACTTTGGAATACGTCAACCTCCTTGGAGGCCTTGAAAGCAAGTATATTAATTACTCATGATATAAGCCTAGTAGGTTATTTTTGCATCCAAATGTTTAATCCGTATCAATTGAATGTAAAAGGAGATGAGGAAGACAATATTTTAAAATCCTTGTTAAGGTCAGTTGTCCATACTAACACATTCTCTGTTTGGGGTTGAGTGTTTTTTAAACTTCAGAGTTTAGCTAAAGCTGGTGAGTATATTCTCTGTAGATTTTAAGAGTTTTGCCACTTGGAAATCCAGCCTCCAAAGTTTAACCAGTTAGCTAGGATGTGTCTGGTTCCTCATCTGGTTAGAAAAAATGGATTTTGTCTGTTAAATATTTGCAGAGGATTAAGGGGTTCTCTTCTAGAGTTTTTTAATTGGCAGGGACAAGATTTTCTCCCAATAGTTTTTCCAAGGGGTAGTCTTAATGTTAAGTCTTTTGTCACCTCCTATGCAAATAGTGTTTGGTTTTGGCATTTAATATTTCTCTTGGTTTTGGTTCTGCTCCACTCTTTGGAGTAATTGGTTGCCCCCGTGGGTCCACTCTTAGTGGTGTCTTTGCTTCTCTTCCTTCCTCACGTATACCCGTGTAGGTTTCAGATTTCTAGTAAAAAGTAAACATCAAATAATGACGATGGCATCTTACTTATGTCACATGTTCTTTATGAAAGCTTGCCTTTGACACCATCCCAGGTTAGGTGTTTTAAAACTTTACATTGAAAGGTTTCAATAAGCTGATTGAACATGTTATATAGATGGAACCTTTATCAATCTTTGTACATAAAACACTAAGGAGGTTTATATTAGGAAACCTACCAAATATGGAAAAAATATATATGATAGATCCAAATGGCAACCTAGTGTGGAACTTGTATCCTAAGCTGTAAAACTGAGCTTATGAAGCTTTTAGCATCTCTTGAGAAGTGCACTTGTTGAGTAAAGATGCAATGCATGACCTTGGACTAAACACTTAGAGTAATTGGTGGTTAACCCACTCATATGTCTAATGGCAAGTAAAGTTTTACAAAGGTTGCATTTAGCCAATGGCTACCATAAAACTGTTCTTTTAGTATATTTACATAATGCCAAACCCTACTTTGGATAACGTGGATGATGGTAAAATGTGTTATGTAGATCACATTTTTTCTATTAACAACTTCAATATCCTTAAAGCAAGAACCATATATAGTACAACAAAAGACATGGACTTTGAAAGCAATTATAACAAAGTCCAACACTATTAGTTGTATTGTAGAAAATTGAATAACAATTTCACATTAGATTTTGGTCTCACCTAAATTATTGAGCCTAATTGACCCCATAATTGCTTAAAATTATGTACTCTAGAGCCCATTTGTCCCATTTTTCAATAAGCACAGAGCATTGAATAAATGCATTTTTCAATAAGCACAGAGCATTGAATAAATGCATTCAATCCACATATTGCCTCCAACAATGAATATCTTGGAAATTTGGGACAAGACCCAATTGCCCTTAGGCGATTGAGTCCCCTTTTTTAGCCAGGACCCATATTTAAATATGTTTTTGGAGGCAATTTAACATTCGAAATTCAACTTGCAAATGTCGGCTATTGGGATTTAATTTTCGGGAAATTGGATAAATGCCTATAAATACCTAGTCATTTCACCATTTTGAAACTAGGAAGCAAGAAGGAGATCTTCATGAGCAAGTATTATTGTCAAGAGCAGTATTTTAGAGCATTATTTTAGCAATTCAAGATCCAAGCATCATGTCAAAGTGTTTGTGAGTTTATATTATCGTGTTGTCATTATTTTGTGAAGGCTAACATCTTTTTGTAGGTCTCCAAAGCATTCAAGCATTCAAGAAAGCAAGATCCAAATCCTTGAAGAGATGTGTATGACTTCAGTCCTTCAAGGAAGCCATTGAAGGGTGATGAGTTGCAACATTTTGTTCATTCATCATTTCCTTCATTTCCATTAAGGTTTCATCATTTCGATTGCCATTGTGGAAGTGGAAACACTTACACTGTGTTCGACTGAGGCAAGCTCCTATATGGCACAACATTTTCCCTCTTTGTGAATGTGTAGGTTGCAGGCATGGAAAGAATTGAAGAGAACTTAAAGGAAAATTCTCCAATGTTGTATTTATTGTCATCAACCTTGTTAAGACACAAAAACTCAATTATAGAATTTATTTATGACATTCCGACAATGAGACAAGCGGAAAATAGAAGCTCAGATCTAACACCAGAGGACTCCAAAAATTGAGCAGGACCCGCTTAGAAAGACTCAATCGCCATTGGGTGACCTAGTCCTTGTAGGCACAACAAAACCAATTTTTCCAGGCAGGTACACAATCATCTACACCTTCCAAATCTGCCAAAACTTGACTATTTGTTTATCAGTTATCAGGATCTTGCATTTTTCATATTAGGGCATATAGTGTCATTAGGTTAATCATTCCAAATCATTTCCAATCCATTCCCATCCTCAATCAAATGTAGATCTAGGTTTGATTGGCTCACCTTCATGGTTGATAGTCAATCTATTCACCTTGTTGATCTACATCTTCATGTAACTTGGAAAAAGGCCCCTTACATCCTAGGTTCTCTGCATTTAGGACCTAGGATACATTTTTTTATATTTCATTTTGGTGAACCCGACGTCCTAACACTATAAACTTTCTAAAATTGGAAGTTTTTAAAACCCTAGATCTAGGTTTTACATTGCATTGTTTGCATTTCTCATTTAGGGTTTCAATTTTGCATCATAAAAGTATAAATAGATTTTTTTTGCATTGCATATTGCATCATAAGTTGCATTAAGGTTTGATTTAGTCACCTTTAGATCTAATTTACATTCATTAGGTCATTAAAGTTTGAAATTGTTCATTACGTTGCATCTTTCATTTAGGCCAGAAAGTGAAAAATTGCATTGTTTTGTTTCAAGTTTGCATCAAATCTTGATTTTTAGAATTCTGCATCTTAGACTCAGACAATTATTACATGATTAAGATATGAAAATTGTATTTTGTATTAACGGAAAAGTATCCCTTTTCCTAATAATAATAAATGAACCTAATGTTGTCTTAATTTAGTGTTGTAATGTGTTTTACACATTTGCATTAAGTCTAGGACCCTTTTTAATAAAATGGACTTAACGATGCCTTATTTAGGGTGTTGTAAAGTGTATCTTTACACTTTCACACTAATCTAGGGCTTTAATTAATTAATTGAGATTAATTGACCCCTTAAATTCAAATCCGAGCCTAATTTATTGCATTTTCTGAGGGATAAATCCCGACACTCATTAATAATGTTTCACAACACTTAATTTTGCAAGGTTTGAGTCTTAGGCTAGTGACCTAGGACAAATGGGTCCTTTCTAGGTCCTAGGACCCCCTTTTGGTATGCTATTTCATATCCCCGAAGCATGTCCTAGTTGAGTGTGCTAGGAAATGGGTTCTCCTTAACTTAGGACACCCCTTTTTGAACTTATTCTTGGCGAGATTTTAGTGATTTCAAATCCTAAATCTGATATCGGCTTGTGCTATTTGAATTTCGGGATTAAATCTTAAGTATAAATATAAGGTTATTTCACATAGTTTCATAACAAGACTTTCATGAGATCAAGTAATCTTCACAAGAGCATTAGAGAGCATTCAAGAAGGCATTCAAGAGTAGATTTATCAAGGTTTTATTGCAACAACCAAAGGTCATATCATCATGTCAAAGATTTAGTGCATCATGCATGTTGTTGAGCTCATGTGTTGATGTAGCATTGAAGATCCAATTCAAACATTGTTCCACATCCAAATTCAAGATCAAGATCTACATTCCTTAAAGCCACTTCATGCTAGATTGCTGATTTATCTTCCAAGACTTCATCCAAGGTATCATTGTTTCATGTTTCATGTTCATGTTTCATTGTTTCATCATAAGGTTTAATTACCTAAACGGGGTTTGACCAAGACAAACCCCTATTCCCTAACAATCAACAAATTTTCTTCTCTCTTGATATGTGGTTGCAAGTTTTAGATTGAAGATCAAGTGGAGAACAAAAGTTGCAAAAGTTGTCAAGATTGCAAAGTTGTAAAATTATCATCTTTATTGCAAGATTACAGAAAGTACTCTACATGATTTATTTTCGACTTTCAGGAGCCGAGCACCTAGGATCTAGGAGTGCAGACATTGAAGAACATGATCTCGAAACTGACTTTCTAAAACCCTAAC
This sequence comes from Sequoia sempervirens, assembly GCA_007258455.2. NCBI lineage: Eukaryota > Viridiplantae > Streptophyta > Pinopsida > Cupressales > Cupressaceae > Sequoia > Sequoia sempervirens. The sequence continues at coordinate 61,912,170 of VDFB02086081.1, read as the reverse complement.
AGGGACCCATTCGCCACTCGGCGAATGAGTCCTTGGTGAGGCACGAAACAACACTTTTTTAATAAGGTACACATCATTTTACTATCTGAAAACCTTCCTAGTTGTTGTTATAACAATTAGGTTTGTTTTCTGATTGTTATTTATGCATTTTACCTCATAATTAAGTGAAACATTATTAGAAATATGGGCAAAGACAATTGAAGCAAGATAAACTTAAAAATAAATCATATGTGCTTCTGTATATCTTTTCCAATCAATACACTTTACATATTTATAGGATTCTTAAATCCTATTATTTAGGAAACAACATAAACAACTTCCCTAAATATATTGAGTTGTTTTAACAACTCAATTACAAACAAACACTCCTGCCACTAACAAACTCTAACAAATAACTATTCTCACATTTGTAGTAGTTATGTGAACACTAACATTTAATTTCCCAACAAACATCTAGTCAAAAAGGATAGGTGAACCCATTTGATCATCACACATTTGGGTTCATCTCCCCCTTTTTCAATGTTTCACATTCAAAATTGTCCTTTATTGTTGGACATTTGCATGTGAATTACATGGTCTTAAATTGAGGGAATTATGGAAAAATAGCCATTGTTAGTAACCTTAAAAAGCAACTTAAACATTCATCTTTTTAGTTTTCAGAACCCTAAACAAGGACTCAGACGCCCTTGGGCAACCTTGTTCTTGTACAGGTGTCTAAACAATCTTTTTCATAATCGTCTATCTTTGTCTGCTCTTTTTCACTGTACTTGCATATCCCTGCCTTGAAATTAGTAATTGCATGTTTTTAGGCATTTTGCGTTAAGTTCATTTAGTGAAAAAAGTGCATTGTTTAGAATCAAAATTTGCATTCAACAATCATCATTTCCAGGTCTCTACATTTACAATCAGTCAATTATTGCATTTTAGATCTAAAATTTGAATTCAAAACTTGTCAAAACATTTTCACCTTTGTTTCACACTTGCATTTTGAAATACATTGTCCTAAATTGAGAAAAATCTGGAAAATATCATCTGTTCAATTGTTTGCAACCTGAGAAAGAACCATTGAACAACATAAAAATTCAATTTTTTAATTTTTTGAACCCTGATCAAGGACTCAGACGCCCTTGGGTGATCTTGTCCTTTTACATGTGTCTCAGACAACTTTTGCACATATTCCTACCTTTGTAGTTTCACTCTATTCTTGCTTGTAGAAGTTTGTTATGAAATTTTGAAACACTGTTATTACATATGCAAGAAAGGTGTCAATTTGCTTGATTTGTTGCAAATTTGGAAAAAAAATTGTTGCTTTTTAGTGCTTAAAATTTTCAGATCTATAGGACAATTGTTTACATCATGTTCTCATTGCAGAAATCTTGTGTTATCATAATTCATATTCTATTCTCAAATCTCGTTGAGCATTTTAAGGGATTTTTGTTACAAACATATCAAAATGAGTTTATTACCCCTCTTTTGTTGT
>VDFB02086081.1:61841147-61910590 GCA_007258455.2 Sequoia sempervirens | reverse complement strand
TTTATTTTAAAAGGGGTTTCGATATGCGAAAAGTCTTTTCTTTATTACATTGTTTGATAAATATTTAAATATATATATATGTATGTATATATATACATTATATATATATATTTATATATATATTTAAATATTTAATAAATCATGTAAGTTTCTGTAATCTTTAAGTGCACTGTTAAGTTAATTATTTCTGTTTACAGAATTCTTTTATTTTTGATACGATTAAAACATAATTGTATTATAGTGTGAACATGAAATTAGAAAGAAATTTTTATTAATTTGTTAAACTATAAACGTGATGGCATGATATAGTAAAAAGGCAGATTATGAATATATATATATGTCAGCATTGATGATTAAATTATTTATTTTAATGTATGTATGTAGAAATGGAATTTAATATAGGAATTGAATAAGTTATCTTTTTATTCTTGTTTCGTGAGGTTGAGTCTTGTAGACTAGTTGGTTTCTTAGAAAAGATCTATTCTCTTTTTACATTCCCTCCTCAAAAAAAGAATTAAAATATATAAATATGTAGTGGTTTTAAGATTTAAGATTTTAAGGTGGTAAGTTCTAATATGTAGTTTAAGTATTCAGAGTATTGTTATTATTGTCATTTTAAAGTATAGACAATTGGTCTTAAATGGTTTTCACAATTAATTTAAATATTGAAAGTGAGTGTTAAGTTAGTATGATGAAAGGAAAATGGTTATAATGTTTTGAACATAAGTAGTTTTGAAATGTTAATGAGTTAACTACCCAATTATTAAGTAGTTTACAATTATGTTGATAAATGAAAGGGGAAATTTAAATGTATGGGCATGATTAGTGTTTGATTAGGGTATTCTTGAATTGGGTAGTTTATTGGTGAAATGGGATTGTAATCTTTTGAAAATTGACTTCCTTTATATTCATGTCATGGTTTATTTGTAAGTTCTCTTTATGGATAAGTCTTTTAGAATACTTGTGATGGTTATCATGAATTGTTTTAGTTGATTGTGTAATTTAGATGGAAAAGTTGTAAAGTTATTTAGCTCTGGTCATTAATTGATTGGTTAATAAATTTTGTTCTCGATTGAATTTTTGGTTGTTGGCTATTATGTAAGTGTTTTTGTGGAGTTGTGAGTGGTTGAGTATTTAAGGTGTTCTTAAATTTGGTGCCTTGGATGCCTGGTTGAATGCTTTTACCTCTATTGTTGAAGGATTGTTTTTGGATGGTTCCATGTTGGTGTGAATGCCTTTGGAGGATAGTTTTGATTCAAGGAATGCTTTGTCATTTAATTTGTGTTGCAATGTAATTGGGAACTTGTATTTTGTTGATGAGTTGTGGGAAGTTGATCTTCTTGGATTTTTGATTTATTTTGTATCAAAGTTGTTTATGTAGTCTGGATGGGGTTGTTGATCTTATTTTAATGTATTCACTCATTATATTTGAATTGAAAATAGTTCTGGTAGCCTTGCAATTATTGTTGTCATTTCTATGTTGATTTTATGAAGGTGATTTGCGTACCATTACAAGGGGGTTCTTGTTACAAGGGGGTTCTTGTGAGGAGAAAATTGAGGTCTCCCGTGGAATACCTAGTTGGTGGCTTTTGGTTTTATTAAGTGATTCCGTTGAATTAAAGGTTGATTTTATTTTGCGTTTTCCTATTTGATGTGACACCATTGTTGATTTGTGGATGGGTCTTGATGAACTTTCCTTTTTTTAGGGCTTTTCTGATTTACTCTCATATTTGATGAAATTTTATCCTTGTGTTGGAATTATTGGAGAAATACTCATGTTGCTTCACGTTACCCTTGTTTGTGGGTTTTCATTCTTTTGGCTTCTAGAGGCTTGAGATGATTGACATTTGATGTTCTCTCTCTTTATGTGCCCTTGATGTGGCAAGTGTTTTGGTTTCATGATTTCGAAAGGGTTGTACGGGAATTGTTGAGACTTTGAATTATGTATTTTTAGCAAGATGGATAATGCCTCGCATGCTTCTCAGTTGTGATCTAATATTCTTGCTATGTTGTACAACCCTTGGTTTCTTGGTTTTGTTGGGTCTCTAGGGAGAGTGGCTCCTCATGGGGACCGGCACCCCGTGTAAGGGGAAGGGCACAGGATAACCCACGAGTGAGTTGGTAATCAAGTGAAAACCTAATAATTAACTTAGGAGGGTTGGGTAGTAATTTCATTATAATATTTAAAAATGGATGCCTCGTCTTCATTAGTGCTTTCACAGACTAATGGAAGGCTGAGAAGGCCGTGGTTGGAAAGGTCATGACCTCGTCTTCACGAGAGGTCTACGGCTCCGCATGAGTCACCCTATGGACCGACGACTCCAGTTGGGAGGAAGGGCAATGGATAGCCATAGATGGGGGCCGGTGCCTCCAGTTGGGAGGAAGAGCATAGGATAACCCATGTAGGACTATGCGATGACACTCTCCCCTAGTTGCCCATGTGTTTTACTTTATTGTGTTCCTCTGGAAGTAGGTTGTGGGAGTTGGTTTAGATTGTTGATATATGGATTTATATTTATTTGTGATTATTGCCTTGATACATCTTTGGTGTACTTTGTGGTCTTGCATGATCTCATTTATATCTGATTTACGATCTTGTATTTTTATGGTACTGTGATATGATGTTTAATTGCAATTTGGAATTGTATTATGTTTCTTAATTCAGTTTGATTTGGAAGTGTTTCTTGATCATCCTTTGGTTACTTGTTTACTGGTCATTGCTCTGATTTATGTGATGAGATTTATGGCTTTAAGTTATTATGTTAACTCTTGGATGTTGTTGATCATGTCTTTGTAATCCTTGAATTTTATGATACTTTTGTATGATGTTGAGTCTTGTGGTTCCCCGTTTGAATGTTCTTGGTTGAGGTCTCTTTCTTGTTATCTCCTAGCACGAGGGGTGGGTCTTCGGACTCACATGGTCGGGTGGAACGTGCTAAGCACCCCATTGGGTCCCCAGTCGAGGATCGAGAGGTGCGGATTGGTGCGGTTGCAGCGACTCCAGAGTTGTATTTGTCTTGGAGCCAGTTGTGATACTTTGTATTCATCTTTTCATTTGTATCATATTATCTTATGTATGGTTTCCGTTCATGGTTGGAAACACTTTTGTATCATTGTATCTCTAGAACATTGTACTGTAATGTAATGTTAACTCGGTGTGGATATTGGTCGTGGCAGTTGTTATTCATTGTGTTTAGTTAATTATTTATATGTTGTACTTACTCAAATGGTTGCTTATCAATGATTATAATGTATGTGTTATATTTGTTAATGTTTATTTTGTTATGGATTATATCTTTGGCTTTTATTCTTTATTGTCATGGTGTGGATTTAAGTCTCGTAATGACTCCTCGTGTACCCCAAGGGATGTATGTGTTAGTGAATCTGCTTAAATGAAATTCATGTTATGACTTAATGTGTATTACATGTATGTTATGTTTACTTTAAAAAAAAAATTAAAAAAATTGTTCAGTAATTATTATCTTTTGTCCTTTGGGGTTCACACGGCGGGGCGTTACAACATGGTATCAGAGCCTAGGTTCATACACTAGGCACTATGTGTGCTCACTATGTAACCTTGCGCTTAGACCCGTGCGTCTTGAGTTTCACTTTGCTTTTGTTATTGTTGTGAACTTGAATTTCTTCTGTTAGATGGTGTCGGGTCGATGGTGCAGGAAACTGATGGGAAAGGATAGGACCCTCGGTGTAGTGCGCAATGCACCGATAGCATTCCTGTCGGGGATGCTCTATGGACCCTTGAGTTTTAGTGTGATGTGTTTCTTGGTGATGTGTTTTATGTGTGTTAATATGTCAAGTGTGCGTGAAATCTGCGATTTTGTTGTCCTTGAGTGATGAATTATGTTTTCTTGAATCTGTGAAGGTGTAAAATTTTACCCTTTTTATTGAAATTGATGTGAATTTTGGTGTTGAATAATGGTTAAAGTGGAGTTCTTTGTGTGAAAATTATGAGTTTTAACGAAAATATAAGGTTTTGTGGATAATTATTCTATGATTTTTAGCAAAATATAGTATCTTGAGGTTAAGATGCAACTTGAATTATTGGTACTAATGTGCAATGCTCTATGGTAGCTTTTGATTTACACGAAGTGAGCTTCAGAAAGCATAGTGATGAAGGTAATGTAATTGTAATATGCAGGTATAGATACTTATAATGTCAAATAGTAATTCATTTTGATATAGTAGATGAAGTAGGTTTATGGTTAGTATCCTTATACGAATATTTCCTAAGTAATAAGAAGAAAATTGTTTACGAGTGACTAGAATTGTTTTGACTATTATGTGTGGTTTGGTGGGAGCGACAATGTGGTATCACTCACTCGCAAGTGCCCTACTATGCTGGGAGTTCCTCTCACGATGTATTTGTGATATATATATATGTATTGTGCATAATGTTTGTTTGCATGCAGGATTGCAGGAACTAAGTCTCGATTCCACCTGCATTGTCAGGACAGGGCGAGCATTATATACACCCAATGGGTTTGACGTTGAACATAGGAGCCGACAAGAAAGTTTCCCCAACCTAGTTCATCATCTGTCCTGGTGTTTGACCAAATTGGTCTGGTTACAACCCCGTCACCATCTTTGTTTTGGTATCCTTCCTTATTTTTTTGGTTTGTTTAATTTTCGTTGTTTACTTGATGACGTTTAATCGATGTTTTAATTTATGGTGTTGATTTGCTTATGATCATTGATATTGTTGTGTTACCATATTTATGCTTGAGCTCGACTTCCAGGAGTAAGTCAATACCTAAGGGGGGGAGGATGTAGTACCCCTCTGTGTCGGTTGTTCTGAACTTGTGTGTGAGTTTTTTGTGTGTGCTTCATTGATTACAATGTTATTTGATTGTGTGGAAAATATCATATGTTTGTAGTCATGTTTAAATAATTAATTAAATCATAGGTGATTTGCAAGGCTATTTAAAATACGATTAGAAATTAAAATAATAATCAATTAAATTAAATCAAATGATTTAGAACAAATGATCAAATTAAACTAATTCGTTAAAAGTAAAAGTGATATTATTAGATAAATTGATTTAAATTGTTGTGTTAAATTGAAGTTAATAATAATTATGAACAAAATAATCTTGAAAAGATAATTATTATAATAAGAAATTTAAATGGTTAAGGAGATAGGAAGCTGAAGAGTTTTAAAATAATAAAAGTTCAATTTTGTGGATTTGAATGTATTTAAATTTTATTTTCTTAAGATGTGACCTCTGGTATTCTCAGGAAGAGGAATGGAAGAGACTTTTGTGTGTAATTTTTATTTAGGGGATTTTGTTGGTAAGGGTTGCATTCGCTTCCCAACAGATTTTGGGGAGAAATTTGGCAGTCAATTTTATGTTATAGTATTGCATTCTTTTATTCTGAGAATTCATTGAGGAGTAAGATTGGAGTTGAGGGAGGATTTTGGAGCTACTGCTGGGAAACAATCGTTGGTGAGGATTGGATTGGCAAGAGGGATAGAGCTTCTACAGATCTTCTTCAAACGCAGAATGCCAAGTTCTTTTCTTATTTAATTGTTGTAGCATCAAATAAAATTGCAATTGATAGGAATTGTTTTGCTGTGTATGAGATTTTTATTTGGGATTATAATTCAAATGTTTGTGAAAAGAAAATTCATTGGGTTGTAGTTTAATCAACAAAAATTTAACTGGGGATCGGGATTGTTGTTTGTTAAAATGGAATTGGTTGGGTTATGGACTGTCAATTATTTAGATTGAAATTTCTGGGAGCTTGGGACTGTTGGTTATTTAAATAAGTTTTGGTTGGACTTGAGAATAAACACTATTATTGTTGTATTTTACTGGCAAAAGAAATAATTTTCCTTTATCTAAACTTTGTATCTATATATTTTTCCTATGTATATACATCCATTATGTTATTAAGATTTGTATTTGAAATATATATATTAGTACATATATATATGTATAAATATATATATATATAGATGAATATATATATATATATTATATACATATATAAATGTAATTATATTTATTCATTTACATATTTATGAAATTCCATAACTCTGTGTTCGACCGTGCTCCCACGGATTAATATAAAAAAAAAAAAAAGATTTTAATTTTTGTTTTTGGGCCGACCAAATGGTGGTCCGGCCTCGGTCGTACCCACCATTTGGCCATCCGAGGCTCACGCGACAGTCTAAGGACTGTCCGCGGCAGTCCTTCGGAATGCTGCATACAGCCCGTAGACTATCCACGGCAGTCCGTCGAACTGCTATGATAGTCCACGGACTGTCCGGGCCGGATGGTTGTTTTTTGTAAAAAATTCATTTATTTTAAAAGGGGTTTCGATATGCGAAAAGTCTTTTATTTATTACATTGTTTGATAAATATTTAAATATATATATGTATGTATATATATACATTATATATATATATATATATATATTTATATATATATTTAAATATTTAATAAATCGTGTAAGTTTCTGTAATCTTTAAGTGCACTGTTAAGTTAATTATTTCTGTTTACAGAATTCTTTTATTTTTGATATGATTAAAACATAATTGTATTATAGTGTGAACATGAAATTAGAAAGAAAATTTTATTAATTTGTTAAACTATAAACGTGATGGCATGATATAGTAAAAAGGCAGATTATGAATATATATATATATGTCAGCATTGATGATTAAATTATTTATTTTAATGTATGTATGTAGAAATGGAATTTAATATAGGAATTGAATAAGTTATCTTTTTATTCTTGTTTCGTGAGGTTGAGTCTTGTAGACTAGTTGGTTTCTTAGAAAAGATCTATTCTCTTTTTACATTCCCTCCTCAAAAAAAGAATTAAAATATATAAATATGTAGTGGTTTTAAGATTTAAGATTTTAAGGTGGTAAGTTCTAATATGTAGTTTAAGTATTCAGAGTATTGTTATTATTGTCATTTTAAAGTATAGACAATTGGTCTTAAATGATTTTCACAATTAATTTAAATATTGAAAGTGAGTGTTAAGTTAGTATGATGAAAGGAAAATGGTAATAATGTTTCGAACATAAGTAGTTTTGAAGTTTTAATGAGTTAACTACCCAATTATTAAGTAGTTTACAATTATGCTGATAAATGAAAGGGGAAATTTAAATGTATTGGCATGATTAGTGTTTGATTAGGGTATTCTTGAATTGGGTAGTTTATTGGTGAAATGGGATTGTAATCTTTTGAAAATTGACTTCCTTTATATTCATGTCATGGTTTATTTGTAAGTTCTCTTTATGGATAAGTATTTTAGAATACTTGTGATGGTTATCATGAATTGTTTTAGTTGATTGTGTAATTTAGATGGAAAAGTTGTAAAGTTATTTAGCTCTGGTCGTTAATTGATTGGTTAATAAATTTTGTTCTCGATTGAATTTTTGGTTGTTGGTTATTATGTAAGTGTTTTTGTGGAGTTGTGAGTGGTTGAGTATTTAAGGTGTTCTTAAATTTGGTGCCTTGGATGCCTGGTTGAATGCTTTTACCTCTGTTGTTGAAGGATTGTTTTTGGATGGTTCCATGTTGGTGTGAATGCCTTTGGAGGATAGTTTTGATTCAAGGAATCCTTTGTCATTTAATTTGTGTTGCAATGTAATTGGGAACTTCTATTTTGTTGATGAGTTGTGGGAAGTTGATCTTCTTGGATTTCTAATTTATTTTGTATCAAAGTTGTTTATGTAGTCTGGATGGGGTTGTTGATCTTATTTTAATGTATTCACTCATTATATTTGAATTGAAAATAGTTCTAGTAGCCTTGCAATTATTGTTGTCATTGCTATGTTGATTTTATGAAGGTGATTTGCATACCATTACAAGGGGGTTCTTGTGAGGATAAAATTGAGGTCTCCCGTGGAATACCTAGTTGGTGGCTTTTGGTTTTATTAAGTGATTCCGTTGAATTAAAGGTTGATTTTATTTTGCGTTTTCCTATTTGAGGTGACACCATTGTTGATTTGTGGATGGGTCTTGATGAACTTTCCTTTTTTAGGGCTTTTCTGATTTACTCTCATATTTGATGAAATTTTATCCTTGTGTTGGAATTATTGGAGAAATACTCATGTTGCTTCATGTTACCCTTGTTTGTGGGTTTTCATTCTTTTGGCTTCCAGAGGCTTGAGATGATTGACATTTGATGTTCTCTCTCTTTATGTGCCCTTGATGTGGCAAGTGTTTTGGTTTCATGATTTTGAAAGGGTTGTACAGGAATTGTTGAGACTTTGAATTATGTATTTTTAGTGAGATGGGTAATGCCTCACATGCTTCTCAGTTGTGATCTAATATTCTTGTTATGTTGTACAACCCTTGGTTTCTTGGTTTTGGTGGGTCTCTAGGGAGAGTGGCTCCTCGTGGGGGCCGGCGCCCCGTGTAAGGGGAAGGGCACAGGATAACCCACAAGTGAGTTGGTAATCAAGTGAAAACCTAATAATTAACTTAGGAGGGTTGGGTAGTAATTTCATTATAAGATTTAAAAATGGATGCCTCGTCTTCATTAGTGATTTTGTAGACTAATGGAAGGCTGAGAAGGCCGTGGTTGGCAAGGTCATGACCTCATCTTCACGAGAGGTCTACGGCTTCGCATGAGTCACCCTATGGACCGACGCCTCCAGTTGGGAGGAAGGGCACAGGATAGCCATAGATGGGGGCCGGCGCCCCCAGTTGGGAGGAAGAGCACAAGATAACCCATGTAGGACTATGCGATGACACTCTCCCCTAGTTGCCCATGTGTTTTACTTTATTGTGTTCCTCTGGAAGTAGGTTGTGGTAGTTGGTTTAGATTGTTGATATATGTATTTATATTTATTTGTGATTATTGCCTTCATACATCTTTGGTGTACTTTGTGGTCTTGCATGATCTCATTTATATTTGATTTACGATCTTGTATTTTTATGGTACTGTGATATGATGTTTAATTGCAATTTGGAATTGTATTATGTTTATTAATTCAGTTTGATTTGGAAGTGTTTCTTGATCATCCTTTGGTTACTTGTTTACTGGTCATTGCTCTGATTTATGTGATGAGATTTATGGCTTTAAGTTATTATGTTAACTCTTGGATGTTGTTGATCATGTCTTTGTAATCCTTGAATTTTATGATACTTTTGTATGATGTTGAGTCTTGTGGTTGCTCGTTTGAATGTTCTTGGTTGAGGTCTCTTTCTTGTTAGCTCCTAGCACGGGGGTGGGTCTTCGGACTCACATGGCCGGGTGGAACGTACTAAGCACCCCATTGGGTCCCCAGTCAAGGATCGAGAGGTGCAGATTGGTGCGGTTGCAGTGACTCCAGAGTTGTATTTGTCTTGGAGCCATTTGTGATACTTTGTATTCATCTTTTTGTTTATATCATATTATCTTATGTATGGTTTTCATTCATGGTTGGAAACACTTTTGTATCATTGTATCTCTAGAACATTGTACTGTAATGTAATGTTAACTCGGTGTGGATATTGGTCGTGGCAGTTGTTATTCATTGTGTTTAGTTAATTATTTATATGTTGTACTTACTCAAATGGTTGCTTATCAATGATTATCATGTATGTGTTATATTTGTTAATGTTTATTTTGTTATGGATTATATCTTTGGCTTTTATTCTTTATTGTCGTGGTGTGGATCTAAGTCTCGTAATGAATCCTCGTGTACCCCAAGGGATGTATGTGTTAGTGAATCTGCTTAAATGAAATTCATGTTATGACTTAATGTGTATTACATGTATGTTATGTTTACTTTAAAAAAAATAAAAAAAATTGTTCAGTAATTATTGTCTTTTTTCCTTTGGGGTTCACACGGCAGGGTGTTACACAAACAAAGATTGATCAAACTACAAATGTACTCACTCACAATTTTTCACCTTTAGAGGGCCTACCTTGGTGGGAAAAAGTACTCACCCGAAGGGAATGACCCAAGCAGTAACAAGCATAAGCCAAAATCTTCCAAACTGCTATATAAATTTATGGTTAAGATGAAATTTGTTAACAATGGGAAGTGATGCATGATAACTCTCCCCTAGTGTCTTTATGATGCGTAAAGCCCTTGTTCTAAGGGTTGGGAGATCTCTCACAATAATTTTATCATTGCACCCCCTAAATTGGATGCCCTTATTACGAACGTTTGTTTAGAATCCAAAATTCCAATATTTGTTAGCGTTAGGAGGTCGGACCTCTGGACCTTTCCCACATATTTGTGATTCTTTGTAGAGATGAAAAGTTTGTCATGGGAGATTCATGAGAACTGAAGCATGGATGACTCGTAGTAGTCAGTTTCATGGAGGGGAGCCAGTGTGTTCAAGCTTCTAATCATTTGCTCTAAATAAGCACAACTAGAGAAATCCAAGTGGGAATTCAACAAATATTTTCCTTTTCATCCTAGGGTTGTGCAATCTTTGAGTTGGTTAAACACATTGCTTGGATCCAAAATCTCAAAAAAAAACATTTAACAATGGTCATCAAATTTCAAACCCTTTAGAAAAGGCAAATACCTTTGAAAAGTCCAAGTATGACTGCTTGTCCCTAGGGATTTATCCTTAGAGGCTTCTAAATATGTGGGCCTATATCTCAATTTTCTCTTTTTAAAGGAAACATTAGGGAACTATTTCCTTTTTTTCTTGATTTCCACATAATAGACCTTGTGGGATGAAAATAAATTGAGACATAGACATTTAGTTGAAGAGCTAAGAAAGAAAGTGTTTGTGGTAAAATGAATCCATTAAGCAAAGATAAAAGACAATTGAACCCCACACATATGCTTGCTCTCATGATTTCCAAAAAGGTCAAAATCCCCAAAACAAAAGTCTTTGTGAAAAATCTTCAAGTTTAGGTGTCATACTCAAAAATCCATCAAGAAGCACATTAGGAAGTGCAACCAAAAACAACATCTCAAGATAAGCAAGATGTTCATAAGGTTTTATAGACTCATCCCTTTAAAACAATCCAAATATGTATGCTCAATTTGAACCAATTCTTGGTTGAAAAGTTCTTGGAAGTATAGTATTTTCTTCAATACCTAGGTCTTGTAAACAAAAGCCTCTCTAATTTCACTTAGGATCAAAATAAACACTTTCATTGATCCTCTAACATCAATCAAAACCCATTTCAAAATCAACTCGTAGAATCTTGGAAAAAAATCCTTCATACTAGATTTTTTGGCAAATCCTTTAAATCAAATCAAAGTCATCTTGTTTGACTGAGTGTGTGTAGATGTGTCCTTCTTCATACACTTAGTTAAATTATCACCTTGTGAACAAGTTTATTCCAAGATAACATCTAACCTCTTGGAGTTTATAATTTCATTATCAAATCCAAATAAAATCCAAATCCAAAAGTCCTAAATTCTAGTATCCCTCCAAGGTTCTTAAGATTCCAATCATTCACACCACCCATATTTCATTATCTCATCACCATCCTTTGATTCTTAACATCTTAGATTTTATTTTTTGTACCTAAAGTTTAGACCAACCTAAGGATTTACCTCCCATATTCCTGAAAGTTGATCCTTGTTTTATGCTCCAAACTAGATCTCAGCACAAGAAAAACATGGAAACAAACAAAGAAACATCCGCTTCAAGTGACTTGAGTCAAACTACACCTGAAATCAACCCCATTGGATCTAACAATCCCCCACTCAACCTTCCTCTACTATCACAAGATCTTCAAGAGGCAGGTTTCCAAGTGGAGGATATCACCAATAATGTCCTAGGAATGACTCAAGACGAAATCATGGAAATGGTCCAAAATCTTGAAAATCACAAAATTGTCAACAAAATGATGACTTAATACATCACAATACATGTTGGAATTGGAAAAGGAAGGGGCTAAACTCCCTTATAATTATGATGTAAGCAATATTGTGGAGAAACCTCTTGCAATTATTCCACCAGTCTCATTCACACCTCCCTTCCAAAACATCATTCAACCCATCCCACAACCAACATCATCTCATGCTCCAAGTCAACCCATAGTTACCAAGGGGAGTTCATTGCTTCATTCTCTTCAAACACATCCCCTTGTAAACAACCAAGACTTAGACGCAAACACCATCTTGATTCAACCAAAAATCTTTCCTCAAGATCCAAAACACCCATAACACACAATTCTCTGTCCCCATGACTTCACAAGGAGAAGGGGGACTATTTCGACAAGGGGGAATCTTTGATCCCTCATCATCACTTTCTCAAGGAAACACACCACCCATCTTCCCACCATTTCCCCCTCTACCATTAACATCCACACCAATTCTCAGTTTAGGGCAACCCCCTTTACCAATCCTCAATCAACCAAATCAAAGCAATCCTCCAATCGTGAATCAAATCAACATACCAAATCCTCCGATCATGCCACCGATATTGCAACACCAAGTGGCACCAATCCAAACAACACCTCAAGTATCTCAAAACATGATCTCCCAAGGACCTATCATATCAACTACACCATCCACCACACAATCTTCTATCATCAATCCAACAACACCTCCACCACCACCTCAACAAAATATCATCGCAAAATCTCACACCATTTTGAATCCTCCACCTCCACCACCAAATCCAAACATGGAAAACCAATACAACATCACACTGCAAGCAACTCAACAAGCCTATAAAAAAGCATTTCAGCAATTTCAAGCTCAAAAAACCACACAAGCTACACAGTAAGTTGCTCAACAAGCATAGGCACAACAAGCCACACAACAAGAACAACAAGTTGCACAAGCAAAAGCTCAAGCTTTATTGCAACAACAACAAGCCACCCAAGCTGTACAAGCTATGCAAGTAATGCAAGCCGCATAGGCTGCCCAAGCTGCACAAGTTTCCCAACAAGCACAAGCTCAAGTGCAAGCACAATACCAAGCACAATAACAAGAGGTTCAGCAGTAAGCCTATCAGTAGGCTCTGTAACAATACCAAGCATAACAACAAGCAGCTCAGTTACAAGCCCAACAACAAGCATTGTTGGCACAATAACAACAAGACCAACAACAAGCATTGTTGGCATAGTAGCAATTGTAGGCATACCAACAAGTGTTGGTGGCACAACAAAGCATGCCACGTCCCACGAACATTTAAAATAACCCACCCATCACTCAAACAATCAAACCACCTCAAAAAACATTCATCCCACCACCCAATCTACAAAATGATGTGTCTAGACAAATCAAATTTATCTCACAACAAGTGATATAACTACAATCTAGAAATAAAACAAAAACCCAAGGGAATTTGTGCCCTTATCCATTCGACAGAAGCATTGTGATGGTTCCATTTCCGAAAGGGTTCGAGATACCTAAATTTGACAAATATCGTGGGACTGGTAATCCTGAAGATCACATCAGGGAATTTCACGTCCACTATATGGAAGTTGCATACGATGAATCCTATCTAATGCGACTATTCCCTCAGAGTTTGGCTGGACCAATAATGGAATGGTTCTCTTGTCTTCCTCCTAGAATTAGAAAGTTCCAAGAAATTGTGGACTTGTTCATATAGAACTACTCATTCAACATAGGCATGGACGCGAGTCTAGAAGAACTATCCACTCTCAAACAAGCCAAGGGGGAAACATTCACATCCTTCTTGCAATGATGGTGATCCAAGGCCAACAGAAGAAAGTGGACTATCCTAGAAGAACAACAAATCTATACTATCATCGCCAACCTCGAAGGAACCTTGTACTTCCATCTAAAAATGCAATGCATCACCACATATGACTAGTTGATCCCCAAGGCACTCAAAATTGAAAGAGACCTTATTGCATAAGGGGGGACACCCACTTATCAATACAACCATCCATCAACTAATTATAACAAAAAACCTCGCACATGGGAAAAGAAGAATAATGTTACTAACGATGGTGTAGTTGGTGCCAAAGTTGTTATCAGTGCTCCAAGGAAAAACACACGATCATATTAGCAACCGCAAGTCAACAACCAAAACAACACACAAGCCAACACATCATAACAACAACCCAACAATCAAGTGGTCAATAACCTGAATAATCAAGGGGGACCAACCCCAAGGAATTACCCCCTAAATGGAAATACACACCGCTTGGGGAACCAATTGAGTCTATCATGCAACACTTAGTTCAAGCAAAACTCATCAAGATCCCTATTTATGAAAATTATCAAAAGCCTCAAGTTAAACCACCATGGTATAACGATAAGAAACTCTATGAATTCCACATGATAAAGTGACACACGATAGCCAGTTGCATGGGAATAAAAATATGATTCAAGACCTCATCGATGACAGAACCATAACCATTGAACAACCTATAGGAAATCAAGATCTAAAGATATACACAAATCCGATGCCAGATCACAATAAACGAAACAACAATGGTAAGGCATAGTATAATAATGTGAACCATGTTTATGACCATGTTGTTGCATCCTTAGATGAGTGGGTTACAATTTTCAATATCAAAGGATCCAAAGCCGACTATGGAGTCACCACACGTGGTGGAAAATTTACCATTCTAGGACCATCCTAACCACCCAAAGCATCTGCTACCAATCCAAAGTCAATTCCCAATGGTTAGAATGTCCTGGATCAATTAAAAAGGACCCCTGCCTAGATCTCCATCATGGAGTTGCTGAAAATCTCATCCACACATAGGACAATCTTAGAAGAAGCATTGGCTTCATCCACTCTCCCCACAATTCTTGACGCAAACCAATTCCAAGCTATGGTCAGACACATTACCATGCCACATCTCCTAACATTTTCTAATTAGGACTTCCCAACTCAACTATCTCATAACTATGCACTCCATATCGAAGTATTAGTCCATAAAAATAAAGTCAAACAAGTCTTGGTGGATGGAGATGCATGCTTGAATATTTGTACTCTCAAGCTAATAAAATATTTGGGATTCTTTGAGGACGTCGTTGAAAAGGGTAAGGGTATTACTATCAGGGCATATGATGATCAAGAACGGGTATCTCAAGGCACCATTCAACTCCCTATTCAAGTAGGGACAACAATGATGGAAACTACATGCCAAGTCCTTGATCTAGAACTACCTTACAATACCCTCCTAGGGTGCCCATGGATCCATGGGATGCAAGCTATCACATCTAATTTCCATCAATGTGTCAAGTTTCCCTATCAAAATCAAGAGGTCACAGTCCATGGATATCCTGAACCATTTTATTATTGCAAGAATCTAGAATCCAAGTACTACAAGATCCCTCAAGTCCCAGAGAATGATGATGGACCCACATCTCCATATATTGACCCATCTACCTTAGCCTCCACTTCTAAGAAAAAAAAACCTCCATTCTAGACATTTCTGATAACAAAATCATTATCTAGGACAATGGGTGTGGGGACTATAAAATGAAAAAGAGTGACTTTGTAATAGGAGAGTTACCTCAATCTCCTTAGTTGGGCAGCCCCAACCAATAGTCACCCCATCTCAAACCTTTAAAGTAGACCCCTCTAGATTCAGATGCTGGGGTGACCTAAGCTAGGAAATGGTAGATGAAAAAGACATATCAATTCTGCTTTACCAAGAAGAAAGGCCTGTGCCTAATCTTCCCATGGATGATGACAACAAAGGACTACAGATGATGCTTGGCATGGGCTACAACAAAAACAAGAAACTGAGAAAAAATGTCAACGGTCTTCTAGAACCTATCATTCTGGAGAAGCGTATAAGGAATCTTGACCTTAGATGTACCCCTCCCAAAATAACCATACTTGGCAAAGGTTCCTTGGTTATAAAAATCAAAGCTCCTCTTCAGTTATCGGTATCCACAGGATTGCCTTTAGACAACTATACCTTTGATATAACCAATGTGTGTGACAAGGACCCCATCACTGACCTACCTATGCTATTTGAGGATTCTTCTCTTTTTATGATCAGTACCCTATCTTTTGAACCCAATAACCAAACCAATGAGCTAAAACTTTTCCACCCGCAACTCATTGATTACAACCAACAAGGACCACCAATTTTAGACACGCTAAAAAATGATGAGGCTCTTTCAGAATTCATGGGACTATAGGATACTCTATGATGTGGAGATCACAAATTTGGGTTCGAAATTGAGTTGGACACACATGCATATTATAGGAAACGATTGAATCACTCAGTCACAAAAGTGAAAATTTAAGAATAATATCTAGGTCTTTGAGTGAAAACCACACTATGGCACTCTCTAACCCAAAAATAGTAAAAAAAAAAGGATGTATCCAATGGTGAAAACCTCTTTGAGGTGCCAAAGGATGAGGGATTCAATCTTCTTCTTAGTGCTATTCATCAAGAAAAGTCAACAGTCTTGGCAGAGAAATGTAATCCAGTCAATCTAGGAACCGAGGAAGCACCACATATCACCTTCTATGCATAATCACTTTTGACAGAAGAACATGAACTCTTAGCTTCTTTTCTAAGATAAAGAAAGGTAAAATTCACATGGACCTACATTGACATACCTGGTCTTGATCCAGAAGTTGTGGTTTTCCATCTAGCCATCTACCCAGAGGTAAAGCCAGTAAGACAAAAGCTGAAAAAGATACATCCACAAATAGCATTACTAGTCAAACTTGAATTACAGAAGCTCCTTGATGTTGTTTTCATGTGGCCAATTGATTATCTGGAGTGGGTTTCAAATCTTGTACCTATGTCTAAGCCCACTAGGGGCATCCACATTTGCACTAACTTCAGGGACCTGAATAGAGCATGCCCTAAGGATGATTTCCTTCTCCCAAAAATAGACATGATTATGGATATGACGGAAGGGCATGAAATGCTATCACTAATGGATGGGTTCTCAAGCTACAATCAAATTATGATAGCTAAGGATGACAAACATAAGAAAACTTTCTCTTTTCCATGGGGGACATATTGTTGGAATTGTTGGCAAGAGACACTACAAATGATTTTTGGTGTCGTCATTGATGGAAACCCTAGTCGGTGACAGATCCACATAACATCATTTACTTATACCAGTAGTAAAATTGAGGACAATCAGGAAGAACAGAACATCCGTCAGTTTGGTGGTCATCGATTCACTTGCATATTTCCAGTTGTTATTTTGAGTTGTGGATCTCATGGGAGTTCTATTAGTACATCTAATGTGTTGTCTAAAAATATCAGTGCCTCATATTAAGTCTTGTGTGATTTTGGAGATTTGGTTGGTTACTTTTCTGTTTATCAGTATTATGGGGCCGACTAAGTTGATGTAATATGTTGCAGATAGTCAAGGAATGTTTTATCGAATATTTTTGTGTTCGGTCATTATGTTTTGGGTCCAAGGTTAGTTGTAGATGATTGTTGTGGATGTGCATTGGATAACTCTTAAGATTTGAGCCGACAAGTTGCTAATATTTTCAAGTTTTATTTGAACCAACATATTGTGATTAAATTGCTAGTCGCGGATATATATGTATGATCTCTTATATATTTTTAGTGTGTATGTGTGGTGTGTCGATGTTTATGTGATTATCAAAAAAGTGTTAGAGAAATTTTATGCACAGTTTCACTTGCACATAAAGATTTTGTGGAGCGAGTTAGAGCATAGCAGAACAAAAGTTCAGTATCAGTTAGAAGGATAGAAGATTGCCAATTGAGCTTAACTAGAGCTATAATCAAGAATTTTGTAGATGTTATTCCTTCAGTTCATTCTCTTGGATCTAATCCAAATTTTTGTAAGGCAGTGTGCCTTCCTATTTTGAGCAGTGTACGCTAGGCAGTGTGCCTGAATGAAAGTGCATTCCCATATTGTAAACTTCTTTTTTAGTATACTCAGATTATATTACGGATTGGCCATCCACCATGGTTTTTCCCCTAATAGGATTTCCACATAAAAATATTTGTGTTATGGTGTTGTGGTTATTTGGTTTCTATTTCTGCATACTTCTCTTGGTTAAATATTTTAAGTGGATTAATAATCAGAATAATAAAGTAAAGTTTTGTAGAACGCTAATTCACCCCCCCTCTCAGTGTTGCTTGTTTCCAACAATTGGTATTAGAGCTAGTTCCTTGAAATAAGTCTAACAACTTGGGAAGATCTTGGAAAGTGTTTTCAATGGATACAAGCAGTCTTCAATAGCAACTTATGGTGGCCTTGGATGATCTTGACGAGTCAAAATCTGAGAACCAGGAACTGCAGGAAAGTCTTGAGAATGTAGAAAAATTCATCCAGTCATTGAAAGAAAAAATCAATGAATCAAGGGAGAAAAGAAAGGAATTATGTGATTAGCTCAAGCAGAAGAACATAAGCATAGAAGATGAACAACTCAGCCATGCCTTGAAGGAGAAAATAGAAGAGTGTGAAAATTATTCTAGAGAAAATACTGCTCTGAAGTGTGAGATGGAGTCTATCATGATGAAAATGACCAAGGAAATTGAAGATAGAAAGAAAAATGAAGAAAATCTCGCTCAATCCTTGAAGGAAAAATCTGAACAATGCAGCCGATTGGGCAATGAATTGGAACAATCTAAAAACAATGAGGAAATGCTTGAAAAACAACTTGATGATCTTAGAGATGAAATTACTGCTGCAAATGAGTACAAGGAGAAATTCAAAGCTAGTTCAGCCAAACTTTATGAACTGATTAAAGGTTAGAGGACTGATGGTGACAAGCGAGGCCTTGGATATGAAGAAGGATAAAACTCTGGATTTGGACAAAGGAACTCTGGACAAAGGAATTCTAGACAAGGAAGATTCCAACAAGGAAATCAGATGAATGGAGCCAGAAGAAATCCGGTGAGACAACCAAATGCTCAGAGATTCAATGGTTATTGTTTTCCTTGCAACAAATTTGGTCATATGGCTTCTCAGTGTAGAAGTAGGATGAATCCAAATGGACCATCATTCTCAGGTTAGTGCTTTAATTGTTATAAGTATGGTCATAAGTCAAGTGAATGCAGAGTTGTGATGAATAACTTTCATAGAGATGTCAGATGCTATGCATTCAATAGATTTGGGTATTTTGATAACCAATGCAGATCAAGACAAAATAAGTGGAACAATTGGTCTGATCAGAGAAATGTTGTGTGTTACAACTACAAAAAATTTGGGCATATTGCTAGATTCTGTTGGAAAAGAAGAGGTCTGGTAAAACAGAATACATAATATGATGTCAAAGGAAATGTGCCAGCTCTAGAATTTGCTTCTGGTAATTCCTCCAGGAATTAGTTTTAGGCCTTTGGCCTAGGGGGAGTTGTCAAAAAAAACCTTCAACCCCCTTCTAGGCAAGTGATACTGGAATGTGGACCAGTCCAGTAGGTGGATCAATGCTTTTTAGATGTTGTTTAACCAAATTGGAGCTAGTATTGTAGATTTTTGGAGATCCACAAAAAAATTAACTATCTCAGTACTTGAAATCAGAGTAACCGGATGAATTAGGGTTAAGTAATTTATTGCGACAAAAAGGGTTAGTTGTGCTAGTGATAAAAATCCATTTTTATCTTTCATTTGTCACTTTGCATTTTGAAGGAAAGCAATTTGAAGAGCCCTGAAGTGAACCTTGTTGAATTGTGGAGAGATTCAAAGTGTGGAGAATAATCTGTGATCAAACTTTGATTTGATGGAAAGGTATTTTTCAAAAACCTATGAATTTATGAATTTGCAATCATGGCCACTCCTTTGGTAGTCGAAGTAAAGGACATACCCTATCCTAAATTCAAATGGCATCCCTATAATTTTGTTTAGAACGAGCCCTTAGGAGCATTTTCATTTGTTTTGTATGGATTTTTGCACATTGAGGATATTAGGGAATATATTCATGCGAACATTAAAGAGTTGGCAACCTCTCAAATAACGAATATGTATTCCCATCATATAGTTGGAGAAGATTTTATTGTAAAACCAAAATTTCAAACCCTAGAAGAGAAGAGGTTTTCATAGTTTGTGAGATTTCTTGTATTTGAGGAAAATGAATGGGTTAGATACTTTTTGAGCTGTGTTCATTTTGAATTCATGTGGCTAAATATACCCTTAAAAATCACAAAAGAAGCTATATGTGTAGTAACATGTTTGAATTCCACCGGTAGACTTCCAGTTTTGAAATCTATAAAGAATGACAAAGTTACTGAGGTAACAGGCGTGCAATGAGATAGAAGGGAAATGATAATATAAGATATTGCTGAAGTGGATGTGAAATTCACATCAATGGTCATTGGTTACAAGATATACCATTCTAGCTAGTATAATTTTGTATCACGTACGACCATCTATGTAGCTTATGAAATGGTAAAGAAAAATGAAGAATATGATTATGTGAGCTGCTCAAAAGTCAATTGTTGGATAATCTGAGCAAAATCAAGAAAGACAAGAAGAATAATTTTAAATATGGTAATCTGCTATTGTGCTTGTTTTTCTATTTGATGAATGAGGTTCCGGGTATTGGAAGTGTACATTGGAAAAATAATGAGCTTGTAGCTATTCAGATAAGGAACATGTTGTTTGGAATAGGTGATTGTTAGGTCAGGAATACTATCCTTTGGGGGTACTTCAAAAATTTCTAGAATATGATGCATGCTAGGGAAATAATTCCCATTTCAATTATGGAACAGTACAAAGATATTGTTTGCTTCATGGTGGATATTGAACAATGTCATATGGAAGTTGTTGATCCCAGAACAATTTGGATCATGCCAATGGGATACGAAGTAAAGGAAAACATTTTGAAGATGTATGCAGAATACTTGTTGAATTCACCTCTAGATCAGGGAGAAGAGAGGTTTTGAACACATGCAGAGAAAAGTATGCAGGTTCATGAGGAATTGAGAAAACTAATGATAGTAAGGAAAGTAAGAAAAGAGATAGAATTTTTTGTAGAAAGGATGGGAAAGAAGAAGGAGAGATGAGGTAGAAGCAGCAAAAGTGAAAGAAAAAACAAAGTCTTCTAGTCCTAGTGCATCCTCTGCCCACACTAGATCTACAAGGAGTTCCCCTACAACCAAGCCAACTCAAGACAAGCCTTCTGGTAAAAGGAAGAAGAATAAAAGTACAAGAACTTATAAGCCTGTTTCAGAAGATGAGGAAACAAAATTAGAAGTATTGAGAGAAGTAAAAGCTACTGGAACTCAGGTTGTTGAGTTAAACAAGAGAAAATCTTCTAGGAAAGAAGAAAAGGCAAAGAAGGCTAAAATTGATAAACCTGGTATGTTAGTTGATGAAGTTGTGAATGCAATTGTCAATGAAGGTAATCTCAAGCCCCTCTATGAATTGTATGAAACCTTTGATGAATCTGCTCAAAGAGTTCTAGAAGAAGCTACAATAAAACATATGGAGATTTTTAATAAATTTCTTGTTGAGATTATGTCTGGCTTACCCAAGAATCTATATGATATTTTGGAGTCAAGAAGAGTAAGTGATAGAAAAAAAAAGAGAATCTGAGGAAGAGAGTTCTTGCAAATTTGTTCCTAGAAATTTCAATTGAAGAGATGGATTCGCTCCTTGAAAAGGCTAAAAAGAAATTTAAGAGCAAGACAAGGGTGAATAAACTCATGATTGGTGAAATTGATGTTGTTGTTGGTGAAACTAAGGAAATTCTCGAAGAGTTTTGGTCAAAGAATAAGATTAACATTGAGGAAATGAATACTGAAAATGTTCCAAAAAATGAGGAAGTGAATGTGGAGATAAATGTAAATGAAAAGGATAATGTGAATGAGGAGAATATGAATGTATCTCATCCTCCAAAATTTGAGGATATTCTGACTTTTCCTAATGTGGAAAATACATAGACACCTATGGAAATTGAAGTTCCTAAGGTGGTGCTAACTGAGGAGAAGGTGGTGCAAAATGAAAGGGTTGAGGCACTCAAATTCAATCTGGAAACAGTCTCTAAAGTACCCAAGGCTGAAAAAGATCAGGAAATCAGAGTGGAGGAAAGAGACACTGCCAAGGCAGTGAAGAGATCTCTAATGGAGCAACAAAAAGATTTTGATCCTGAATTGGATGAAAGTTCAATCAATATATCTACTCTATCCCCAATTTAGATGATGAAGGTTGCATCAATTTCTCAAGCTAAGGCCAATGAGAAGATTCTAAAGTCTCACATAGAGGATAGTGAATTGCTAAGCCTTGCATCTGGAGTTATGCAAAAATTAATGCCAACTCATGTCATGGATCCATTAGGTTCCTCTTCCAGCGAGCTAAAGAAGCTCATAAATGTTGTAAGTACTCAATTTGAGTCTCTTGAGAAATTTGTTGAGGACAAAGTGCAATAGGATTTTAATAGAAAAAGACTTAGTCAATTGAAGGAAGTGATTGCAAAGGATAAGATTATGTTAGCTACTTGCATAAAGAACACTCAAGGTTCTATAACTGAAGTTGGAAAAGCCTATAAGTCTTTCTTGATTCTATCCAAGTTTACTAAAGGTAATGAGAAAAAGGTGAAGGATCTGGAAAATCAATTAGCTACCATTTGTGCTACTTTTGATCCATTAGCTGGTGATGTGGTTTAGCAAGAAGGTCAAGTAACAACTCTACTTGAAAAAATAAGATGTTTAAAGAATGAAAATGACAGAATTGTTGGGAGAGTATGTGAACTTAGGGGACTAATTTTTTCGAAGATTGAGATAATGACGAGTGCTTTGAAGGAAAAAAAAGTTGTAGCAGTTAGTGACCCGGAGAATCTTGAAACTGTAGAGGCTCAATCCTATTTAATGTGTGGTCACATAACAGTTTTGGAAAGTCTCAAAAAGGTTTGTGATGACAACTTAAGAGTGTTGAAACAAGATTTTGCAGATGTCTTCAAATCCTTGTAAGTTACAAGTTCATGCCTGTATAGTTTTGGAATTTTATTTCAGTTTCCCCAATTTTTTCCATTGATGTCAAAGGGGGAGAAGTGTATAGTGAAAAATGTATAGTCATCATAGAGGGAGTTGTTTCCCCAAGATTGAAGTTTTGAAATGGCAGTGTAACTCATGTTGGTTTTGATCTGACACTTAGTCATTTTTTACTAAGTGTTGCCATTAATGCCAAAGGGGGAGATTGTTGGCAAGAAACACTGCAAATTTTTTTTACTGTTGTCATTGATGGAAACCCTAGTCAGTGATAGATCCGTATAACATCACTTTCTTATACCGACAGTCAAATTGAGGACAGTCAGGAAGAACAGAACATCTGATAGTTTGGTGATCATCGATTCACTTGTAGATTTTGGTTGTTATTTTGAGTTGTGGATCTCATGGGAGGTCTATCAATACATCTAATGTGTTGTCCAAAAATCTCAGTGCCTCGTATTAAGTCTTGTGTGAGTTTGGACATTCAATTGGTTACTTTTATGTTTATCAGTATTTTGGGGCCAACTCAATTGATGTAATATTTTGCAGATATTAAAGGAATGTTTTATCAAATATTTTTGTGTTCGGTCATTATGTTATGGGTCCAAGCTAAGTTTTGGACGATTTTTGTGGATGCACATTGGATAACTCTTAAGATTTGAGCCGACAAGTTGCTAATATTTTCAAGTTTTATTTGAGCTGACATCTTGCGATTAAATTGCTAGTTGCAGATATATATGTATGATCTCTTATATATTTTTAGTGTGTATGTGTGGTGTGTCGATGTGTATTACGATTATTAGAAGAGTGTTAGAGAAATTTTATGCACAGTTTCACTTGCGCATAAATATTTTGTAGAGAAAGTCAGAGCAGAGTAGAACAAAAGTTCAGTATTAGTTAGAAAGACAAAAGATTGTTGATTGAGCTTAACCGGAACTGTAATCAAGCATTTTTTAGATGCTATTCCTTTAGTTCATTCTCTTGGATTTAATCCAAATTTTTGTCTGGCAGTGTGCTCTAGGCAGTGTGCCTAAATGCAAGTGCATTCCCATATTGTAAACTTCTTTTTTAGTATACTCATTATATTGTGGATTGACCATCCACCATGGTTTTCCCCTAACATGGTTTCCACGTAAAAATATTTGTGTTATGGTGTTGTGGTTATTTGCTTTATGTTTCTACATACTTATCCTGGTTAAATATTTTAAGTGGATTAATAATCAAAATAATAAAGTAAATTTTTGCTAAACATTGATTCCCCCCCTCTCAATGTTGCTTGTTTCTAACATGAACATGATTCCATTTGGGTTGAAAAACATAGGATCTACCTATCAAAGAGCTATGAAACTAATCTTTAATGACATTATTCGCAAAAATGTGGAAGACTATGTGGATGACATATTGGCCAAGTCAAAGAAACGTTGAGATCACATAGCGACACTAAGCTCCATATTTGACAAGCTAGAAGAATATAAGGTTAGGATCAATCCAAAAAAGTGTGTCTTCGAAGTACAATCAGGCAAGCTCTTAGGGTACATTGTATCTATGAGGGGAATCAAGATAGACCCCACCAAAGTCAAAGAAATTCTCGAGATGGAGGCACCAAGAACTTTGAAGTAGTTAAGGGGTTTGTAGGGAAGGCTTCAATCCATTCGACGGTTTACAACACAGATAGCAGGTAAGGCTATCCCATATGCTCATCTACTCCACAAGAGGGTAGCATACAAATGGGATGAGAAATGTGACCAGGCATTCAACAAAATAAATGAGTACTTACTTGCACCACCAGTCCTTATGCCACCAATTCCAAACAAGCCATTAATCCTATATATATCAACAATAGCAGTAGCCCTTGGTGCTCTCTTAGCTCAACATGATGAAAACGAGAAGGAGAGATTTATTTACTCAACAAGGTAGCATAGAAATAGGATGAGAAATGTGACCAGGTATTCAACAAAATCAAGGAGTACTTACTGACACCACCAGTCCTTATGCCACCAATTCCAATCAAGCCATTGATCCTATATATATCGGCAACAGTAGTAGCCCTTGGTGCTCTCTTAGCTCAACATGATGAAAATGGGAAGGAGAGATCTATTTACTATATTAGTGGAACCATAGTGGGACATGAGATGAATTACACATTCATCGAGAAGGATTGCCTAGTAGTGGTGTTTGTAGCACAAAATTTTAGACACTATATGTTGGCTCACTAGATAAAACTCATTGCCAAGATAGACCCTATCAAGTATCTACTTTCCAAAGCAACTCTCACAGGGAAAATAGCTAAATGGGTCATGATCCTAACAGAATACGCCATTGAGTATGTAGAGAAGAAGGCCATTAAAGGACAAGTAATTGCAGGCCAACTAGCAGAGGTATATTTAGAGGACCCACTTGTATTAGAGTTCCCCGATGAGTTGATCTTTAACATAAGTGTAGAAAATCACTGAAAAGTATATTTTGATGGATCCTACACACAACATGGGTCAGCAGCTAGAGTCTTCTTCATTACACTTCAAGGAGATTGCATACCCAAGTCATATAAGTTATCTTTTCCTTGTATAAACAACATTGCAGAGTATGAGGCTCTTGTCATAGGACTCAGAATAGTAGTACAGTGGCAGATCATGGCACTCAAAGTCTATGGAGACTCATAGCTAATCATCAACCAGGTAAATGATGAATACCAAACAAAGGATGAAAAATTGACTCCATACAAGAAACTAGTGGAAAGCCTTAAATAATTCTTTATTGACATCACGTTTGAGAAAATACCAAGGGAAAGAAATAGAGCAACATATGCTATGGAAACAATTGGATCACTACTGGATATCCCATGCAATATCCATAAACATGAATTCCTAGTAGAGTAGATTCTCATACCAACATTTGAGGTACCGAAGTCTGAATTTGTGTGTGAAATTGTTGGTCCTAGTGATCCTTTGTATCATGAAATTTACACCTACTTGAAAATAGGAGTCATCCCCGCCGATATCACCCCAAACCTTAAGAGAACATTTTTCAAGAAGTCATTATGATTTGTTATCTTAGGAGACACCCTATACCATAGGAGTATTGAGGGAACCCTATTACGATGCCTTAATCCTGAGGAAGCTTTGACTGCTTTAACTGAGGTACACAATGACATTTGTGGGTCACATTCGAGTGGTATGATATTGGTTAAGAAACTACTGAGGACTGGGTACTATTGGCCTACAATGGAAAAAGAAGCTCATGACTATGTTCAAAGGTGCTTGCAATGTCAACAACATGGGGTCCTCATCCATGAACCAACTTAGGAGCTTCGACCAATCATAACACCTTGGCCCTTTTCGCAATGGGGGCTCAATCTCATTGGTAAAATCACACCCACCTCATCCAATGGAAACAAGTTCATTATCACCACCACCAAGTACTTTACAAAGTGGGTAGAGGCCATCCCAATGACCTACATCATAGGGAAGTATATTTCCAAGTTTATCTTGAACTACCTCATTTACTGCTATGGTGTTATCTCAGATAATGGGACACCTTTCAAAAACTAGGATGTTCAAGAACTATGCCGAAAATTCAATATCCAACATCAGTTTTCTACCCCATACTACCACTAGGGTAATGACCAAGCTAAGGCTACCAATAAAAACATCTTAAAAATCCTAAAGAAAATAGTCAATGAAGCTGGTTGTGATTGGCACCTACAGTTGAATCCCGCCTTATTGGCCTATCGAACAAGTATCTGCACACCCATAGGTGCAACACCTTTCTCCTTGGTCTATGGATCATAAGCCATCCTCCCCATTGAGATCGAGTTCCCATCCTTAAGAATATCATTGCAAAATCTCATTACTAATGAAGAATATTGGGTATCACAGTTGAACGAGCTAGAACTATTGGATGAGCGGCGCATGGATGCCTTGAATCATCTACAAGTCTATAAAAATTATCTTGAAAGGAGCTACAACAAGAAGATCATGAGTGACACCTTTCAATTCGAAGATCTTGTATTGAAGGAGAATCAAGATAATGTACCAAATCCAGACAAGGGAAAGTTTGAACCTAATTGGTTGGAACCCTTCATCATCATAGCAAGCTACAAATCAGGAGTGTATCATATATCTACACCGGAAGGTGAGCCTCTGTAGGAGCCTATCAATAGCTCCTATCTCAAAAATATTTATGCCTAAACTTACAAGGTATAAATCCAAAAAATACAAAAAACATAAAAATCCAAAAAAAAAAATCAGAAAAAGGATTGAAAATAGTAAAGAAAAAAATTGTCCTATAGTGAAAACCACTTCAGTGGCTCTTTGGGCAAGTACCTTGGTGAAAACTTGGCAATTAGGTGCCTTGTGTAAATAAGCACTTTTCATCCACCATGATATCCATGGCTTGTTCTACATCATTTTTTCATCATCCTTCTATTGATCCCTTTGTCATCCATCCACGTCCGCACCATAGCTTCATCCTATGTTTGTATCATGATCCCTCCTAGTACTACTTGGAACCATTGCTAAGGTTAGTTTTTCCTACCTATATCGAAGTAGTCTATCACATTGCACACTCGGGGTTGTTCCTATACCTACATTGGATCACATTCATGTATATTTTTCAAATCTTCCTTAAAATCAAAAAATACAAAACATTCATAAAATCGAGAAAATCCAAAAACATTCAAATCATGTCAAAAATCCAAAAATAAGGCAAAAAGTTATAAAAAGTCAAAAATAGAGTTGTCGAGTCAAACTACGGGTCTTTGAGCTCTGAACGTAGGCAAGGCCATCATCGATGTGCCCCCAAGACACATTAGGTCATTCCTTTAGGAGTCCACAATAAACTAGAAAACCATTTGTTCATATCTCATCAATAAACGAGTTTGTGTCTATCGAACTACGTGGTCTTTGTGTGTATAACATAGGCAAGGCTAATCTTTGATCAGCCCCCAAGGCCCCCAGGATAGGTCTTTAGGTTAGGTTCTTGGTCAAAATCTCAGAAAACACAAAAAATCAAAAAAATTGAAAATCAAAACATTTGTAAAACATCTTGAAAATACCAAAAAACGGCCTTAAAACATTTCAAAAATACCAAAAACATTCAAAAAAACAAAAAAATCCATCCATCTCATTTCATGATCACCCGAAATAAGCATCCACTCATAATAAGTCATCGTCGCCCCCAACCTTTGGTGAACAATCAAAAAAAAGTTTAGCAAATCGAAAGTGAAAACTCAAACGTCAAGGTCTCAAGTCTAGGTCAGTAGGTAAACAAGTTGGTCAACTCTTGATACTAATATCCCATCATCCAGTTAGTCCCAAAATCATCTGATAACATCATGTCCTAGGATGCAGCCTTCCTACAATGGACATCAACATCAGGCATGGCCATAGTTTAGTCTTGGCTAGAGGTATGAAGAACATTAGCTTGTTTGTTTACTTGGTCCTTGTCTTGTTGATTCATCTTATTGTGCTCATTCCAATGACCTCTCAATGATGTCTATCTAAAAATATTTAGATAGAAAGGAATGGGGAATTGATCATCATATTTTTATTTGTTGTGCTTGTTAGATATTCTTGTAATATAACCTTGGTCAAGCTTACTTTGGTCTGTAGGGAGGGTGTTTTGGGTATCTTGTTGACCACATGGGAAGGCTCTATGATTCCATCTTTTGGTCTGAGATGTTTGAAATATCTGAAATGCATCCTAAATAAGGTTTTGTATGTTAGGTGTTGTATACACTTAAAAATGGTCACATCATATTGTCTGGTAATTAATTAAATATTTTTAATATTTAATTAAAATCTTCGAATTCCATCTGCGTATAAATAAATTTAAATAATTTATTTATATTTCTTCATTCTTTTATTTTGATTAAATAAATAAGTTTATTTAATCATCTTTTCGTATTCATTTCTTAATTAATTAAATAAATATTACGATTTATTTATATTAATTATCATATAATCTTAGTTTGAATATTTTATTCAAATAAAGATTAAAATATTCCTTTCTTCTAAATATATTCTTCTAATATCTATTCATAATTAAATATTCCAAAATATTTAATTAATTCTTCTAAATATTTCATATTCTTCTAAAGTCATATCATAATTAAATATTCTAAAATATTTAATTAAATCTTCCATAGTTTTCAAAAATTAAAAATCAAAATGCAATAAATAAAATTAAATAAATTTATTTATTTATTTAATTTGGGATTTATCTTCAACTCCCGGGAAGCAAATGGTTGAAACAGAAAATTAAATTTTTCTGTTTCTGTGTAGGCTTGTTCCCATGGGTTGAAGACATGAATCCATCCTTCTCTCCAACCTCTCAACCTCTCCCATTTTCTTCTCAACCTCTCCATCTGTCACCATTCAAACTTACCAGACAATCTCACAGCCGTAGATTCTTGCCAGCCGGGATGGAGCCTGCAAAAATCTATAAATACAGCTGTCGGGAGCTCCAAATGATATAGAAGTTTAAGCAAGTAAACTATAAGCAAATCTCAAAGCATCCATAGCATTCATAGAGTACTTTCATAGCATAGATAGTATTAGAATCATAGCAATAGCAATAGAATCATGATATCTCTTATTCACAGCCCCTGTGCATAATCACAGCCCCTGTCCATATCCATATCATCAATCTCATCCTCATCAGCATATAGAATAATAAAGCATTCTCATTTGCATACTCGTTCTACAAGTTGCCATTTGAAGGAAGCCTAGCTTACATAATCTGAGAGCAATAGCTTCAAAAGAATCACTGTAGATAGAGAAAATGGGACGGTTCTGAAGAACACTAGTTTGCTTAATTTTAGTTAGTTTTCTTTAGATTAATGTTTCATTATTGTGTTTTTGTTTTCAATTAGATTAACATAAATAAGCATAACACATTTTTGGCACCCACCGTGGGGCTCTTGCCCCGTTTTTAACATCTTTTTGCAGCTTCTTTTCACAGATTACAGGAAAAAAATAGCGGAATAGCACAAACAACACGTTTCGGGAAGGTCACCTCCAGATTAGCACATTTAAAGACTGTTGCAGCGCCTTTAACTTAACTTTTTGCAGTGCCCTTAACTGTTTTTGCAGTGCTCTTAACTATTTTTGCAGCGCCCTTAACTTCTTTTGCAGCGCCCTTAACTTCTTTTGCAGCGCCCTTAACTATTTTTGCAGCGCCTTTAACTGTTTTTGCAGTGCCTATAATGTCTGTTGTAGAGCAACTTTTAAAAGGCAGCTTTGTAATTTGTAATTGTAAAATAATCTAACTGATTCCGATGTAGCCGCGGACAGTTAATAATCATTTAAGGATAAAATTAACCAATCCTAGGGTAGTCATCTAAAGGATAAAATTAACCAATCCTAGGGTAGTCATCTAAGATAAAATAAAGCAATCCTAGGATAGACACTTTATCTTTCAATTTGGGCTTAAAATGAATTTTCTGTTTATGTGAAGCAACATCTTCACTTAGTTTAGAAAATTTTCATTTGGTGCTTAACAATTGAACCTTTGTTTGCTTTGTTTTTGGTGATAGGCCTATGCTCTCCCCTTAACTGGGTGATCAAAATGCCAAACTCACCTTTTTCTTTTTATGCATTTTATAGCTTTGTTAAAACCTTGTAGAGAGCCTGCTCTTGTGGGAAAAAGTACTCACCCAAGAGGAATGACTCAAGTGGGTTCAAGCCAAAGCCATGCTATTCCACCCCACTCTAAAATTTAAAGCAAAATTGGGGAAACCCTCTTTTGATGGTAGTGTGCATTGATAACCATCCCCAAAGCCTTTGTTCTAAAGGTAGGGAGGTCTCTCGAGGGAGTCTATCATTTGCCGCACCGAACGGAAACCCTTACTAAGAACCTAGTGTAGTATCTTACCGAGTCAGTTTCTGAACATCATTTTAATCACAGTGCAGGGGAGGGAAGAATCTACCCCTAAGATACTCACCATATAACTGCCAAGGATTGTTTGCTCAGGGGATCCGGTATCCACTTCCGTCACTCTAAGTACGCACCTGGAAAAGACAAAAACACGGGCGCCCTTTCGAGGGTGACATGGCTGGGTGAGTCGACGCAGTTTTAAGATGTGGGCTGTTGATTGCTATGATGACCTACTTGAGAACTAAGAGTGAGTCTGTTTGAACTATTTGTCATGTGTAAAACCCGTGAAAACAATTTTTGAACAACATTTTGGTCATACACTTCTTGTTTAGCATATGTCTTAAAACAACTATTCTACAACTTGCTTGATGTGTTTTCAATACATTAATTCAGTAAAGATCATCTAAAACTCACAAATACATTGATCACACTTATCATTTTTCAAGACTAGGATCAAATCTCAAAGTGCATCTTTTCAAACAAGTTTTGATTATTGATTCAACTTCCCCAATAGGATTCTGATATCCTTTCATCTTGGAAACCACAATCAAGAGTTAGAAATGTCATTTGATCATATCATAAGATTTTCATCTTATCAGATCAAGACATTATCATTTTTGCACTTATAAACCTATGATCTAAGTCTAGAAGAACATTTCAAAAGTATATGCCTACTGTCCACTTTACAACATGGGTGATAGGGAACAAAATCTTTTTCATAGGTTTCATACTGGGAATAGTTCAAATGATGAGATAACCGATGAAATGATTCAAGAAGTTGAACATGATCCACAGTTTCACATAATTTTGGACAAGATGTTAGAGCGAGATAAAGAAGGCTACTTTCTTTTCTTAGCAAACCAAGGTGCCAAATTGCCCTCTAACTACAATATGGAGAAAATTAAGGAAGATCCTGAAAAGACTAAAACTCCATTAAATGATCTTAGTAGTTTTCCCCAACAAACAAGAGCACTCCAAAGGAAAATCAAGGAAATACAAGGGGGCACAACTATGAAGTCCTTTGACGGAAATATGAATGTAACCTCTTCTCCTCCAAAAGCAACATCATCCAAATTCAATGTTTTTGAATTTTTGCAAAGGTTACATAAGAAGCCCAAATCTAAGCCCTCAAATAAAATTGACCAATCCTGTCATGTCATGCATTTATCTTCATCCCCCATAATTCAAAATGAATCTCATGATTCTTTCACTCAAGATAATGATTTCATTCAATCACCTTCTTCTATCATATCCTTTACATCCAATGATTCATTTCAATCTACACATCTTGATCAAAACATTCTACAAACCCTTCCTATCTTTGATCAAGATCCCATCTCTCAAGGACCATATGATGATCCCCTCCTTTCATTATTCACCCATGATAATCCTCTTCCATCTCAAGAGACAAACGTTCTTCCAAGTTCTTCTTCGTCATCATCTAATCAATCCATACCATCCCATGATTCTATTGCATTACAAGAGCATGATATTTCTTCCATCCTATCTAATGATGTCTTACCAATTGATGATCAAGATATGATTTCTACAAAATTTCATGATTCCCTTCCTCATCAAGATCAATATAATCTTCCATTCAAGGATACCCTTTCATCCCATGAAGATGATTATCCTCCTCATGATCAAGATATTCCTTTCATACCATTTCATAATCCTTTTCCAAGTCAAGATCAAAACACCCCATCATCCCCATGTCAAGAGCCTATCACACCTATTCAAGTTATCCATGAACCCCACACCTATAAATTGGGATCCTCCTCCTTTATCCATTCTAGTTTACTTCCAAAACCTATCTTCTCATCCATATCATATCCTCTTCACAATGGACTCGCATCTTGTTTCACAAACAATACATATCCCATTGGTAAACGAATGTGTGAAATTATGAATTATAAAGGAAAAGGTTTAGGCCTTCATGAGCAGGGTATCCTAGAACCCCTTTCTGTCCAAGAACATCCATATTCTTATGGCCTTGGTTATACACCTCATACTCAACCTAGGTATCCTAGTCCATCAAACTCTCCATCCATCCTAGGTCCTTATCCTAGTTCATCAAAAACTCCATCTATCCTAGGTCCTTATCCTAGTTCATCAAACCTTCCATCTATCCTTGGTCCTTATCATTCCAACCCTAGCTCATCAATCCTTTCATCCATATTAGGGTCCCACATTTCTCCATCTCCTATTCTTCAAGAACAACAAAAACACACATCCTTGATCCACTTTCAAAATTCTTCCTTCATTAACTCATCCATCATACCTCCATATCATTCATCTCAATCCACCCCTCCCATTGCTCTTGGAAGCAATTTGGATGCCAAATATGAAAAGCTTCTATATCAAAATCCACATGTATCAAAGGATCAACATGTCTCCTCGAAGAGTCATGCAAAAATAAAAGAAAATTTGATCCAAAAAATCAAAAAGCAATTTTCAAAGGCCACAAAGGCCCATCAAAGCAAAAGCAATTTTCAAAGGCCACAAAGGCCCATCAAAACAAAGGCAATTTCCAAAGGTCACAAAGGCCCATCAAAGCAAAAAGGAAATTTTCAAAGACCACAAAGGTCCATAAATCAAAAAGAAAAATGTCAAAGGCCACAAAGGCCCACAAAGCAAAACTCAAAGTCAAAATTCATGTGGATTCCTAAAAGTCTCATAGAAGCAATAAAATCTAAATTCGCATCCAAATTTTCTAATCCAAAAGTTTCCTCCAATTTTCCATCTAATAACCTATCACCTTCCAAATCTACTTTTCCTCCATCACTCCACCACCCTTCAAGGTGTGTGTCAATGTTGATCTTTCCAACTTTTCCATCTATCCATCAACAGGCCTTCCAACTTCCTATCCATTATCCAACATTCATACCCCATCATTCTCCTTTAATCCAAACTTTTGCATAAGTCCTTAGATTCTTCCATCATATCATTAATCTACCAACATTTAGGATTCTAATTCCCATTACCATGGTTTATTAGAGGGATATTTGGTTGTGAAACTTGATGCTTAAGTCCTTCCTCCATCTCCCTATCATTCATATCATATCTTCCATATTCCTCTCGCACTCTACATTTAGGGACAAGTTTCATCCATCTTATCATTCATGGTCATTATCCTCTCTATGCCCATTCCTTACATTTCCACCTTTGATCTTGACAAGGTTAAGGATCTTCTTGAACATCATATATCTTATCCATATCTTTCACTTACGACATCATCCATTCATATCTATCATTTGTACATATCTTTCATATCCATATCATGTAGTGGAATCTTTAGGTTTCATCATGGCTTGATGAATTTGTACATATCTTTTATCCTTAGGTTGTGTTTACACTGAGGGAAAAACGCAAAAACATACAAGAGAGGGGTAATGAGCTTTTCGAATTTCACAAACAGACAGATAACAGTTTGACAAAACACAACAAACATTGTCATATCAAATCGATCACAAACATATTCATGCCAATGAAAATCAAAACAACATGATCCAAACAACTATTGAAGTGAGAATATCAATGATGATAACTAAAAATTGGATGATCTTAATCTGAATAATGTTTGAAATACTTTAAGCAGGATTTGAATGGTTGTTTGATTTTCTATCATATCTCTGGAGTAATTCAATGATGTAATGAACTAGAAAAGCAAGGAAGGAGTATGATTTTTCTTTGTCTGTTGTTTGTGAGGAAATCATTAGTACTATGCAAATTGGTCGCGAGACATGCTCTACTATGTATCATGGATGACATTTCGGAATTTGCATGGGAAAAGGATTAACTCTTGTCTGTTTATGCAAGCAATACTCAGGTCATCTTGGTTCAATTATACCTAGATGCTTGTATTAACTTGCTATATCAAAAATCATGAAAGTAATACTCAGGTCATCACTGATGCTAACATACCCTTTGATGCTTGTATTAACTTTCAACATTTCAAAGCTCTATGATGATACAAAAAGCACAAATAAGCTCTCCAAATGGCAATATTGTACGAATATCCTACATGGTCAGTATAGATTGCATACATGTTAGAATCTGCATTTTGCATTTATAAATTTCTAAAAAGCTGGCAAAGTATACAATGTCTCAATAAAAAAATCAAAGCTGATCACATGAAAACACTATGAGGTGCTACCCCCAGATTTTGTTGGTCTCACACCACCTGCTCCTACATCAGAAGATCAAATCATTATTCAAATCAAAATGGATCATCAAATCAATCAAATCAATCCAATCAGAATACATCATTCGACTATTTGTTTTTAACAACTTTGAAAACAAATTTATCAACATATCAACCGATTTGTCTTTCAACAACTTTGAAAGCAAATTTATCACAATTTTATTTGTTTTTAACAACTTTAGAAACAAATTCATCAACCAAATCTGAATATCAACTTTTTGTTTTTCATCATCATGAAAACAAATTTATCAAATCATGTTTGTTTTTAACAACCTTAGAAGCAAACTTATCAACAACTATTTGTTTTTAACAACTTTAAAAGCAAATTTATCAGCTATATTTGTTTTCCAACAACCTTGGGAACAAATTTATCAGACAAACATCATCAAATCAGGGCATCTCAATACACAAAATTGGGGCATTTTATCATATTTTATCACAGCAGGGGCAATTTAGGTCATCAATTTTTCATTTCATGTTTTTCCACATCAATTTCTTCATATCATTAGTTTCGAACGATGAATTGACATCTTCAAAATCCATAAAAATCAAAAAATTTCATAAAAATCCATAAAAATAAAAATTCAAAAAAAAGAAAAAAAAATTCAAAAATCGATTCATCGTTCGCGGGGGCATATACCTATCAACATTTCGACAATCAATATTCGGGGAAAATTTCAAAATTCTTTGAAGCAAAGCGTAAAACATATCACTTCAAAGAGGGGCAAAATGTATACACTTAAAAATGGTCACATCATATTGTCTGGTAATTAATTAAATATTTTTAATATTTAATTAAAATCTTCGAATTCCATCTGCGTATAAATAAATTTAAATAATTTATTTATATTTCTTCATTCTTTTATTTTGATTAAATAAATAAGTTTATTTAATCATCTTTTCGTATTCATTTCTTAATTAATTAAATAAATATTATGATTTATTTATATTAATTATCATATAATCTTAGTTTGAATATTTTATTCAAATAAAGATTAAAATATTCCTTTCTTCTAAATATATTCTTCTAATATCTATTCATAATTAAATATTCCAAAATATTTAATTAATTCTTCTAAATATTTCATATTCTTCTAAAGTCATCATAATTAAATATTCTAAAATATTTAATTAAATCTTCCATAGTTTTCAAAAATCAAAATCAAAAGGCAATAAATAAAATTAAATAAATTTATTTATTTATTTAATTTGGGATTTATCTTCAACTCCCGAGAAGCAAACGGTTGAAACAGAAAATTAAATTTCTCTGTTTCTGTGCAAGCTTGTTCCTGTGGGTTGAAGACAGGAATCCATCCTTCTCTCCAACCTCTCAACCTCTCCCATTTTCTTCTCAACCTCTCCATCTCTCACCATTCAAACTTACCAGACAATCTCACAGTCGTAGATTCTTTCCAGCCGGGATGGAGCCTACAAAAATCTATAAATATAGCTACCGGGAGCTCCAAATGATATAGAAGTTTAAGCAAGTAAACTATAGGCAAATCTCATAGCATCCATAGCATTCATAGAGTACTTTCATAGCATAGATAGTATTAGAATCATAGCAATAGCAATATAATCATGATATCTCTTATTCACAGCCCCTGTGCATAATCACAGCCCCTGTCCATATCGGTATCATCAATCTCATCCTCATCAGCATATAGAATAATAAAGCATTCTCATTTGCATACTCGTTCTACAAGTTTCCATTTGAAGGAAGCCTAGCTTACATAATCTGAGAGCAATAGCTTCAAAAGAATCACTGTAGATAGAGAAAATGGGACGGTTCTGAAGAACACTGGTTTGCTTAATTTTAGTTAGTTTTCTTTAGATTAATGTTTCATTATTGTGTTTTTGTTTTCAATTAGATTAACATAAATAAGCATAACACAGGTGTGAACAGGGATACTCCTAACTAATTGTCAAGTCAAATTCCATCACACTAGGTACAACGCCATCCTAGTTCTTTATACCTTGATGCATTGTATCTATGTGTGTTATGAAAAATAAGGTAAGTAAGCTCTTTATATCCCCAATCTCTAATAAACAATCATCATCATTATCATCATGTTTTCTGTATCATCTCAAAGTCAAGGGTTGATTTCTCTTTCTTCTATCTTTCTCACATACTAACACTAACATGGTATCATGCCATTCAGAAACAAAAAACATCCATATATGCATCCATCCTGCATCCACAAAATGTCAGCATACTACATATCATTCATATTGTACATAATAGGAAACATCAAACATCTCACATACATTGCATAATATAGATTGGTTATTCTAAGCTTCTCATAAACCATACATTTGCATAAAATATTCATTGCATAATCATATAGGCATCATCACATGGTAAATAATCTATAAATACATTTGCATCCATCACATAAATTTGCATCCACATAGATCCATCATACATCTCATAATCATAACGTATCACATCATCCATTTTAGGCATAATATAGATTTTTTATTCTAAGCATCTTAGAATCATTTGCATACCATAAATATTTGCATCCATACATCCATACTACAAACAACATCATCATGAAGTGCATAGAAAATATATAGAAAAAAATGCATCCATAACATTTACATCCATGAACATCTGCATAATCATCCATCACATAACATTTCATAAAATAAGGGCTATACATATACATCATATTATATCCATATAGAATCATATTGCATATACATAGAACATCAAATGCATCCATACATAAGGCATAAATAAAGTGAACACATTCAATCATAAATCAGTCGAACCCATATTATATATATAAATAAATCATCATTGTCATGGTACAAAATCTGACTCAAATGTATGTATATCAATCATGATTCAAAGCCCATGAGGCTATCAAAAAATGAAGCCTGTGAATATTAAAAGAATTAGGCACTAATCTAAAAACTGCACTCATTCGCTAGCACTGATGGCTGCTCCCCTAGTCCGCATGCCTCTTTGGCTGATCATATGTCCGTCGGGACCCTGTCTGCTAAGAGTAATCTGGTTGTTGAAGAGCCATGGGAAAAATGAAACCTATAGTACTTTGCCTCCCGGATAGCCTCACGGTACATCTGTGTTGGTATGGTCCTCCCCTGGGATGAGGTAGCCATGCTCTCTAGTTGTTGTCTATGACCGACCTCCTAAGCTAACTGTAGCTCTATAGCTTGTCTCTGCTGGTGCTCGTGGTCCCTCTCAGTAGTAAGGGTTTGGACCTACTGCCTAGCCTAATCTCTCTCTAGTATAACCATCTATCTCTACTAGTGCTCATGGTCCCGCTCACCTATAAGAATTTGTATATGTGCCTATAACTATTGTATCTACACATCTCGTGGATCGCTAGGTTGTTGTGGCTACCGTAGCTACTGATCTGACTACTAATTTGGCCATTGTGGAGGCTGCCCATCTTAGAACGGTGCTCTGGGATCTTTTCCATCTAGATCTACCTGTGCTCTCCGAGCACTCCTCCCTCGAGGTCTCCCCTATGGAGGTACCACTCCTGGCTCTATCAGTTGGAGTGGAGGTCTAAACCAATCATTTTAGGCTCATGTAGTTCCTGGATCTATTGGCCCCTGACTATAGGCCTATGGCCTAGAAACCAACTGTTAGAATGAATCAACTACATCAGACACTTGGATCATCTGCCCCCATGAAGTCTCGTAGGTTGATCTAGCAAAAATGGTAGTATATCCGTTGTCTGGATGATCCTGTACCTCCCCAAACAGGTGAGCTACCCTGTTTGGGAGATAATACTCTATAATCATATGCTCCCTCCCCTACATTAGTTAGGTCTATCGAGCATAAAACAACATATTTACGTCATCATACCAAGTTAGCATTTGTAACCATGACCACCAACAGAATACTGTCAGATCATCTAGAACGTGATGCCAGTAAGGAAGAACCAGTTGTTCAGTATGTCACTAAGTAATCCCGCCACCATATCTCCAAACTACTAAATCATCAGTCTCTGTATCAATCAAAGTGATGATCAGTCAGAGCATGACAATATGCTCTCTGGCCCAAATATGCAGTAGTGTCACTCCAGTGTCGATCGCCCGACCATTTTAGTATGCAAAATCATGTAAATCATGGTATAGTGAGGCCAACATCACTAGTCCCTAGGAAAATAGGGTCCTTCGCCTCACCATCCTATCCCACGCCAAGCCCCATCCTAGACTAAAGAATCTACCTCATCAATCTAGAGCCACTAACCCACATATATTAGTAGCAACGATCAACTTGAAAAGAAAAACCTGACCTCTGTAAAACTCCAAGTCAATCTGGCCCTCAGTCAATATAAGGTCCTCTAGCTCCATGACATCATGACATGCATCAACGCCAGTATCTATATATCATAGATCACAGGATCACCATGTATCAACAACTACAAGATCCACTATACATCCTCTAATATCATAGTCACCTCGCTAGTTAGAAGGTGAAAGGATGAGGTCTCACTGTGCCATCTCTCACACAACACGGTCATCATTGCTAAGTGATTCCAGACAACGGGCGCATAGGCTACATACCAGAGATTGATCTCCCCCAAATGCTTCTACCATAACTTAGATAAATTTCCCAATTCTCTCAAAACTAAGGACCGATGCTCGCATGAAAACAAAGGTTGTATCACCTCTTGCACTCACGAAGCGCACGACGCCAAATTTCACAAAAAAGATCTAACCCTGTTCAAAGTTTTTGACCCCATAACAATGAATGCATCGCTATTTATGAAGGTCTCGCTATATGCAAAACTCCAAATAGCAATGCTAGACTCTTTGAAAATGCTAAATCGACCCTGGCGTTGCCATTTACATAAGTGTCGCCCTTTGACCGACAAACCCTAACTCCAAATTAGGCAAAGCATACCTTTTGACAAAAGCGTCGTTCTTTGAGAATTTAAACGCCAAACCCAAA
The DNA here is from genome assembly GCA_007258455.2 of Sequoia sempervirens. Classification (NCBI taxonomy): domain Eukaryota; kingdom Viridiplantae; phylum Streptophyta; class Pinopsida; order Cupressales; family Cupressaceae; genus Sequoia; species Sequoia sempervirens. Next base: position 61,870,816 of record VDFB02086081.1, on the reverse strand, counting down.
TTGCAAATTGCATCACCATTTGCATTAGCAGCACTATTTGAATTTTTAGTGTCATCGATTGATAGTTTGCATGCTGCTATATAGTGATGCTGGGGACTTTGAATCTTTAAAAGCGTAATAAATGCATTAAAAAATCAAATTTCAAAGTTGGGTTTGGATTACATACTGGTGGTCTTGCGCCTAGAGGTCTCTGGTACACACAGAATCGCTCAGAGATGTGTCGAGGAAGCACTCATCATGCCATTTTGTAGGAGGGTCAGAGCTCAAAAGACTATAATTTTTAAAGTGTGAATGCACAAATGAATGGAAAGTGACTCCTCCAAGCCTATTTAAGCATGGAAATTAGGGTTTTTTGCCCCAATTTAGCCATCAAACTAGGGTTTTGCATCCCTGGTACCATTTTTTCCCAACCGAGGCTCATTTCAAATCTTTTTTTCTCATTTTGGCATATTTACAGCATCCTAGAGCCTTTCTGGACATTTTGAGCAACTTTTTCTTTTTTTGAGAAATCACCCAAAAATCCAAATTTTCATCCAATCTCTCGAGGGGGTAGTATAGCAGTGTAATTCTTCTACTGGGGTGGGAGTAGGGCATCCAAAAAATAAGAAAAATTTTGAATTTTGATCATGGCAGTGTTATTCTTTGAACTGACGCAGCAAGTGCATCGCTTCAAAGAGGGGAAAAATGTAGACACTGAAAATGTCCTAATTGATACCATGCATCTAATTCTAATCCACTGACACCATTTCTTCTTAAATGATCTCAAGTTGATCAATTAATTGAATAATCAACATTATTTAATTAAAATCAGCAAATTTAGCTATTAATCAAATAACTAAATTTATTGATTAATTCACCTTTTTTCTAACTAATTTGATTAAAATCAATTAAATCAAATACCCCAAATCCCCTAACCTCTTCCAATTAACTAATTGTCAATTAATTAATCCCAAATAACTCTCTAATCATCATTAACCAAATCCTCTAGCTTTTAACTCTTCAAGATTTAAATCAACCATGGTCAATTAACCAGGTTGCACATAAAAATAATTTCAATTAATTATTTAATTAATCTATTTTCCCTCACCAAGGAATATTCAAAGGAATATTCCTATCAACAACCTCTCATTCAATTTCCCTCCAAAGGTTTTTAAAAATCTATCACATCCTCTTACATTTGCATTTAATTCTCTTACAACATTTCAAATCCTCTTACATCCTCTCAAATCTCATTCAATTCCTCTTACAACAATCTCAAATTCTCAACAACCAACATTTACTTCTCTTCCATCCTCCTCCACTCACACATTTCCAAAAATGTGCTCCAACTTCCTCCAATAGAATTGTGAACTTGGCATATTCTCATTGGCTCTCAATTTATCCCACATTCATCAAATCCTCTCATTCTTCAACCCTTGGCTTCTATAAATAGAGGCATCCTTTTCATAATATGGATCCACAACTTCATGCATCTTCACTATAGCCATTTTAGTTCATAGTTCATCATTTTCATGCAATTTAGCTAGATTATCATCAAATTCACTCTTGAATCATCTTCAACTTTATCAAGCTTATCAAGGGATTGGTAAAAGGGCTTCATTCCACATCAAAGATGCACCATTCCCCCTATGGGATGCTGGGTTGAGCATTTAGAATAGTATTTCATTAGTAGTTTATTTGATATTTTACTTTTTTTCATGTTCTTATGTTCAAATTAATTTCATGGGGAATGCTTAATTTCTATTTATTTATTGACTAATGATCACTTGTTTGTTCATGTTTGAGCAGGTCTAGGAAGAGCATTCTACACTTCCCAATATTTTTTGAAAAATGGAATTATCAAGGATCTCCTCATGACTCATCTCCTCCTCTCTTTTGAATTCATCTTCTTCCTCTTTTTCAGTTATCTTAGAGAATCACTCCTCCCCGTCTCACATCTCATGTTCTACATCTTCATGGATTCAACTCTCACTATTAAGGAATTCTCTCATACCTGCAACATTCCACAAGACCTCTTCTTCTTCATTGTGCTTCTTTATCCACCCATAAGTTGTGGCATAGGCTGCCTCACGTTCGAAACTCTATATATACACTCAAAACCTCTAGCTCTGATACCATTTAATAAAAAAATACCTTCTCTCTATTCAAATCAAAATTTCACACAAATTCATAATTAGAATGGGTAAGACTCTACCTAAATATTGCAACAAACACCCTTTATTCAATTTTGCAGCTGACACAACTTACTTTGACAATTTCATTGTCATTTAGATTCAAATCAAAATTTTCACAAAAATCAATGAAAGAAATCTAAGTCACTCTAGCAAACTATTACAGGCATGTACAACACTGATTTATATTCAAAATTTAATAACTCTAAAATTTCAACTTAAAATTCAATTTATTAATTTTTTCAATCTATAAAAAAAATGCATTATACAATCTACATATATCAACCTCAAAATTATAATTTATTTTACTTCTCTATAATTTCTCAGCACTCACTGTCTCTTCTTCATACTATGACCCTTTTCATGTGCTATCTTCTTCCATACTTAATTTCTTGTGTTATTTTTGTTTTCTTTTACTTATAAATTACTTCTACTCATGAGGCGTAGCCTGTGTGATTCTTTCTCTATTCAATCATTTGTTTTCATTGAATTTTCCCTGTTAAATACTATATGCCCCTCTATATCTACCTTCATTTCTTTTTTATCTAATTCTAATCTACAATTTTTATTTTAACTTCTACACAACCTCCTCACTCTTACTTAGAAAGTGTGGCTTCTCTATTTCTTACACAAATTAACTCCTCTTGTTCATGAAGTGCAACCTCTTCTTCATTGATTTTTATTTGCACTTTATTTTCATTAACTATCACTCTTCATGGGTGCCACCACCATATTTCATTGCCCCCTCATCTAAAATTTTATTTTGATAGCTTATCTTCTCTCCCCAAATTTGTGACTCCTCTTCCATGCATTTTTTATTTCATTCAAATTGAAGCTCCCTCTAAGTTGTGTGTCCCTCCATATTCCTCTTCTTTTAATAAATCAACTATTTTCCATGAGGCACCTTTGCATTTTTAATCTCTTTATTTTAATATTTGTTATTACATTTGTATTTGGAAATTAAAAACCATTCAATCATCCTCTCTAAAATTTGCCACCCCTTAGCCTCCATTTTCTATTTTTATTTTTTATCTGGCAATAACAATTTTGTTTTTCCTCACTATTTTATCCACCTTGTGCACCTTCTCAAATAATTGTCTAAATGACTAGAGAGAATTTCATTCATTCAATTATACGAATTGACAAAGTTGGGTGTCAGTAGGCAAAAAATTGAAAGTTCTCTAATTCATGCAAAATTTGGTGAGTAGGCTTAGATTGATGTCCTATAGACCCCTACAAAATGGTTTTTCTCCAGCCCTCCAAAATTGTGAGATATTAAACTTTTCATAAATTGATGAGCCTGAACAGGAAGTTTTAATATCTACCAAATGATGTGGGTGATGACCACAAAAATCCAATGATGAGAAATGCCAAATGAAACCTAAAACACACCAAAAAACTAAAATCCAAACTTGAAACCTATTTTTGGGTGATGTCAATTGCTAGTCCACCTGGATGCTCTTGCATCAGTGTCATGCCTACATTCCATTCTACTAGTGTTATTCCTTCATCTCATGCTACTTATACTCCTTTGGCTTATAGTGTTGCCTCTCCTCCTCATATAATTATGTCTTTGGCTCTTACACCCCATCTTATTTACACTCCTTCCATGTTTCTCATGCTACTCCCACCACAACTATCCTCCCCTAAGCCACCCTTGATGTACCATTTGCATTCGTTTTATGGAAGTATCTAAGAGTACCCTTTTGAGCTTGGTAGTGTTCAAATAGTAGAAGAGTTATCCCTCTTATAAAATTGCTATTTTATTTTCGTTGGCTTAATCATATGTTTATCATTCTACGTAGATCAACTTGATCCATAGATCTAGGTGTTGTGTCACCCTAGAACTAAGAGTTAGAAGAGAAAATATCGATAATTGTTACCCCTCTTATTAATGGTTCACCCACTATTCGCCATACTAACCTCATTCCTTCTGATGTGACTATTACACTAGTAGAATTTGGAAAATAAATGACTAGGTGACTAAAAATTTTAGTCACAACAACTAAAAATGACTAAATTATACTAATCTTTTGCAACTTAGCTATAAATCAGTAAATAAATGAATAAATTGGTTGTTGAATAAAAAATTATTTAGTCACAAAAATAAAAATGACTAAAAATTTAATCACCAAATATAAATTAGAAAAAAATTAAAAAAAAAACATTTTGGCCAATTATTGGCACGATGTATTATGCACAATGTATTCACGTGATTATTCATGTTCATTGCAGCCTCACTTTATTTGTTCATTGCAGACCTCGATTTATTTGTTAGCCTAGCACCGAGGCATTTTGATCAATTATAGCAGCTACTTGCATGGGTGATAAAAATTTGGAGAGGACCTAGAGACTTCTAAAAAGATAGGAAAGGAATTCAGAGTTTGCTACAATGAATTTGAAGTCATCGAGACCCTCTATAGTGAAGTCAAATTTGGGGAGACCATCTACAGTGAATTCAGAGGTAATTCAAAACCCTCATTACATTAAACACAAATTCAAAACGCTCATTACAATCTACTGCTCTTAATAATGTTATTTTACAATCTTTCCACTGATCTACTTCATAATGTGTTTGAGCTAAATATAATAAAATTTTGGTGTTAGTGCCAAAATATAATTCCTCAAAAAAAATTGATACATTTTCACTGCAAGTGTAAACTGTCCCTATGCAAAGTAAACATGTGCTAGATTTTCCCACACATCAGGCATCTGAACAAAGATGTTTACTACAACAGCTTCTTGTACCTATGTAAAAATTTACTTTGCAATATCAAATTGACCCCTTTTAGCTAGCACAATGGCTGCCCCATTTGTAGCATAAACATTTTCACTACAAGCACAAAGTGTCCTTGTGCAAATTAAACATGTGCTAGATTTACCCACACATCATGCATCTAAAAAAAGATGTTTCTTGTAGTAGCTTCTTGTACATGCGTAAAAAATTCCTTTACAATATCAAATTGACCCCTTTCAACTAGCATAATGGCTGCCCCATTTGGAGCATAAACATTTCCTAGTCTTTGTGCCAACACTTTACAATGGTTGCCCCATTTGTAGCATAAAAATTTTCACTGCAAGTGCAAATTGTCCTCATGCAAAGTAAACATGTGCTAGATTTACCCACACATTAGACATTTGAACTAAGATGCTTCCTGTAGCAGCTTCTTGTACCTGTGTAAAAATTTCCTTTGCAATATCAAATTGACCCCTTTCAGCTAGCACAATGGTTACCCCATTTGCAACATAAATATTTTCACTGCAAGTGGAAACTGTCCTTGTGCAAAGTAAACATGTGCTAGATTTACCCACACATTAGCCATTTGAACAAAGATGTTTCCTACAACAAATTCTTGTACCTATGTAAAACTTTCCTTTGCAATATCAAATTGACCCCTTTCAGCTAGCACAATGGCTACCCCATTTGTAGCATAAACATTTCCTAGTCTTTGTGTCAACACTTAAGTGGCCCCTTTTATGACAATAAGATCCTCTTGAGTTATTAAATAGATACTCCTATTTTCCAAGAGAAAAATCCCCAAGGTCCATGGGAAATGAACGATGAGCATTTGAGTTTCAACTCGGTTTCATTTTGAAAAGGGGACATTACATTGTAGAAGATTTGTTTAACATAAAAATAATTTAATCCACCTATTTGGGACTATAAAATAAAGATAGATGAATTAATCTATTTTCAATTATAGGTTCTTTTAATCTAGAATCTGATAGAAAGATAAAGCATAATACATTGAAGGACACAAAAAATGTTCTAAAATAAAGACTAAAATAGGTTGCCCATAAAAAACAAGAAAGAGGAAAAATGGAAAGGTAACAGATAGATGATTCATTTGAGGTTTTTGATAAGATCTCATTTAACTATGTCAAATGGATTTGGAAGGGACAAAGCATATTTGATTGACTTAAATTTTGAGGTAGCTTATCCATCGTCATTGTATGCATCATCTTCTCTTGGAATATTTTTCTACAATGCACCAAGAGAAGATGATGCATACACTGATGAATGACATCTCTAATTAGCTAAGTATCTGGGTCACGGTGAACTGCAAGTGCATGCAGAGACAACTATAGTCACTTTGGCCAAAGTATTTGTATTATGATACAATCATTACTAATGAGTGAAGTTGTTTGTTCACCCACCCTAGTTGACTTGGAGTGCCATATTTGACCTTCTATTGTTTGATCAATAGTTACCTTATCATATGAATTTCCATTTAAAAAGAGAACTTCATTTAAGTCATAATTTATTTAGATTGGTTATGGTTTCCTAACTTGGAACCATAACCAAGTCAGGAAACTGTAACCAATCTAAATAAATTATGACTTAAATGAAGTTCTCTTTTTAAATGGAAATTCGTATGATAAGGTAACTATTGGTCAAACAATGGCACTCCAAGTCAAGTAGGGTGGGTAAACAAACAACTTCACTCATTAGTAATGATTGTATTATAATACAAATACTTTGGCCAAAGTGAGTGTAGTTGTCTCTGCATGCACTTGCAGTTCACTGTGACCCAGATACTTAGCTAATTAGAGATGTCATACATAGTTGGAAGGTATCCATATTTGTATGATGGTATTAGTGTAGTAGGGAAGAACACCAAAGTTTAAATAGTAGAACTAAGAGGGTTCTTGACTAAACCCTTCATTGAAGGGTAGGACCACTTTCAATTAGGAAGGTGTGCGGGGGACCGGTGGTCCATGGTTGGAGGTAAAGTACTTGAGTGATACTCTCCCTCTTGCAGATGACATGTTGAGTCTTGGAAGATCAAACATATCTAGATATGGGGTCTCTAACCTTGTTACTCTATGCTATTTCTTATCTTATTTATGTTGGGATATGGTGTTGTACATTATTGCATAAATTGATTTATCATAATATTGTAATTAAATGATTATTTAGTTCTAATACACCTTGGTGGTGTGGTTAATCACACTAGGTAATTATTTGGGGACCACTTGATGTTGTATTGTAACATTGTATTATTATTTAATGTGTGGGAGACATGTGATAATAATTTAATATAGGAGAAATATTAAATAATGTGATGTCTTAATACCCAATATTAAATAACGAGTTAGTGGTTTTGTATTCACATGGTTTTGTGGTACATGGTTTTACCTTACCACTAGTTGTATTTTGTGTGATATTGTGTCTATGAAAGCAAATACATGTGTAGTGGTTTAGGTTGGTTGAGTGGGTTGGTTGTCATTATTAAGTCTTTCTTATGGAGTGCATTTGTGAAGCATGGCATGGGATGTGTGGATTCATGCTTGGACACATGGGAATGCATTAAAGCTCTTGATGCTTCAGAGGTATTCAAATTATAACTCTTGTATTGCTTTATTGTTCAATAATATGATGCAGTATGGATGCTTTTGGAGGTTGGGTTTTTCCCTCTTGAGGGTTTTTCCAGGGTATATCTTGTGTTATCTCGTGGCTTTTCTATTTGATCTATGAATTTTGGAAACTTGTATGCATGTTTATCTCTCATGGGTTATGTAGAAAATGGATTAAGATCATGGGTTAAATGCAATATTTCCTAACAAGTGGTATCAGAGCTTTCATGGTTGAAGAATTTTTGTTATAACCCTAGTTTGATAGTTTTTGCAAAGTTGAAGCCATGGACATGCATGTAGGGTTTGAGGCATTACAAGATATGAAACACATGTTTGAGGTGTTTGTATGCATAGTTGGGCTTTTGGGTTGTCAAGATTTGTTGGGTTTATTGCAAATCTGAAGTTTTCCAAATTTGGGTGAAAGAGGGTTTCTTGGTTTGAGTTTTCATATACGGTTTAGTAGGGGAAATTTCATACATGACCTTTTGAGATAAAATGGACCTCATGGTTGGATTTAGGTTGGCCAAGAGATGAAGATTGACATAAAATTTGACCTATTTTAGAAAAGTTCAAAAAAAAGAAAAAAAAATTAGTCATATGACCATTTAAGTCACCTAATTTTGCCCATGTGCAGAAAATATTAAAAAAATAATCTCGTTGATATATAAAAATCTACAGAAAAAAATATTGATGTCGAGGTAATTTTTTGGAAAATATTTATACCTGCAAAAACAAAGAAAAACAAAATGGTGTTAGAAAATTTTAAAACAAAAATAAAATAAAATTATGTGGGGGGTCAGACCCCCCCTCCCCCACTCACTTGTCTGTACCTACTGTATGTAGGAAGTGGCCTATTGACCGCTGACAGGGGTACCTTTGGTACCTTTTGACAATAGTACTAGTAGGTACCATTATTGGTTGGGTCTCAAGCCATCGGTCCGACAATCTCTTTGACCACTGGTAAAAACCTCCGCCTATTTTTTTTAAAACAATTTTTTATCATTGAAAAATCTGCCATTGATATGAATGTGCTGAACTTAAAAGAAATTTGAGAAAAATGAATAAAGTGGTTGGGTTCAACATTTTAGGGGAGTATAAAAAATTTTAAATGAAAAATTAAACTATATTTAATGCGGATTTCAAATCCGCCACCCGGGCACCATCGGCAGGCTACTGGTGGCTCCACCCAGGCACCACCGATGCACTCCCTACAGGCTAGATTGGATGACTTATTTTCAAATGAGCATAAATTTTTTCTAGTATGTCCATTTTTCAACTTCTTGTAGTCATTGGAAAGTTGGTTCTGAGCACTACACAGTGGTACGAGCGTGGTTCCCTGATTTTGCCATTTTGACATGTTTTCGGGTCCTAGAAGTTAATGTTCTTGTTTGCAAAATTTTGGTCATAACTTTGCATATAGAATCATATTTTTTATTTCGAAGAGGCATTAGAGAGCATTTGTAGTGTATTACATAGTGGTTTAGATCGTTTATCAATTTGAAGAGAAAGTTGAGCTTGGTACTTGTTTGATCACTTGTAGGAGCCTAAGATTCAAGGTGTGATTGTGTGAGCATTTGAATGAGTCAAGAGGTGAAACCTTGAGGGATTACATGTTCTTATATGTTATTTATGATTCTATAGCTGATTATCAGATTGGTACTTCCTAGAATAGGTTTACAGGTATTTTTTAGAGTTGGGACTTTGATGGTGACAAGTACACAGGTTGTCTTCGGTTTTCAGGACATGGTTGGACATGGTTTGGGACTTGGAGCCTTGTATGGGTGATAGTTTATTGCAGGTACATCGATGGCTATGGTTATGGTGTCATGTGTATGCAAGTACATTTGATACATTGGAATGACATGATCATGTATGTGGTGTTTGATGGTGATATGATTTGATGTTAGGAGATTGTTCTTATCTTCTTGATGCTTATTTGGTTTCTTGAATATGATTACTCATTTGTGGACATGTTTGGAAAATTAGATCTAAGTCTTATTTGGTGTTTGAATCACTTGGTCTACATGGTTATCTTCTTTGATATCTTGTTTTGCAGTTACTAATGTAATGATGAGTTTGCATGTTTCAGTGATTGGATCTATGTGTTATGTAGGTTGTGGATTAAATTCCCATTCACTTGTAGTGGGATGACTTGGATGTGGATTGTCTATATCCACTAGGTTTGATTCAATTTTGTTGCGGATTTCATTAGTTGGTCTTGTCTATGGTCATTTGTGCATTGGTATGTTGTTTCGGGATTGAGATGATGGATAGTTAGAGTAATTGATTAGTCAATTCATGGGACTTGTAGCATGTGGTTTGATCATGATGTCATGATAGCTTGGTACATTCATTGGTTATACACTTTTAATGGGAGCTTTTGACAATGATGACTTGGTAGTGTTCGATTGGTTTGTGTAAGGTCCATAAATCTCATTTACTAATTATATCCTTTTATTTTCCAAAATAAATTAATAGAATAAAATAAATTATAAAAAAGTGCAGAGGAATAATTAATTACTTCCATCACTACATTCAAATGGAATAACATACATCAATGAATCAAAGTATATTAAAACAAGGCCATTCCTTCGTTAGATTTAGCCATGTAGGCTTACACATGCATTATCATCTTAGCAATACATGTAAATTCAAATACTGTAATGCGAATTAAGGAAATAGCAAGATCATAAATGCATCCACAAAGAAACCATAACACATAGATTTTCATGAGTGGAAAACCCTCATAGGGATGAAAAACCACTCATAAAAGTGCCTCACTAGCAAAGCCTTATTGGCTACAAAATATCCATGGTTACAAGATGTCTCATTGGAAATGATCTTACTGTCTCGTTGACATGACCATTCATTACATATTTCGAGATATCATGAATATCACATGTAACAAGGAACATGAGGAAGTTCTTTTACAAGTTACAAATCTAGAAGCAACATTTTCAAGTTTCACCAATGCATCATCCTTGCATATGAAATTAAGGTAATGCCAACACTATCATGAATCACTCCCAAGTATTTGCAAATAAGACCATTCTACCTCTAATGACCTCTCAAATATCACACAATTACACTGAAAGCCATAAGCCAATCACATAAAACTTCATGAAAGTAATCCTAGGCTTGCAAGAATGCACACATGTCTATGCAATTATAACAATAATGCTTGCTTCTAAACTCATTGATTCATAGAGGTTTCAACAATAAGAGAATAATACTATAAAAGAGTTAAGAAGGTATAGCTCATGTATGTATGAGAATACATATATAAGCTAATGAATATATATGAGTATACATTCCTATAAGTACACATAGTTCTTGCACATAGTTACTTATTCCCTTCAACCCACATATAAAGAAGGTCATCAGAAGTATAAATAATGTCTCCAACTATGTATTACTTCTTTTTCCTTATCTCTTTAGAAAGTGTAAACATACATATTTACACGATACAATTGGTGCTAACATGAAATGAAAGAAATGTTCATCAAACAATTTATTTCTCAAAAGAGATGGACACCTATTTCTAAACTTTGTCCAAATAAAATAACAACATATGTCCATTTAATAATGCAATCTATATTTATAACTGCTAATATTGTTGGATACCTTTACTATCTAATATTGTTGGTAACATTGACATAGATAAACTTTCAAGATTCAAATGACAAGTGCAATGTTATTTATAAGACATAAGGAGAAGTAATTATTATCCAAAGATAAAATTAGAGTTATATATTAGGGCAACGATTATAATATTTAAAAAAAAACTATGTTTGTGTCAGGAAAAATCCCTAAATCATACTATATTTTGGATTTCAAAAGTGACATAAGGGATACAACTTAGCATACCATTACATTCAATGAATAAAAAGAGTAGATAAAAGAGAAGATAATGCATAGTTCTCACAACTTACACAAAGTTCAATAATTCAAGCATTCTTTTGGAAAAAAGTTACATTTCCCAGAAGTTTCTCATAAAAATGAGTATTGCATAGTTTCACAAAAGTTGCATCAAAGTTCAATTGTTCACTAATTCAAGCATTCATGCAGAATTCACGTTACAAATCCAAAGTTCACTATTTGGTTTGCAAAGAATATAATTCTCAAGAAGATAAATTTCACATTTCACCATGAACTCATTTCTAATATTAATGGTTAATCTAAAGATTCCAGATTTTTACATAATCAAAAGGAATACTCTCCATCGAGTAATATAAGCATTTAAAAAATAAAACTTGATCATTTATATGCATGTGTATATTTATATATATATATATTTAAATGTTTATTCATATATTTAGAAATAAATCATTTTTAGGTAGTAGTAATTTATAGACACATAAACATCTCATTGTGATATTATAGTAGTAAACACTACTAAGATATGCATAGACCGAAGTTCACAAGCTTACTTATAGCTATGTATACATAAATGTGTCGATTTAATACAAAAATATATATCAAATTAAAATAGAAATATAAATAATTCCAAATCATATTTTGTTATTTATTCCTTTCGAAAACTCAGTCTTGCTCTCACACGTAATGTATTTATATTCGTGTTTATTCATATGTTATATATATATATACAAATAAATATATATTCATATTATAGATGGCTAAAGGAAATCCATACACAAAAATTTCCAACAACTATAGGTTATTGAAGAGAATGCAACAAATTTTAACAAGGTTTGGCTGGGTAAAAGGCTGGAAGCCCCATGAAGGGGTGCGTGCCTATGGAGGGGCAACTGCCTCCATAGGTATCCGTCCTCTAAGGGATGCATGGGTAAAAGGGGGGGGGCTTTAAAGCCTTCCCCACTCCAACATAAAGCAAACCCCCAATTCAAAATTGCATCCAACATTTCAAATGAATATAAATTTGATTCCTCAGTTTAATATCATTTAACATAATATAATAATATTATTATATATTTATATGTATAACAACTATATATATATGTAATAGTATTGTATTCAGGAAAACATATGCTCAGATTAAAAAGGGAAATTGGTAGGTTCCAAGCCAATAGTTTGAAATCTAATTCTAAATTTGCAACTGCAGTGCACAATTTCATACATAATATTATATATATTTATATGAATGTATTTATATAAATGTATATAAAATTTTATATAAAAATAATAGGAAAAAAAATTGCAGACTTGTATAGCCAAGAAGCGGATTCACGTACAGTGAATAGAACACTCAATGGTTTCAAGGGAGGAATTAATCTTTTCACAAGAAATTCATCAATTTTCACATTTGAAAAGTTAAAATACATTGGAAAGAGGATTCAAAAACCTAGAAAATGCTTTCCGATTGAATTTCCTCTTCTGGTTCTCCTAAAACTCATTCTTGATTGTTGGAAATCTCTTGCTGTAGATTTTTTTCCTCTTTGCCCCTGTATTATTTTCTCCTCTTCTTGTCACCGTTTTGGATTACTGTGCTTCAGAAACCCTCTTTTCGACATCCATTTTTTAGTTATATTTTGCATAGCAATAACGAAAGATTATGAAAAACAATTGTATGTTTCTATTATTGATTTTCCCTTCTTTTAAATATTTCTCCTCACATTCCCAATAACCAAATCTTGAAAATAAAATAAAATATTTATTTTTCATGCATAATCTTTATCCTCAGTAATAATAATGAAATACCATTTAATTTCAATTAAAACTAATGTTGAACAATAAATATGGTTTATTAACTTTACATCACAATTATCTTTAAAACAATAACTATTAATTTTAATTTTCAAATAAAATCAATAAATGATTTAAAACTATTTTTATTTCTTCTAAGAGAAATTAACATTAACTAACATTTAATTAATTTAGCAACTATAACAATAATCTACCTTATTAAATAAAAATAAGATGCAATGATCATTAAAATAGTATTATTGAATTATAAGTTACTTATTGAAAATAGGGGTCATGACAGTTTGTGATGTTTTGATGGCGGTTGTATGTATCTTATTGGATTGGAGATCTTGGTTTACTTATATGTTATTGATATTGCAGTTGAGTATGTGCAGACCTGGATGATCTTCATGGAGAGGATGGTAGTCATGATGCCATGTGTAGCTCATACCACGATTTAGTGGGAGTTGTTGGCAGTGATGTGGATGCATAATTGGGTATGGTTATCTTCATGTGATTGGAGATATGTATTCTTTATTTAGAGTGTTTGCTATTATGTCATGGTTTACTCTTGATACTAGTTTAGAGTTTGGCATATTACATATTCTCTTGAGGCCAGGATGTATGTTATGGTGCATGTGATCTCCTAGGAGGAGATGGTTAGATCATGTTATCATGATAGGTTCCTGATTCTGTGGTTGGAGCTTTAGCATTGATCGTGGGGTTAAGCCACAATAGTGGTTTACAAATTTTTTGAGGAAGGAAATTTGATTTTTTTGTGTTTCCACAATGTCAAGGGGTTCAGTTGAACTCTATGGTTCGACCGAACCAGTTTAAGTGTTCGATTGAACCTCCAAGCATATGAATAAAAAAATAATATTTTATAGCGTTCACTTGAATGGATGTTCAAGAAAACCCCTTGAAATAGGGCATAAAAAATAAAAACAAACTGTCATTGTCGCATTCTACATATTCTATGTTCAAATTGTGTATGCGGCGAAGGTGAACCCGAACGTGAATGTAGCGAACTGGATGGGAAAAACATGCATCAACCTGACTTCCATAGCCACAGTTCATCAACCCAACCTCCATAGCTCACAGGTTGGTTAAATTTGAATTTCATAGATTTCAGAATGCATTTGTTTGAGAAATTTTTAAACCCTAAATGCGAAATGTTTCAAATTTGTAGATTTCAAACTGCATTTCTTTGTTTGAAATTGCATTTTCTTGAAAGTTTCTAAATCCTTTTCAACAAACACTATTTCTATCATGCTTTGATGAATTTCCATACCCTATTCCAAAGCTCCAATTTTGGCATGGGCAGGGAGTGTTTGAATAAATGGTGTTGCATTGCTTGAAAGATTTTACAAACGCATTTCAAAACTCTGTCAAAAAATTAACATGCCTTGTCTATGCTTCCACATTTTGCATACATTTCTACCAGGGCACCTCCAATTGCATTTTCTTTAATGTTTCTAAAGCCTTACCTGAACATAAAATAGATTTATTTGAGGCATTATATCAAACAGTTCATAGTAATTTTTTTTGGTTATCTTTGTTATTAAAATTATTGTTGTTCTTTTTTCAAAAAAAAATTTAGACTGCAGGAATCGGGTAGCACGACCCCCTATAAACTGCAGTGCGCCTGGTAAACTTTTTAACATGACTGGCAGCGCTGGCGTGACACGCCCTCTGGTACCACAGGGGTGGCGGAGATTAGACCTCATGACCAACCTCCTACAAGAGGAAAGATTTAGCTAACCGAGCTAGGGGCCCAACCCCTGTTATTAAAATTATTGTTGATAACCATATATCTTTATAATTTTGTATAGGATGGATTATTTTGTTCAACCCACAATAATGAATTATTGATAAATAAAAATGTGAACCATAATAGTGACTATTTCCCTCATTGAGGTTGATAAGTTATGCTAATGGTTGTGGTATGAAAGTATAAATAAGAATATGATCCCTAATTGGTAAGATTTATTAATGCAAAACCTCTCTAATAAGTATATTTTTTTGAGGGATTTGAAACAATTAATCTAGAACCATTGATTAGAGCTAAACATATTATATTACACTCTAACAAAACTTCAATTGGAACTTAGGTAATCTAGACTATTTATAAAAAAGAGGCATTATAGTTATTCCCCTACAAGTTTTTATATTGGTAAACTATGAAATTATAAATTGGTAAAAGGTATAAAGTGGTAATCAATTAGAATTAAAATGCAAACATTGGTGAAGGTTTATCTAATTATCTTTTATATATAGGACCTTTAGAAAAATGGGCCTCATTCATGGTGGATATGACACCAACAAAGAAAGCTAGGGAGCATGGTGATAATGATGTGAAAATGTCATACCTAGAGCTATGAAGTAGAATTAATATATTTTATATCTTAAAATCTTAATATAATTAGGTGCTTCTTACTATTTTGTATCACCTTAGATAATTTAGAAATTCAACTTAAAATCTAAATCCTTGTTAAAAGAGGTAGTGTTGAGTTGTGTACATGTCCCAACTTAGATAGTTTATAAATGATACCATTCTAAAATTATAACTTAGGGTGCATACAATGGAAACTTGGATAAAATTCTTCATATTTTGCCTTTGAGTCTTATGACATTATTCCAAAAATGGTTGGTTCTAAATGTATGAATTGAAGAATAAATTTAGAGGAAAGAAACTAGATTGTTTGAATGAAATGTATAATAAAATAGTTCTATTAGGATTAGAAGGAATGAAGGTATTATTAAATTTTCTATTTTACAACTCAAAAGAGAATAAAGAAAAAGGTGTGGCTTGTTTGTTGTTAATTTTTATTTAGTAAAAGTGAATGAGAACCATTCAAATGAAAATAAACCTCCATTACAAAAGTCTTAGGATGTCTTTCCTAGAATGAACTCCTCATGTTTCCTCCTAAATGGGTGTTTTATTTTTTAATAGATTTCATGCATGAATTAGCCCCTATATCTAGAGATTCCTATCAAACAAAAACTTCATATTTGCATGAATTAAAGTATTTCCTAAATGACATTTTAAGGAAAGGATTTATATGTTCTAGTGTATTTTCATGGGATGCTCCAACTATTTTTATGAAAAAGAAAGATAAGACACTTTTCCAATTTGTCTTGATTATGTACATGTTCAATAAATAAACAATTAACATTAATATCCACCACCTAAAATAGATGACTTATTTTACTGATTGAGAGGGGTGGCCATATTTTAAAAAATAGGTCTAATATTCAATTAGAATTAGCAAAGAATAAAGGAGGAATACATTCATAAAACTACATTTAGAATTAGGTATAGGACATCAAAATTATATGTTTGAGGAAATGCATATAAGACACCCATATACAAAATAGTACAAAAGAAAAAGAGAAAATGTAAAGAATGCACTTGTAACCTATACTTGCTCGAGCATTAAAATTTTGAAATTAAACATAAATAATAATAGGATTTATAAATTAAATACATGAGGCTATTATATAATATCAAAAAAATACTATTTTAAAGTTAAATTTATATTTTAATTTTAGGGTAAATACTTTTGGTTGAATTTATGAATTAGAAATAGAAATTTTGAAAGGGCCCCACCCTTTTACAAAGACGAATAAAGAGACAAAAAATGATCAATCATATTGGCATGGAACAACAACAAGAAAAATATAGTTGTAAGTTAGAAAAATAGCATCCAACTAGAAAGACTCCACCAATAGTGGCAATGTATCTAATAAAGAGGGTCATTTTCCCAAAAACATTAGTAGATCTATCATTGAACACAACTTGAATCCAAAATTCTTCAAGGAACTATATCTTATTGTCAACCTTATCCTTTTCCATGAATGAACCTAGTTCCTTTGTAATGGAGTTTCCATCTTTAGTTTCCAAACTTGAGACCAAAGGGTTTCTATAATCTTCTAAACTTGAACCTTCATATTTTTAAATTATTATAAAGAATACCAAGAGGTGAATATTGCAATTCAAGAGAATGGTAGAGGCAATGAACTCCAACTAATTAATTTGTAACATGATTCTTGTCTCTACCAATATCCTATAAATTTCTCTTGACAAGACCTTCTAAATTAGTCATGTCTACAAGAGGACCAACCACCCCTCGATTATACTCAAAGGGAGCCTCAACCAAATCCTAAGGTAAAAAAGGCTCCATCTCATCCCTATGCATTTTTTTCAACCTTTCCTTCCTCTAAAATTCCTACACCTATAAAATACATAGCTATCTACACATGACAACATGGTGAAAACACAAGAAAATCCTATAGCATGACATGTTGAACCCAAATAACCAAATTCAAAAATAATTTAATCTATAAATATAAATAGTTTGATGGTAGAAACTTTATACATATAAAAATATGATAAATGTGTGATTATTTTTCTTTCCAATCTATAAATTTTTTATGTGCTTGGCTATATAATTGAGATGATTCACTCATAATGTAATGATAAAAAATTTAGTATGTATGAAAGAAATATTTTCGAGACATCAAGCTACCATTCTGCATAACTCTCATGGAAATAAGAATATTATTTTATTTTAACTAAAGAAATTGTGTGTACTTTATCTTGAAAATTACTAATTAATTTTGAATTATATAATTATAATTTAAAATAAGAGCATCCTTTGTAACATGGAATAGATAGGTTAATTAATGAAATAAAATATGTTTTTATATTAAGAAAAAATTACAACTATATGGAACTCATACATTGAGAAATTGACTAAGACAACTCTGTATGAGAATTAAGATGCTCGAATAATAATTTATATACCTTCTTTCAATAATTAACATTAGAAACTAATACTTGGCTCATATTGTATAATCACACTAGAAACCAACAATGGAAGATTGAGAGTCTCAACTAAGAATTCCACCTTATAGATAACATTCATACTAGAAGCCAACAACTAAAGACCAAATTTTATAAATAAAGTTCATGTGTTATATATCATGCCTTTGAGGGTTCCACAAGTACCATGAGCCTTTTGAAATCCTTCTCCATCTAAATGCATCCATTCCAAGACCATTGGGAGGTGGGTATCCCCAAGTTCCTTAATTTCTTCTAGGAATTTAATCAAGAGTAGGACATTGTGACTTTGGCATGTAAATTTAAATCTAAATGTGCATCCAAAAAATACAAATTCAATAACTAAATTTAATTCAAAAAGTGGCCCGCCATCTATGGCCTTCTATAAACTTCTCGAAGATGTCATTCCCATAAATGATAAATTAAAAGTTAAGTTATGACTTCACCAAAATGACATGAAATTATCTTTCTAAGATGTCATATTTGCATAAATCCCTCAAATAATTTTTTAACTAATTTTAAACACTCAAACAAATACATATATATGAATATATACTTCATTTATAAATTCTTGGAATATATCAATCCATCACAATTAAATTCTTAGACATCAAGCATAATATTTTTGATGTATTCACAAAGCCACCTAGGGTCTCATAAAACATGAGTAGGTGAATACCAATATGCATATCTAATGGTGGTATAAATGGAGGGGGATTAGGAGTAAGTTCATATATATCTATTACTTATTTTGCAATCCAATATATTGGTTGGAGAGGCTGCATTTGAATAGGAGTGAAGATAAGGTCTATTAAAATATGACTCACCTTTGCTTCAACTTTCAAATCATCCACGCAATCCTCCCTGAAATATTCAATATGTGAAACATAATTACGAGGAAGAAACAAATAATCCTTGACATAGCTTTTTGTATCAAAGGATAATAGGGTTCCATAATTTTAAGGAAAACATAAATTACTTGAATCTTTTTAAGGTCTAGATCATTAGATTCTACTTACTCTAACTTAAATTTTAAAAACAACATTAAAATCCACAAAACAAATTTCAAAGACATAATAAATTATTACAATATTATTTAAAAATCTAATTGTAATGTACATGTTATAGTAATAAATATTCAAATTTTAAATCTATGAAAATATATAACCAAATGATCCTTAGTTTTCATATATCATTTGTGATGAGAATGTTGAATATTATAATTTTTTAGGCCAATCTTTAGGCACTAATTCACCATTGTTAAAATGATCCTTAGTTTATTCATTGTTTTTTTCATGATTATAATTTTTTTCAATTTCTATTAAACCAAACTCAAAATAATGGTATAGATTAAGATTCTTGTCTTTATCCTACATTTGGGTCATGTTTGATTCTAGATTTATTATCATAATTAGAAGTTGTATAAATTGTTAAATTATATATTTTTTAACATATATAAAATGTATGGTTGGATTAGTGAGATATTTATAACAAGTACATGCAATATGAAGTCAAAATTTATTAGATTTGATTCTTAATAAATTATTTTTAAGGATTCAATTTATAGCTTTATGAAATCTATAAGTTTAAATAGTTTGATGGTATCTAAACTTTATACATATAAAAATATGATAAATGTGTGATTATTTTGCTTTCCAATCTATAATTTTTTGATGTTGTTGGCTATATAATTGAGACAATTCACACATAATGTAATGATAAAATTCAACCTCATATGGAGGATTTTATATTATCTTCCATTAAGTTCATCCTCTTTATGAGATTCTTATGGAATATTGATATTCTAGTGTGAATTCTTAATTTTAGACATCTCTTAACTAGATAAATTTAGGTTCAATGAAGGCAATAAAACTTTTTTTTCACTTACATAATCCTATTTTGAAGTTCATTTATGTTAACAACTATTAAATTAAATATTTTTATCCCCAATTATTTTCAAATAATTTTACACTAATCTTTGTTTTCTTATTCTTTCTTTCATTGTTTCATTTAAAATTTGAACCATTTAAGGATGCTATGTTATAGATTATAGTTGTCTTCCAATTATTTTTAAATTGTTCAACCCTCTCATGGTCTAAATAATTTTGCATTCAACAACCATGTCTAAATTACATTATATACCCAACCTCTTCCCCTATTTAACACACTCATAAACCTTGTTACTAATCTCATTCGAAGAGGTGGAACAACCAATCTTAGAGGGATCCTCATCCATAGGAGAGAGAAGGGAGCCATCAATCTAGGCTCTATTAGTATTCTAAAAATAGTAGAACTAGAAGCTAGAATCCTAACAATGATAGCCAAGTTGGATAATATTACACAAGTTTTCCTTTTCAAGGGATTTTGGAACACTTATTGGATGGGTATTATTTCCCCTTCACCACATTTTGATTAGGATTAAGAATTGAAATAATAAAATTATCAAATTAGTATAAGAAAAAAATAAGCCCTTAGTGGAGGGGAGCTCATTTTTTTCTCATGTGCAACTCTAATAATAGATTTCTTAAATTACATGAGTAAATGAAAAGGGAAGCTAACAAGTCACATGCATCTAAGATTATTAATAAGATAAAAGTTATAGGATAAACAACATTTATAGTTTCTTTCTAGGATGAAATAAATAATCAAGTAGAAACATTTATATACTTGTGAGGAAATCATCTATATTTTCCTTCCTCTTGTATTTACTTTCTTTATGAGACTTCAAGCCCTTCATGGATAAACCACTTGTAGTAGCTCAATACCTTCCTCAATGGATTTAAAGGTTAACCTTCTTACTTTTTAACCAAAATTTTAATAACATTCAATTTTGTGTAATTTATGTCCACTATTATCATTTTAATTCAAAATAATGTAAGAAATTTATATATTTATTTAAAAATTAAAAAATATTAAAATAATAGTTTTAAATTAATTGAAAACATGGTTGGACCCCTCTAATTTTGTGGAACTATTTCTTAAAAGCTATTTTAGTTGAATTTTATATAATAGGCAAAGGAAGCCACATATGACATTAATACCTTCCTTGATGGTCCTTAATACCTTCCTTCATCTTTATTTTCCATCATTACATTGAACCTTATAAGGGACATCTTCATCTATCTCATTTTCTTCTCTTATTTGTGCTTTCAATAATGACTAGATTGATTTTACATGACCACCAATGTTAAGTAATGATGCTTTGTGTGTAATATAGTAATTTAAATTTTAGAACTATTTTAGATTATGTTTTGTGTGCAATCTAGTAATTTGAATGTTTTGAAATTATTAAAAACTATGATAGATGTTGAATTTTTTTTGTTAATGGTATGAAAATATTATTGATGAGTAGATGAATTATTACAACTGTTTTAGATTTGTATTCCGTTTATCTAGATATATTATTTACCAAGGTCTCATTGCTCTTTTAGGTGTACTGTATATATATATATATATAACATGGAAAATGCAGATCATGTTCCACCTGAGCTAGATTCTTTGTTTCCAAATACCACTAATGAGATTAAAAAATTGAGAGACTCATTAGCACAAGGTGCAAACCCAAGGATATATTCTGAACCATGTATGTCAATATTACATAGTTTAGAAAAACTAAGAGATGAACTTGAGAGGACTAGTGCATATTCCCTATATAGAGTAGTTACTATTCTTTCCCGCATGTAGGAAGAAGTACATGGTGATGTTCCCCTTAAAAAAATACAGGATAGTGTGACCAAAGAAATGATAAAAATCACTTTTTTTTCTTTTTATCAAAATGTACGTAAGGTTAGGAGATACCAGGTCACTAGATGTGTTGATCATGTTATGGCTGAATTGATCTACCCACGATTTCTCGCAGCACATGGTCAATACCCAAACAATCACTAGATTCCATTATATTTTGTTCAGCAGTTGTATGTTGAGGTCCATTTGGGCCTCAAAGTTAACTACCTAGACATTCCACCATATGTTGGTCAAGGGCGTGGCAGGATTGCCGATAGGCCCACCTATCATCAAGCAAATAGACCAGCCCCAATGTTTAGGGCTTTGGTTGGTGAGAGGTCTCCTGCTCTCACCCTGTCTCTAGCCCCCATAGCAGATGAGGTTGTTGTTGCTTCTTGAAAGGAAGCAATTGACACTGTAGGTGACATTGTGGTTGCCACCACTAGGATATCTGATGATCGTGTAGGTTAGTATTTGATGTCCAAACATTCCTGATCCATGCCATTTTCAACACAGTGGACCACCATGGATCCTTTTATAGCAATCACAATCCCTACTCCTACATAGCTTGATGCACTTACATGAGATATGACACACAAGACTCTACATTGTTTGGTTGAGGACCTATTGGAGGCATATGCCCACATTGCATCAGATAATGGGATTAGTATAGAGCATGTCAAAGATCG
This sequence comes from Sequoia sempervirens, assembly GCA_007258455.2. Lineage (NCBI taxonomy): Eukaryota > Viridiplantae > Streptophyta > Pinopsida > Cupressales > Cupressaceae > Sequoia > Sequoia sempervirens. The sequence goes on along the minus strand of VDFB02086081.1, from coordinate 61,848,368 downwards.
TTTGGCACACAAATTCCATTTAGCTCCAGGATCCCATCACTCTTAGCCGAGCACTAGTGTGGATCATGATCCACCTACAATTCATTCGGCACCTGCACAGACTATGAGTTTTACTGATATGTTGATTGGTTCTGGTTCATCATCGCCGATGCCATCTCACCTTCATAGTCCTCTACATTCATCATTTCTGGCATGACATGGGATAGATCAGATGGATGCAGATGTTGATTCGTCACTTGACCATTTGGTGGATATGGTGGAGGTGACCATTTTAGAGGACTTAGGTCATCCGATATCAAATGATGTGCATGTATGTGTGCATGTGCATGTTTCAATTCTTTTTTAATTATTTTTTAATTATTTATTTTAACTAGATATTCATGTAAGTTGATATATATGTATATATCTTGTTACAGGTGGACATACCTCATGTCACTCCTAGCCTTGGTCCAAATCATGTACATGATTGACGTGACTCAGATGTGGATGAATCTGTTGCTAGTGGACATGTGAGTTTTAAATTTTTATATATACACGTGTATATATCTACATGCAATATTTATGTATGCATAGATCTAGATAGATATTTAAAAATACAAGTTCATTTAAAAATAAATTTCATAAAATTTATTTAATATAAATTATATGTATTTAACACATTCTATACACAATTTTATTTGTAGGGTTTAGCACATCTATCAGAGCAGGACCGTTCTCATTCAAATGGTTGTTCGACTGGGAGTCGACATTCATTTTAGGCCCTGCACACTAGATTTATGATCTTTATACATGTATTTGCTTATATGATGATCTTCAGTATTCAAGATTTGATGATCTCTAACTTACATTTGCTTATATGATATATACATACATTTGCTTATTTGTTGATCTTTAGTATTTGACATTTGATGATCTCTAATTTACATTAATTTTCTTATATGATATGTACATACATTTTCTTATATGATATATACATACATTTGCCTCTTTGCTTATAACATGTGTTATGTTTATACATTGAATCTCTTTACATGTATGTACATGTTTTTTCTTATGGTTACATGTTTACACATGATATATGTATGCATTTGCTTTAAATATTCAATATACATACATGTTTGTTTATTTGATGATCTCTTACAACTTACATTTCCTTATTTTCAATATACATTTGATCTCTAGTAGAATTTTAGGAAATCAATGCCACTTTATAGTTAAGCTCATTCATGTTGATCACAATAATTTTTTTTTTTAAATGACTTAAGCAGCATGAACCATTGAGTTGAGAACAAAATATAACCTTTTTGACAAGTAACTTGAAATTCAATTCAAATATAATTAAGAAAATTCAATTCAAATTATACCTCTATTATACATTTTTGACAAGTAACTTGAAATTCAATTCAAATTATACCTCTATTATACATTTTTGACAAGTAACTTGAAATACAATTCAAATATAATTAAGGATATGTGTGGGATCATGATGGACCAAAAAGTGGCAATATGATGGTGTACGTGTAGGGAATCTGGCTGATGACTTTTTTTACCCAAAATTGATGAAACGAAGAGGGTTTTTAAAGGAGATTCTTAGATTTCCACTAATATAAATTATGCTTTACATTGAATTTAATAAATAATTATTATTCATTTTCTATTTGAATTATGACTAAAGTCCTGATTGATAGGCTAATTGAAAAATATCTATTGCTTTCAAATGTTATCACATTTTTTGAATCTAAAACATGCATCACATTCTATGCTTTGCATACTATAGGATTAAAAAAAGAAAAATTAAATTTCATGAACTTTTGACCAAGTTAAGGTGGTCATACATACAAGTTTTTATATTTTTTAAATGTTGTTATAAAAAATTTATAATTAATTATTTACTTGGAAAAACATTACAAAAAAATATGCATCACATCCGAACATGAGTCCTCTACTTATATCTAAAATCTTATAAAAAATATTATCATTTTATTGTGGTTAGGTTGGTTAGATAGACACCTACTTCCTATTTTTCCCTTGAAATTTAAGTACCACTGCATTGAAATTTCAAATTTTCACCAAATAGATTTAAAAAATAAAAAAATAAACCATGTAGTTTAGAAACTACATTCAATTTTCTAGAGATTCTATTCTTACATATTTTTGAAATAATATATATAACTTATTCAAATTTTTATTTCAAGTTGCCTAACTCCAATTTTTGTGAATTTTTTGCCACTTAAGGGCCTATTTTTAACATGATGATCCTGCACATACCCTTAAGAAAATTCAATTCAAATTATACTTCTATTATACATTTTTGGCAAGTAACTTGAAATTCAATTCAAATATAATTAATAAAATTCAATTCAAATTATAACTCTATTATACATTTTTGACACTTTAACAAAATTCTAAAATTACTACATATGTTGTGCATACCTATGCATTAAATAACAACAAACTCCACAATGAAATAACTTGTTTGTTTACTACTTGATTCATTTAAACTAGGATCTAGTTATTCCATGTATACTAGAATAATTTTTTTCCCATCCCATATGCATATAAATAGAAGCTTATTTTTCATTATTCTAGATATCAAATTGCAAGATTAATTCTCATTTATATCACTTGGAGCGTAGATTTTGGAGGAGGCAAATATTGGAGAGACAACTTTTCATTTTTATCAATCAAGGAAAAAATTGGAGAATTTAACTAAGTTCATAGAGGACTTGTTTTGAGTCATCTTTAAGTTGAAGAAAAAAATGGGACAACAAAGAAAAAGAAAAAATGCGTCTCAACGAAAATTGTCAAAAGAAGAACAAAAGAGGCATGAACAAAACTTGGAAAATTATCATAGAAAGAAACAAGGTACATACTTTTTTCTTCTCTCTCTCTCAAGTGTGTGTTTAGGACTTTTATTAACACCTCAATTTGTTTTGCTTATAAATATATTTCCAATAGTCATCTTGCATAGACATTCCCTAAATTCTTTATCATCTATTTCCAATTGCTTTTGTTCCATAGAATTCTTAAATTCAAGAATCTTTGATTTTATTTGTTTCAACTCCACTTAGATAACTCATAGTATCTCACTTTCTTTGCTTGCATGTAAATTCAAACAAGCAGGAATTTCTCAAGCTGGAGTCGAGCCAAATCTAGATATTGGATCAAACGAATTCACTGAAGAACACATGGACCTTGAAGTTAGGGAGGAGACCCAAGTTCAAACAATGCTTGTTGGAGAGGGTTCAACATCACTTCCTTCTACTGGTATGGATGAGCATATAAAACTAGTAGAAACTTCTCTCACTTATAGCATCATGTCTTATCACTTTGTTTGCTTGCATACATAAACTTCACTTATATAACAGTATCTCTCACTTTTGTTTGCAAAATATTTTGTGACATGTAAGAAGGGCTCAACAAGCAGGAAGATCTCATGCTCAAGTCGAGGCAAATCTAGACATTGGATCAAATGAATCTGCTCAAGAACACATGGTCCTTGAAGATAGGAAGGAGGCACAAGTTCAAACAATGCATGTTGGAGATGGGTTGGGATCACTTCCTCCTACTGGTATGGATGAGCATATAAAACTAGCTGAAAAGGTGAGGAAACAAATTTCTCATAGAAATTTAGATCATTTACTTGAAATGGATATGGAGAAACTGAAATGTTATGCCAACTAGCCTTATAATAAGAGAAAGAGGTAAATGACTAAATATGTAAATGGAATAATCAATCATCATTTCAATCATCTTGATACACTTGGAAAAACCCAATTGTTATCACGTTTACTTCTTCGTGATGAGCTCAAAGAGTCATTACAATTGTTGGGTGTACATTCGGCATCAAATAAGAAGAAACACATGGGATTACAAAAGGATATTGTTCAAAATGTTAAAAAGGGTTTAGATTCCATTGGGAAAGGATCTCAATCAGTGGATAAGGCCACTACAAGAAGGGTGATGTTGACATCTATTGTACATCAAGATATAGCAAGAAAAAGAAAAATGTCTGCACTTTCAACTAAAATTGGTTATAGTAGAACCACATTAATAAAATATGAGAAAAAAAGAGTTTTTGGATGAGATTTTAGAAGGAAATTGGGCAATTATGTGTAGAGCTCCCCGTTCTGACAGGATTGAAGATGTTGTTAGGAACTTCGTCTCAGGTTTTTGGCATGGTCAGAATCGTCCATCATCAAATACTAGAGATGTTATGAGACACAGGATTGGACCTAGTATTTATGAAAATCATATCAAACATTGGCTAGACATAACCCAATTTGAGATGTATATGAACTTTTGTAATGCATATCCTCATATAAAGATTGGGAAAAAAATGTTTCAAAGGTTAAAGCCATATTATGTGAAGATAAACAAGTTTTTTGATACTTGTTGTTGTCGTTATCATATTGAATTTGATCTCTACTATCAGGTGTTTGAAAGATGAGGGAAGAAAGATGTGGGTTTCAAAATGCACCTCCTAAATAGACAAGTTTGTTCATAAAGTCTATATTATGTGATCATTTAAATGGACCTCAAATAAACTGCATAAAATGAATTTGTGAGACATGTGGAAATTTGGCTAAATTTCCTTTGAGAATTGAGGATACTAACCTAACAAAGATAGTAAATTGCAAGAGGTAAGTATTGTTTTTAGAGAGTTTATTTGTTTCAATTTGATTAGATTTTTATTTAAATTATCTTTAATGTAATGTTTCATTGATTGTGTGGTTTATTACTTATTCACATATTTTACTCACACAGGTACAAGTATGTAAAGTTGTAAACAAATTTTGGGAAAGAATCCACAAGGTTGAACTATGTAGAAGAGGAGATTCCCATTGAAAAATTTATGGAAGATTTTTGAAAATTGATACAACCATACATACAACATTCCTTTTTTGCTAAGTGGCAAGCACAACAATTCCAAACATTGAGAGATACTTTCCCATGTGGAACAGTTCTATCAGTAGTTGACTTTGCAGAAAATTACTCCTTTGTACATCAAAAGTAAATTCAATCAAAGTATTACTTTTCAAAGCAGATCACTATTATGGTTCATGTGTGTTATTGACATGCACAATCAGAATTGGATGGTGTTGAGAGTAGAGATGAAGAACGAGCCATTAAGAAAGAATATCACTTTTATATTAGTGATGATAAAGAGCATGACACACTTTTTGTCCAACATTGCTTTACAATATTTTTTGAGAATTTGAGAATCAAGGGTGTAAAATTTGAAAATCATTTTGTATGGTCGGATGGATGTGCAACACAATTCAAATCTTCATGGCCATTCTATGCACTTTGTATATATCATAAAATCTACAAAATACCACATGTTTGGAGTTTTTTGAGAGTGGGAATGGAAAGGGTGAGCATGATGGAGCAGGATCTTGCATCAAACGAGCTTTAAGAAAGCATCAAATGAGTTATCCAAAAGATCATTTAGACAATGCACATGATGTTGTTGAATGGTGCAAGAAAAAAATTGCATCAAATGTGGTCGACACATTCCACATAGAGTGTTTTGGGAGATATCGGGTATATATAAATTACATTAAATCAAAAATTTGAATTTATTTAAATTTAAAATTTATATATATATATATACATATTTGTTCGCATAAGTTTTTTGTTGTACATGTATCTAGGTGTGGATAGAAGATCGATGCATGGATGCAAGAGGGTAGAAAAAACAAGATCTTTGCATTGTGAACATAGGAGTTCATATAGTCACCATGGATGGAAATTAGACACAAGGGATTACTCTTGTTTTTGCACTGAGTGCATTGAGGGAAACTCTGATTATGCATGCAACAATCAAGAACTTGGATATGTTGGTAAGTGGGATACAGTGCCACTAGTTGTTTCAAAAACATATGATGAAAATGAGGAAGAAGGATTTGAAGACATTCCTTTGATTTCAATTGATTATGACCATATTTCAGGATTGGTTAGAAAAGGTACATGTGTAAGTTTTCAATAATTTAAATATTATATATATAGTTAATGATCTTTAGAGACATTTCTATTTTTTTTAGAATTCTTTTGTGTAAATTTGGTATACAAGAGATGTTTTTGCAGTCATAGCAGAGCTTGGAAAAATTGAAAGTGTTAGCTATTATTTATTGTGTTGCATAGAAGAGAGGAATAAGCTAACACAACCTGAAACAAGTGATGGAATGTAATTTCCCACAAGTGATTATGAATTTGAAATTTTATATACATTGTATTCACATGTGCACATTACATTATAAACATTAAATATATATTGTACAAACCTTGAGAATGAAAATTATGCACACGTTCATATGTCTTACCTTAGGTTCATGTTTACCATGCAGGTTCTATTGTAGTGCAAGTGACATATCTAAAACAAGTCAAATTTGTTCAACATGGGATTCATTTTGTTGACTATCAACCTGATAACAAGGTATATCAATATAGTCACTTAATAATTACTAACACCCTACATCTTCATGCAGTCCAACATGCATGTGGCTGAAGAAAATGGAGACTAGATAGTGGTGATCATCAAAAAAATATATATGTTATTGAAGAGTGGGCTCAACAAGAATCTTTGACTTAGATTATATCCATGGTTTTTAAATTCACTTATAACCCTATACATGTTCAAATGAGAACTTATAGTAACTTGTACATAGTTGTAAATCATTTTGTGTAAATTACAATTATATGTACATATTTGTTCCATGGAAAATTCTTAAGTTCAAGAATCTTTGATAGCTTCATCTCTCACTTTTTTTGGTTGCATATAAACCCATATATATGCTTTCAATCCTTCTTTCAAACGTAGTGAAGATTTTTAAAATCATTTTGCCTAAATTTCAATTATATACAACTTATATAATTTGTTCCGTCGAATTATTCCATGGGAAATTATGTAAATTTTATAATTAACTATTATCTAATTATAAAATTATTGTACACATATATAAAACATAAATCAATGAAAATAAAAAAATAAACCCTAGAACCCTTAAACCCGTAACCCTGTAACCCTTGTACCCCCTACCCTCTATGTTTCTCCCACTCCCCCATCTCTCTCTTGAAATTCTACCACTCCTACCCACTCTCCCTATCTCCTCTACCCTTAACCCTTAAACCCTAAATGCTTGTACCCCCTACCCTTTATCTCTCTCCCACTCCCCCCTCTCTCTCTCAAGTCTCTCCCTCCTACCCCCTCTCCCTCTC
>VDFB02086081.1:61802195-61841047 GCA_007258455.2 Sequoia sempervirens | reverse complement strand
TATATTATATATTATAATTTAAAAAAATATAATTTACATTTATATTAATATTAAATATTATAAAATACAATGGGCAAAACAAAGAAATATATATTTATTAAAGGGGGTTCAAATGAACAACTTGATCATGTTTGACCGAACCCCCTTTAAATCTATTTTTTTATTATATGTAAAATGTGTTTGGTTGAATAGGCCTTCAGTGGAACTCCTATTCGACTGAACATTTGATTTTTGTTCAACCAAATCCCCTTATTTTCATCTCCACCCTGTCAGGCACCAAAATTGCTCAGAATTTTGCACTTCAAAGATCAATTTGAGAATGAAAATGGAGGATATTTCAGAAACCCAACTGGTATCAGGTTGCCCTCAAAATGTGCTATCCAACGAATATAATTTTAATATGTTTTGATTTTATTATCTATTTGTTTTTAAGTTTTATTAAATATAGGTTTTTCACTGAAAACGAAACTCTATGTTCTGCACATGTGGAAAAATAGAAGATTATCAAAAAAAAATTGAAAAATATGAGTGCACCAATTATTGGAGTCCTTGATCCAACAATTTTTTTTTTTTGATACATATAGTAAAAGTTATGCGTTTTGTCTGAATTGTAATTGGTTTGACTTTCAAGCTTGATTAAAGAAAAAATATTCAATAAAAAACTATCTAACCAAGTGGAAGCACTAGATATCAGAGTTACAAATCTAAATTCGAAAGAATTATAATTTTATCCTTCAAGGAAAAAAATTTATGCATTATACGGTGTGCGTCACTTTTTATAAATGGTTTTTTTGGAAAAAAACTAGTTTTCATGGGAGATGGAAAAAAGAGTGCAATCTGATTCCAAAAATTTTGAAAAAAATATTTTTAGAATCTATAGAAAAAATGTGACGAGACTATAGTTTGCATCATCTTCAAATTCCTCATAGTTTAACTGCTATAGGTGCCCGAATGTGAAGATTTAGTTAAAAAAAAAAAGTTCAATGTCGAGTTTGGCCAAAAATTGTAAACCACTATTGTGGGATAACCCCGTGTGTGTAGTTCTCTTTGTATTGAGTACATTGATCATTTTCTTGATTACTTCATGATGGTGCTATGTTGCATTTGGAGTTTGGTATGGATTGATTGGTTACAGGTGCTCATGGATACTTAGAGATGTAGGTGATGGTTGGAGTTCTCTTGTGTTTAGAGACATTTGCTTGAGACGATTACTCTTTGGAGGTTTCAATAGGAAGAACGGGGAGCTTTCACCTAGGTATGGACGTGAGTTCATGATGGACCGATAGAGGAGATTGTTCTTAGAGTGAGTCATGATGGATTGGCTATCCTGGAGGAGCATTCTCAGTCCCCACTCTTAGTCTACTCGATAGTTCTTTATTTGAGAGGTATTTTCCCATTATATCTTTCAGATGTGTTATGTTTTGTGCTTTGGTTACTCATGGGATTGAGTTGATTCATGGTGTTATGGATACTCATTTGAGGATGGTTTAGCATGAGTTTATATGCTTTATCTTTCATAGATATGGATCTTGAGCTATGGATAGTTAGTTCTGGAGGATTCATTTCGAGGGATGTTATGACATGGTTATCTCCTTGTGCATTTGAGTTTATGATATCAATATTTGATGAGGATTTTTAGGAGATGGTTTACTTGAGTTTGATCTTTTTTATTAGAGAGGCTTACATCCATGTTGGCAATGTTACATTGATTCATACGTTGTACTTGATCTATGAGATTGAGTGTTATGGGTGTTGTTGAGGCTTTTCATTTGGGGTTGTTTAGGAGATCATACTTGACACATCAATACACTTTTGAGGTGTTGGTAGGAAGACATATTATGGTTTACAAGTTTCTCTCTTCATGGTTCCTTCCTTGGATGTTCATGTTCATGTTTTGGGAGGATGGTGGTAACATGTTGTGAGAGATTATGTAGCTCTTTGGGTTGCATGTGTGGATCATTGTTATTGTTCTTGGTACTTCATGCTTTGATTTACCTATCACACCTTGATGTAGTGTTGGTTGGTAGACTTGATATGCTTTGAAATTACCTATGCAATGGGAGTTCCTATTTATGTATGTTCTTTATTGACATATTTTACACAGGGAGCTTGATTGTAGTTTACAAGTTGCATAAGTTCTTAACATGAGTTTGCTAATGTATTGATACATTGGAGGTATGGATGGTTGGATGTATTAGAATGTGTCATGGATGCTATTTCCAATCATGTGGGTTTTTCAGTTTGCAACAACTTGGTTAGAGCCTTTGTTATCACTTGGATTTGATGCTTGTGTTCTTGGATTGATGCATCTTCACCTTGGCATGTTCCCTTTCTTCCATAGGTGGCACGTTGAAGGATGAGATAATTATTTCTTGAGATGGTGGTCACTTTGTTCTTATTGCAGGTATCTTGATGGTGCATGAGATCATGTTACAGATTCATTTGATTTCATGTATGGCTATGATTATCTATATTTCATGTATTGATCCCTTATGCAATGTATACAACAAGTGGGAGAATGTTGGGATATGGTGTTTTTAATAATGTAAGTAACATTTACAGGGTGTTGTACCCTACACAGAGAGCCACAAGGGCCAAAAATTCCACATCAAAAAAGCATTAAACAAAAATCCACACCAAAAAACACCTAACAAAAACCAGATGGAAACCAACAACACACATGGACCAACAACAAACCAGCAGTATACTAGTTGGCCTTCTCCCAATTCTTAGACAGCAGGTGAACCATATCATCATCGACCCACTCCTAGGATATGGTGTTGTACACTATTGCATAAATTGATTTATCATAATATTGTAATTAAATAATTATTTAGTTCTGATGCACCTTAGTGCCATGGTTAATCACACTAGGTAATTATTTTGGGACCACTTATTTTTTATTATAACATTGTATTATTATTTAATGTGTGGGATACATGTGATAATATAATTTAATATTAAGAAAATATTAAATAAAGTGATGTCTTAATACCCAATATTAAATAACATGTTAGTGGTTTTGTATTCACATGGTTTTGTGGTACATGGTTTTACCTTACCACTAGTTGTATTTTGTGTGAGTTTGTGTCTATAAAAGCAAACACATGTGTAGTGGTTTAGGTTGGCTATCATTATTGAGTCTTTCTTGTGGAGTGCATTTGTGAAGCATGGCATGGGATGTGTGGATTCATGCTTGGACACATGGGAATGCATTAGAGAGCTTGATGCTTCAGAGGTATTCATTATAACTCTTGTATTGCTTTATTGTTGAATAATATGATGGAGTGTGGATGCTTTTGGAGGCTGGATTTTTCCCTCTTGAGGGTTTTTCTAGGGTATATCTTGTGTTATTTTGTGGCTTGTCTATTTGATCTATGCATTTTGGCAACTTGTATGCATGCTTATCTCTCATGAATTATGTAGGAAATGGATTAAGATCATGGGTTAAATGCAATATTTCCTAACAATTTAAAATGAAATAATTGAGGTTGAAATGTAAAAGTAAAGATGTTTAATCTTTTTAGTTTGAAAAGAATGATTAGATAATTTGTTATAATCTTGAGAAATTAGTAATACAGATGCATATTATACTTTGTACTTGACAATTTTTATATCTCGTTTTACCTATGATGTTAAAGTTATTAATTGTTTCGTAAATAATTCAAGGCAATTTTCTTGTAAGAAGGAAGTGGTTGTTACAACAAATGTGGCTAGGTGAACACCTCCACATATTGAATTACCTCTATGCACTCCTATAAATTATCTATATATAGCTTAAACAAAGTGGGGGGCATTAGACACCATTGTTTGACTTTGATGTTACTCCCAAAATATTATGATAAGTCATCCTTCTAATTTTTGCTTGAACCTAATCATAAAACTTGTGGAATCCTATCCTATATTATTTTAGTATTCCCAACTCTTCCATTCTATGCAAAATTTTACTTCTAAGAAATGTGTCAAATTTGTTTTTAAAATTTTCCAATTCAACAAAAACTTCTTCCCCCTGATATTCCCAAGCTTCTTCAATCAAATGTTTGAGAATTATCCAATGGTCAATTGTAGAGTGCCTTGACCTGAAACTTTCTTTTCCTTTCTCCCTCTTACCATTATTTTCTTCCCAAAGGCTAATTCTATGCTCCACCATACTTCTAAAATGTTTCAAAAAAGGGATTAATCATTATAGTATAAGTTTTTAAGGTTGTTGATATCCTCACTTTTGAGGAGAGGAATGATGACTCTAGTTGTCTAATTTGTCAAGAAATTGATTTGAATGACCTTGTTAAATATTATTTTAATACATATGGTGCAAGAGCTTCCAAGCTCCATTTTAATAATTCATCCTATAACCCATCTATATTCTGGGCTTTTTCTACCACCAACTTTTTAATTCCTTCTTTTATATCCTTTATGGAGAAGAGTTTGACCCTAGTATTAATTACCAAGGGGGTTCTTTATTTTGGTCTCTTCAGAAAATGTTTTTGCATAATCTATCCATTGGACACAGGTGATGTTATTCTTTTTCTTTGGTTTATCTTATTTCAATTCCCTCTAAAAACCTATAAGATTACACTTCCCTATAGAAATTAGCTCCTTGCTCCTCACTTTCATTTATTCTTTTTTTTAAGATCTCACTAATTTTTCATACACATTTTTACTCACTTTTTCCCTTACAAGAATTTGAACATTCTATTTGATTCCTTGCACTCTTTATCATACTAGGAATTTTTCCAAAAAATATTTTTGATACCATTAACTATAAAGCAACTAATGGTTTACTAGAAAAAGTTAGACTTTACAAACAAATTAAAAACTTTATTTTCAAATTAAAAATTCTTCAAACATTGCCATGTGACCTTTTGAGTTCCCATCTCTAAACCTCATGCATGAATGGAGAGAGTTCAACTTTCGGAGCTGGATTATTGTGTTTGTAAAAGTATAGCTGGGTTTATATGTTGTTGTTTGAATTACTGTTCATACTTCTTCTTTCCTTCTCAATATTTTTGTTGAACTATTATTTATTTTATTTATATATTTTATTTTAGCTTCATTCAATACAAAAAAAACTTTTGGAACTTTTGGAGGTATCACGGTTTTCGGCCCCCAGTACTGTTTCTTGGCTGTTTCCTATGATACCATGGTGTATGTTGAACCAAAAGGTTGCTTGCACAAACTCTTAGAAGACCTTCTCACTGTCTCCTTCCTGGAACCTGACTCCAATAGGTTCTTGTTGAGCTTGGGTGATTAACCAAGCCCTGCTCCAACTCTTCTCAAAGAGTTCTCCACTTGTGCTTTACCTTTGGAAGACAAACACCTCTTGAATTTGCTATCTTCTTCCAACACCTAGAAGGATATAAGTGTCATCTTCATCATCTTGCTTGAACTGCTTGTAGGGTTGCTAGGGGTACTGTCAACATGCTTCTCACATCCAAATGGGTCCATTTTTCTTAGTGTTCAATCTTCAAATTACCCATTTTCAGGAATTTGCCTTGGTGAGGCCTAATTTCTAGTAGCCCTTACCAGTCACTTTTTTGCCTTTCTTTCTTAAACTTGACAAACAACCTATCAATTAAATTTCATTTCCAGACACCCTTTTCAGGCCTTTAATTGTTTCACAGGGTGTCAGACCGCTGTCTCATCCGTACGGTGGATTCCTACTATTAAGGGAAAATAGGCTAATTAGGCCTAATTCCTAGGGTTTCAAGAATTCCTTGCTATTTTTTCACACCAGTGGATTTTTCAAGCCTCAATCCTTCTTGTATCCTTGTATTTGGTCATATCCCACCTAGAAGTGTACTTTTTCCGTACAGTGGTCCCTTCCCCTGCCTAAGTTCTTCACTTTTCTCAATCAAACTCCTAACCGGGCAGTCCTAGCTCACCTAGGGTTTGAGATTACAAATACTTGCTTGGCTCTTTAGAACTCCTACTTCTAAATATGTACAAAGATTGGCTCCCCTATCATTTCCATCCAATCTCTGGGAAACCCCGTGGTTAGATTTCATGGGGGAGCCATTTAAAAGCTTGACTGCTCAAAACAGAGATACAAACCCTCTACAACCTAATTTATGAATTCAAAACCACAAATCTACTCTAAGCAACCTGAATACAAAATGAAAGTTATTCACAACTATCCTATGAACACCAATACAATGCTAAAACAAAATATACAACGCCTTTGTTAACTCTATTTCTCAAGGCACACGGGTAAACACAGAAAATGCAAAAAATTCACTATTCCTTCACACCAAAACTTGCTTACAATGTAATCTAATTTCTCTCTACGAGCCTCACCTCTACTTAGATGCCTTTTCCATGTTTCAAGGGGAGTTGATCGATCCCACACTCCTGATTTCAAGGGAATCCAATATAACTAAGTTGCATGCAATCACACAAAATGTTGCCATGCAATTTTACAACAACTTTTGCAACTTCCATCATTGTGTCATGATCCTAAATCTTAGGACCTCTAACACCTTGATCTCAAGCCAAAAAATCCCTTAACTGTCCCTTGGCATCTTCTAACAATGAGCATGTGGCTATAACACATTTAATACCCTACATTCCAACTTAGGCTGTCTAAAGCTAATTAAAGAAAAAATTAACAACATGATTACACTAAGATGAATTTAGTCCTAGTGACTAACTCATCACACACCAACAAAACCTTCTAAGGTAAAAATTAAACACACTACCATCCTGACTTGGCTAAGGTCAGGTACAAGCCAAAATTGTTAACAAACACAATGGAGGTTAGCCTAGGTGCTCCTGCACCATCCTCCCCAAAACAGAAGACTTCAATCCACCCTTGGATTGAGCAAGTTGAGATCAATGCCCAACTTCTTGAACTCTGATTCCTTGATCCATACTACATCAGCATCAGGTTGACCATGTCTTTTAATTAGATGTTCTTTGTACTCCTTGGTTCTAGTTCTCTTATAGACCCTAGTGTCCAATACACTGTCAGCTTGCTTGACTGGAGCAGAGATCAGTTTGAGTTCTTCCACATCTTGGGTGACTTCATGGAGGGTCTGATCCAAGTTTGGTGGTGGTCTTTTGTAATGGACTAGGTCTGCAATGTTAAAAATAGGGGATAGTCCACTGTCATATGGTAGCTGCACCTTGAAAGCATTCTTTCCATATTTCTCCAAGATAGGACAGGGACCTATCCTCTTCATTTGCAACTTATGAGGAACTCCTTTCTGAAGTCTAGACTTGTTCAAATGCACCATTACTAAGTTTCCAACATTGAATTGAACTTCTTTTCTATGCTCATCCACCTTAGTCTTATGTTTCATGGTGTTTTCTGCCAATGTTTTTCTGATTGTCTCATGAATCTCCTGCATTGCATAGGAAAAATCATCAGCATATCCACTTCCTTTAACTCCATCCTTCAACTCTCTCAGCTCATAGACACCTTTGGGATGTAGTCCATAGACAATTTCAAAGGGACTCTTCCCTGTTGATCTATTGACAGTATCATTATAGGCATATTCAGCTTGCCCAATCAATTGATCCCATTGTTGACCATACTCCTTGGTCAAGCATCTTAAGAGGTTTCCAAGTGTCCTATTTACAACTTCAGTCTGACCATCAGTTTGGGGATGGTATGCAGATCCAAAGGATAAATTAGTGCCCATTATTTCCCAAAGAGTCTTCCAAAAATGACTCATAAACTTAGTGTCTCTGTCTGATACAATGTTGATTGGTAATCCATGAATCCTTACTATCTCTTTGAAGAAAAGAGAGGCTATTTGACTAGCATCATTGGTTGTTTTACATGGCACAAATTGAACCATTTTGCTGAATCTGTCTACAACCACATAAACAATGTCCATGCCTTGCCTTGTCTTGGGTAACCCAACTACCAAGTCCATACTCAAACATTCCCATGGCCTAGTAGGGATAGGTAGTGGTTGGTATAGGCCTGCATTTGAATAAGTACCTTTGGCCTTTTGACACACCACACAACTCTCCACATACCTCCTGACATCTAGGTTCATCCTTGGCCAATAGTAAAACCTTTGAACCAGTTCCTGAGTTTTGGTGATCCCAAAATGACCACTCAATGCACCATTATGCTTTTCTTGTATCAAGTTCTCTCTAATAGAACCTCTAGGAACACATAGTTGATTCCCTTTAAACAAAAGATCACTTTGCAAAGTATATTCAACATATTTTCTATGGAAATTATTCTTGTATTCAGCACATACCTTATAAATATCTGCAAAATCTTCATCATCTGCATATATATCGTTGAAATGATCTATCCCCATGCTCTTCAACTGAATTTCTTGAATGGTGAGGACTCTTCTACTCAAGGCATCTGCCACTTTTTTGAGAGATCCTTTCTTGTGCTTGATATTGAAGGTGTAAGATTGCAAATACTCCACCCATTTCATGTGTCTGTGACTCAACTTCTCTTGTGAATTCAGGAAACTAAGTGCTTGGTTGTTTGAATACACTATGAATTCCTTGGGAAGCAAGTAGTGCCTCCACTTCCTTAGAGCTTGGACCAATGCATACATCTCAAGGTCATAAGAAGAATACTTCTTCTTGGCTTCACTTAACTTCTCTGAATGGAAAGCCACCGGTCTGCCCTCTTGACTGAGAACAGCTCCAATAGCCACATTGCTTGCATCACACTCAATGGTGAATAGCTTCTCAAAGCTTGGTAACACCAAAATAGGTTGGGTAGCTATCTTTTCCTTCATTAACTCAAAACTCTTGTTAGCTTGCTCATTCCATACAAACTTAGTCTTCATTCCTCCTTTAATGGTATCTAACATAGGAGCACAAATAGCACTAAACTGTCTTATGAATTTCCTATAGTATTGAGCAAGACCATGGAAGCTTCTTACCTTTGTGGCTGTCTTTGGAGTAGGCCAATTGAGGATGGCTTCCACTTTGTTGTTGTTCATCTTCAAGTTGCCATGTGATAGCACAAATCCAAGGTACACCAGCTCAGTTTTGATGAACTCACACTTTTCCAAATTGATCATCAGCTTCTCCTCCTATAGCTTCTTGAAAATCAACTCTATATGTTGGAGGTGCTCTTCTCTTGTTCTACTATAGATTAGTATATCATCAAGATACACCACTACAAATTTGCCAATGTAGTCTTTGAGGATTTCATTCATGAGTCTCATGAACATGGAGGGGGCATTAGACAGTCCAAATGGCATAACTAGCCACTCATAGAGACCCACATTGGTTTTGAAGGCTATTTTCCACTCATCTCCCTCATGTATCCTAATTTGGTGATAACCACCCTTTAAATCTATCTTGGTATAGTACCTAGCTTCACCTAGGAAATCCATGAGATCTTCAATCCTAGGGATGGGGAACCTATACCTGATGGTTATCTTGTTTATTGCCCTGGCATCAGTACAAATCCTCCATTCTCCTCCCTTTTTAGGTGCTAAGACAGTAGGTACTGCACATGGGCTAATGCTTTTCCTAATAAGACCTTGGTTAAGAAGTTCTTGAATCTGCCTGGCTATTTCCTCATTTTGTTGAGGAGTCATCTTATAGGCTGCTTTGTTTGGTAGGGTATCTCCTGGTATCAAGTCTATCCTATGACTTATGGCTCTTTTAGGAGGTAATGTTGCTGGTTGACCACTACTTACAATGCCTTCATAGGTCTGCAACAATTTATGTATCTCCTTAGGTAACTCTTGCTTTTCAGCTGCTTTCTCTTTGCTCACCTCTCTTGGCTTTATCATCATTGCATAACCAAATCCTTCTCCTTCTTCCAAGGCTTCTAGGAACTCTTTTTCACTAACCAAGAGCAACTTAGGACCTGCTGTTTGCACCTCTGTATCTTCTAGCAAAGACTAAATTTTGAAGGTTACTTTATCTTTCTTGAAAGTATAGGAGTTCTTTGCTCCATCATGCACGGCTTGGCAGTCAAATTGCCATGGTCTACCTAGGAGCAAGTGACATGCATCCATAGGTAACACATCACACAAAACTTTGTCCTTGTACCTACCAATTGAGAACTCCACCCATGCTTGTTCATTCACCAAGATATGTTGACCTATATTGAGCCATGTGACCTTGTAAGGATTGTTGTGGGGTATCCTTGTCAACTTTAGCTTGCTGACTGCCTCCTATGACACAATATTGTCAGTAGAACCTGAGTCAATGATGACTCTACACACTTTCCCCATCATCTTGCACTTTATCCTAAATAGGGACCTCCTTTGGCTTGGATCTTCTTTCACCGGTTCCTTGATCAAAGTTATCCTCATCATGAGGTTCTCACCTTCCTCTGAATTCAATGGCACTTCAAGATGTTTATCTGCTGCAGTTGTCTCATCATGAACCAGGTTAGTTCTCTTATCTCCTCCATGAGAAGTACTACCTTTCTCTGGACATCTATAGGCCGGGTGTCCCAATTGATTGCAGTGGTAACATTTCATATTGGTGAAATAGTTACCTCTTCCTTGTCCACCACTTCTTCCTCTGGAGCTGAAGCCTCTTCCTCTACCACCTCTACTAGAACTTCCTTCTTATTGTTCAAAGTATCTGACTTCTCCTTGGGCTCTTGGTTCTGAACTCCTTCCACCATAGCCACCTCTTTGTCCTCTGCTGTCTTCCCCTTTACCTCTACTTTTGGGGTTTTGCTCTTGCTTCTTTTTTCCTTTCTCCTCTACCTTTAAGGCCATTTGATAGCATTGGCAAACTGTTTTGAAGTTCACTAGGCTCATGTCTTCTTGGATAGACCACTTAAGCCCATTTAAGTACCTTGCTAGCTTGATGCTTTCATCTTCAACCACCTTTGATTTGAGGCACAATTTTTGAAACTCCTCAGTGTATGTTTGGACATCCATATCTTTTTGCCTCAGATTGTGTCTTCTCCTATGCAACTGGACTTCATAGTCATCAGGTAGATAAGTCTGCCTTATCTTAGTTAGGTCATTCCTCTCCATGTAACTATGGGACCTTTGCCTTCTTTTTCTCTTTCAGCTTGTACAAATTTCCACCATGTGAGACCTGCTCCTCTCAACCTTGACTTGGCCACCTTTACCTTTTGGGCCTCTGTTATACCATCACATTCAAAGTGATTTTCTATACTTTCAATCCAGTCTACAACTGAATCAGGGTCCATTTGTCCACTAAATAGTGGCACACCTTCCAATGCTTTACCACTTAAGGCCTGCAGTGCCTTCAGGAAGGGTTCTTCAGCAAGAACAGGATCAGGCTTTGGAGCTTCCTCCTCCAAGTCCTCTTCTTTTTCCTTGGCTTCCTGCTCTTCCTTTTGCTCTATCTTGTCTTTCACTTTGTCTGTTGTTTCTTGGACTTCATCCAAGAGCTTCTCCATTTGAGATAACCTTTCTCTTAGCCTCTGGTTATCTTCCTCTTGCTCTTCTACCTTTTTAGCTAACTTAGCATTAGTCACCATGGTTCTTTCCTCCTCTAGTGTGTTCTCTCCTACTGACTCAGTGGGCTACAACATCAATCACAAGCCTTGAATCAAATGTTGCTCTGATACCAATATGGTGTATGTTGAACCAAAAGGTTGCTTGCACAAACTCTTAGAAGACCTTCTCACTGTCTCCTTCCTAGAACCTGAATCCAATGGGTTCTTGTTGAGCTTGGGTGATTAACCAAGCCCTACTCCAACTCTTCTCAAAGAGTTCTCCACTTGTGCTTTACCTTTGGAAGACAAACACCTCTTGAATTTGTTATCTTCTTCCAACACCTAGAAGGATCTAAGTGTCATCTTCATCATCTTGCTTGAACTACTTGCAGGGTTGCTAGGGGTACTGTCAACATGCTTCTCACATCCAAATGGGTCCATTTTTCTTAGTGTTCAATCTTCAAATTACCTGTTTTCAGGAATTTTCCTTGGTGAGGCCTAATTTCTAGTAGCCCTTACCAGTCACTTTTCTGCCTTTCTTTCTTAAACTTGTCAAATAACCTATCAATTAAATTTCATTTCCAGACACCCTTTTTAGGCCTTTAAATGTTTCACAGGGTGTCAGACCCATGTCTCATCCGTACGGTGGATTCCTACTATTAAGGGCAAATAGGCTAATTAGGCCTAATTCCTAGGGTTTCAAGAATTCCTTGCTAATTTCTCACACCAGTGGATTGTTCAAGCCTCAATCCTTCTGGTATCCTTGTGTTTGGTCATATCCCACCTGGAAGTGTACTTTTTCCGTACAGTGGTCCCTTCACTTGCCAAAGTTCTTCACTTTTCTCAATCAAACTCCTAACCGGGCAGTCCTAGCTCGCCTAGGGTTTGAGATTACAAATACTTGCTTGGCTCTTTAGAACTCCTACTTCTAAATATGTACAAAAGACTGGCTCCCCTATCATTTCCATCCAATCTCTGGGAAACCCCGTGGTTAGATTTCATGGGGGAGCCATTTAAAAGCTTGACTGCTCAAAACAGAGATACAAACCCTCTACAACCTAATTTATGAATTCAAAACCACAAATCTACTCTAAGCAACCTGAATACAAAATGAAAGTTATTCACAACTATCCTATGAACATCAATACAATGCTAAAATAGAATATACAACGCCTTTGTTAACTCTATTTCTCAAGGCACACGGGTAAACACAGAAAATGCAAAAAATTCACTATTCCTTCACACCAAAACTTGCTTACAATGTAATCTAACTACTCTCTACAAGCCACACCTCTACTTAGATGCCTTTTCCATGTTTCAAGGGGAGTTGATCGATCCCACACTCCTGATTTCAAGGGAATCCAATATAACTAAGTTGCATGCAATCACACAAAATGTTGCCATGCAATTTTACAACAACTTTTGCAACTTCCATCATTGTGTCATGATCCTAAATCTTAGGACCTCTAACACCTTGATCTCGAGCCAACAACTCCCTTAACTGCCCCTTGGCATCTTCTAACAACGACCATGTGGTTATAACACATTTAATACCCTACATTCCAACTTAGGCCAAGTCTAAAGCTAATTAAAGCAAAATTTAACAACATGACTACACTAAGATGAATTTAGTCCTAGTGACTAACTCATCACACACCAACAAGACCTTCTAAGGTTCAAATTAAACACACTACCATCCTGACTTGGCTAAGGTCAGGTACAAGCCAAAATTGTTAACAAACACAATGGAGGTTTAGGGGCTACTTTACTGGG
The DNA here is from genome assembly GCA_007258455.2 of Sequoia sempervirens. Classification (NCBI taxonomy): domain Eukaryota; kingdom Viridiplantae; phylum Streptophyta; class Pinopsida; order Cupressales; family Cupressaceae; genus Sequoia; species Sequoia sempervirens. The sequence continues at coordinate 61,827,909 of VDFB02086081.1, read as the reverse complement.
TGCCTACTTTCAATTTCCAACTTTGTTCAATGTAAAAAATTGTTAGCACTATTTTAGTTACCATAAGACAATAATATCTTAATTTATATAATATATCATAAATTATTATTTTGTTTATTTAAATTGATACTAGCACTTTTATTATTATATTATAGCAATCAATCTTATTACATTCTTATGATAATTTTTTCTCTTTATTATACATATATCTTGTTAATATCTTTAATGTTATAACTATGATTTTTTTAATATTGTGATAACTACATCCATAAACATGTTACAATTACATCAAGGAGCCTCATGTGATAACTATGTACATAAAAATCAAAATCAAAACACAACCAACACATACTTTAAAAAAAAAAAAAAAAAACTATAAAATAACTTCTTATAAATAAATTATTATGAATAGAATGTAATAACATGGTGTTTACCAAAAATGATTAAAGAACCATATAAAATATTTTAAAGTATTCTAATTTTTAACAATATTTTTAACTTTTAAAATTTGAATATATTTAAAAATTAATTTTTTATATAAAATAATTTAAAAAAAATAAATTTAAAGTATCATATATGAATTATTAAAAATAACAAATCAAACTATATAATCTAATTAAAATAAAAAAATTATAAAATGCAATATAATTCCTTTAGAAAGGATCACACCATTGAGGGCTTCCCTTGTCAAGAGGCAACGGAAAACCGTCATTACAACGTCACTTTTGGTTTTATATTGAACAAAAGCAGTGTGAATTCTTTTCAACGTTACTTTTTGACTGGACCAAAAGCAAAGCCGCCTAACATTAATTAATAATTGCTGCATGTTATCTCTTAGCTGGTTTATTGTAAAATTGTGTATGTTAGTCTATATTGTAAATTGTTGATTTTAGTTGCATTCCTTTTCTTCAGTCTTTTTTAAACTGTTATATTTTTTTTTAATCTTTTTATAATTTTGATAAAAAATAAAACATTAATTACTCTAATCTGGTTGTATGTTTGACAGTATTTATTAATTAGTCCGTAAGACTTAAGAATATGGGAGTAAGACCTAAAAAAATCCAATATAAGTCTGAATGCATATTTGACCTATTTATTAATTAATTAAAATTCAAATCATGTTATATTCTGAATTTTAATTAATTAATAAATACGATCAAATATACATAAAGTATGCTGGATAGACAATACCATTAATATGACCATACCTAAGTTACAGAACTTGTGACACCCCCTGTTCACGTTTCCAAGTTACCCTTATTCTCTTCTTTCTTTCATACTTTAAAAATTTGGAACCAGAACATTTTTTTATGTTTTTTTAATAGTGAACAAAGCAATTTACGGAACCAGAACATTTGTTGGAGCTTATAAATGTCTCTAGTAGAATCCGAAAAAATAAAAGTTCCATAAGTGAAGAGATACCAGTAATGAATTTTGAGTGCGGCGAGTAAGGGTGAGGAGTGATGGCGAGCAATTTCTTCTCTGTTTGCTCTATTGCGATTATGATTGTTGTTATCATTAGCCTGGAAGAGAATGCTGCTGCTCAAGATAAGATGGCTGAACAGAGAAAGGCTCTGCTGGCTCTCAAGGCCGGCTTTGTCGACTCTTCTGTCCGTTTGCAGGACTGGAGTGATGCCGAAAACGGTTCGCCCTGCTCGTGGACTGGAGTCTCATGTGACCCCAGCCTTACCAAAGTTGTCACCTTGAATCTCTCCAACATGAACTTGACGGGCAACGTATCGGAGAGCATTCAGGGCCTGAGGCATCTTTTGGAGCTAAATATCAGCAGGAATCTCTTCAGCGATGCTTTACCGGCGGCCGTCTTCAACCTCACTGAGATTCGAACCCTGGACATCAACCACAACGATTTCAATGGCAACCTTCCGCCGGGAATTTCCAAGCTGAAGAATCTGGTGAATTTCAACGCTTTCAGCAACGGTTTTAGCGGGCCGTTGCCTGTGGAGCTGGTTGAGCTGAGGCATTTGGAGGAGGTCAACCTGGCGGGGAGCTACTTTGAGGGCTCCATTCCGCTGGAATATGGAGATTTTGGCAGTAGTCTCAAATTTTTGTACTTGTCCGGGAATTCGATCACGGGACCTATTCCGCCTGAGCTTGGAAGGTTGCAGAATCTGCGGCATTTGGAGATTGGCTATAATTCATATTCAGGCGGGATTCCGCCGGAGCTCGGTAACATGACAGAGCTCGAGTACTTGGACATTTCTGGTGCTAATCTTACTGGCGTCCTGCCACAAGGTATTTTTGTTGTTTTCTTCTTCTTTATTTTTTTTCTATCATTGTTGAGAGACAAACCGTTGGAATCCAAATATATTTATAATAATACTAGCAATTGCACCTTGGTGTGCAATGGGTATGCGGAAGAGGTGTGGAAGGTCAATTAGGAAAAATTTTGGTCTAAATTTTTTATAGTTTAATGTTGGTTGTATTTTTAATAGAACATAATGATTGATTTTTAAAATATATTGATTTAAAATATAATATAATTAAATAAACTATCTACAATGTTCACTCATTTAAAATGAAAGACTTTAATTTGATTTTTTATATATTTTAAACAAAACTTGATTTAAAAACTCCAATAACAATTAAGTGTCTATTCAAATTTATCACTTTGTTTTTTTGATCACCCAGAGGTATTCCCCACCCTCGCGATATGCGCTTAGATGTGCGACTCCGCCCAGCGACAACCACCACCCTTGCCCTAAGCTTACTTTTATGCCAGGTTTTGGGGGACGGAGGAGGCAAGCGGAGGCGAGACTAGTCCTCTGGAGGTACGGACCGCACCCGACACGACCCATACCATTATAATCCAGGAGCGTGAGTCGACCTCGGGACCTATATGGGACAACCCCAAAGCCCTTAACCAACCATGCTAACTGTTCGGGTCCAAATTTATCACTTTTAAATAATAATTTACTATATAATTTTTAATCTTTATTTTATAAGACATATAATTCCAAATAACAATGTGTATATGTGCAATGGTTGAATTTATATGTCTATAAATGGCATACTTTTATGTAATATTGGTTTCATTCCTTTGACCTTAACATATCCCTACATAAACACATTTGCATACATTTATTGTATTTTATCTATTTTTACACATCCATCTATATAGACCACATTATTGGATCCTCCATGATTGAACATTCATTCCTTACACAAAATTATCATTTCATCATCTTAGGTCATGTCTATGGGTGGAAGATTGATCACACATCTACAAATCTAACCCTAACTTTCTAAAGTTCCAATTTTAAAATTGTCTTACTTTTGTCCATTATACTAGCCCTTTTGAGTTGACTAAACCAATATTCGTGCAATTATTTTTTATGTACTTGTATTTAAAGGCATTAGTTTACAATCGTTATATCATCCAGGCCTCACATTTGATTCTCTTCTTGTAGAGCATTTATGAGCAATGATGTTAGGAGAATACTTTGGTTAGATGCACTAAATTGACTCAAAGTCTATATATTTGTTATAGGGCATTGTGTGTTGTTTGTTGATCTTTTGCTTTGATTGTAGAACCTATTTTTTGGGGGTTTGATCTAGGAGAATATTTCCCTTAGTGATCTCAACAACCCACTAAAGCTATTCATAAATATTGTCAATCTAGATAGTAAAATAAATGGAGATGAATTCAGTTATTCAACAAGCAAGATTGTAAAGTGAATAAGATTAAATTCACACAACAAATATTTAATTTGTAGATGTAGAAGTGATCTAGACGTACAAACTTGATCTAAGATAGAGTACATGCATAACACAAAATCTAAAGCAATATATTGATAAAGAGGTCATGTTCTTAAATTTAATATAGGTAGATTCTAAAATCTTCTTCAATTATTCATCGTCAAAATTAGAGCTAAGTACACCTTATCTATTTTACATTGACTTTCATAGATTAAGATCTAATTTAGAATTACACATCCCCACAATTCTTTTAACTATTAATATAAATTACATGCATTCTATTAAATTAGCCAACATTTTTTTACACTTCCAATATGCAACTAATATGAATAGGTCGTATGATCCAATGTTTTTTTAAAATGAAATTCATTTACCTATTTAATTGAGGTGAAATTAAAGTATGAGAATAAGTTATAGTGTAAAGAATGTGTGAAAATGGCATTGGGAGTGGTAGCTAGACCATGAATACTATCTGTTGGTTGGAATGCAGTCTTAACATTCCACACCCCTTACATTTTTGCAAACAATCCATGTGACATTATGTTGACCAGCTCATGTGCCTTATCCATACTCCCATAGTTTCATGCGAACAACAAAACCATCCACGTGCCTTGACTAAATTCACATTTTGTACATGCATTTTGAATATGGAGGATGGAGAGGATTCAGGAGCCACATTTCCTTCAATGAGTGTATTATGTCAAACAGTTTGTGTGCCCTATCAATTCTTCCACCTTTTGCATATATACCTAACGTGTAGAACCAAGGAGTATAGCATTACTAGAAGAAAATGGTTTGTTTTTCTTTTTTCTTTTTTTTTTATGAATAGGAAACTATCTATATTAATTCAAATATAAAGATATATATTCACAAAAAAAGGGTGGGTGGTAAAAAGACACACCCCAAGAGTCAAATCGGAAATGCCTAGAAAAGCAATAGATCACATGGGCTAAGCCTAGAAGTCCAAAATTACAAAGTTAATAAAAAAACCATTAAGCAGCCATAACATTGCCAGCAGAGCCAGGAGGGTCTCTATCATCCAAATTTTTCCCCCATACATCAGCAGGGTCTAGAGTGACGTTAGGAGGAGGACCCCAACCATCATCAACATCTTTTTTCTCTTTACCAGTGACTGGCCAACCAGAGCCAGAAGTAGGAGGATCATCAGAGGGCCACCCGGAACCACCACCACAACTCCCTGAAACACTGCCAGAAGGCCACCCCTGGCTAGCCCTTTGTGGAGGAGAACAGTTTCACTGAGGAGTGCAAGAATCCCACCAAGGCAGGGGTTGGGAATAGGGACGTGTAGAGCCACTCCACTACTGGCCCCTGGAGGGCGACCGACCATGGGAAGAGGTGGGTAAAGCGGGGACCCGAGCAATAGTACAAGGGGCATTACCCCAGTGGTCTAGGAGAACCTAGAGGTGAGCAACCTCAAGTGCAACTTTGTTAGCTTGCACTTGAACTTGTAAAAGCATATTAGAGAAAATCATAGCTTTAGCATATAAAGATACATGAATATCCATTTGAGTATGTGAAAAAATGCAAGCATTTCTATCTTTCCAAATATTCAACAGAATTTCCACCCTGACAGTGTGCCAAAGTTGGGTGAATTTTGTAAGAAATTTGGGAGAATCTCCTAGCAACACCATATGCTAGGAAAAAGGTTTTGGCCTAAAGGGCCGAAAAAAGTCATGAATCCAAGTCCAAAGTTTTTGCGCTCTGGGACAAAACCAGAAAAAATGCTTAAAATTTTCAACTTGCCCACAAAAAGGGCAATGAGGGTCTCAGACCCCTAGGTGAACCAGCTGAGAGCCCACAAGCAAGCCCTAGAAAAGAATACACCAGGAAAAGTGGGCAAGCTTCGGCTCAACACTTGCAGACCAAGTGGTAACAAATATTTTATGCTAGACATGAGCGAGATATTGAAGAAGCCACCTCTGGTTCAAACTTTGAATCATAGGAAAATGTGGTGAGAGCCACCTATAACCAAGCTGAGGCTTGCAGTTCCTGAAAGGGGTGTCTGGATACCACTTCCAGTCTTTCCACCAAGGTTTGGTCCCATGAATTCCAACCTTATGAAGCATTTCAGTAGGAATGGCATTCACCAGATCATCATAAGTAGCAAGGTCCTGGTTATGAAGCCTGTACTAGGCATGAAAAAACTTCCCACAACATAATACGCATGGTGGATCTGAAAAAAATCTGTTGCAGGGTTTGGATACCCTTTTTGTGAAATTTGAGCGCCTTAAGCCCAGGCGACTTAGCCAACGGCTGACCATTGCTAGAAAAAAGAGGCGACCACCAAATATTGTGCTGGTTGAGAGAGAGCCCATCTTGAAAACTAGAGCCAACCCAACGGAGCCAGGGTTTGACAGCTTCCGAGGCCCGCTAGATGTTTTTGGCCACAAAAGTCCCAATAATCTGGACTGGTTCTTCTATGACTAGAAGGGTTTGAAAGCCAATCTCCTTCCAGGCAGGTCTATGGATAGGGAAGCTGGATTGAATACTATGCTTGAGAAGAATTTTCCAAGCCTCGTCCTCAGTAAGGGCACAAATAATCCATTTAACACACAAAGTAGTCCCTTGTCATTAGGTAGACAACAACCCGAGACCTCCCAAGTTTCTGGGAAGGCAGCAAAATTCCCAAGCCACACGATGAAACCCTCTATGAGATTCAGAGGAGGCCTAAAGAAATTCACGAAGCAGTTTCTCAAGCTTGCCATAGGCAGCTTTAAAGGGCGCCCAACAAGAAGAATAATAAACATGGGTGGCTGCCAGAATTTTGGAACACACCTAAAATTTCCCTGCCAAAGAGAGGGGCTTGGTAACCCAATAAGCAAGCTTCTATTCAACTCTAGAGAGCACAACTTGCCAAAGCTTAGCCGAAGACGCTTGAAAGGCAAAGGGAATTCCCATAAACCGAAAAAATTCTCAAGCCCAATCCACTTCCATCCATACTGTTGCAGCCACAATAGAGAGGGAAAGATTGACTTTCGGTAACAAAAAAATTTATGCCACTGGATGGCAAAGCCGGAAGCAAGATAGAAGGTATTAAGACACTCAAGAATCGGGTGAAGCCATAATAGTGGTTTACAATTTGATGGAGGAAGGAAAATTGAGAAAAAATGACCCCATGGCAAAAAAATTGGTTTTAGGGGTTCGCATGAACCTACATGTTCGACCGAACCATAAAGGGGTTCGACCGAACTAGGGTTCGAGCGAACCCATTAGCTATTGGGCCCACATTTCCCAAAAAATAAAGGAAAAATGCATATTAGTGGCGGTTCGAATGAACCAGGGTTCGAATGAAACCTGGTTCGCTAGAACCCCCTTGGTTCTAGCGAACCCCCTTTTTCCCTAATTTGTTTACACAAAAAACCTAAAATTTTATGCTTTCAAGATCCGGTTGGGGATGAAAATGGGGGAATATTTAGAAACCAAACTTGGAATCGAGTAGCCTTCGAACGAGCTATCCAATGAATATAATTTTAGTATGTTTTGGTTTTATTATCTATCTATTTTTTAAGTTTTATTAAATATAGGTTTTCATCGAAAACAAAAATCTTTGTTCTGCACAAGTGGAAAAATAGAAGATTATAAAAAAAATTTAAAAATATGAGTGCACCAGATATTGAAGTCCTTGATCCAACAAAAAAGAAGAATTTCAATACATACAAAAAGTTATGCATTATACCTGGCTATGTCCGAATTGTCATTTGATTGACTTCAAAACTTGATTAAAGAAAAAATATTCAATAAAAACTATCTAACCAAGTGGAAGCACTAGATATCGGAGTTAGAAATCTAAATTTGAAAGAATTGGAATTTTATCTTCATGGAAAAAAGTTATGCGTTATATGCGTGCATCACTTTTAAAATGCTATTTTTGAAAAAAACCAATTTTGTGTGAGATGGAAAAGAAGTGCAATCTGATTCCAAAAATTGAAAAAATATTTTAGAATCTATAGACAAAATGTGACAAGACTCTAGTTTACATCATCTTCAAATTCCTTACGGTTTAATCGCTATAGGTGCCCGAATGTGGAGATTGTGTTAAAAAAAAATATCAGTGTCCAGTTAGGCCAAAAAGTGTAAACCACTATTGTGGGATCACCCAATCGCCGCAATGAAGTCTTCTTCCTCTAGAAGGGTGAGGAATGAGTCATTAGCAAAATGGCCATTAACAAGCTAAGTTTGAGAGTTGGGCAGAGAAATGCCCTTGACCCGTCGCTGGGAAACCGCATTGGCCAAGTGGTAACCAAAACCCCTAGTTGCAAGCACATACAAAGAGGGGGCCAGCGAGCACCCTTGCCGAATGGAACAAAAGAGGCCAAAGGTAGAGGATTGAGGACCATTGATGGTGATACAAGCTAAAGCATCCGCAAAGAGCATTCAAACAAATTGAATGAAATTAGGCCCAAAACCTAAGGCTTGCAGCATAACAAGAATAAATGACCATTCAATGCGATCATATGCCTTAGAAAAGTCAATTTTAATGAACAAGACTTTCTGGTTTGAACATCTGGACCATTCCATGCCTTCCCAAACAACGATAATATTATCCAAAATAAATATGGATTTGATAAACCCAGTTTGTTTCGAGTGCGCAATCTGAGGTAGAAGATGACGGATTTTAAGAGCCAAAGCCTTGGCGATAATCTTGTAGGAGACATTAAGAAGCATGATAGGTCTCCAATTGCAAATGTCTTCTGGGTAACCTAACTTAGGTATGAATTTTATGTTACATTTATTAATTAAGTTACCTAGAGAATTAGAATGAAAATCTTCTAAGTAAACTTGATGCAGATCATGCCCAATATAGTCCCACATGGCTTCAAGTAGAATTCATTAAGGGAATCCATCAATTCCTGGGGCTTTTTCATTAGCCATGGAGTAGACAGCCTCTTTGAGATCATCAACTGATAATAGTTGATCACAAAAAGTTTTCTGAGCTGAAGAAAGTTTATTTGGCACAACAGCAAAGCAATCCTGAAGGGCTTGTTGTCGCACAGGCGTGACTTCCTGTGTAGTGAAGACTTGCTCATAATGACGTACAAAGGCCTGGAGAATGTTAGGCAGCTCAGAAAGCACCTAAACGCCATCTTTTATTTTTTTAATGCTCGGGAATGAGATTGCCTGACATGCAGAGCCAAAAAAAACTCTTTGGAGGCACGATCACCAACTTTTAGCCAATGTAACCAGGCTTTCATTTGCGCTCCTCTAGCAACATAGTTGTCAACAATTTGTTTCTTGTTCCTTAATTCCACCACCTTGACTTGCAATGATGGAGAAAAGCGGCTGGCTGCCAAAGCTTCAGTAGCAGCATGAGGGTCAACAGTGGTAGCCTCATAAGACCGTCGGCAAAAAATAGCCAGCCAGTGCCCATAAATACACAAAAATCTAGTCATACAGATGATAGCCTCATTCCACTAAGAAATACAGCCTATATGATGAGCTGGTTTGCACTCCAAATTCTAGACTCTGGAAATGTGGGCCAGAGTAGGCTTGTGGCAGAGTAAAGATGCGTTTAAAAAAAATTGAGTTTTACACGTACAAGGCTATCGAGTCTCCCATTCAATGCAAAAATAAATGGGGAAGTGGTCTGACAAGGTCACATCCACTAACGGCTTATCTGGGAGAGAGGAGTTGTCAAATGAGAAAAAATATTGAGCCAATATCATGGCACGATCAAGGCAATTAAATATTCTATCAGAATCAGCTCTGTAATTGCACCAAGTGTGCCAGCAAGAATGAGAATGGTGGTGACCAATATTCAGATAAAAAAGCCCCAATTTATTGCGCATGTAAAACCACGCCTCCCTTTCCCCAGCTGTCCATCTAAATGGAAAAGTGTCATCTTTGTCAAATGCCATTTCTACCATATTGAATTACCCACAGAGTAACCAGGTAGCAACTGGTAAACTGGCAATCCAACACTAGAGTAAAGAGTGTTCCACAACATCATTAGAAGCATAGATAGTAATAATCCCAAAAGAATGATTATCAATGTTGAGAAGGATCCAGACGAGCTGATGAGTGGGATCAGACCCGTGGTTGACCATAGAAGAGTGCCACTATGGGGCCAAAAGGGTGACAACTCAGCCACACCTAGCATCATGGGTAGTACAAAACATTTTACTAGCTAGCCAAATAGAACGACAAGCTGCATTAAGCAAAAAACCAAAAAATTTAACTTCTTGGAGACAAAGCACTTCAACACCAGAGTACTTACACAAGGTATCCCTAACAGAATACTTTTTGGAGAGGTCTGTCAAACCTCCAACATTCCATGAGAGGAACTTCATGAGTGAAACTCCTCCATGTTTTTGAAACCCGATTCCTCTTCATTCAGAGAAGAGAAATGATTTTGTTAAAATTTTGGCAGAATTGATCCAATCTGGATGGATGGAGAGGACATCCTCTATTTTTATGAACATATTCCCCTTCTTCCCTAGGAGGGGAAGGGCTACGAGATCAGCTTTGAGCTCCCATCACAGGAGAAGACACATTCAGTTGTGTTAACATGATAGTAGCTGGCTGAGGTGTAGCCTTGTGCCAAGGCTATTGTGAAACATAATCAGCTCTAATCAAAGCTTCTTTCCCCTTCACATAAGGGTTTGAAACATCTTTCACTAGCTCAGAGGTCACAGGACCTGACCCAGAACCAGTGGACTTATTCTTTCAGTTTGTAATCGTAGTCCATTTCACATCAGGTTTGGCAGCAGATGCAGCTGCTGAACGAGGCTTTTCAGCATCTCGTAGCAGAGAAGGTGTACGAGGCACTACTAAAGGGCAGTCCTTAATTTTGTGGTCCTCTGACTGACACCTATAGCACGTGTTGAACAAATTAAAATATGTGACCTTCTGGGTGTGGCGAAGAGCTCCAATTTGGATATAAATGGAGTCTTTTAAATCTTTGGAAAGGTCCACTTCCACACAAACCCTCTTCTGGGGATGGGCCTGAAAGAACCTATCTAGATCAATGCAAATAACCCTCCCCAATGAGGAAGCTATACTATTAAAAAAAGGCACACAAGGCAAGGGTAGACCAGGGAATTCAATCTAGACCGGGACCCACAACTTGGTGTCGTTTGAGACAGCAAAGTCATGGGTCCATGCCTGGAAAACTAACAAAGAAGACCGGACATACCAGGGCCCATGACCTAAGATAGTCTGCACATGATTGACCTCCGCAAAGCAGAACAAAAAGAAACCCTTAGTTAAATTTTGGACCATATCAAGGCGGACCCCATAAAGAACCCAAGCCTTGTTAACCCAATATTTAAGCACACTTTCAGGGGGAGTTATCCCAACAAAATACCCAACAAGGGTGTATTGCTCAAGCCATTGACAGGCAGTATCAAAATCTGGTAAGGGAAAAATCACATTAGCTGGTGAATCAGAGCACTTACTTCGTGAAAGACTTTCAGAAAAAATTTATGGACATGTTTGTTCAGAGGAGGAGCCATTGATTAACGTCGTCGAACTACTAACACTAGTAAGAACTACTAGGTTAGAGCTGATTGAAGGCATATTAAAACAAAAAAAATTGCAGTAAATGCGGCCGTACACACAAGAAAAGATGGGCTTCTTGCGCAGGATGCACAGTATGACGGAAAAGGGGCCAAGGGTGATCGTAGAAAACACAAAACCCTAGTAGAGCTCATACACCATCCTCCAAACTTTTTTTATTTTTTATTTTTTATTTTTTTTAATAATGGGTGCTATACAAATTTATCAATCCATTTCTTCTGGTGAATTATTTTGTAGTTACTTGGTGGTAGAACTCAAGTCTAGATTGTCCTCTGTATTTTTTTCTTTATTTTATGTTTCTACAGTATAAAATTATGATCACCAAACATGAATGAGGAAAATGAAAGGTCTTTATGAGCATTTAATGAGAGGATTACATTGTGGTGGATGAGTTTGAGTGTATTATAATGTAACGCGAGATGGGTGCCTAGTACAAGAATTCATGAATTGTGGGTAAACAGTATTGAAGGTGGCCTATGAAAGGATAGACCGACTAAATTAGGGCAATGGTGGACGACCACTTATAATAGCATATAGTTTGTCTGTGCACGGGTGTGGGCGGATGTGTTTCGACATTGCACAGTTACAGTTGCCTACTTATCTCCATGCACAAAGACAAACTTACAAGGAAAAAGGTTAAAGAAAGGACCCTGTTAAAGTTGGTCCATTGTTATGATTTTCAGTGACCTTGGATTCTATAAACTCCCTATTTATGGACAAATATCACTCTAATGTTTGTTTCTTATGATTTAGATTACTGAATTAGAAACGTGCAAGCTAATGGGTTTAATTAATTCCATGTATAATAAGGCAATGGTTTCCATTTTCTTTGAAACTTTACCTATTTAAAAAACATCATGGGAACCCTGGTTGTGTAGAGTTTTCCTATTCACTTTACCAAAAAGGGGGCTTTGATTTGTTGCTCTCTACAAATGCCTGAAAAGAAAAGGCTTGTTCTTAAAACATTAAAACCCCTTAGAAAAGACAAACAAAGGCAGAATGCAAGCAAATTTCATGCAGAAAATTGTTTAGTTTTCACTTGTAGTTGCTCACTCGCCGTTCTCATTGTGATAGCACAACAGGGACACCAGTAGATCCAAACCTGTGTACAACTGAGAGATCAGCTTGGAGAGGACATAGTTATACAAGAGAATAAGCCCCAGATATGTATGTAGTTGGGCCCAGTTAACTTCTTCAGACACTAAATGAAGATTTCCATTCAGTAAAAATGCAGCCCTATAAAAAAAATTTGTAGCTGCCAGGACTGTAACCATTGCAGTTGATTTTGCAAGCAATTATTTGTGTTCCCAATATTTTTCCCTATTTTCCCGATAATATCCCAAAAAATTAAAAACATCTTGATCTTTTGAGATGCCAAGGAATTCCATATTTGCTTCTTTGGTTCTAACTATCAATTTTTTATATTTTCAATACATAAATAAAAATAAAGCATTCAAGACTTTAATGCAGAATATATAAACTCTAATGCAGTCTAGATTTCTGAGACAACATAAGGTAAATCAAAACCTTCAATATGCAATAAAATGATCGTGGACAGAAACCTTCACCCTACTAATGAAGGGCACTACCTTATTTCTAAGAATTACAAGGCAACAATTTTTTTATAGGAAGGGATGTGCAATCTGATACAGATTTAATTCCTTGACCATGTCCTAGTGATGTACCAAATAAAATAGATATGTGAGAGGCGTGAAAGAGAGTAAACATTTGAGATGAAAACCCCATGTGTGATGATCCAAAACCTGAAAGAAGATAGAAATTGTTGCTAAAAGAGCTTGCAGATCAAGCAACATGAGACTAAAATTTTGTTTAACAACAATTGTATTGGACAAAAAGAATTTCCAGGCTTTGCAAATCACAACAGATTTCTAGGGCTGCTATAGTCAACTTACTGTGTTGCTTTCGAAGCATGCACCCACTCGCAGGTATCGAAGGTGCGCTAACAAATATCTATAGATTTGTAAAATAACCGTACAATGTTTCCTGCCATATCTGATTCATAATAAATACGAACTTCTCCTATAGCCACCGTAAAATGCAAATTGCATTTCGGTGCGATGAAGGACGAGTAAACACAGGATGGAAGACCAGCCGGAAAATTAATGGCCACGAACAATTTTATCGTCTCCTAGGCTTCTTGGAAAGACTCAACCGTTGATCAGATATTTTAGGTTGATCCCTTTCAAATTGGATATGCCTTGGCGTAATAATAATAATAATAATTATTATTATTATAAATATTAATTAATAAGTTATATAAAATTAAAATTATATATGTATGTGTATTGATTATGCAGATTAGTGCGTTCTACGATTATTATTATTTTCCTGACATTTTAAAAATAAAATAGACTTCTTTTTGGTTATATTAGGGCATACGTTCTTTTAAAAATGTCATTAAGTTTTAATTTTCTACTTTTAATAATTTATTAGTTATAATTCTTAATAAATAAATTTCTTAATTTAAAATAGATAAAATTAATTATCTATTTTTATAGATATAAATACAATAAAAAATATATTTTTAAATGGATAGAAAAGAGAAAAATATTTTATTTTATTTTGTTCATTATACATCAATATATAATTATATATAATATATTATATTTATATTGTGAATTGTCCCTCACCATTCTTAAAAAAACTAATGTCTACATCTCCCATCCCTTTTTCCAAAACATTATAGAACATAGGTTTGAAGTCCATCTTAATGTTTGGATTAATTTACAAATCCATTATTGACACAAATGCCTTGCATGCCTTCACATAGGATTAATGTTTGAAGCTAAAAAAATTATTCAACCTATTAATTGAAGGCATAGATCCCCTAGCTAATCTTTTAGGAATAGCATTTCATTTTCTACTTAGGTCCTTATCGATCCATGAGGTCTTATATCACCTTTTCCTCTTCACATTTGAATACTTATCTTATCAAGAGGACATTTGACATCCAAGGAATACCAAAATTTCCAATATTCCTTAAGCTAGAGGTCAAATGTCTTAAATTAGAGGTCAAATGTTTTAAATTTGAGTGGCTAGGTTCATTTTTTACTACTAGCCCATCTCTTGCAAATGATAATGAGAATTATTGCAATGTTCAATTGGTAATTATAAATTTGATATAGCACAAAGATAAAAAGATAACTTTCTACAATTTTAGGTAGTCATAATATTAATCTAATTAGAAAAAAGATCCATCACCAAAAACTAAATAGAAAGCAATTTATAAAAAACAAGGCAACAGTCATGAACTTTGTTGGTATATGTGAATGGAGGATCCTACCAATCTTTTTTCCAAAAGGGATAAGTAATAAGAGTCAAATCCTATCTTATTCGCCTTCAATACCTAGTAATATGCTATGAAAAGAAAAGTTATTTGGTGATTAGAAACATCGTTGTTCAACACAAATCTTGTTTCTTAATTATGTTTATATATAAGATATGATTGGAACTCAAAAATAATTTTTTGAAAGATGATTTCTTAATGGAGTCTTTATTAAAACATCAAACTAGGATGTTCAACAAGATATTTATGTTAAATATAGAATACAATTTGAATAGTAAATAAAATGCATAATTTGAATGTAGGAAAAGATAATGATTTGGACTTGATTGAGGATTATATCAACTTCATGTAGAGGAATTCAAAGATCTTAGTTATAAGTGATTTGAGATCTTTCTAGTTTATTGTGTTGTCTTTTTGTTGTTAATTTATTGGAGACTATTATTTTGTTCTTGTTTCTTGGTCTATGTTTAGGTTGGTAGTGTGAGGACTAGTTTTGTTGTTCTATTTTTTATTCTAGTTGTTCGCTAAGTTATTTCTTGGTTGTTTCTTTGTAAAAGGTTTGAGATTCAAAACTATTTTTTATCCTTAATCAAAAAAAGAAAAATAAATAAAATTCTACTCAAACGTTCTTGTATTCTCTCTTGCTTTCTCATTTGATATATGATATATTTATATATGAATTGGATTCATGATTTATGAATTATTGTAATAGGTTGATGCCACAATACTGGTTTACAATTTTTGGCCAAACTGGACACTAAACTGATTTTTTATAACTAAATCTTCACTTTCAAACACCTATAGTGGCTAAACCGTGAGGAATTTGAAGATGATGAAAACTAGTGATTTGTGACACTTTGTCTGTAGATTAAAAAAAAAAAAAAATCAAAAATTTTGGAATCAGATTGCACTTCTTTTTTCATCTCTTTCAAAAACTAGTTTTTTTCAGTAAACACCATTTTTAAGGAGTGATGCTCACCGTATACAACATAATTTTTTTTCTATGAAGGATAAAATTCTTTTTTTTTTAATTTAGATTTGTAACTACGATATCTAGCGCTTTCATTTGGTTTCGTAGTGTTTTATTGAATATTTTTTTCTTAATCAAGTTTTAAAGTCAAACCAATTACAATTCAAACATAGGCAAAGCGTATACAACATAATTTTTTTTTGTATATATCAAAATTCAAATTTTTTTTCTTGGATCAAGGACTTCAATATCTAGTGCACTGATATTTTTCAAAAAAAAATTATAATATGCTATTTTTCCACATATGCAGAACAAAGAGCTTGATTTTTGGTGAAAAACATAGTTTAATCAAACTAAAAAAATAAATACATAATAAAACCAAAACATATTAAAATTATATTCGTTGGATAGCTCATTTCAAGGACTACCATCATCTAGTTGGGCCTATGAAGTCTGCTCCATTTCCATCCTGAACTCAAGCTTCAAAGGGAAAAATTCTAGAATTTTTGGTGCTAGAGGGGGAGAAGGGGGAAAAGGGGGGTTCGCTTGAATGCCCCTAGTTCTAGCAAACCCCCCCTTTAATGCAATTAAAAAATAAACCCATTAAAGGGGGGTTCACTCAAACCCCCTGTTCTAGTGAACCCCCTAGTTCTATCGAACCCTCCTAGTTCTAGTGAACACCCTAAAGTGTTTTACATCTAAAAAATGCATTTTTCCTTTCTCAATGAAATTGTAAACCAGTTTTGTGGGTTTACCCAATAAAAATTAATAATTACTAAAGTAAAATCCAAAAATCTATACATACCTTTGTGCGAACTTCAATCATCTACATCACCTAGTATCTCACTTTAGTTGCATGAGTTTAACATTGTACTACTTTTATAAATCTAATTGCATGCTTTATGTGACAAGATATCTTTGGTTGATCATTTTATATATACTCCTAATTACAAAAATATATTTTAGTTCATTTTTTGAAGATTAATATTTACTCTCATACAACTTGAACTTTTCTTTAGGTAACACCTGTGTTGTACCACATCTATTACCACTACCTTTGTTACATAGTATTTTATTTTTATTGAAAATTCAAAATGAGCTATAATATACCTCAATATATCCTATCAAGAATCCCACTACTAATAAGAATGTTGAATGATGATCTAATACCCCCATATTCAACAACAAATTGTATTTTCATAAAATTGTCAACAATTTTGTGAATACTTCAACTAGTTATTAATTTATAGTAATTTATATTAGAAATTTACCTATAAAATAAATGGGACTACAACACTTACTAGTGGAATGGTTGATGACATATCGCCATATGAGCTTAGAGCTCAATATATATAATAAGACATAATTTCATTTAGTTCTAAAATTCGTAATCAATTTACATGTTAAATTTTAATATATAAAATAAATATAGAATTATCTCTATGTGACTATGAAAAAATTATGCACTAACTCATTAATAATAATCATATTATTCAATCCTTCATGCTATGGTGTTAGACCACTCTCCAATTTCCCAAGAGACATATAATGATAATGAGTCTACTAATGGGGATGATATCATGTGCACCTTGTGGATCATGCTCTCTTCTAACGCAAATATCATAACACCTATATTAGAAGTGGGGGTTGGTAGCACCAAAAATAGACATTCCTATGACATGAGTATCATTTGAACTATAAGAGTGAGACACCCATGTGCAATGTTGTATAAGAGTGTACATGCGAGAGTAACAATGACATGTAGGTTTTAAACCTCCATAGTCTTATTGATAACTTATGGCACCACCATATGATGAATAAGTTTAAGAGCTAGAAATGTTTTTGCATTCAATGAATTCCTCTATTTTGGATAGAGCTTTACCTCTATCATAAAAAATTCTAATATCAATATAATTAAAAAAATTCATGGAGCATAAATTCATTGTAGAATTTTTTAAGAAAAAAAAGGGGCACTTCATGGTTATTATAAGAAGGTTGGTCAATGACCATTCACCACTATTCTAAAAATTATTTTTAAAATTTCATTATGGTTTCACCAATGGATAGGGAATCTCTTATAATTTAGCACAAGAGATGAATAAATTTTTGTGTATATCAAAATTATATGAAATTTATCATAGAATAACTTTGTTGTATAAAATGGGTGACATGAATTTCTATGTATTTCCCACTAATGAATTAGAAATGTCAACAAGTTAGCTTAATTCATCAATTCTTATAATATATTTGTTAGTGATGCATGATGGGGTTTTAATATCGACACCCTCAATGTCTCAACCCACTGAAGAATTTAAGTTTTATTTTTCTCTAGCTACCCTAAAATATTTTAATGGTTTTATGGATGGTTTATAAGAAGTGTTGAAGGAAAATCAAGTGGCATGGGGATTTCTTCTAGAAATCCGTCTTTTACAATTAGGCTTAAAGTAAAGGTTCATAGGAGTTGGTGTTATCAAGAAAAGTGGGGTCACACAAAGCTCCAAGCCCTAGGAATTCTTTAGGAGTTGTACTTATACCTCAATAACAACAATAGTAGATTGACTGGAGATTAAGGGCAGTGTGGTATTATACTACATTCAGGTAACATAACCCTTAGTCAACAATCAATTTGAATACTCCCAATATTGTTTCCATATACTATATTCTTACTTGTGTGTAGGTTGTTGCACACTTCTTTCTTCCTCCAATCTTGTTTTGTGAGTTCTAATATGGTGTTATTCTAGATAGTGGTGGCTTGATTACGTAAGGAAGCAAAGGTGTGTGGAAATGCTTCCTACGCTAAACTTGAGAGGAGGATTATGCAAATTTCAAATAAAATATTACAGAGATTTCAAGAAACACATAATACCATAAACATAATAACAATAAAACCATAACTTAGTGATTTACATGGGGAAAACCCTTTCGGGAGAAAACCCCACACTCCAAAACCTACACAATGTATTATCAAATCTTGAAATAGATTACAAAACACTTGCAATGAAATTTCTTATAGGAGTCTTCACCTCAACTCCATTTAAAGGAATTTCAATAGCATTTTGGCAGCATATAGACTTGCAAACTAACTCTCACCTTTCTCTCTAAAAAATGACTATCTCAAAGTACCAATATATAGTATTACATTGCATATGAGAACCTTCTAGAGATAAATCATTTCTTTTAAAAACATTTAATAAAATCTCATAGAAATCTTATCTCTATCTCCATATAAAAGATACTTCTCAAAATAGTCACTTTTCACCTATCACAAAATCTTCTATTCTTGGCTTGCTTTATTTTTATTTTTATATTATCTCTACCTTTTCCAAATTCACTTTGACATCCTTGACCATATCTCTCACAAAGTGATATTGAACATCAATGTGTTTGGTCCTGGCATGAAAAGGTAGGTTCTTCGCAAGGGGGATTGCACTCTAATTGTCACAAGAGACTGTAACTACTTTGTGTTTCAATCTAATATCTGAACACAAACGCTTCATCCAAATGGCTTCTTTACAGGCATGAATCTAGCTACCATGTACTTTTCCCTAGTAGTGGACAAAGCGACAACAACTTGTCGCTTGCTCATCCAACTAATTGCACCACCATTAATAGTAAACACATATATGCACTGGTGGACCTTTTGCTATCGACATCACCAGCCCAATATGAATCCACAAAACCATGAATATTTAGGGAACACTGATCTCCTATACCATGAAAACATATAGAGCACTCTGATGTACCCCACAAATATCTAAAGACCCTCTTAACTGCATCACAATGCACTCTTCCAAGATTAGACATAAAACGAGAAAGAACTCCCACTACTTGGGAAATGTCTGGTCTTGTACAAACCATAGCATACATTAAGCTTTCGACTGCACTCTAGTAGGGAACTCTGCTCATGTCTTCCATCTCTGATGGGGATGTAGAACATTTTGAAATAGAGAGCTTCATTCCCAATGCAACATGAACACAAAGTGGTTTACAATCCTGCATGTTGAATCTTTGCAAAATACAAGAAACATACTTACTCTGGCTAAGCCACAACTTTCTATTCTCACGATCTTTTCTAATCTCCATCCCAAGTATGTGTTTTGCTGCACCAAGATCTTTCATTTCAAATTTCACAGAGAGCTGAGATTTCAATTCTACAATCAAACATTTTCCTTTCCCAACAAACAATATATCATCAACATATAAAACAATTACTAGGAAATAATCACCATCAAATTTAAAATATACACAATGATTAGATTTAGATCTCACAAATCCCAAACTCAACGTGCATATGTATCAAACTTTTGGTACCACATCCTAGGAATTTGTTTTAGGCCATACAAAGATTTCTTTAAACTTACAAACCAACTTTCTTTTACCTTTTACCACATAGTGCTCTGGCTATGTCATAAATATCTTACTCCAAATCACCATGAAGGAACACATTTTTCACATCCATTTGTTCCATCTCTAGATCATAAGTTGTTGCAATAGATAACAAAAATAGAATGGATGTCATTTTAACAACAAGAGAAAAAATATCACCATAATCAATACCCTCAACCTTAGAGTATCCCTTTACAACCAACCATGCCTTATACTTTTCAATATTTCCATCTAAACCAATATTTTTCTTAAACACCCATTTACATCCAATAGGTTTTTGACCTTCAGGAAATGGTACAAGGTCTCATGTATCATTCCTTTTAAGAGCTACCTTCTCTTCATCTATCGCTATTTTCCAGGACTCTATATCATTCATACCCAAAGCTTCTTGCACAAATCTCAGTTCATCAACGCTAGTACTCAAAGAAAATATACACTTCCAATCATCAGGTGAATACACATACCTTTGAGGTGGTTACCTTTTCCTTATAGACCTTCGAACAAGTTGAGGTGGAGGTTCTTCCAGTTCTTCCTACTCTTCTTAACATTCGGAGCTTGATGAGCTCTCCTCAACTTCTTATCTATTTTGGGGTATCGACTCAAATTCCTCAAGCATTGAAGGAATTTGAACCAATTTTTTTTTCTGTTCAATTTCTTTATGTTGTTCTAGCTGAAAATTAACAAGAGAAGATTTAGTCTCTCTAAAAATAATACTTTTGGAATAAATTACCTTTTGTGCAACAAGGTCCCAAAGCTTGTATGCTTTCACACCATTGTAGCCGATGAAGATACATTTCATAGCATTAAAATCCATTTTTGTTCTCTTATCCTTAGGAAAATGTGCATATGCCTCACAACCAAAAACTCTCAGATGTCTAAGTGAAGGCTTTTTCCTTGAACACACCTCCATTGGCATTTTATCAACAAGCGTTGATGTAGGAGATCTATTTATTAAATGACAAGTAATGGAAACAACTTTAGCCCAAAATTTTTGTTCTAGACTAGCTCCACTCAACATGCTCCTAGCCTTCTCCTCAACATTTTGTTCATTCTTTTTCTAACTCCACTATGTTGTGGAGAATACAGAGTTGTCTTTTGTCTTTTAATCCCACAATCTGTATAGAATCTATCAAAGTCTGTAGAACAGTACTCACTGCCATTGTCAGTCCTCAAACATTTAATTTTCTTTCCATTCTGAGTTTCTACCATACCCTTTAACTCCTTAAAATAACTGAAAACTTCAGTTTTACTCTTTAAAAAATATATGAGCCATGTTCTCCTACTAAAATCATCAATAAAAGTAACATAATAAATTGATGTACCAATAGAATAAATATCAATAGGACCAAATACATTAGAATGAATCAGATCCAAGATACATGAACACTTATGAGAAGATGGGTAAATTGAACGTGATTCTATTTGCCATAAATACAATGTTCACATAAATCAAACTCTAGATTGCAACCATTCAAACCCTTAGCGAGGTTCTTGTTTTTCAGGGATTTTAAACCCTTCTCTCCAATTTGGCTAAGCCTTTGGTGCCATAACATGGTCTTCTCTGCAGACAACTTTGATTCAATAGACAGAGCACCCTTGGGTACCCAAAAGCCATGACCATCTGTAGAAGAGGAAACCATCTCTTTTTTTAGCGAGGTAGTTTTTGTCTTAATCTTATCAAAAGTGTTATTGCATTCAACTGTACACACATCGAGCTAGTACAATGCACCCAATTTACTTCCTCTCGCTATCACCATAGCACCTCTCACCATTTTCACACCTACTTTAGAAAACTATACATGCACACCTGCATCTATTAGCTTGCTAATGGATAATAAATTTCTTGCAAGTCCTAGGATATGCAAGACACCATCAAATCATCTAACTCTACCATCATAAAATTTCACATGATTACTACCATGGCCAACAATATCAAGGAAAGAATCATCACCCAAATACACCTTACCACCATCATAGTTTTCATACTTACTAAACTAGTTTTTTTGTTAGGAGTCATGTGGAAAGATGCACCTAAGTCTATCAACCATACATTATCACTTACACAAGTGGCCAAGGATACAATAAAGGCATCTCCATCTTCCTTTTCAGACTCAAAATCGGAAGATTCTTGCTTCTTCTTTTTCTTCTCTTCTTTACAACCCTTTCGAAAGTGTCTGAGTTTGCCACAATTCTAACATATTGCCTTGGACTTACCAGGAGATTTTGATCTCCCTTTGTTTTTGGACTTGGAACGACCATGTTGATTCTCATCTTTGCCTCATTTTTTTGGTCTTCCTTGAACACTCAAAGCCTCTTTGGAATTCAGAGAGACCTTCTTTCTCATCTCTTTAGAGAGTAGAGAACCAACAACATCCTCCATCTTCAAGATGATAGAAGTGCTCCCAATGTCCATGACTAAGCTATCTCATGAGTCTAGCAATGAACACAACAAAGTTTGGCACCTTTCCTATTCATCCATCTTAACCCCAACTAAGGTCAACTAAGTCACCAACATATTGAATGTTTCCAGATGCTCAGAAATTCACCCACCTTCTTGAATTCTCAAGAAATACAACTTCTTCCTCAAGAAAATATTATTTACTAGAGATTTGGCTTGGTATATCTCACCCAACTTCTTCCAAATATTCTTCGAAGTGGGTTCTTCATAGACATTTATCAAGATTGAATCTGCAAGACATAGTCTAATGAGATCTTTAGCTTTTCTATCCATTACATCATATTTTGCAGCCAGAGTTGGATCCATAGGCCTCTGGACATTTTCATCCACTACATCCCATATATCTCAATCAATCAACAAATCTTCCATCTTCAGCTTCCACATCTCAAAATTTGTGCCATAAAATTTCTCTACTTCAATCCTCCCAGATGTGCTCCCCATCTCTATTATCCTACAATACAAAATATGAAATACTCTGCACAAGTTCCCACTCAAACTTGATTAGCTCAAAAAACCTTTTACCCAAAAAATAGAACCAAAACTGGCCAGGCTTTGATACCACTTGTAAGGAAGCAAAGGTGTGTGGAAACACTTCCTACGTAACCTTGAGAGGAGTCTTACGTAAATTTCAAATAAAATATTACAGAGATTTCAAGAAACACATAATACCATAAACATAATAACAATAAAACCATAACTCAATGATTTATGTGGGGAAAACCCTTTCTGGAGAAAAACCCCACTCCAAAACCTACACAATGTATTATCAAATCTTGAAACAAATTACAACACACTTGCAATGCAAGTTCTTATAGGAGTCTTCACCTCAACTCAATTTAGAGGAATTTCAGCAGCATACAGACTTGCAAACTAACTATCACCTTTCTCTCTAAAAAATGACTATCTCAAAGTACAAATATATAGTATTACATTGCATATGAGAACCTTCTATAGATAAAACATTTCTTTTAGAAACATCTAATAAAATCTCATAGTAATCTTATCTCTATCTCCATATAAAAGATACTTCTCAAAATAGTCACTTTTCACCTTTCACAAAATCTTCTATTCTTGGCTTGCTTTATTTTTATTTCCATGCAAGGTTAAGAAACTTTTTTTTTCTTTAGTTTTTATCTTCTTTTTTTTAAAACACTTTATTCCTAATAGATTACTCATATTTTTGAGAAGTTCATCAACTAATTTATTTATTTATTGTGCTAGAGGTTGTGATGTATCTTTGTGTAAATGTGGGAACTCTATTTCAAGATCATTTATGACTCCCTCTAGTTGCTCTATATTTTCCAGATGTTTCTTGAGAATATCTTCTCACATCATCTGGCAAAAAATATCTCCAAGTTAAAAATTTTGGAGCAATTTAATGTTGGAAATGTCTACCTAAAATCCAACCAATGGTAGCTAAAGTAGTTTTGGTGTAGTAGTTAGTTTAATTTTCCTTTGTTGGTAGATAAATTCCTTAATGGACAACATTGGCGATGTTGTAATTTAAGAGGATGGTCTGTCTAGTGATGGACAAGATATGTGTGATGGTCCTTGTCTTTTTCACTTGTTAGTCTCCTCTCGAGTTCCCTTAGATGGAGTAGTATGAGCTTGTGCTGCCTTTATATCTTCTTCCTTAATTGTTGCATATGCCTTCTAGTGACCTCCACTATATGTTCCTTTATTTTCTTAATGATTTGGGGGTTTTGCATCATTATCTATCTACTCTTTCCTTCGAGTGAAGCTCCTTGGCTTATATTTTTTTATCTTTTGCTTTTGATCTAAGGTTTCCGAAGGAGTGATATCTATTAAAACTTATTACCTCATTTTTTCCTCATCCGGTATTATTTTTTCCCTCTTTTTTTTAAGGGTTGAGGCCAACTTCTGTGGAAACATATTTATCATTTCTTCCAATGTACTTATGGAAGCCACCATGCATCTGAACATTACTTCCTCAATGACTAATTTTTGTTTGTAATTCCCATTTATGTATATATTTAGGCCAGCTTCTACAATAATCCTTTTCTAAATAAACCACTACATAGGTTTTCAACATCCATTATGGCTCTCGGTTGCTTCTCTTTTTCCTCTTCTTCTCATTTTTATTTTGTAGAGGTTTGTGTTTCCTTTTTACTTGCCTTCTACTTTTGTCTCTTTGATTTTATTTCTACACTCATTTGTAGAAGTGCTTTTGTTACTTTTTTGATAAATGTGTCAATTTGTATTCGGGTGGTGCGTAATTTAATTTTTACCCTCTCCTTTCCTTTCTTATCTTATTTCTCTTTAGATTGCATTGAATTAATTGGTAGTGAGCCTACTTGTAACCTCCTAGACATTTACAAAATTGATGTGTTGTGTTTTTCCAATTTAGATTTTGGTATACCTTGTTTCTCTTTTATGTAAATATTATTAGAGAAGTGCAAATTTAAGTTGTGAATGTTGAGTAGAAGATTAAATTGAAGAAAATGCAGAGGAAAGAAAAGTGTTAGATCAAAATTAGTTGAAGCATGTAAAGTGAATTTCTTTAGCTTCATTGGAACTGTATTTCATGAATATGATAGATGCAATTGTAATAGTTTAAAATAGGTTGTGAGCCACAATCTCTCTTTTATATTTTTCTCTATGGGTAGTGAGTCTATCTGCAATGACCACTTTTGTAAATATACTATAACTAGTTATAATATATTGTGAGCTAATCCCCACTGTGGTTTTTCTCATTTTGGGTTTTCCACATAAAAATATCAGTGTTCATGTGTTATGTGGTTTTGTTGATGTTTCATTATTTCTTTCTTTATTGCAGTTGAATATGCTTTGGTGATTGTATTTTTAATGGTTGAATGGTTTAAGAGAATACTAATTCACCCCCCTTCTCAATATTTTGGGTGCTCAATAGATGTTAGTGTGAATTGTATGTTAAGTTTACCAAGAACTTAAAGAGTAGTTGGTTTAGTTTTTGTACAGTAAGATGGTATATTTTGTTCTTTGCAAGAAAATGAATGATGTTGTGCATGTAGCTAGTTTATTTTTTAAATAAATTGTGAGATTGCATGCATTATGTAAGATTATTTTTTATTAAAGGGTAAAATATGTTTTGAAAGGGTCCAAAAACTTATATACAAATAGAAGATATATAGTGGAAAAATATATGAACAATAGAAAAATTATAACCAAGTTGCATATAATGAAAAAGACACAATTAAAGGCACAATTTTAGAAATGCATAATAGAAAGAAAGAAAAAGAAAAGAAGGGTATGTGTAGGACCATGATGGGCCAAAAAGTGGCAATATGATGGGAATGTGTAGGATATGTGGCTGACGACTTTTTTTTTACTCAAAATTGAT
>VDFB02086081.1:61764756-61802095 GCA_007258455.2 Sequoia sempervirens | reverse complement strand
CCATCATGGTTTTCTCCTCCTCCTTCGTTCCTCTTCCCTCATCTGTGGGGAGTTCACATCCTCCGAAGAAGCTGAAGGTGGAGGTTGGCCCTTCTAGCAATGGGGGTCGTAGGAGGATCCCACCCTTTCCGAAGGATGGTCTTACATTAGTATGCATCGTCCTAGTGACGGAGCTAGTTCTGACTTCCCTTGAGTTCATACTGCTCCCAAGTCACTCGATGAGCCCAGTAGTGAATCTAGGGTGTTGCCTTCCTCACCTATTGAGGTCACACATGGCACTCACATAAAGTGCATGTTTAACTCTTTGTGTGAGGTACTGACCTTGTCAGCAATCTTTGCGAAATCATTGACCATCATTCCATAAGAGCATAGTGGAGAAGACCTTGCAAATCCTTCTTCCTTATCCCTTGTTATGGGAGGGTTGGAAGATCCTCCCCTTAATATTCCACCACTACAAGCTCATTTTTCTTCCCCTTATAACAATCTAGATTAGGAAGTGGACGACCTCTTTGTCAATGAGTGTTAAGGGGAGGCCTCTTCTTTATCTTTAGAATAGGTGTGTGTTTGTTGTGATGTGTTCCCTCATGCTTGCTTTATGTGTTCCTGGATGACCCTTATCACCCTTGTAGGTGCTTGGATACAGGAGTGATTATGTGTCATAAAACTTCCTCTATTTGCTCCATCATTCGTCCTCTATTACGTGTATTGATTTTCGACAATTGGGGACAATGCAAAGTGTTGGGGGAATTTAGGCTTCCCTTCCATGTTGACCCAATTTTTTATTTTTACTGTCTTCTCATGCATTCTTCACATGGTCTGATATAGTAGGGGGCTGATGACAATTCATCTACATACTATTACTATACTTATATATATTTATGAGCAGCTCTGACCTCAAAATATAAGATCACCCATGTGGCCCTTGTTCGTAATGTTGCTATTTCTCTTTCCCTTTTTTCTCTTTCTCTCTTCTATGCTTGATTTTTCCCTCGTGTGTGTGACAATGTCACTTTCACAATGTTTCAATATTTAGAAAACACATTTGTTGCCAACGAATCTTTTCTAGAGAATCCTTACAAAACCTTTTTTCAAAGATCGCATTCTCAACCTGGACCCCTAGCAAAGTGTGTTTCCTTCATCATGCGTTCACAAAGAAAGAACTTGAAGAAATTTCCTCTGAGGAGGGAGCAACTTTTCTTGCGGGAGAAGCCTCGACCTTCCCCTCACGAGGGGGCATTTTCTTCCTTTCGAATTCCTTGATGAAGTGAACATATTTCAAAAGGATTCCTTGATGTTGAATCGATTTACAAAAAGACACTATCTCACTTTCAAATAACATGTCCCTTGAGTGGAACCCTCTTCTTTTGAAGGGTTCCTAAGGAAACCCTTTGAAAGTCTTCCAATTTGTTGACTGTCTACTTGTTTTCCTGTGTGGCTACTTTTTTCTTTTTGGCATGTTATCTACAGATTAACATATTGCTTTACAGGTGCACCTGTGAAAATGCTTTCCAATCTGACTCTATGGAGTCCCCTTTCATTAGGCTTCCCTCATGAGAAAGTACTTGGGGGAATTCCTTCTTGCAGATCTACGGGCTTGTGAGGTGCTTACATCCTATAGTATTTTTCCATCGTTGGTATAAGGGCCTTCGGTGTACTTTTTGCAACTTCATAGTTTTGCGAGACTATGGAGTCCTTTTATTAAAACCTCCTCAGGAGAGAGTACATGTGGATTCCTTTGTCTTTCTTATGCTTTCGAGTTCACCAGATCATGGTCTGCTTCCTCGATGGTTCAAGTATACATTTCTAACTCTTTAATCTACTTTATGGAACACTCATCAATACTCGTGCTCGCTAAAGTGGAGGCAAGATGTATAGGAGTGAATTTTCACCCCTTGTGTAAATTCCCCTTTTCCATACTCTCACCTTAGAAAATCAAACCCAAAGGTGAAATTCCACATCACCCACCTGCCTTCCACCCACTTGGTGTTTGTCCTATGTCTCAGTGAGAGAATATTTGTCTGAGATGCAGGCACGGTGTGTGGACGTTTGTGCATTGTGTTGCCATCCCTGATGGATTCCCACGTCTGAAGTTGGTAGAGATGTTATACTCCTCATTGGGGATGAATTATAACATCCTTTTGTCGACCAACTGACCCAAAAATGGCTTATTCCTTCTCATCCCACCTTTAGAAGAACAATCTTCAGTATCACTTCATTTCTCTACACACTTATGGATCTTCCACACTCTCTTAAGTACTCCATTTTGAAATTCAAGCAGCTTTCACAACTCCATTGAGCATTGCAATAGCTAGTTACTCTATTCACTCCATTTTGTACATGTGAGGCTACCATAAAATTTGTGAGCTTGGAGTCTTGCGAGACCTCCCTTCATCACTGTTGCGACTATGGTGGCTTTTCCAAGTTCGTTGCTTGATTTTTCCCTTCATTGGCCTTAACAGCCTTTTAGTGGAGGTGGTAATACTTCACTTTCCCTTTTGTGGTTTGATAGATTAGCATAGTATTGTTTCATAGTGTTCAACAGTCTCTCTTGCTCTTTTATTTTCTTTATCATACTTTCTACTCCATTGTTTTTATGGTTGTCCATGGAGGAGGAAATAGCAAAGTGGGGGTCTAACTGAGGTAGGCACCTATGTAGCTGATGCAGAGGTTCAGGGACTTTGAAAGAAACACAAAGTTTTAAGGCTAATAATGATTCACTCTCAACCTTCCAACTAGGCACCAGTATGGAGATAAGGCCTTAATAATGCACCAAATGACTTATTTGCTTTCCTTATGGACCCAAACCCTAGGAATGCTCCTAATAGACACAATTATACTTTTCTTAAATGAAATCAAAGCCCCAAACCTCTGTTTTGAACAAAATACACTTTTCCTCTAGCCCAACTAGGCCTCTAGCGAAGGATTTTTTACTTTGCTCTCAAATTTTCCAAAGGACCCTCCAATATAATGACTGATTAAGATGTTTTTTATGATGGAAAACAACATATCAACTCCCTGATGGCACTTGTTTTAGAACTCACCAACCAAAATCTGTTGTTTCCTCAAAAACTAGGCCTAATTAGCCCTCTTTTCCAAAGCAACCCCTCTTTAAACTCAACCCCTGACCATGAAACTTTCAAAAATGTCTCAAATTGTCTCAAAACCAAGGATTTTCAAGGTCCTAACCTTCTATGACACCTCTAAGATCCCTGATCACAAAACCCTCCATAAAATGCCTCAAAACTAGGGCTTCTTGAAAACTAACCTTCCAATCACTTCCAGAACTTGTTGATTGACCCTACACCATTAGGACAACATATTTATACTATCCCAACTCAAAAACATACCCCTCATTAAGGCAAATCTTCTACTGCTATACCCTAGCCTCCATCTTCAAGCACCTTTCACCATCAAATCTTGGTGTACACCATTTGATTCTTCTTTCCTGCACTTTTAGATTGTTAGATTGGTATGATACATGTTAAATAGGATCCATTTCACAAGTTTCAGTCACAAACTCTCATGAAATGGATCATTACTTCATGATGACTCTCGAAATCAATGAAAAAATAGGGTTTTCCTGAGGACAATCAATATATTATGCAAAGAAATTGTTATTACCGCTTATCAGGATGTGCAAGAGGTTAAAAGTAAAATCAAGTCCCTATATCATCCAATAGAACATTTCATCAAGAGGATTCAAAGATTCATCAAGAGAACTCAAGAAAATGCAATAAAATTGTGTTTTTTCACTTTTTCCAGAAAACAATTCGTACAGTCACCTCTCCAATTGATCAACCTCCATACAAATGATTATTTTGGGGTTATAGACCCATTCCCCAACTGACCAAACCATTTTGGATTGATTACAATGCATAATTACATCTAAAACACCTAAAACTCATTTTCCCACCTAAAGTGGATTTTAAAAATTTTCAATTTCCAATTTGCAATTTATTAAACTCTACTATCTAAAAACCATTGGATCCTTAATATCCAACTTTATTTGACACAATAAAATCATAATAAACCTATCTAACCTCCTAGAGCATTATTTTTCCATTTACAAAGCATTTTGGTCCTAGGGTCCTTATCAGGACCCTTAGGACAGTTGACTCCTTTCAAGTTCTTTCCCATTTCAAAAGCCATTATAGGCTTCAAAAGATCATAATTGATGTTTTGATTTGATGGAAAGGTCCTCTTGACCCCTGCACACTTTTGACCTTTGAAGAGCTCCTTGAAGGCCTTGGGTGCTCCTGCACCATTCTCCCCAAGAAAGAAAGATTTCTTGCCCCAAGAAGTGTCCCATGTGTTGCCACCAAAAGACCCCTTGCTCTCATATGTTTTCATCTTCAAATGATAGGGCATATAATCTCGCAAAGTCACCATCTTCCTCTTCTGCCAATCTACATTCTTGACAAAATCAAAACAAGGATTAGCTTGTCCTCTTGGCTGTTTAAGATCAGTTTGTACCTGTACCCTGTTTCTGCCTTCATTCCCCTGATTTCCTTGTGAAAAGATACCATCACTAGCATGCTCAACTATAGTGCATTGAATGCCTCCAACCTTGACACTGTCTAAGTCCCACAAATTCTTATTTCTAGGACTATGTTCTCCACAACCCTGCTGCAACTCATCACTCCTCCTCCAACCAGTATCTTCCCCTGTCTTACCTAGCTTACCCTACTTATTCACTTGAAAACTCTTCTCAAAACAAATCACAAAACTATCATTAGACTACTCCAAATGAAAAGGAACTAATTTGTATCTATTATCTCCTTTGTGAACCAAATATGTATTATGGAATCCATCATGCAATGTCCTTCTAGCATACTGCCATGGTCTCCCCAAGATGATATGACCACAAGTCATTGGAATGACATCACAAAGTACCCTGTCATGATATGATCCAATTGAGAAATCTACATAAGCTCTCTTACAAATCTCTACATGTTGTCCTTGAGTTACCCAAGTGGCCTTGTAGGGAGTAGGATGATCAAATGTTTCAATCCCTAGCTTGGTTATCATATCAAGTGAAACTAAATTGCTATGTGACCCTGAATCTATGAGCAATCTGCAGATCTTACCATGACTCAAACAATTTGTCTTGAAAATAGTTACCTTTGGCTCTTGATGAAGTCTTTCTCCTTCCTTGACCATAAGAAACTCACCATCAGTCACAGGGTCTGCCATGAATGTTTTTGGTTCCTCCTTCTTGTCTTCTTCTTCTTGTACCAAGTTAGCTCTCCTATCTCTTCCTTTATCAGCTTGTTCCCATTTAGGACACTTGAAGGAAGGATGCCCTGGTTCATTGCAATTGAAACACCTACCAGTGAATGTGCCTCTACCTTGCCCAAATCTGCCTCCTCCTCTAGGAGTGTATCCACCTCTTTGATCAGAAAATACCTCTTTTCCTTTGTCATTTCTGCTCTTGTCATTGCTGCCTTGTCCTTGCTCTTTATTACCTTTGCCCCTGTTTGAACTACCTCCTCTTCCACCATTGCTTAATCTTTCTTGCTTCCTCTTCAGCTTTTCTTCTGCTCTAATGGCCAACTGAAAACATTCTCCTAATGTCCTTGGCATTTGCAAACCAATCTCATCTTGTAGATTATGACTCAAGCCATTGATATACCTAGCTATTTTCTCATCCTTTTCCTCATAACCTCCTCTAATACTAAGCTTGTGAAATTGCTTAGTATAGGACATCACATCCATGTCCTTTTGCCTTAAATTCTGCCTCATCCTTTTCACATGAATTGTGTAATCAGATGGTAGGAATTGTTCCTTGACCAAACTCTTCATCCTTTCCCATGTAGAAACTTTTTCCAATCCTCTAGCCATCCTATCATTCTGAAAACTAGTCCACCATGTCAGTGTTGTGCCTCTCAACTTGGTTTTGGAAAACTTAACCTTCCTCTCTTCATCCATCTCTTCAAACTCAAAATAGTTTTCTAAGGCATCAAGCCATCCCAACACCTCTTCACTATCCATCTTCCCTTGATAGATAGGCAAGTCTATGTGACTCTTTCCTCCATGACCTTGTACTGCCTTCAATAATCTAAGTAACCTCCTTTCCTCAGGGTCCACTGTCTCATCTGCTTGTTGTTCCTAATTTACCCTCACATGCTCTTCTTCTTCATCATTATTTTCTTGATTTTCTTGTTCTTCTCTTCTATTTCTCTCAAGGTTGTTTATCCTTACTTGCATGGTCTTTCTCTCCCTTCTCCATTGCCTTTCTTCTCTTGCTCTTACTGCTTCTTGTTCTCTTCTTTCCCTTCTCTCCCTTTCCAATATTTCCTTCAACTCTTCCAACTCTCTTGCTAGTTAATTTTTTGGTGCCATTTCTGATTCTCCAATCCCTAAAGGACCTACTTACTGCTCTGATACCACTCTAATGCAGAGGGTCAGGGACTTTGAAAGAAACACAAAGTTTTAAGGCTAATAGTGATTCACTCTCAACCTTCCAACTAGGCACCAGTATGGAGATAAGGCCTCAATAATGCACCAAATGACTTATTTGTTTCCTTATGGACCAAAACCCTAGGAATGCTCCTAATAGACACAATTACACTTGTCTTAAATGAAATCAAAGCCCCAAACCTTTGTTTTGAACAAAACCACTTTTCCACCTTAACTAGGCCTTCTAGCCCAACTAGGCCTCTAGTGAAGGATTTTTTACTTTTCTCTCAAAATTTCCAAAGGACCCTCCAATCTAATGACTGATTAAGATGTGTTTTATGATGGAAAACAACATATCAACTCCTTGATGGCACTTGTTTCATAACTCACCAACCAAAATCTATTGTTTCCTCAAAAACTAGGCCTAATTAGCCCTCTTTTCCAAAGCAACCCCTCTTTAAACTCAACCCATGACCATGAAACTTTCAACAGTGTCTCAAATTGTCTCAAAACCAATTATTTTCAAGGTCCTAACCTTCTATGACACCTCTAAGATCCCTGATCACAAAACCCTCCATAAAATGCCTCAAAACTAGGGCTTCTTGAAAACTAATCTTCCAATCACTTCCATAACTTGTTTATTGACCCTACACCATTAGGAAAACATATTTATACTATCCCAACTCAAAAACATACCCCTCATTAAGGCAGATCTTCTACTGCTATACCCTAGCCTCCATCTTCAAACACCTTTCACTATCAAATCTTGGTGTACACCATTTGATTCTTCTTTCCTACACTTTTAGATTGTTAGATTAGTATGATACATGTTAAATAGGATCCATTTCACAAGTTTCAGTCACAAACTCTCATGAAATGGATCATTACTTCATGATGACTCTCAAAATCAATGAAAAAATAGGGTTTTCCTGAGGACAGTCAATATATTATGCAAAGAAATTGTTATTATTGCTTATTAGGATGTGCAAGAGGTTAAAAGTAAAATTAAGTCCTTATATCATCCAATAGAACATTTCATCAAGAGGATTCAAAGATTCATCAAGAGAACTCAAGAAAATGCAATAAAATTGTGTTTTTTCACTTTTTCCAAAAAACAGTCCGCACAGTCACCTCTCCAATTGATCAACCTCTGTACAAATGATTTTTTTGGGGTTATAGACCCATTCCCCAACTGAAAAAACCATTTTTGATTGATTACAATGCATAATTACCTCTAAAACACCTAAAACTCATTTTCCTGCCTAAAGTGGATTTTCAAAAATTTGAATTTCCAATTTGCAATTTATTAAACTCTACTATCTAAAAACCATTGGATCCTTAATATCCAACTTTATTTGACACAATAAAATCATAATAAACCTATCTAACCTCCTAGAGCATTATTTTTCCATTTACAAAGCATTTTGGTCCTAGGGTCCTTATCAGGACCCTTAGGACAGTTGACTCCTTTCAAGTTCTTTCCCATTTCAAAAGCCATTATAAGCTTCAAAAGATCATAATTGATGTTTTGATTTGATGGAAAGGTCCTCCTGACCCCTGCACACTTTTGACCTTTGAAGAGCTCCTTGAAGGCCTTGGGTGCTCCTGCACCAGCAGCCCCAACAATTTTCCCCTTCTTGTTTTTATGTAGGTGAACGTATGCATGGAGCTTGCTAGAAAACTGATCTTTTATTGAGTTGGTGTTCATCACCCTAGTTCTCATCTACTTGTTTATTATTTTTGCACTTACTTTTTGTACTTTATCAATTTGTCATTTTCATTAAAATCAACTAGCTAGACTATTAAGTATGTTTCTAGTCTTTTCTACTATACTTTATTTTTTATGGTCATACGGACGCCAGCAGGCCAGAGAGACACCAATGCGTCGTGTTGTTGTCCCAGACCCTCATTGTCATCCTCGAACAAAGAGTTGTCTAAGGGACAATTCAGACTCCAAAAACTAGCTCGTCTAGCCCCAAATAGAATTTTGGGTCTGCAGAGTGATAGAAGCACTTCATAGGGCTCTTCATTCTCGATCCTCATCCCAAAACACCCTTTAGAGTGAGGTAAGTTAGGGCATCCCTTCGCTCTCGGCTCTCTGTGACCTAGAGCCCTTATGTGGTTGGTCCCCCTCTCATACAAGTTTATGATGATCCACAACTAATTATCTTTTATTTTGGATGTGTTTTGGACCCAACCCTTGCAATATCAATTGTTTCTTCCAACAGTCATCTTGGATCTAACTTAATTGGATTTTTATGTTATTGTCGAAGATATATATAGATAAAATTCATTTTTGAATGTGATGATTACGAAAAGAGCATAATGAAAAAGATGAAGTGTTTGAAAATAGTGTAAAGGGCTAATTGTGCAAAATAGTGATTGCATCATCAACATGTGTTAGATGCTTCTTCGAAGTAGTTCATAATCATTTTATTACTCTAAAATTCATGTATCATGTAGTCTAAGACAGTGAGTCTCATTAGGTTCATTGTATCTTTCTCTAAGGCATTTTAGCTTAGTCTACAAGTCCATAGGAAATGAGCCTTAAACATTATAATTTCTTGTTAGCATCAAGCTACATTAATGTGAGTTAATACTCACTGTGGTTTTTCCCTCATTGGGTTTTCCACATAAAATCTTGGTGTGTCTATGTGATGCATGTGTTCTCTTTTGTTTCTTTTAGTTAATGTAATGAGTTGTTAATCTGCAAAAGGAAATAATTAAGTTTTAATATATGTTGTGTAACAACCCGTTGTTCTACTCCAAAGAAATAACAATTTTCTAACCACAAGTGAAATAATATACGATGCCATCACATAGAAATAAAAAATTTCTTGTAAATTATCAAAGAGTACAGGAACATTTGAAATAACACATATTCCAAACTTTCCATTTGCATTATAATTGAATATTACAATCCTTCTAAAACATTAAAACCTCAAGATAACATTTCATGCAATAAAAATTCCATAGAAATGGCTATAAGAAAACATACATAGCTCCTTGAACTTCATTAGCACTAGTAACAAATGCCCAAGAAATCCTATGCAAATCTCAACCGTCAACTGATGAGGAGAAACATCACTCAAGTGCTTTTCTTCCAACCACGGGCTCAAATGTGGTCCCTCACACATCTACCACATATGGCAAGATGGCCCTACCCTTCGACAAAGAGATTGGTTGGTAAAACCCCATAAAAAATAGGCTTCATGAGTTTAGTGTTGTGTCCTACAATCTAGAACCTAATCATACGGTAGCTACAACTACGAGTATGAAAATCTAGAACTAGAATTGTTTATATTGGAACATAGTGAACTGATAGTGTAAACAGTGGCTACTTACACTACTTTGGCCAAAGTTTCATATAAAAGTGTCATCTATTCACCCACTACCCTAGCTCGATTTCGTTAATGACCATTCATGTACTATGCATAGGCAATTCCCTCCATTGGGTAATCTTTAACCCAAGGAACAACCTATCTCTTTTATAATAAACTACACATAGGAAAATCCCTCCATTGGGTAATCTTTAACCCCAGGAACAACCTATGGCTATAACATTCCTACTAAGTAGTTCAAGTAACTCCTACTTATTGAGTAACCAAATAACATAATGTCACATCATTGAATAACTCTAGTACCAAAGGTATGATCCCAACTATAAAAGTCCCCAATCAATGGTTTATCTCAACATTAAATGACTCCATTCAAAAGTACCAATAAATAAGCTCAAATTAAAAGTAAAAATTTCAACAAGAAATAAATTCACTCAAAGTATAACCTTATTAATAAATGACCTCAATCAAAAGAATAATCATATCAATAAATGACTCATTAAAAAGCGTTGTCTCAACAATAAAATATTGTATTCAAGAGTGTATTCTCATCAATATAAGACTATTCAAAAAGTATATTTTCCTCAATAAAAAGAATTCACATCAAGAATGTAAAACAACCAATCAAGTAACAATTCCATCTCACTAGGGTATTCCCACCTATAGCTCTAATCAATAGTAATTCTCAAATTCAAGCGATCAACTTAATCACATAGGTAAATCTCCATCTTGGCATACCTCGATTCTCAGTTTTAATCAACAATCAAGTTTCAATCAATAATCAATGTAAGTAATGATCAAGTGATCATTCAAATATAGACTAACAATATGGTTTGCATGTCGTATCTTTCTATCCATGATGATAAGTCTTCAACATTGTTGTTGTGTTTACTAACCTCATTAACCTCTAGGATTTTCCTATCATAATATGCTATCAAATACAAGTTACCTCACTCATGTACATATGACACATTTATCAAAGAAATTGAAGCAATTTCAATATTTTAACTCTTCAAACTAAGCATTGCCTATATAATCTCTATCTTTGTTATAATATTTAATACTAATTCAGATACCTATTCCTTAATATGGAATATATAGAAATATTAAAGAAGAAATTATTTTCCTATCTAGATTCATCATGAATCCATTACATTCATCCAAAGAAGACAATCATTGTCGTATGATAAACAACACACATTTTCCAAGCAAGTAATCAAAGCACTCAATCTTTTCAAAAAGCCTAAAAATGTAGAAACCACATGCCTGTTTAACGCTTATTTCCAATTTGAACTCATTGGTTTCCAAGCTCGGTCCTTCCAAGAATAGCTTACAAACTCCTTAAATTCTCCAATTCCACTCATGAATTTCTCTTAATAACTTCCACAACTCTCCTCTCAAATAAGCTCTCAGCTCAAAATAAGAATACCTCAAATAAAAAGAAACAAAATGCAAGTGAATAATAATGTGTCCAAATGAAGTAATCTTCACCCCTATTTATAAATAAATATGAGACTTAGCCGCCTACAATCAAGCTATGTTCAATGACACTACCCAACTTATTAAGATCGACTTAGCAACTAATATCAATGGGTGGAAGCACTTAAAATCATTACTCATCAAAGCAAAGTAGTAGGTTGATTAAAATAGAGACAACAAGAATGTGTTCCAGAAAACCTTATATTATTGCAAATGACATTATGAATATTTAATTTTAAAAAGACATAACTAAGAAGTTATTATCCATCATAGCAACACATGTCTAATTAAAATGAGTCAAAGATAAATACATATTCAATTTCACTGTCAATTACAATATCCAAGTTGACTTGGCTCATAAGGCCATATAGTCAATACAATGTATAAATTTTACATCAAAGTTACTTCAAGGTTACATCATAGACCAAGATAGTCTCGAAAAGATCCAAGGTTTCCTCTTGATGCTCGCCTCCACTAGTGGATGAGAACATGATTGAAGTGCTTAATTTTCCAACCACGAGCTTATACTTCCCCAAAATTCTTCCAACTTGAAGAATCCCCGACCTTGCATGGAAATTTTAGCAAGAGAACAATCTGCAAGGTGGAATTTGGTGTGTGCCCAAACATCAACATGCATCTCTATCTATGAGTTAGAAAAATGCAAGATCTATGCTAGGAATGGAAGAGAGTGTTATCACAAATTTCATACATACATAATGGGCTAATTGCTTGGACAAGCATAAGAATAATGTTGCAACAACAAACAATAGGTTTTGGTTAAGGAAAAAGCCTATACTCTCTGAACTCCATTTCTGCACCCATCCTAGAAGGTAACTTTCAACAACATAATTATTCCATAACAGCTGTCTAACCTCTAGCAGCATCTACCTTGAGGTGCTCTAGTCTACTTAGGTGTTGTTTTATTCTTTTACACACATATCTAAGGAAAATTAATTTAGTCTACTTATTTCCTCATTAAATAAATAATCAAAAAGCAATTCAAATGGAACTGATCAATACATTATCCAATCATTTCATACATATGACACATGATCACATTCATCGTAAATCATTATTCATTTAAGAATGAATTCAATAAGTAACAAAAGAAGGTATGTCATAAGTATGTGTATGTACATAGACAAAGGTCTATGTGCATACACATATATGTGCCAATTTAAGTTATAAATTTGTGCATACATTATAGAATAAAAACCATTAAATCAAATTGCTATCATTCAAATAATGTTTTAGATTGTCATGTCATTTGTCAAATTACAAGAAGTAAAAGAACTTCAAGTTTTTTTGAACAATTTCTCACATACTATTAATTCATTTGTATCTAACCATGTTGTGATAGCAAACTATGTTGTTGCATCTGAACAACCACTGTTTATACAGAATGATGCTATTTATCTAGCTAAACATTTACAGTTTATAACAAATGATGTCATTTATAGCTAAAAAAACTTTGTTTATAATAGAATGATATTGTTTACAGCTAAACAAATACAGTTTATAACAAACGATGTTGTTTACAGCTAAAAAAACTCTATTTATAACATAACGATGTTGTTTACAACTAAACAAATATAGTTTATAACAAACAATGTCATTTACAACTAAAAAAATATTGTTTATAACAAAATAATGTTGTTTACAACTAAACAAATATAGTTTATAACAAAACGATGTTGTTTACAATTAAAAAAAATGGTTTATAATAAAACGATGATTTTTACAACTAAACAAATATAGTTTATAACAAAATGATGTTATTTATAGCCATGTAAATACTGAGACAAAATATCCCATTTTTAATTCCAACCTATCTGGTTACCATGTGAACAATCATTGTTCTATCATTTTGATTATGCTATAAGTCAAACATTACCAAAGTCCCTTTTTATGCAAATAATAAAACTAAACAATAATCATGTCATTCCCATCCACATACAAATTGGAACAATTATATAACTATTGTGGTTTGGTAAGGTCTGGGTTTCTCTTAAAAGAGTGACTATAATGGATTGGAAGTAAGCTACAGTTATTCCAAGAATGACTTGCATTCGTGTGACTTTTATTTTTATCACAAACTTTATTCTTAGTCGAGCCTAGTAAGAAAGGTTGTTTATTAGCTTATAATAAAGTTCAATCGATTAAATAAACATATTCATAATAATCGTTCAAGGAATGATTTATGCTAGAAAACAGACTGTGTAACAATCCTATGCATTCATCCCATAAATGCAGGGTTATGGAGTCATTCTAATGAATTGTCAAAATGCTCATCTAATAGCAAACCTGTAAATTCAATCCCAAGGATCGAGCTCCATCTAAAATGATGATCAACACAAATGTTGCCATCGTTCACTATGAATGGGCAACATGGTTTAACACCAGCAACTACCTAAGGCCATTGGCTGAGCCATCACTGAGAGACAACACAATAAAATAAATAATAGCAAGGGGGTCGCTACTTCTCTTAAGAGAAGGAAAAAAATAAAAGAATCAATAATATTGGAACCTTGTCCATCGGCATTTAGCCAATTAGCCATGAATATGGCAATGCATCTCACATGCATTTAACAAATCGATAAAGAAGAACTAAAATATACAACAAAGAGGGCATTACATGGTCAGCTATACAGCTGAATAGGATTACATACAAGGAAAGTTCGATTCATTCCATTTGACAATAGAGTAAACTATCATTATTTTGATGTCTCCCAAGCATCAATTGCAAGATGCATATTTACTAATCATTGTTTATCTATCAATATTTTGCACCATTCAAGATGATCAACATTGTAGATAATAGAATAAAATACAATTTGATAAGGCATGAAATCAAATAATATTCACATGCATCGGGTTACCTCCAGT
The DNA here is from genome assembly GCA_007258455.2 of Sequoia sempervirens. NCBI lineage: Eukaryota > Viridiplantae > Streptophyta > Pinopsida > Cupressales > Cupressaceae > Sequoia > Sequoia sempervirens. The sequence goes on along the minus strand of VDFB02086081.1, from coordinate 61,787,993 downwards.
CGTGAGATTTTCCTTTGTCATTTTTCCTCTTTTCCTAGTTGTTTTTGAAATCTTTGCCTGCTTTTTCTCCTCCATAGTTCATTTCCTTTCACTACCAGAGAAAAATTGTGCCATCCCAATATGACATTCATTCTTTCTTACCTCTTTACACTAATGAAGGGGTTATTTCATTCATTATTAGCATTAATTTTATCCATCCCATACATAATTTGAATTTCCTGTCTTAATTCATATGCAGGCCACGACTCTTAAGATCTTTCTCATGATATTATCATATTCAATTATCATGATTGTGATAATTTTGTATTCCATATTCAATTCTTTTAAGAAATATGCATACATGTATCTATTTATATATATGTATATATATATATATATATATATATATATATATATATATATATATATATATATATATATATATATATATATATATATATATATATATATATATATATATATATATATATATATATATATACTTGAATAATATATATGTGTGTGTTTATATGTGCACATATATATATATATATATTGATCTCTATTTTACTTTTATAGTGGTATAGTAATAAATCATTTTCAAGCAAGGAATACACTTTTACTTTATTCGAATAATTGTCTTTCCAAAAGGATTAGTTTTATTTTCCTTCAAGCTTCTTTTCTTTTTTTTATTCAATATATATATATAATCATGCTTTCATTTTATTTTTATATTTTTTGAAGATACTCGGTCGAAATAGATAATTAAATAGCAATTCACATGTATATCATCCACAAGCGTATTTATTTCAAACATCAAATCAAGCCATTATGATCTTCTATATGCAGTTTCAAATGCAAATCTATCATGTTATTTGTGGTGTGTGCACCTAGATTCCATCAAGATTACCATTTGATTTAGCTAAATGATCCTACTTCAACCATGTTCTCATCCTTCATCCTATTATCCTAAAATTTCACACACTTGCACTTACACAGTTCATCAGTAATGTTCAATCTTAATAAACTATAAGATAATTCAAAAGATTGCATAGTTAATGATGGTCAACTTCTTTCAATCTTTTCAATAAATATCAAAATTTCCATTCAACATATTGAATTTCCTCAATAATTCAATTTATCATATTATAATTTAAATGCAATAAAAATTGGGTTATGACATCCTTCCCCTCTTGGAAGTGACATTGTCCCGAAGTCTATTTAATCAAAATTTAAAGCATATATGTCTATTTCAGCATCATATCATATCAAATTGTTTCAATCCAAAACACTATAATGTTCAATCCAAATTTTTCAAACAAAATTTATCAAGTCTCTTTCTAAGAAAGAAAATGTGGAAATGAGTGTTCTATTTCTTCCACATCCTTCCAAGTAGAATTGTCTTCTAAATATGGGTCCCATTGGACCTTTAACTGTGCAATATCTCTACTCCGCAACTTAAGGTTGCATCTATCCAGGATTCTAATGGGCTCCACTAGCACCACTCCTAGATCTTGTACCTACAAGGATTTCCAATCAAGCACATGAGCTACATCAGGATGATATAGCTTAAGCAAAGAAACATGAAACACATTAAGAAGTCAAGCCAGAGCATGTTGTAGAGAAAGTCTATAAGCAATTGGGTCGATCACTTCCAAGACTTCAAACGGTCCCACATATCTTGGGGCGAACTTAGAAGACATTCCAAAGGCAATGGAACTTTTATGAGGCCTGACTCTTAAGAAGACTTTATCCCTTGTCACAAACTGTCTAAGAGTTTTATTCTTGTCAGCATAACTTTTTTGTTTGTCTACTACCTCTTTCAGTCTGCTCTTAATGACTATTATTTTTTCTTCCATCTCCTTAATAATTTCAAGTCCTACTATGATCATGTCCTCCAATTTATTGCAACTGATGGGTGTACAACACTTTCGCCCATAAAGAGCTTCAAATGGTGCCATACCTAGAGATGTGTGATAAGAGTTGTAAACAAAATCTACCAATGGGAAATATTCTTCCCACTTATGTTGTTGGTCAAATAAATACATTCAGAGGAGGCCTTCAACTACCTAATTCACCCTCTATCTATCCCTCAGTCTAAGGATGATAATCCAAGCTGAAATTTAATGTAGTTCCCAATATAGCATTCAGGGTTGTCCAAAATCTTGAGGTCATTCAAGTGTCTCTATCAAAAAAAGGGTCTCTGGCACTCCATGCAAGTAGGATATCTCCTAGAAAAATGGGTCAACAATCCATAAGGTTTCTTGGAATGAAGTGTGCCACCTTGGTCAACTTATCAATCATGACCAAGGTAACATCATGTGGATTCTTGCTCAAAGGCAACCCCTGTACGAAGTCCATACTGATCACCTACCATTTATACTTAGGTATGTCATGAGGATACAATAGCCCAAGTGGATGTGCATGTTTAGCCTTGACTCGTTGGCACTCTAAGCATCTAGCTATTACTCCACTACATCCTTCTTGAGTTTGGGCCAAAAGTATAGAGTTTTCAATTCTACAATCATCTTGGATACTCTAGGGTGTCCTGAATAAGCTACATTATGAACCTCTTCTAAAACCAACTTTCTCAACTCTCCAAAGTCTAGTATATACATTCTTCTCTAATATCTCAAAATTCCATCTGTTTTGATCTCATACCCATCGAACTGATGATTTTAAGGATTCTCTACTAGGGTGCTCTTCACTCTTTCTTAGTGCTCATCCCCTAGAAAATTATGCATCACCTATTATCTCAAATTAGACCTTTTCAAGATCATTGTTTCCAAATGTCTTCGTCTACTAAGAGCATCAACCACTCTATTCTCTTTTCCCTTTATATACTCAATTCTGAAGTCATACTCACTAAGGAATTCCAACCACCTTCTCTGCTATGCATTAAGGTTTGGTTGAGTAAATATGTGCACCTCAATCCCAAGTGGTTTGTCTTGAGCTCAAATGGATTCCCTAAGAGGTAATGTCTCCACATTTGCAAGGCATGAACTATTGTGTCCAACTCTAAATTATGTGGTGCGTAATTCACCTCATGTTGTTTAAGCTTTCTTGATTCATATGCTACCACTTGTCCATCCTACATTAGTACTAATCCCAATCCCTCTCCTGAAGCATCTATGATTAATGTGAGTCTTCCATTAGGATCAGGGATGGTCATCACTAGTGTTGTCATGAGCCTCTCCTTTAGCAGTTGGAATGCATGTTCATAATTCTCAGTCCATTCAAACTATGTTTCTTTTCTTTAGAGTGATTTGATGGGAGATGAAATTTGGGAGAACCCTTGCACAAACTTCATATAGTATCATGTGAGTACCATGAAGCTGCAGACTTCTGACACATTCTAAGGCACTGGCCATTCCATGATTTCCTAGATCTTTTTAGTGTCTACAAATACTCCCTCAGTTGAAATAATATGGCCTAGATAGTGCACCCTAAAATGAGCATTTGGATAGCTTTCCAAAGAGTTCATTTTCTCTCAATCGTTGTAAAACTATCCTCAAGTGCATATCATGCTCTTCAACAAACTTTGAATAAACTACGATTTCATCAATGAAAATCATAACAAAGTCATCCAAACAGTCTTGAAACACACTATTCATGAGGTTCACAAAAGTTGCAGGTACATTGGTCAAACCAAAAGGTATCACAGTGAACTCATAATATCCATATCGAGTTTGAAAAGCAGTCATCGGAATATCTTCTTCCTTGATTCTCAACTGATGGTATCCCGACCTAAGATCAAACACTATCGCTCCCTTCATCTATTCAAACAACTCATCGATCCTCAGAAGTGGATATTGGTTCTTGATGGTCACCTTGTTCAACATTCGATAGTTTATACATAGATGCAAGGTTCCATCCTTCTTTTTCACAAAGATAACAGGTGCCCCCCAAGGAGACACATTGGGTCTTATGAGCCCTTTATTGAATAATTCAATTAACTAGGTCTTCAACTCATAGATTTTAGTGGTGTTCATCCAATAAGGTGCTTTGGAGTTGAGGCTTAGCTCCTAGTAGAAGGTCGAAAGAGAAATCAAATTCTTGTTTTGGAGGTAACTCTGTGAGTCCATCGGTGAATACATCTTAGAACTCCTTGAGAATAGGGTAGTCATCAAGATACAGTTCCTTGTTGTCAGGGTTATGAAGATGCACAGCATAAATAGCACATCCCTTCCAACAAGCCTTTTTGAGCTACATAGCAGAGATTTTTCTAAGCTCTAAGGGTCTTTACATCCCCCAAATCTTGACTAGGTTCCCATAATCATCCAAACAATTAACTACCTTATCCTCATAGTTCACTATAGCCTTATGATCAGTTAACCAATTTATTCCCTAAATTACATCATATGAACCTAATGGTGCCACATACAAGTTGACTTGAGTTTGGAAAGTTGGAAGCTCTAACTTGCTAAGAAAGAGACATTTATCTACCCTCCACTCTACTCGATTACCATACTAGACTATCCATGAGTTCGCCATGTATCCAGGTCTAATAGGTATCTTGGATATTATTCTAGGATCTATAAAACATTTAGTAGCTCTGGTATCAATTAAAATATAGACAGTTTTGCCATAGAGCTTACCTGTCAGCTGTATTGGTGAAGCCTGATACTCTTCCTACTTGTTATCCACTACAGTGTGGATCTAATGATGCTAAGACTACTAATAGTTTCCTTCCCCTCATGACTTTGACTGTTGTGGACAATATGAGGCATAATGATCACCTGCATTCTGCTCTTGGTTTTCTTTACCTTTGTTTTTGTTCGCCTTCTTGTTCCTTCCACCATTACCATCTTCACCTTTCTTCTGCGACTCACTTCCCCTCTTGAGATTACGGATCTGATGGCTCTTGTCTCCTTTATGAAACTTTGTGTTCCCAAACCATGACTTAGGGTTTGTATTATTGCGATAATTGGATAACTGTTGCAATTTCTACTCCTATTTTTTGGCCTTTAAGATAACTTCATTCATGGTGAGAGGATCATACATGCCTACTTCTACTCCAATATGGGTTCTAATATGAACTTCCAAATACAGAAACATTTGTCTCCCTGATACTAGGCCACATACTTCAATAGATTGGTGAAATTTTCATAATATTGGGTCACAGTCATGCTCCCCTAAGTTAGGTTTTGGAATTTTGTCACCTTCTTGTCAAAAGAGAGCTGCAATAACCACATTTTCCTAAAATATTAGAGGAAGAGTTCCCAAGTAATCTTAGCAGGCTGAAGATTTCTTTCTAACTTTTCATTGTCCCACCAAGTAGTTGCTTCACCTGAAAGCTGATATGTATCGTTTGGTTAGATAAGCTACAGAGTCCAAAGTATTTCTCCATCTCAATGATCCATGTCTCAGCTCCAGCTTTGATATCCTTACCATCAAACTTAAGAGGTGCTACTCTTTTGAGATCTTTTCCAAGTTCTTCCTCAATTCCACCTCAAGGGCCTTCTCTTGGGCCACCGTCCCCCAATTGACTTCTGCATTCTTGTGAACCTAGTCCTCTCATTCCACTCAAAACTCATGTTCTATGTGGTCCATACAAGCCTCTTACCTATTTAGAAGCTCTAGAGTCTATTCCAACCTCTTATTTGGTACATTGTCTGACCCACTACCACTCGTCTCTTTCCTGGTGGTCACCATGTTGACTCACACTCGATCTACATAACATTTCATGTCTATCATAACTTAACATTGGATTCTTACGAATAAATTTTCTTATTCTACATCACATTACATACACATGCATATATCCCTTATTCCTAGAATACATACGCATTCATGCACAATAAACATATTTTAGAGTTCTTCATTTGAACACAACAAAAATACCATCTTGTTTTATTTATAATAAGTGTGGGTCAATAGACCCTTATATACAAAAGCTTCTTGTTATATTAATCAGTTTTCTTGTTCTCAGAGACAGGACACTCCTCTGGGTCCTCATAAGAATTTACATCATTTTTCTCAGATGAGGATGGTTGAGCACACAAGTTCTCCTTTTCCTCCTTAGTTAATAAGGGTACATTCAGTCCACACCCTAGAGGCCAATATTTGATTGCAAAAAGATTCTTAATCTTAGGTGTTCACTTCTCATCAATATTATTTCCTCTCTCGAGCTTAATTCGTGTAAGAGCTTGAGCTAGAGTCTCATCATTGGGAATCTCGAGTTGAACCTCAATCTCAGCGTTTTCTTCCATTACGACTTTCTTTTTTGAGGTCTTAATAGTCTTCCCTTTCTTTCATCATATCTTAGGAATTTTCATACCTGCATTCAATCAAGGTTCAGTCAATTCTTAAGACAACTTATTTTGCTCAAGGTTCAACTATCCCCTAGTCATGGCTATGGTAGACTCAAAAGGCCTAGAGTTGAACCCTAAGCTCTGATACCAAATGTAATAACCCATTCAAATTATTACTTATTTATATTATTGCAAATGACATTATGAATATTTAATTTTAAAAAGACATAACTAAGAAGTTATTATCCATCATAGCAACACATGTCTAATTAAAATGAGTCAAAGATAAATATATATTCAATTTCAATGTCAATTACAATATCCAAGTTGACTTGGCTCATAAGGCCATATAGTCAATACAATGTATAAATTTTACATCAAAGTTACTTCAAGGTTACATCATAGACCAAGATAGTCTCGAAAACATCCAAGGTTTCCTCTTGACACTCACCTCCACTAGTGGACAAGAACATGGTTGAAGCGCTTAACCACCCAACCACAAAGCTTACACTTCCCTAGAATTCTTCCTACTTGAAGAATACATGAACCTAAACAAAAAAAATTAGCAAGAGAACAATCTATAAGGTGGAATATAGTGCGTGCCCAAACATCAACATGCATCTCTATCTATGAGTTAGAAAAAATGCAAGATCTATGCTAGGAATGGTAGAGAGTGTTATCACAAAGTCCATACATACATAATGGACTAATTGCTTGGCCAAGCATAAGAATAATGTTGCAACAAAAAACAATAGGTTTTGGTTAAAGCAAAAACTTATACTCTCTGAACTCCATTTCGGTACCTATCCCGGAAGGTAACTTTCAACAACATAGTTATTCCATAACAGCTATCTACCCTCTAGCAACATCTACCTTGAGGTGCTCTAGTCTACTTAGGTGTTTCTTTTCTATTCTTTTACACACATATCTATGGAAAATTAATTCAATCTACTTATTTCCTCATTAAATAAACAATCAGAAAGTGATTCAAATGGGATCAATACCTTATCCAATCATTTCATACATATGACACATGATCACATTCATCATAAATCATTATTCATTTAAGAATGGATTCAATAAGTAACAAAAGAAGGTATGTCACAAGTATGTGCATACACATATATGTGCCAACTTAAGTTATAAATTTGTGCATACATTCTGAAATAAAAACCATTATATCATATTTGTATCATTCAAATAATGTTTTAGATTGTCATGTCGTTTTCATATTACAAGAAGTAAAAGAACTTAAGAACAAGTATGTTTGAACAGTTTCTCACATACTATTATGTCATTTATATCTAACCAATTTCTAATAGAAAAATATGTTGTTGCATCCAAACAACTACTATTTATACATAACGATGTTGTTTATAGCTAAACATTTAGAATTTATAACAAATGATGTCATTTACAGCTAAAAAAATACTATTTATAACAAAACGATGATGTTTACAGCTAAAAAAATAAAATTTATAACAAAATGATATCATTTTCATCTAAACAAACTTTGTTTATAATAGAAAGATGTTGTTTACAGTTAAACAAATATAGTTTATAACAAACGATGTCGTTTACAATTAAACAAACACTGTTTATAACAAAATGATGCTATTTACAGCTAAAAAATTATAGTTTATAACAAAACGATGTTGTTTACAACTAAACAAACACTATTTATAATAGAACGATGTTTACAACTAAATAAATACAGTTAATAATAAAACAATGTTCTTTACAACCATGCAAATACTGAGTTCAAATATCCCATTTTTAGTTCCAAGCTATCTGATTACCATGTGAACAATCATTGTTCTATCATTCTAATTATGCCATAAGTCAAACATTACCAAAGTCCCTTTTTATGCAAACAATAAAACTAAACAATAATCATGTTGTTTCCATCCACATACATTTATTGGAACAATTATATCACTGTTTGGGGTTGGTAAGGTTTGGTTTTCTCTTTAAAGGGTGACTATAATGGATTAGAAGTAAGCTATAATCGTTCCAAGAATGACTTATAGTTGTATGACTGTTTGATTTTTATCATAAACTTTATTCTTAGCCAAGCCTAGTAAGAAAGGTCATTTATCAGCTCATAATAATGTTTGGTCAATTAAATGAACATATTCATAATAATCATTCAAGGAATGATTTATGCTTGCAAATGGAGTGTGTAACAATCCTATGCATTCACTGCATACATGCAGGGTTATGGGGTCATTCAAATGAACGATCAAAATGCTCATCCTATAGAAAACCTGGAAATCCAATCCCAAGGATCGAGCTCCATCTAAAAGGATGATCAACACAAGTGTTGTCGTCGTTCACTATGAACGGGCAACATGGTTTAACACTAGCGACCACCTAAGGCCATTGACCAAGCCATCACCAAGAGACAACATAATAAAGGAAATAACAAAAAGGGGGTTGTTGCTTCTCTTAAGAGAAGGTGACAAATAAAAGAATCAATAATATTGGAACCCTGTCCATCGACATTTAGTTGATTACCCATGAATATGGCAATGCATTGCACATGCATTTAATAAACTGGTAAAGAAGAACTGAAATTTACAACACATAGGACATTACATGGTTGGCTATACAACCGAATAGGATTACATACAAGGAAAGGCCAATTTGGCCCATTTGACAACATAGTAAACTATCATTATTTTGATGTCTCCCAGGCACCAATTGCAATATACGCATTTACTAATCATCGCCTATCTATCAATATTTCACACCATTCAAGATTATCAACGTTGTGGGTAATAGAATAAAATACAATTTGATAAGGCATGAAATCAAACAATATTCACATGCATCGGGTTACCTCCAATTGTGAAATTTTCCTATCATTTTTTCCTCTTTTCCTAGTTGTTTCCCAAATCTCTTTGCCTGCTTTCTCTCCTCCACAATTCATCTCCTTTCACTACCAAAGAAAAGTCATGCCATCCCAATATGGTATTCATTATTTCTTACCTCTTCGAACTAATGAAGGGGACGTTTCATTCATTAGTATCATTAATTTTAGCCGCCCCATACATAATTTGAATTTCCTACCTTAATTCATATGTAGACCACAAATCTTAAGATCTTTCTCATGATATTATCATAATTCAATAATCATGATTGTGATAATTTTCGATTCCATATTCAATTCTTTTAAGAAATATGCATACATGTATATATATATATATATATATGTATATATATATGTATATGTATATATGTATATATATGTATATGTATATATGTATATATATGTATATATATATGTATATACATATGTATATGTGTACTTGAATAAACATATATGTGTGTGTATGTTTATATGCGCACATATATATATTTATTTATTTATTTATTTATTTATTTATTTATTTATTTATTTATTTTATATTTATCAATCTCTATTTTACTCTTATAGTGGTATAGTAATAAATCATTTTCAAGCAAGGAATACACTTTTACTTTATTCGAATAATTGTTTTTCCAAAAGGAGTAGTTTTCTTTTCCTTCAAGCTTATTTTCTTTTTTTTATTCAATATATATATATAATCATGCTTTCATTTTCTTTTCATAATTTTCAAAGATACTAGGTAGAAATAGACAATTAAATAGCAATTCACATGTATACCATCCACAAGCCTATTTATTTCAAACATTGAATCAAGTCATTATGATCTTCTATATGTAGTTTCAAATGAAAATCTATCATGTTTTTTGTGTTGTGTGCACCTAGATTCCATCAAGCTTACTATTTGATCTGGCTAAATGATCCTACTTCAACCGTGTTCTCGTCCTTCATCCTATTATACTGCAATTTCACACACTTTCACTTACACAGTTCATCAATAACATTCAATCTTGATAAAATATAAGATAATTCAAAAGATCACATAGTCAATGATGGTCAACTTCTTTCAATCTTTTCAATAAATATCAAAATTTTCATTCAACATATTGAATTTCCTCAATAATTCAATTTATCATATAAAAATTTAAATGCAAAAAAAATTGGGTTATGACAATAGGTCAACTCATAATATGCTAGCTTTTATATGACTTATTCTACATTTTACTTAGTCTTTCATCACTAGATAGAGTTAACAATTTATTTGCAATGTAGTTTGCATATTTTGGCACCACCTAAATCATTTCATTGTTCTTTTGGTGTTTGTTGTGCTAAGACCAAGTTAGTGTTTAAATACTCTTCAAATATCTCTTTTTACTTTTGACTGATTCTTTTAAACATTGCATTCTATGTGTAGGTTTATCGATTCTTTTTAAATGTCTATAGCATTTTTTTAAAGCGTGTTGCCCATGCTTCAAACTATATACTGGTTTTATATAGCCATGTGTCATAGAAAAATGGCCCCTTGTCATTTTCATGGCCTTTTAGGTCTTTTTTCATGGTGTTTGATCTATTTTGCTCTGATTTTATGTTGTAACATGGCTTGAGCATGCATATTTAAGCACTAAAATTCAAATAATGATGTCTTGTGAAGGTGTTGTGAAGTGTTGTAAGATATTTCTACACTCTTCTAGACTCTATATATTGGAATTCACCTAAAAACAACCTTTTCATCATTAAACAAGTCCTATTTTGAAGTGTTGTAAAGTCTTGTAACAAGATTTCATGCTTTTCTAGGGATGACTTCACTATTTATCCCTTTCTCATGCTTTATTTGGTCCCTTTATGCCCTCATATGCTTAATTTAGTGTATTTTTTAGTATTAACCTGACAAACAACATTAAATACAACATAATTCCCAACACCCATTTTCAGTTCCTAGGTGGGACCCATTTGCCATGGGTGGCGAATGAGTCCCCTTTGGCTCCAAATTCAAAATATTTTAAATTTCCTTTCAGGTTTTTATTCAAAATCATTTGATGTCAGCCTGTGATGAGGTATGAATGGGTAACTAAGGCACAAGATTGTATAAATAAGTAATTTTCACCTCATTTTACATCCTCCAACATTCACACATCATATTCAATTAATCTCAAGCATTCAAGCATCTTACAACATCAAGTCAAGCATTATTCAAGCACTTTGAAGCATCTATTGACATTACTTCATACTTGCATCATCAAGGGTTTGGTAAGTTGATAGAATTTGCATGTTGTTATTTTATCATCCTCTCTTTTCATTGTTTCATTAAGGGTTTGATTACCAAAAGTGGGGTTTGACCAAGGCAAACCCCTATTTGCTAACCCTGAACCATTTTCCCCCTATTGCATGTGTGTTTGCAAAAAATTTTATGCAGATTTAACAAGCTTTTTGTTGTTGAAGATTGGTCAACAAGTCAACTAGGTGCTTCAATTCAAATCAAGTCTATTTCAAGCTTGGAGAAGGTTTTATGTCCATTTCCTACAAAATTGACTTCGGCAACCCGACAATCAGATATTTCCAAATTTGGTGTTGCAGAGTTGTCTCCTAATTTTTTCAGAATTTTGGGAGAGGGCTAATTTTCAGCCAGTGGCGAAAGAGTCCCACCTTAGGACTAAAAATATGAATTTGGTCAAATTTTGAATCCCGACAGTCAAAAACTAGTTTCTAACACTTTGTCACTAGGAGTAGGATTGATTTGCCACCCTAGGCGAATGAGTCCCATTGTGAAATTTTAGTAATTCCAGACAACATTCACAACATTCCAAAATCATCAAATCTTGCCCATGTGCACTCATATTCATCCTATTTCTTTATGTTCTACATTATTTCATCATTTGTTCATTGTTTGTATATCACAGCATGTTTTCATACATAGTTTAAATCTTAGTTTTGCATTCATAATCATTCATTTAAATCTCTCAATTGCATTTATTTTACTTCATTTAGCTTAGACAACATCATACATAACATAATTTGAATGAACCCTTAGCATTTTTTTCCCTATCTCTCTCTTTTTAGGTGAAAAACCCTAGAAGAGCAAGAGAAGTCATAGGAACCCAAAAATCAACAATTCATTTTGGTGAACCTGAATTTTGAACGTCTTTGCATTTCTGATTTCATTTACATATTGCATCATGGATTACATTTGCATCAACATTCAATTAGGATATTGTTTTGTTCTTGCATTCTAGGACTTTTCATATTGCATTAGTGAAAACTTCATTTAGATTTCCTTTTTGCATTACATTTCATTGAAAAAACTAAAAATTTGCATTTTGCATCCTTGATTGCATTATGTAGAGCATTAAAATCATCTTAAAATTTCTGAAAAATACATAAAAATATTATACTGGGACTCATTCGCCACCCTAGGTGAATCAGTACCTCTACACTTTTTACACAACATTTATGGCATTTTTCTGGCATTTTCCTGCATTTTTGTTTTCTGTAGTTAGTTCTCTGTTACAATCAGCAACATTTCTTTTATTTGCATTTCAAACTCCTAGATTACCTTGCATTTGCATTCACCCCTCCTTTGTGGTACTTGTATGACTGTTTGGTGCCCCGTTGAAAATACTTTAGTGAGAAGAAGTTCTAGACTCGTGGCCTCCCGCAATAGCACTTCCATTGTGGACCTTGGGATCTCACGAGCTCCTACTCCTAGTGTGGACAATGGTGCATTAGGCCTTGACAATACCACTTCTATGCCTTCACCTTTCCATCCAATGAATGTTGACAACCAAAACAACTCCCTCCTACAAGAAAATTTCATTAATATTCGTGAGGATATTGCACATTTACAACAAGACTTGTCACTTGAAAACATTTCCACCACTGCTATACCCACTATTGAAAACCTTCATCGCTTAATTGAAAGTGATGATGGCTTGCAAGTGATGCAGAGAATTTCCAAGATTTACAATAAAAATGCCTCTTCTAATACCCAATCAACAAACATTCATGTAAGCCAAGGAGGACCTCAAGTTCCTCCCCCTTCAACCATAGCTTTCATACCAACTTATACCAATCCGCATGTCCACACAACTATGCACCAGGTTAATTATGCGACTACTTCTTTCTCGATTTCAACTAGCATTCCTACTTCTCTTGTGGCATTGCAAGTCCCCTCCACCACCTTCACACCCCATAGTATTCCTTTCACTTCCCCTAATATTACCTACACTCCATCACCATTTTCCCTTCCACCTCAACCCACTTACCCCAATCTCATTCTTACATAGCTCCTTACCACTATTTCATCCATGCAACAACTTTCCACTATTAGCTAAGGTCAAACCACTCCACCTACATATCATGTATGTAGAAGCCCTTTATCATTAGAAATATTGCATACCCCAATGCCACAAGGGATAGAAATGCCTCGGTTTAAAAAATATGAACAAAACTCAACACTAAACTAGACTCACAATTTGAGCTAGTGTTCTTATTAGCATAGGGAGAGGTGAGGGCTTGTTTATATAGAAAAATATAGGCATATAAAACCAAGAGGAATAATAACTCCCCTTTACCCATAATAGGTGGGAGGCTTTACCTACTTGGTAAATGCCAAATACATGGTTATGCAAACTCAGGTAAAGACAAAAAATGGTTATGGGGAGGTGGCAAATAAGTCCAAAAGAGGGTGTGACATTCAACTACCCAAGTGTGGGTGTGAATGACACATGTGATTGTAGGATTATGCCACATGTCCTCCTCCTAACCATTATAATATAACCTAATCAAGCTTAATAATGTGTGTAGGAAAAATAAATATTTTCTAACATAAGGAAAATAAAAAACCTACACTAACACACACTACTTCATTTGTCAAGGCTAGTGAACTTTCAAACACTGATATAATGATTGTTGATACAAACAATGAACAACATGATATGTCACCACCTATTACTGAAGATAGTCCTTTGGATCAACTTGTGGCTATGATAGATGTTATCCCTCATAAGGGCCAAACCACTAAATCTCTTGATATCACTTTTTATGCTAAAGACATCATATAAAAACTTCCTGATGGTCCTCTCTACATAGCTGGTTGAATCTATGATAAGCCCACTAATGGGATATTAATAGATCTCACTTGTGGCAAGAATGTGATCACAGAGGAGTTTCTAGTATTACATGAGCTATATCAAGATGATTATAATAAACCAATAGCATGATTAAAACACATACTATTTTTGCATGTCCTACGATCAGATCGATCATACTCCCCTTATAGATAGTACCTAAGACTTTGGATGTAACATTTTCAATTATTCCACAATTTGACCAATTTCGTTTGTAGCTAGGCCACCCTTGGCTTCGCTCAATGAAAGCAGTCCCATCAATTGTTCACAAGTGTTTGAAGTTTTCACATAACAATGAGATATTCACCATACACCATAGTGGCTTTAATCCCTTATCTTCCAAAGGAAAATTTTCATTAGAATCCTTTTGGCCTACACCCATAGTACCCATCACCCCTCAAAAGGAATTCTTTTTCATATCTTATCAAATTTCAAAGCCAAAAAGATAGTCAAATTGTCTCTTCATAACACATCCCCATCCACTTCCACCTCTCCTATCATAGATGAAACCATGCTTCAACCTAAGTCCACCATTGAGAAAACCATACAACCTCATGAACAACCACCCTTAGATACTTCCCTGCCATCGTTTAAATGACCAAGAGAAAATGAAACCAATCCTATCATACCTCCTCGCCTTAAACAAGTGTATAAAGCCAAAGAGAAAGTGGTTGACCCATCCTCTTCAGTTTCTTTTGTTCTTACATCTTTGGAAGCAGAAGAACCTATGATGACCCAATCAGCTCTTACACCTTAACAACTCCAAAAAAGAATTAAACAAAACCATGGTGCTAGGGAATGTAGGCATCGTCGTCGTCTCCTTGCTCATAAATCTCGCCTAGAAGAAAATAAAGAAAACCAACCACCACCTTTCACAAAAGTAATTGATGACCACCCTCCTTCTGACCTGCCACAAGATAGTCCTGTACAACAATCACAACAAAATGAACCAATCCAACAACCACAACTTTTGATACATCCATCCTTATAAATCACCCTTCGTCTTCATGTTATCATTAATCTTGATGATGATGATGATGTGACGATAGCAAAAATAGATGAAGTGCATAACAACCTAAATTCTCTATTTTAATCTACAATGAGCTTAAATGATAAATCCTCTCAACCAAGTGAAGAACCTAGTATGACTCCTAGTTCGGCACTTGCAATTATTCCTTTGGATAGTCAACTGCCCTTGCATTACACTGAACATGATTGGGAGGCAGATGACTTGTTAGATGGTTGACTTGCATTCGCCTAACTATCCTTTTTTCTTTTTCTCTTTTTATTTTTCCTTTTTGTTTTCCTTTCATGTGTGTATCATGTTCCCCGTATCATGTTTTTAATGTTCCCTCTCTTCGTACACTTCTTCTATTTATACCTTTATTCTTTTATTCATCATGCGTTGTCTTTTTTTCTTTTGTTTTGTGTTCTCCTTTTGGGGATGACACAAAGCATAGAGATTCCCTATGTCTCTTCCATATTGACCCAAAATCTCCTTATCTTTTTCATTTTTGTTTTGTGTTTTCCTTTTGGGGATGATGCAAGGCATTGAGACCGAAATGTCTCCTTCATGTTGACCCAAAAGCCTTTTCTTTTTCTTTCGCCTTTTCATTTTCTTTTTCCTTGTGTTTTACTTTTGGGGATGACGCAAGGCATTGAGACCGAAATTTCTCCTTCATGTTGGCCCAAAATCCTTTTACTTTTCTTTCTCCTTTTCATTTTATTTTCGCTTGTGTTTTCCTTTTGGAGATGATAAAAGGCATCGAGACCGCAATGTCTCTTCCATGTTGACCCGAAATAGACTTTTTTTTTCCTTTTTTTTTTCTCTCTTGGTGTCATTCTTCCAATTCTATGTGCTTTGGGGAATGATGACAGTTTTGAGCTCTTTCATAAAAACATTGCTGCAACAAACATACTGACCCACGAAATCGAAGCAGATCCATGGCTTTGGTGTGCTTTCTTCACGGGGGCAACTCCGCTTTCTTTTCGCATTTTCAGCACGACGTAGCCCTTAACTAACTTTGAAACATGATGGCATTAAGGTTCAAAGGATTTGGCTCTCTAAACATACTTGTTTTTTCCTTTTTTCTTCCCTTTGCTACTTTAAAGTAATTGCTCCATGAGCAGAATGTGTAGCAATTCCTTTAAAGTGGGGGTACACATTACCATAATTCCATTCACATTCTTGCTTCCCTATTGTGGCAGTGTTCATATGATGTGTTACATTACTTTGTGGATGACATTGGGTGTGATGTCCTTCATAAGTGTGATCTGTATCTTAGCACTTACATTCCTCTTGGTGTTTTTGCGTGGGCACACTTTACATCCCTAATTTGCAGATATTCTGACCCCTGGCACGATTGATTCTTTGGAGCGGTGTAGACACAATGTTTAAGTGAGTAACCTTGCATGAACGGCAGACTTTCCTTTTGGGCATCTTTTCCCCTTTACATTTTATTTTACACTTTTGCATTTTACATTTGCACAACGCCACGCCTTGCATATCACGGCATTACATGTGAATTTTTATCTTTTTGTTCATGGCATTTCCTTGTGGTGCCTTGTTAAAGTTATCAAGTGGTATAAATTTTGCATGGTTGAGTGGGAAGCCCAACTAGCAACATGACTTTTCACCATAGCCACCTTTGTGTTTTGTGAGTGCATACCAACTAGCATAATAATATCACCACCTTTTTGAACTCTCACCTTGTGGACAACCCAGTTTAAATTGGCCAGTGGTACGTTTTTGGGGTTTCCACTCACCAGCGTGGAACAACCCAGTTTGTATTTTAAAGGAGTGAATACATTCTGCTTTTTTAAATAAATGGTACCACATCTATTCACGGCTAAGTTGCGGATTGGCGATCGAAGCTTCATCGATTCTTTTCAAACACTTTATTGTGTTCCTTTATTCACTTATGTTTGGTTTCCATGGGATCTTCATCCCTAGGGGCTTGGTCATCTCTTGACCATTGGTTTTCTATCTTGCTAACATAAATTATTTGAGAACTCCTCACTCACGATGTTTATGCGCCTTTCCACTTTAGCGATTTTGGAAACTGAATTTCAAGTATCTCCTGCTAAAGTGGGGGCTAAATGTGGTGTAGAAAAATGAAGCGCCGCCATTTCATGGCCTTTGGGTCTTGTTTCACGCATGGTTTTTTGATCCCTATTTTCTACGGTTTTTATATGTTGTAACATGAAACTTTGAACATGCATATTTAGGCACTAAAATTCAAATAATATGGTGTCTTATTAGAGGAATTATTATGTGAGTGTTGTAAGACATTTATACACTCATCTCGACTTTATTTATTTCAATTCCTAAAATCCACCTTTTCATAATTAAACAAGTCCTATTTTGAACTTTTGTAAAGTCTTGTAACAAGATTTCACACTTTTCTAGGCATGACTTCACTATTTATCCCTTTCTCATGCTTTATTTGGTCCCTTTATGCCCTCATATGCTTAATTAAGTGTATTTTTTAGTATTAACCCGATAAACAACATTAAATACAACATAATTCCCAACACCCATTTTTAGGTCCTAGGTGGAACCCATTCGCCATGGGTGGCGAATGAGTCCCCCTTGGCTCCAGATTCAAAATATTTTAAATTTCCTTTCAGGTTTTTATTCAAAATCACTTGATGTCGGCCTGTGATGAGGTATGAACGAGTAACTAAGGCACAATATTATTTAAATAATTGATTTTCACCTCATTTTACATCCTCCAACATTCACACATCATATTCAAGCAATCTCAAGCATTCAAGCATCTTACAACATCAATTCAAGCATTATTCAAGCACTTCGAAGCATCCATTGACATTACTTCAAACTTGCATCATCAAGGGTTTGGTAAGTTGATAGCATTTGCATGTTGTTAGTTTATCATCCTCTCTTTTTCCATTGTTTCATTAAGGGTTTGATTACCAAAAGTGGGGTTTGACCAAGGAAAACCCCTATTTGCTAACCCTCAACCATTTTTCCCCTATTGCATGTGTGTTTGCAGACTTTTGTGTGTAGATTTAATAAGCTTTTTGGTGTTGAAGATTTTTCAACAAGTCAACTAGGTGCTTCAAGTCAAATCAAGTCTATTTCAAGCTTGGAGAAGTTTTTATGTTCGTTTCCTACAAAATTGAAGCGACTGACGATCAAAGTTTTAGATCCGGTGCAGGGGTTATTATACGACTTTTTTGGGAATTTTGAGAGGAGGTGGGATTTCGCCACCAGGTGAATTGATTACCGCCAGGACTCGAATCTAGTTGGTAGTTCCGGATCCAACTGATCAAAACCGGTTTGGAGCCTTTCAAGAGTTTTGGTGATTACCACTGCGGAAGCGAATAAAGTCCCCACTACCATTTAGTATTAATTCGGACGGCGTCAGCGGCGACCCGAAATCATGCGACTCATTTCCAGCGTGCACCAGGATTCAATACAAACAACGTAGACACCACATTATTTCGTGTTTTGTTTGGTTTGCATAGCCATTTTTCAAAAATAGTTTGAATCTTAGTTTTGCATTCATAATCATTCATTTAAATCACTCAATTCCATTTAGTTTACTTCATTTAGATTAGACAACATCATACATAATATAATTTGAATGAATCCTTAGCATTTTTTGCCCTGTCTCTCTCCTTTTAGGTGAAAAACCCTAGAAGAGCAAGAGAAGTCATAGGAACCCAAAAATCAACGGTTCAAGCCATATTAATATTTTCTTTATATATATAATCCATAATTTAATTAAGTGTTGCTTTTTCTCTAGTGCTTTAAATATTTATACAGCCTTTGTATTATATTAAAGGTAGTTCTTTATACTATGTGCCTCATTTACTTTGTATCACAACTACTATATCACACACTTATTAATATCTTATGTGCAATAAGTAGTAACCCGCACTTTCTTGCTTTTTACTATAATATATATAATATGTATACATATATATATTCAGTATATCTCGTACATATATATTCATCAACTCATAGATGCATCATTCCATATTCGAATGTATATGTTCATATTATCATTTTCCACATAATGTCTTTGCTTATCATTCACATATTAATATGTATGTACATGTAAGTATGGAACATCGAATACATACTTATATTCATATATATTAATATTTACACATGTAAATATATTATTTTAACTTTCATAAAACCATATATCGGTATACATGAAGTATATATATAAAAACATTCAAATGCTAACCTAATGCATATATATTCCAAGGTATAACATATATTAATACATATACATTTGTATGTATTATCAAATACATGCATATATACATACATACATACATACATATATATATATATATATATTAATATACACAAGTATAATTTTATCTAACTGTTAGTAATATTAGTCACATATATATTCATCTTCAATGATGAGTACATAGACAAAATGTGTACATATATTCATGTCATAAATGTGCAACTCATATCACTATGTGTATTATGTAATTGTATGCATGAGTTACCATTCATACACATATACATTTATACATGTATGTATATACTAGTTGACATAGATAAGAATAGGAACACATGAAGGACTTTCTCACACATTCAAATCATGATCATTCAAAGGAAAAACCACAAACCCACACAAAATTTTCCCAAACCAAAACCAATTCAAGTCAAACTATGACCAAGGGTATACTTACCAGATTCCTAAGCTATTGACTTGACTTAACCAACTAAAAGTGAGTGTGTGTAAGCTCAGTTAGGTTTCATTAAGGGTTACCTGACCAATCACTCCTCCTGAGTGATACTTCCTCTATTGGAATCAAGGAACACTAAGAGGAGGGGCGAATCAGTGTAGGATAATTTTTAACTTTATTAATCTAATCTTTAAAGTACTAATAACATTTAGCCAAAAGAAAGATGCATGAACATAAAGAAAACAACCATAACACCATAAAACCAAGATTTTTTACATGGAAACCCTGTTAGGGGAAAAACCATGGTGGAGGTCAATCCACAATATTATCTGAGTATACTAAAAATGAAAGTTTACAAAATGGGAATGCACTTGCATTCAGGCACACTGACTAGAGCTCACTGCTCAAAAACAAAAAGGCTCATTGCATTACAAAAGGTTTGGATTACATCCAAAAGATTGAACTAATAAAGTAGCATCTACAAATGCCTGGTTACAGTTTTGGTTAAGCTCATCAATTGAATTCTTGACCTTATGTCTGATTCTACTCTTCTACTCTGTTATGCTTCAGTTCGCATCACAAATCCTTTATTGCACAAGTGAAATTATGCATAATTTCTCTACAGACCTTTTGACATTCGCAACACACATCAACTTACTTCGTACATATATCAAAATGATGTAATCGATCGATTATATATGTCTGCTACTAAGAATTTAATTGCTTTATGTTGGCTCCAATAAAACATAAAAATGTTTACAAGTTGTCAGCTCAAATCATGAATAATATTCAATGCACACCAACCAAAGTTGGACACAACATAGTGAGGACCCAAATCAAAATGCTCGAACACAAAAACACTTAAACAATAACTCCACAAATATCTGCGACACACTACATCCACCAAGTTCGCCTTCATGCACTGTTAGATAGAAAATTAATCAACCAAATTTTCTAACTTGCACACAAGATGATACAAGGCACAAAAATTCAAGGATAACATAGACCATGCATTGAACAACCTTCCCTAAGATCCACAACTCAAAATGTCAACAGAAAATCTGCATATGAATCGATGAACACAATTCTATCGGATGCTCTATTCTAGCTTGGTTGTCTTTAATCTGTCTATCGGTATGATCAAATGATGACGTGCAAATTGAATAACTGACAAGGGTTACCATCAATGACAACACCAGAAAACATTTGCAATGTCTCTTTCCAACAATCTCCCCCTTTGGCATTGATGGCAACACTTAGTGAAAAATGACTAAGTGTCAGATCAATACCAACATGAATACACTGCCAACTTCAAAATTCCAAAAAGATCTTCAATCAAAAATATAACTCCCCCTTAGATGACTATACATTTTCCACTGTTCTACTCTCCCCCTTTGACATCAATGGAAAAGATGGGGACTCTGCATATAAAATTTCTATAAACAAACTACACATGTACAAACTTGTTTCTACAACTTACACAAACATGAAAAGATCTGCAAAATTGGTCTTTGACAGGTTCAAGCTTGTGCCCCAACCCTTCTTGAGACTCTCCAAAATAGTCATGTGACCACAGAATAAATAAGATTGCATCTCTGTAGCCTCAAGGTTCGTCGGATCACTAACCGCCAAAGCTTCTTGTGCTTCCTTTAATGCACTCAACATTGTTTCCATCTTCGGACCAATTAGGCCTCTAAGCTCACATGCTCTTTCCACAATTCTATCATTATCATGCTTCAAAATCTTTATCTTTTCAAGTAGGGATATAACCTAACCTTCTTTCTTTCCAACAAAAATAGTTAAAGGATCAAAAGCATCAAAAATAGCAGCTGACTATTTCTCAAGATCCTTAATCTTCTTCTCATTGTCCTCAATAGATTTAGACAAAGAAAAACATGACAAGTATCGATCTTTCCACCTTCAGATAGTGCACTTTGAACATTCTTCACACAAGTAGCTAATAATGATTTGTCGTTAACAATCATGCGCTTTACCCTATAGAACCTTTTATCATCAAATTCCTTTTGTACCTTAACCTCAACTAACTTCTCAAGGGACTCAAAATGAGTACTTACAGAATTAATAAAAAAATTCAACTCACCAGAGGGAGAACCAAATGGATCCTTAACATGAGTAGCCATGATTCTCTCCAAGATACCAGATGTAAGACTCAATAGCTCACTATCCTCAATGTGAGACTTCAACAGTTCTTCTCTAGTCTTCGCCTATGCAAATGATGCAACTTTCAATTTTTGAATTGGAAACAAAGTAGACAAATTAATAGGACCTTCACCCAATTCAAGGTCAAACTCTTCTTGTTGTTCTTCCAGAAATTTCTTCACTATCTCTGCAATGTATGTTGCTTCCACAGGAACTTCTTTTCTTCAACCACTGTTTCCTCAGTTCTATATTTTTACTTATCTTTTGGAATCTCAACTTCTTCAATTGTCACAACTTCAGGAGCTTCAATCTCCATGGGTAGTTCAGTGTCATGCACATCAAGAGGAATCTGAGTGTCCTCAACCGTATCTTCCTTTACCTCTTCATCCACCGGACCAGATGAAATATCTTCAACATGCACTTCTTCAGAGACAACATTAATTTTGTTCTTTAATAAAACTTCCTTTAGAATTCTTTCAGTTTCTTTCGCTACCTCTTCAGTATGACCAATCATAAGCTTGTTTACTCTTATTTTTCTCTTGAAATTCTTCTTAGCTTCATTTAGGATTATCTTCATTTCCTCAATAGACATCATTGGACATAGATCTGCAAGAATCCATTCTCTCATATGCTCTTCTTCAGTTATTGCACTAACTCTCTTCATTTCCAAAATTTCATATAGTTCCTTAGGCAACTGAGACATGATCTCAACGAGAGTCATATTGAAATTGTCCAAATACTTTATTGTAGCCTCCTCAAGAACTCTTTGACCAACACTATCAAAGGTATCCTACCATTCACATAGAGGCTTAAGATTACCATCCTTGATTATACCTCTCTCAACTTCCTTTACAGACATACCTGGTTTTTTCAGTTTTCACCTTCTTTGTTTTCTCTTCTTCACCGGAGAGCTTATCCTTAGTGACTTTTGTTGCCTGGCTACCCATATGCTTTATTTATCTCACTTCTTCATCAAATTATGTCTCTTCATCTTCTGAAATAGCTACATAGACTCTTGTACTCTTGTATTTCTTCCTCTTGTCGAATGCTTTAACTTGAGCTTTCACAGGGGTTGACTTCTTTACAAGATCGGATAGGGGTGTAGAGCTCCTTGTTGATCTAGTTCAGGCAGAGGATGTTGTCTGACTAGCAGATTTAGTTACAGTAGGC
>VDFB02086081.1:61459144-61764656 GCA_007258455.2 Sequoia sempervirens | reverse complement strand
TCCTAAGCTTTGCAAAACAACTTACTATTAATCATGTGGCGCAACAACCTAGTTATCATACTATAGCTCACACACATACCTCTAAAAAAAATAAGCAACTAAGACAAAATCTAATGTCCATCCCATTGCCTCAACCATACCTCCCACTCGCACCTAATATCCAACAACATAGTGGTAAAGAATATGATTGTGTTGAACAACTTTGCAACACTCCTGCTAAGATATCCTCATGGGATTTGATCCAAACTTCACCAGCTTATCATGACATGCTTCAAAATGCTTTACAAAAAGTTGTCCCTCCTAGTGTGCAACCAATCGATGTAGCGACTTTGATTGAGAACATGAATAAACCTAATTTGGACATTATTTTTCATCAAAGTGAATTACCTCCTTTAGAAACACAAAAGAAAAATGATGCTTTGGTGATACTATCTGTTATTAACAAGTTTGGGATTAGGCGTACCCTTCCTGACAATGGTACAGGGCTTAAAGTTTGTAGTGTGAACCTTTTGGATATAATTGGAGTAGATAAGACTAAACTTCAACCAATTGATTTATTTATCTGTGGTTTCAATAATGTGGGAAAACAATCACTTGGTGTGATAACATTACCTATCAACGTTAGATATGTTACTTTACAAACTTCTATCCTTGTCATGCCCCATGATCTTTCATATAATCTCCTCTTGGGTAGACCATGGATTCATGAAATAAATTCAGTGCCTTCAATGCTACACTGTATGTTGAAATACACTTACACCAATAAGGTCTACATGGTTAAAGTTGACCCTAAATCTGAACAATGTTTACAAATTGAACCACGAACACAGGACTCTCTTAGAACATTGACACCAAATACAAAATTAGAGCCTTTAAAAGTTGAGGATATGACTCTCTCATTGGTGACAAAGTTGTTGGATGATGATTGGGGATCATTAGATTTCACACCTACATTTATGGGAAAATACAAGATTACATATAAATCAAAAAAAGAGAAAGAAGTTGTGGTGGTATCAACACAATCTGACACTAAAATATCTAAGACACAAGATTTCACAACTTCTAGTAGTAAGGAAAACACAAATTACACCTCTACCTATGAGGATTTATAGATGCAATAATGCTAATTAAGGGGAATTTTACTTTGGATAGTGGGAAACACAAATGTTTGTTGGAAACCCAATAATTTTCATTTGGCATAGATTAGGCTTGGAATTATGTAAGGGAGTTGAAATTGCACATTCCAATATCAAAAGATATTCAATTGAAAATAAGAATGTGATGAGATTAGGATGCTCTACTTGGTATTTATTTAAAGTTTAAAAGTTAAATAAACATAAGTTGTTTGTGGAATATTAGATGTAGCACCCTCCACGTATTAGTTGTTAAAAATTGAAATAAAACATGCAAAGGTGAAATACGCACTAAAAATTGCTTCTAAAGACACTCACAATAACACTACACTCACACTTAAGAAGCAATCAATACCTATGTATGCAATATATAGGCAATTGTGTTTTTTCCCCTCATGGAGGTCATTTTTTATTTACATTCAATTATTTTTTATTTAACACTTCTAAAAGTCTCACCAATGGATTTGACAATTCCCCAAATCTAAAAGTTGACCCTTTATTTGTCCCAAATGATCATCACATGTAAAAGTAATGGATGCCAAAATTATTAGCTCTCACAAGATCTTAAGAGATTCCTCAATTTTCAACTTCAATTATCATGCTTAGGGTAGTTATTAACTTTACCAATAGATTTTGGAAGGCTCATAAACACACAAAATGACATAGTTTGTTGAAAACCTATAAGAAATATAAAATTCAAGTTCAATGGTCATTGACAATTCCCACTAATATTATTGATAGAATACTACTTAGTAAAATCCTAATTTGTAGCATCAATACTCTCACAAAACCTCAAATGACAAAGTAAATAGTAAAATTTAGAAAGGGTACTTCAAAGAAGATCTATGCATTTAGAAGTAAGTGTTGGAGTAATTAGGACATCACTTGATAATTAGTTAATTATTAGGTATCTTATTACTTTAATTATTTAAAATAAAATTAGGAGTGTTTTTTTATTATTAGATTAGACTTATAGATTAAGTGCCTTATTGCATGAGATTAAGACACTTGTCGCAATCTAATCAAATTCTCATCTACGGTTTGCTTTTTTTTTTTTAATAAGGATTGATCATTCATTGTAATATTCATCCAGGTATTCATTATTCAATACAAAAGATATATTAGATGCTTGTGTGGATCAAATCTTTCTCTCTTGGTTGCATAGTAAATCAATTTTTTTGATCTCTCATTTGTGATAGATGTGTTGGTTGCAGGTGATTTGTGGCAGCTTTGGGGTTCACTATCAACTCCAACATGGTATCAGAGCTCCAAATCTATGACTTCTTGTCTAAATTTTGAGAGATCTGGTCTTGAGGAAAAAATTAATTTATTTTGGAGTGAAACAAGTATCATCGTTGAGTCCAAAATGACTAAAAACATAAGGATCGTGTTATCTCTCAAAAATGCAGGTTTGAACCACAAAAGGTTGCCAAGCTTTCACAACGTTTTAGGGTAACCGAACAAGGTTTGAAAGAATTAAACCTTTTACTCTCCGGGCACTGCTAGACCTAGGCGGGTGTACCTATAATAAATAAAGCAGACTTTGACTGTTGATCTTACCCTCATGCCATGATTTGTCCAAGATGGCAAATTGAAATGGACAAAATAAAACAAAATTGGTATATATTGTATACCAGCATTCAAATTAAACCCTAATACACTTAGTTAACAGATGCAAAAAAGTATGAATAAAACTAAATGATTAAAAAAAATGATGAGACCAGTGCCTTATGCAGAGTCAAATGAAATTATAGATAAACTGACTTCTTTCTGGATTCATTCAAATTGTTTGGCATATTTATTTATAACTAGTATAAAAATGCAAAGCTACGACTATTAAGTTCTTCTTACTGATCTAAATGAAATTCCTTGATTATTGTGATTAATCAAAAGGGTTTAATCCTTCCTTGAAAGAACCTATCAACAAATCACACAGATACGACAAATACGTACTGATAAACCAGACATAAACTTGTTATGTTGATCTAAATAACCAAGAAACATCAATTTTAGAGACAACTCAGATAATTCTTTCAATAAGCATAACACAACAATTGACACCAGAATTCGTCAGCAAACCAGATGATTTTCATTGATATTTCCATTTCTTCAAAAAACATACAGCATAGTCTCAACCCTGTGAAACATGGTATTTTCCCCCCCGTATTCTCTACTTTCTATCCTATTCTATCTATGCATATTGTTTACAAAATAGACATTTATATATTGAGAATGTGAAAGGACACATCCTTTCGGAAATAGAAAATACAAATTATAAACATAAAATAGAGAATAATTAGGCTCTATTTAGCCATAAGTGAGTCTTGTTGAGATGGTCCAAATAATCTTGGCGCTCATACGTGTCCACATCTCCAACAACATTCCAGACCGTAACTTCCATTTTGACCATTTCCTCATTTTGCTTACTCACTTCATCCAATGTTGTATCATCTGCAGAAGCTATCTTCATGATTTCATTCATCATTGACTCACATTCATTTTTCCACCTGGTGGCTTCTCTCAAATCCCCATTATTATCAGAAAATGGAATTACAATTTTCTCAGCAGCTGCAATTAATCCTTGTTCATCTCCTTGCAATTCATCATAGAAATTTTGATGGCGATTGATTATGTGATTAGCAGCCTCAAGTGCAGAACTGCTAGCTTCATCACTTTGAGCCAACTCATGAAATTTCTCCATGATTCGTCCATCCATTCTTGTGTGCTCCTTCAATGCAGCAAGAGTATGAGAATATTTTCCCCACAATTTGTTCAACCAGGATATCAAATGATCCTGTCTCTTCTTGATAATTGCAGCAATAGCATCATGCTTTCCCTGAGAATAAGCACTTGACCCTACCCAGTGGTCTTTTGCTTGAGAGCTCTCTCCTTGAGTGATCATTTTGGTTGTTCCCATTGAAACACCAACCAAATCTTTGAGTCTATCATTTTCTCTCAGCAATTTCTCATTATTTGCTTTATACGTTTCTCTTTCTTTTATCAATAATTGAATCTGTGCTTTATTCAATTTTGCAATATTTACCCCAATATCAGCAGTAGCAACAGGATCAGCTTCTCCAGCTTTTAAAGTCAAGACATGGCCAAATGCCTTCTCTGTATCAAGTACCACTGATTTCCTGTGGGGTGGGTACAAAGCCCATATCAACATTGATCCCTCATCAGTATTATATTTGGAGCCTGCATATACTTCTGTTACCTTTTCCTTATCAAGCTTATAAGTAGCATTACTACCCTTCAAGAAACTATCAAAAACCAATGCAGAATTCAAATCTAAACTAGGAAATATCATAACACCAGCATCCTCCAACATTTTTCTCCCCTTCTCAGGAGTCATATCTGTCATCTCATCATCCACACCTCTTCTCAATTGAGCCAACAATTGCTCCTCATTTCCAGAAGTGATATCATCAACATTCTCTCTTATTT
Source organism: Sequoia sempervirens (assembly GCA_007258455.2). Lineage (NCBI taxonomy): Eukaryota > Viridiplantae > Streptophyta > Pinopsida > Cupressales > Cupressaceae > Sequoia > Sequoia sempervirens. Next base: position 61,760,076 of record VDFB02086081.1, on the reverse strand, counting down.
CCTTCCCCTTCTGCTTGTACAAGAATGCTTTGAACTCAGGGGAATGTATAAATTCATCATCAGAAACAAAGGATCTATACTCCATATGCCTAGCATCAACATCACCACTTTCAATACTTTGTTCTCTGACTAGGTAGACATATTGTTGAGTCCTCATTCTGGATACCTTTTTTGCTTTACCCTGTGGCACATCAGCTCTTGGTGCTTCTTCATCTCCAGAAGACAATAACTCAATATCTTGTAGCCCTTGGTTATACCTTTCAACTACCCTTTCTGCTTCATCTTCATCCAGATTTCTAATCATATCATCAAAAGGATAGGGTACATGTTGATACCCTCCAAAATTAATCCTTTCTTTGGCTGAATGGATATACCCCTCAGGGTCAAAGTATTTCCTGGTTGGTCCTCTTTTCATGTTATAGTGCAACAATCTGTCAAGAATTGAATTATATCCCTCTTTAGCCAACACAGTAAAATCACCAAAGCATAAAGTACTAGGCATAAATGCCTGCTTCCCAAAAGAGCTGAAATGCATCACACTACTGTAATCCATTTGTCTGACAATTTCCAAGTATGCAACCCTGTTTGGAACTGTCCTTGGCAGAATGAAAGGAGCATCTTCAAATCCATACACTCTGATTACAGTAGCTCCCTCTAAACAATACCAATCTCCCCAATTATGGTCAATTGGCCCATCAAAATCTTTAGGCCGAAGGAAACTTTTGATCTCATCAGTCAATGAATGATTACAAGGATAATGATACAATTTATACAATGTCTTTACAAAATACTCCTCAAAATGAATAAAACTAGAACCAGCAAACCTGCTGTCCCAAATGGCAGTCCATAATTGAATAGGCAATGTTTCACCCTCCTTACCAGTCTGAGAAATTCTCATTTCCGGAGGCCACACCCCAAGCTCTTGTCCGAAATATAGCACCAAATGCATCAACAATGAATAGTTTCTGAGGTGAACAATGGAAGCTCCACCCTTTATAGCCATCAATCCTGAGTCAAGCTCCTTAGAAATATATGAAGCATAGTCAAATAGCCTGGCATTGTGATATTGAATGTCTGCTGCAATGACCATTGGCACCATTGACATAAATTCTGGGGCATCCATTCCCAACACCTGACACACTGAAAAATATGTATACTTCATGTAGGGTTCAAACAAATCTACATGATAAGGTGGCCCCTCACTATCTTCCAGAGGTTCGGGCTTGTTACCCTGTTTAACCCTATGAATTGGTAACCTCCAACCCTTGTAACTTGTATCCATTCTGAAAAATTCCTTCTGCAACTCTTCACAATTGATTTCCTCATCACAAAATCCTTCCAATTTGAAAACCTCACCAATTCCTTCTTTTGACACATGTATCTGTGGTTTTCCGGAAGGATCACATATTGCTTTATGCTTTGGATCATAATGATCAACAAGCAATTTTACCAATTCAGTATTAATAAATATATTAGGGAACACCAATTTCCCTACATTCAACTTCCATGGATTACAAATTGGCTCAAAACGATTCCTCCTACGATAGTGGAAATTGAAAAGCTCATACCCTCTCACAGCAGTCCAGACATCACCTATGAACTTGCATTTGTCATCCAGCTTGTCAACTTCTGCCCTAAGCTGTGCGGACCTTCTAGCTTTAGGCCCCAAACCAGGTAGTTGATCAATAAGGTCTTGATTTAGCTTCCTTTCAGTGCCTTCATGATCTGTATCAGTCTTTTGTTTCTTTCCCCTCGACTGACTGCTCTCACCAAGTTTCCTACCCTTACCCTTTCCAGAACCAGAAGACTCCATTTTTTCAAGTTTACAAAATCAAAATATGAAAAACAGAGAAGCAACTACTTACAGTATTCTACTCGAGCTCCTCAGACTGAAAAACCATCTTGGTTCTCTCGTTCAGCTTGCCAATTTACTAGCAATCAATTCGGAAATGAAGAATTGATTAAAACACTACTGTCATTACTATTTTATCCCATCGCGCCATTAATGAAGCACGAATGAAGCCACCTTTGAAACTGGCACTGTCGCATCAAATGTCCTACTGAAATCACCACTCCAGATTACTCCTATTCGGCAAAACTCACCCCAAACCATCTATTAGTATAATATTCATACTTCGGTGAAACTTATGCCGACAAGTTCTTCTCTCGGCGATGCATATCTCCATCGGCATAAGATTTGAATCGGCAATACTCCATAACTTCTCACCGATAGGTTTGAAATACCTTTGAAATTTGTTTGGCCAAACAACGGCCCCTTCGCCTAGACCTTCCCCGATGCATATAAGTCTTACCAAGACATCTGTTTGCAAGTCAATCGGTAAAACAAAATGATTTCGTTATGAGTTTATACCGATATCAATCAGTCTGGCCGAAACAACCCCTTTATGCATTAGTCGGTATAACATATTGTCTTCGCCCTGACATCAAACCGATGCCCCAACATATGCCGATATACTTTTTTTCAAGATGCCTATCGGCAAGAAAAAATTAGTTTGCCGAAACATTTTCCCGAACACCTTTATCTTGAACGATAAACTTCCACATGCACCGGTCGGCGAAACACACTGTATTCGCCATAACTTCACTCTGACAATGACTCCCCTTTTCCGAAATGATTCCTTTTGTCGCCAAAACAAGCAAGTTGTCCCGCCGATAGTCTACAACAAACATGTATTAGTGAAAAAATCAGGTCAGGGAGACTTTTACAATGTCTTGCCGATTCGGGTCTTTTAATGAAAAATGAAAGACTTGATGGATTCAATGGCTTTAATGACAGAAAAAAAGCAAGACAATACAAAGAGGTACTTCGATGCTTATGATGAGAACTCAATACTAGAACTTTTGAATGCAATAGAATGTAAAAATTTCAAAATTTTACAGTTCTAACAAATCGGTTGTTGTTAGGAAATAATGCATTATATCCATAATCTTAATCCATTTCCTACATAACCCCATGAGAGAAAAACATGCATGCAAGTAACCATAATGCATACATCAAAATAGACAAGCCACAAGATAACACAAGACATAGATTAAAAAAACCCTCAAGAGGGAAAAACCTAGCCTCCAAAATCATCCATACTCCATCTATTATTTAGCAATAAAGAAATATAAGAGTTACAATGAATACCTCTAAAGCATCAAGCCTCTCCAATGCATCCTCATGTGTCCAAGCATGAATCCACACATCCCATGCCATGCTTCACATATGCATTCCTTAGAAAGACTCAATAATGATAGCCCACTCACCCAACCAACCTTAACCACTAAAAATGTGCTTACTTTTATAGATTGAAGTTCACACAAATACAACCAAATGGTAAGATAAAACCATGTACCACAAAACCATGTGAATACAAAACCACTAATCCCTTATTTAATATTAGGTATTGAGTTTTCACTTTATTAAATATCCCTAATATTAAATTATTATCCCATGTCTCTCACACATTAAATAATAATACAATGTTACAATACAACATAAAGTGGTTCCCAAATAGCTACCTAGTATGATTAACCACACCATCTAAGTGCATCACAACTAAATAATTATTTAATTATAACATTATAATATATCAAATTATGCAATGGTGTACAACACCATATCCTAACATTTTCTCACTTGTTTTATACATTGCATAAGGGATCAATCAATGAAATACATCATCATAGCCATACATGTAGCCACATGAATCTCCAACATGCTCTTGTGCTCCATCAAGACACGTGCAATAAAACCAAAGTGACCACCATCTCAAGCAAGAACCCCTCTCATCCTCCAATGTGCCACCTATGGAAGAAAAGGAACATGCAAAGGTGAAGATGTACCAATCCAAGAACACAAGCATCAAATCCAAGCGATAACAAAGGCTCCAACCAAACTATTGTCAAATGTAAAAAAACCCACATGATTTGAAATAACATACACGTTGACACATGCTAATACATCCAACCATCCATACATCCTAGGTATCAATAACATTAGTAAAATCATGCCAACAACCTATGCAACCCTTAAACCACAATCACAAGCTCCATGCATCAAACTTGTCAATGAAGAACATACATATCCAAGAAATCCCATTGCATGGGTAGTGTCAAAGCATAACAAGTCTACCAATCAACACTATACCAAGGTGTGATAAATAATCAACAATACAACATAATTATCCACACATGCAAACCAACAACTGCATACTCTCCCATAACATGTCATCACCATCCTCCCAAATCATATGAACATGAATCTCTAAGAAGGAACCATGAAGAGATAAAACTTGTAAACCATCATATGTCCTTCTACCAACATCTCAAAGTGCAATGTTGTGTCAAGTATGATCTCCTAACAACCCCAAATGAGAAGCCTCAACAAAACCCAAAACAATGTTCAATCTCTTAGATCAAACACAACATATGAATCAATGTACAATGCTAACATGGATGTAAGCCTCTCTAACCAAGAAGATCAAACTCAAAGTGTCCATTCCCAAATCAAGAAATCAACCCATAAAACATCTCCTAAACTCATCAATGAATGATAACATAAACTCAAATGCACAAGGAGGTAACTATCCCAAACATCTCTCAAAATAATCCTCCAGAACTAATTATCCATAGCTCAAGATCCACATCCATGAAAGATAAAGCAATATAAACTCATGCTAAACAATCCTCAAATGATTCCCTGAAATCAATCATCATGGCTCAACTCATTCCCACGAGAAATCAAAGCACATTGAAACATAACACATTTGAAAGAAATAATGGGAAAATACCTCTCAAATGATAAACCGTCAAGTAGACCAAGATTGGGGAATGAGAATTCTCCTTTAGGACAACCAAGTCATCATGACTCACTCCAAGAACAATCTCCTCTATAAGTCCATCAGAATTCATGTCTATCCAAGTGAAAGCTCCTCAATCTTCTTGCGGAAACCTCCAAAGAGTAATTGTCTCAAGCAAATGTCTCTAAGCACAAGAGAACTCCAACCTCACCCATGTCTCCAAGTATCCATGAGCACCTAGAACCAATTAATACATGTCAAAATCCAAATGCAACATAACACCACCATGAAGTAATCAAGAAAATGATTATATACTTAATACAAAGAGAACCAAACAAGATCAATGTCAAAGCTCCAATCGCAGTTTTAAGAACCTATCATGACATCATGATTTAACCATCTCCTCCTAAGAGACACATGCAACAATGCATACATCCTGGTCTCAAGAGAACATGTACCATGCCAAACACTAATCTAGAATCAAGATTATATCATGACATAGCAATCACACTCTAAACCAAGAATCAACATCTCCAATCACATGAAGATAACCATTACCAATGATGAATCACGTCTCTGCTAATAACTCCCATTGAATCGTGATATCAAGCTACACATGGCATCGTGACAACCATCTCCTCCATGAAGATCATATAGGTCCACACACATAATTGAAATGCCAATCATACCAAGTAGAACCAAAATCTTCAAGCCAAGAAGATACAACGACCATCAAACCAAAAAGAACCAATCCTACATAGCCAAGTCATCATTGTCAAAAGCTCTCACTGAAAGTGTATAACCAATGAATGTACCAAGATATCATGACATCATGATCAAACCACATGCTAAAAGTCCCATCAACCAATTAATCAGGTACTCTAACCATCCATCCTCTCATCCTAAAGCAACATACAAATGCATAAATGACCACAAATAAGGCCAACTAACAAAATTTACATCAACATTGAAGCAATATCGTAGATATAAACAGTCCACACCGAGCCATCCAACTACAATTGAATGGGTGGATTAATCCATACAACTACATAACTTATAGATACCAAACAATGAAGCATGCAAACCCATTATCACATTAATAACCTGCAAACCAAGATATCAAAGAAGATAATCTTGTAGATGTCAAGACTCAAACACCAAATCAACCATATATTTGATTTTCCAAACATGTCCACAAATGAGTAACCATAGTCAAAGAACCATAAAAGCATCAAGGAGATAAGAACAACCTCCTAACATCAAACCAAATCACCACCAAACAATTAGATACATGATCATGTCATGCCAATGCATCAAATGTACCTACATATCCATGACACCATAACTATAGTCAACATTGTACTTGCACTCAATTATGACCCATACAAGACTCCAAGTCTCTACTCGTGTCAATCCATGTCCTTAAAATTCAAGACAACATGTGTACTTGTCACCATCAAAGTACAACTCTAAAAACAACTATAAACCTATACCAGGAAGCACAAATGATAATCAACTATACCATCATAAACATCAAATAAAAACATGTACTCCCTAAAGGTTTCACCTCTTGAATTGTCTAGATTCTCACACAATCACACTCTGAATCTCAAAAACCTACAAGTGATCAAACAAGTACCATAGATTCCCTACACCACAAACTGATAATATAATTGATCCATTGTGTAGTACGATGTACATACTCTCCAATGCCTATTCAAAATCAAAAAATCTGATTCCATATGCAAAAATTATGCTCAAAATCATGTAAAAAAGAACATATGGCTTTTGGGTTTAAAAACTGATTAAAATTACCAAATCAAGAAACCAAACCTATGCCACTACATAGTGCTTGAAACTACCTTTCCAACGAGTATAAAATATAAAAAAATTGACATCTTGGATGAGAGTTATGTTAGTTTGAAAAAAATATCCAATTTGAATCTATAGAGGTACAACTGGCAGACCTTGGGTGACCCACGGATAGTGGTGGTCTACTGTGACGCGTTGGCTGCAGATGAGCGACGAATTTGAATAAGAGTTTAAATTTTTTCAAACTTTAAACTTTTTGACAGATTTTAAAAAGAATTGAATTTGTTTTAATTTTTAAATGTGGCGGTTAATATATTTTAAGCCGAGTGAGCTGGCTCACGATTCCCCATGGGACCATGGCTTAGCTGTTGGCCCGGGGCTGACCACTGGTACCCACTAGCGATGGGCCAACAGTGATTGTACTGTCACTGTTGGTACCCATCGACGGTGGTTGTACCATATGGTATTGCCATGGTAGGGGGTTTGCAAATCCCCCAAAAATTTATTTATTATTATTTTTTTCTAAACTTTAAATTTTTCAATTTAAATTTATTTGTAGAAATTTTAATAAAAGGGAAGATAGTAAATTTTTTTAATCTGCGAGCTCTACAAATGTTGACGATTATACGATGGATTGTGGGAGTAATTTGTTTTCTCCTTTTTTTCAAACTTCAAAATAGATTTTTTTTTGTCATTTTTCATTTCTCAGCTATACTGGATCCAATTGTGAGGTCTGTTTTGTCTCAAAAGGTCATCCATGAAATTTCCCCTACAAAACCCCATATGGAAGCACAATCCAAGAAACCATTTTTAGCCAAATTTTGTAAGCTTCAAATCTACAATGAACCTAACAAATCTTGACAACCATAAAGCCCAAATCTACAAAAAAACACCTACATTATGTGTTTCATATCTTGTAATGCCTCACATCTAACATGCATGTCCATGGATTCAACTTTGCACAAATTTACTCAAACAAGGGTTATAACAAAAAACATGGAAGCTTACACCTTCCATCAACTATGAAAGTTCTGATGCCACTTGTTAGGAAATAATACATAATATCCACAATCTTAATCCATTTCCTACATAACCCTATGAGAGACAAACATGCATGCAAGTAACCATAATGCATAGATAAAAATAGACAAGCCACAAAATAACACAAGATTTACTTTGGGAAAACCCTCAAAAGAAAAAAATTCAGCCTCCAAAAGCATCCATACTCCATCTATTATTCAACAATAAAGCAATATAAGAGTTACGATGAATAGGGTAAAAGCAAGAAGTTGGGTCCACAAAGAGGGGAAGTTTTGGCCAAAAGAAATCCCACAGGAAATACATACACATTATTAAAAAAATGCGTATGCGTTATGCTTCGAGTACCCAAGCCTAAAAAAATATGCGTATGTGTTATGCTTCGGGTGCACACTAAAAAATGTGTACACATTATATAATGCGTCCACGTTCTATAACACGTACGAGTCATTTATTTAAAAAATTAAATACCTTTTAGAAATGCATATGCGTTATAACGCGTACAAGTTTTAAAATATGTGTTTCTAAAAGGTATTTAATTTTTTAAATAAACAAGCAAATAAAAAATGTGTATGTGATTTAAAATTTTTGAATTCTCAAGCCACATATTGCCTCGGTTTTAGGCTTGGGAAAGGCTTGGCAACCCAACCCTTAGCCTTTGACCTGCAACTAAAAAACTAAGGCAAGTTCAAGAGAAATGTCCAACTTTGGCAATATAGCTTATGGACTTTTTTTCTTTTCTTTTCTGAATTAATCTATGAAATTAAAACCCATTATATAACACGATGTCTAGTTTCTAAATATATATTTTTTGTTAAGATTGGATTATGTTTCTTATTTTTTAATTAATTTCTAAGTAAAATGATCCATAAACTTGAAATATCGGACTTTTTTTTTGTTTTTTACTAACTTTTTTGCAAAAAAAGATATATGACATCAATCTTCAGACAATTCTCTATACAATAAAAAAAATTCAATTTTTTTTAGTTTAGGTCCAACTATGCTATCCGTACACATTGATTTTTTTAAACAACAATTAGGGCCAACTATGCTAACACATTGATTTTTTTAAACAACAATTAGGGCCAATAAAAATTTAGAAAAAAATTACAAAAAAAATCATCAATCTTCATGTTACATATCTTTCTCCAAAAAGAATTAGAAAAATACTTTTATTTAGGTTAGAAAGTGGTGTTTATACACGTGCATGGTATGGTAAAAAAATGACTTTTAAAAATTGGTTTTTATACATGCCTATTCAAATTTAATTTCTATCATCTAGGTATTTGAATAAATTACATATTTGGAAACTAGATTTAAAATACTAAATTTCATATTATTGACTTTTTTTAAGATTCATTGTGTAAGTGCTTTAAATTTTCAGTCCAAGTGTGACAAATTTTGAAAAACAACAAAAACACTTCCACTTTTTGAGTTTTTGTAGACCCAATTTCTTGCATCAACACAATACCTCTGAAGCATCAAGCCTTTCCAATGCATCCTCATGATCTAAGCTTGAATCCACAAATCTCATGCCATGTTTCACATATGCACTCTTCAGAAAGACTCAATAATGACATCCCACTCACCCAACCAACTTTAACCACTAAATATGTACTTGCTTTTATAGACTGAAACTCACACAAATACAACCAAGTGGTAAGATAAAACCATGTGCCAAAAAACCATATGAATACAAAACCACTAATCCCTTATTTAATATTGGGTACTAAGTTTTCACTTTATTAAATGTTTCCCAATATTAAATTATTATCCCATGTCTCTCACACATTAAATAATAATACAATGTTACAATACAACATAAAGTGGTCTCTAAATAATTATCTAGTGTGATTAACCACACCACCTTGGTGCATCACAACTAAATAATTATTTAATTACAACATTATAATATATCAAATTATGTAATGGTGTACAACACCATATCACAACAGTTGTCCTCAGATTGAAAAGTTATAATTTTTTAAGGGCACGTAGACCTAGGCACAAATTTTTCAAATCTGTTATTACTGCCTTGATCAAGTGTAGGTACAATAGTTCATTTTTTTAGTTTTTTCTTATTTTTATAGAAATTAAAAAAAAACTCTAGCTTTTTCTCAATATTTTCCAAATTTTTTAAAAAAAATTAATTTTTTTTACAAAAGAAAAGAAAAGAAGCAAAAGACACTTTAAAAAGCTAAAAATTAAAAGGTAGATTTTTTTGTTGTGCTGGGTATTAGTCATACCTAGTGGTAACGCCGCCAATCCTAATGCATGTTAGAATTGTGAAACAAGCACAAAACCACGAGCCACAGGATCAAACAACAAAGACACCTTCCACGCAAGAGATCTACAAACAAGAATTGCTATATTCATCAACAAGGAAAAACTACATCAAAGACTTTCAAGAAGTATGAAAGCTCCATATATTCTCCGTGAGTTATTTACAATAAGGGTTGAATGCTTATAAGAGAAAAGACTTAAATGAGAAAGGGATCAAATCATGACAAGTGTCAACATCACATGCGATGAGACATAATGATCTAATATTAACTCAACTAATAAAGCATTCCTAAGTTTAGCTAAAGTGTGTAAGAATAAATTAGACTAATAATCAATTAATGATTAATTAATTATTAGCTAATGTATGATAACTCTAACACCCCCCTTAAGATGAACTTAGGGAGTAGTTAAAAACCCTAAAAAGAATGCATGATGGGTCTCGACAAACAAGGCCAAATAAGGTACCCATGTACAAACAAAAGATCTCTATAAGGTGGAGAAATAGAGAAAACCTCGTGGGAAAAACTCCACTCCAAAAAGATATGAAAGCCAAGTGAAAGACTGAAGAAGCCTCCAAACAAGACAAGGTTGTCCCAAAAGATAGGAACAAAGAGAACACCGCTAAAGCATGAAGAAGTTGCAAACACTGTCTAAGAATAACTGTTGTAATGCCGAAAGAATAACCTCCGCTGAAACATATAATGATCATGATCAAGAAGGAAATAATCTGTATGAGTTCCCCCAATGACACTACTCAAATCCAATGGAAAACCAAGGAAAACATCAAGAACTCAAATATACAGATGGCACAAGTACCAATAGTCTGAAGAACTGATCAAGTGAAAATGGAAGGTTGCCTCAAAAAATAGGAATGCAAGAGTGTCCATATGGTAAGTGCTTCATCTCACCGAAATGCATGGGTAACTAGCTACTGCATCCGCCTAGTAGATAAGAACAAATACTGTATACATAGTTCACTCCAAGGCGAAACCAAGGAAGCATTAGCACCAATAGTAGAAACCCCCCCATAATGCTGACAAGGGAGAGATATGACAGGTATACTAAAGTTGAATGCCTGAATGTAGTTCATGAAGAGGAACCAAGAACATCTGAAGGTGTAGTCATGGAAGTACAAACACATATAAAGGGTGTGCAAACTAAGACACACACGCATGAGAAAGGTATGAAGGCAAAACAAAGGCAAACATCAACCCCCATAACACTTTATATCATAGTGCGAGTACAATAAGACACACAAAGTGATGTGCAAGATCCCATAATACATGTGCAATACAAAGGCACTTTATCTCAATGCATTTACAAAATTATAAATACATGCAATGTGAGCCCATAAGGTCCAAAAAAAGACAACAGCTGAAAATACAATTCTCTTATAGAAAAGAAAAAGGAAACTAGTAGCACCATGATGAAACATACAAAAAAAATGCATTTAAAAAAAACGACACCCAAAAATATGTTCGGATGCAGAAGATATGGCTTGTTGAAGTCTCCAAAACGAGAACTAAACAACTACAACACTGTGAAAATAGAATTATGGAAAAAAAACTAGAAGTCAAAACTAGAAAATACCTACACCACTACAAAAAGCTCAAAATTCTACCCCATTTAAAAAAAAATTGCACTTGAAAAGCCCACTGTATGGCTGAGATATGCCCTCTGGAATATTGGGTACAAATTTGAAAAGCCCAACAGAGAGGGGTTGAGCAAGGGCAAAAAAGAACTCCGCCAAATTTGTCAAAACACCTCCAAAAATAGAAGCCCCCAAATATAGTGGTGCTGGTAAAAATCCTCCAATTACAGTGCATGTGACATTTATTTAAAAAAAAAAAAAATTGCAAAAACTATTGCATGATTTTTGCTTTTTTTAAATTTTTTTAAAAGTTAAAAAAGCATTAAAAACTTTAGATATTTTAAAAATATATATATATTAAAAAATGTTGTTAAAAAAAACATTTATTTACTTTTTTTAAGAAAAAGTAACTTTAAAAAAAAAAAATTAAAAAATAATTAAATGGGGGGTTGAAACAAAGTAACATTTATTTACTTTTTTAAAGAAAAAAGTAACTTTTGAAAAAAGTAACTAAAAAAAAGTAACCACCCTACACGAGTCCCAAGGCCGCCACTGCCTTGGGCAGTGGTGGTACCTTAGTACCCGCATGCAGGGGGCGGGGCCCAAGGTACCTCCCCCCCAAAAAAGTTTTTAATTAATTATTTTTGAAATGTGGAAAAAAAAACTGCGTGCCTTTTTAAAAGAGGCTTTTCAAAAATTGTTTTTAATTTTTAATTACCTTGGTTTGTGTGCTGGGGAGTCCGTACGACCTTTTGACAATTTTTTTTTCCTTGGAAACTCCCGACACAAATTTTGATGATTTGACAGGGGATCTTAAAGTTTTTGGGCCTTTTGAGTGCGATGTTGACGTTCGTTTTGTGCCAAAATACACCGAAATTGTAGCTACCCTCCGGATTTGGAAACAAAGCAACCACTTCAAACCTTCATAGATCTGGCGTCAGGAATCAAAATCAGTGAAACAAAAGCTAAATTTGACTTTCTCAACAACTTTGGATCCAACATTGAGGTCCTTTTCACACAAAAATGCTTCAAAAAATGCCCACCTCCAAAATTTGCAAAGAAAGCAAAAGGGATTTAGATTTGAAACCTGCAACCCTTGTTGAAGAAGAAAACCTCATAAATTGATAAGATGTTTGTTGAATCCACGCTTTGATACCATGTTAAAGTTGAGAAATACAACCTCACGAAACCTAATGAACACCTACAAGGAAATAACTTGTCGCGTAGAAGAGATAACGAAAACACAAGAATAGTGCTCTACTTGTTGTGAAGAAAAAAATGCATAAACAAGAATTTAATAATTACAAAGAGATCAATCTTTATGAAAGGAGATCAAAACCCTAAAGGTGAGTAATTAATAATTAATGGGTCTAAGTTTAGCTTAAGTGAAAATAAAGTAAAGGTGACTTAATTAATTAATCAACATGATTAAATTAATTAGGTAATTAACATATTACTCTAACACCCTCCTTAATATGAACTTAGGGAGAAGCTAAAAAGCTAAGGACAAAATGCATGAAAGCAAAGATGGGTCCCGACAATAAGTCTAGATGAGGTACCCAAATACAACCAAATCTCTATAAAGTGGGGAAAATAGAGAAAACCTCATGGGAAAAACTCTACTCCAAAAAGAGATGAAAGCATGCAAACAAGAATTGTGAAACAAGCACAAAACCACGAGCCACAGGATCAAACAACAAACAAAGACACCTTCCACGCAAGAGATCTGCAAACAAGAATTGTTATATTCATCAAGAAGGAAAATCTACAACAAAGACTTTCAAAAAGATATGAAAGCTCTAGATATTCTCCATGAGTTATTTACAATAAGGGTTGAATTCTTATAAGAGAAAATCCCTAAATGAGAAAGGGATCAGATCATGACAAGTGTCAACATCACATGAGATGAGACATAATGATCTAATATTAATTCAACTAATAAAGCATTCCTGAGTTTAGCTAAAGTGTGTGAGAATAAATTCTAGACTAATAATCAACTAATGATTAATTAATTATTAGCTAATGTATGATAATTCTAACAATGCAAGCCCCTTGTTGTCCATTAGCCTTGACTATTGTTGAGCGGCACATTACATACTGTCGACCACATAAAATCGGTCTACAAACCCAAACATGCTGATGACTTCAAAATTCTAATGGCCCATGCCATACTCCAGGACCCAAATCCAACCCGCAAAATGAAGTACGATGATTTTTTTTGATTAGTTGAATCTTGCCAAAATTTGACAACATATTTTAGTTACGCTAGGATATATCAGGGACAATTTTTTTTAGGGGATCATATTTTTTCTTGACCAATTCAGAATTTTCTTTGAATATGTTGCTGACATCAATAGTATGACCAATCATACAAACAACTCATTGCTCCCTCCTAGCCCCTGTTTTTTTGAAAGAGTAGTTTTTTCTTTTCTTTTTGGCATAACTTAGGCATACAGTGTCGAAATCAGGAAAAGAAGATATCATTGGAAAGATGGTTTCAAGCACTTTCCAATGGTGTAGGTTTTATTATCAAATTTTTGTTAGTTTATTTTATTCTCAGTCAAAGTCAAATCTTCATTTTTCACTTATGAGCTCATAAATTTTTACTAGAATCTCTATTTTTTTGCGATTCCAGTGACATTGGAAAAATATCTTAGAGATATTTAGATTCATTCATGCATTTTTTATAGAATCTGCCCCAAGTACATTTTATTCAATTTTTTGTGATTTCAAATTTTTATCATTTATTGGATGTCTTGGCACTTGGAAAGGATCTATTTGTGTGATATAACTTCATTTGATCTTCTATACATGCACTAAGGTTATTAATCTCTTATTTTATCATTTGAGAAAGTATCATGGGTTTTTTTGTTCATCCTTCTATGGTCATCCTAACAAAGGATAACTATGAGTCTTAGTGACACGACATCCTAACACATCTCAGGTGGCTTGATATTTTTTCATTATCTTTATGGACTAATACCTACACTAGACACATCAAGGAGTTATTCAGAAGGGGGTATTATTAGTGATCATGTTGTAGGGGTTATATGTTCTAGTATTGATCTTGACACTATATGTGCATTATTGGACATTGATTGTCCCCACACACTTTGGAATCGACTTTGAGAGATCCATGGAGACCCTCACATATCTCCATACCTAGAGGATCCTATTGCAGGTTGTCTCATTCCTCTTGCAGATGTAGATTGCATACCATTGGTGACAATACTTTAGAGGAGCTTGAGTATATCACATGCCTTACATGTTTCGATGGTTTAGAGACTTGTCTTCATGTTCCCACTCTTTAGATCAAGACTACATCATCATCATCTTCTATTGTTCCCTGATTTGCTTGGCATTACCACATCCTTGGCCCCTATTGGTTCAATGCAGTAGGAAATCCATTTTCTTCTAGACACAAACTACTTGGGATTTGTATCTTGCAAATATATCATTTTTGTTTGTAGAGTCTCAAATTGTAGATCTAGAGGATTAATTTGAGGACATTCATCTTTTCTTTGTTGATATCCATCACTGTTATCCCACCATTTTCATCGACTTTACAGTTTTTTCTACATCAGTCTTCACCATTTTCTAGATTGACATCATCGCTTTTTAACATGTGGACAGTTGAGAACATTTTTAGAGGCACACATCATTTGGATTTGGATTCCTGATTTACCCATCTTTTTGGATTTTCTTCTCTAATCACTAGTGGATCTATTTCTTCCTAAGGGGAGAAATGTTGTTTACAGGTAGTTGATTGTGTTCTATCTTTAGGCATTCATCATTGGCACATGAACTCTTTCTTTATGGTGGAGATTCATATCCTCATTTTCTCTCTCCTACTGGGGGGAAATCTATTTTACTACTATGATAGAACAGTCCTTGGGGGGTCAAATTGAGTCATATCCTTCTTTCAGTAGTATAGTTATTTCATTTTCTCTTTTGGAGATGAGATTTTCCTATGTGGTTTTTTTCTTTTCTCTAGTTATGAGAGATTTCATATGTTTGTACATGGGTACCTCATTAGGCCTTGTAGCTAGGACCCATCCATGCATCTATAATTGCATTCTTCATCAAGTTGTTTAGTTTCTTCCCAAGTTGATCTTAAAGGGGCCCGAAGTTGGAGTAATTAGGACATTACTTGATAATTAATTAATCATTAATATATTATTAGGTCCCTTATAATTTTAATTATTTAAGCTAAACTTAGGAGTGTTTTTTATTATTAGATTAGGATATATATAGGTTATCTCATTGCATGAGATTAAGAAACTTGTCACAATCTAATCAAATCCTCATATGGAGTTTGGTTTTTTTCTTTTCTAAGGATTGATCCTTCATTGTGATATTCATCTAGGTATTCATTATTCAATACAAAAGGCATATCAAATGCTTGTGTGGATCAATTTTTTCTCTCTTGGTTGCATAACAAATTAGTTGCTTTGATCTCTCATTTTTGATAGGTGATTTGGTTGTAGGTGATTTGTGGGAGCTATGGGGTTCACTATCAACTCCAACAGTAATTACCATGAGATCTCTTTGTAAGAGAGGGGGACCACCACATGCAAGGCTCTAGGTCATAGAGGGCCAAGATGCGGAAGGCTACCCTAACTTACCAAAACTTAACGAAATGTTAGGATATGCAAGATGAGAATGATGAGGACTATGAGGTCTTTCAACCACTCTACAGACCCGAAATACAAAATGGGGCTAGATAAGCTAGTTTTCAGGTTCAACACTGTGCCTCAGGAAGCTCTCTGCCTGAAGACGAAAGCGTGGTCCTTGGATGACAGTGAGGCATGCTGGAGTCTCTAAAGTGCGTTGGCATCCATATGGCCAGACAACTACAAAGACAAGGTTAAACCTAATAAAATAGGCTAATGACCCAGCTAACTACTACTAAAGGGCCAAAATAATGTGATTAAGTAAATTAAATACTCTTAAATGTGATAAAGAAAAAATACGAGAGTTAAGGTGGCAAGAAGGATCTCACAAAGAAACTCATTCGCTAGCTAGCTCCTTGAAAAAACGTTCACCTACACACAAAGAGGAGGAAAATGTTGGGTGGCTGTATAGGGGCTTGCCTTAGTTAGACCCCCATTTAGGTGTTTCCACCTCCACGGATAGCCAAGAAAGCGAGATAAAGAAAACAATATAGTGAAGAACACTAAAGCACTACAAAATAGTAAATGTGCTTACTCAACCAAGTGATAGAGGAGAGGAAAGGGAAGCTTACCACCTCCACCAAGAGCACTCAAGGCTACTTGGTGGAAAAAATGAGAGTACTCGAGCCTTTGCTGCAATGGTGTTGTCCCCAAATTACTCTATCAAAGTGATGGAGTGATGTATTTGCTGCAATGAGGTGCAAAAGTGCTGCTAGAATGCTTGAGAGTGAGTGCAAGAGTGTGAAATTGAATACTTGAAGTTGTGAAGAAGATGAAATTCTTGTTGAAGGAGTGAGTATAAGGGGAGATGAAGAAAAACAACGATATTCGGGTTGGTCGGCCAAAGAGGGCGTTACAACTTGACTCCCAATGAGAAGTGTAATGCCTCTGTAGGTTCAACCGTAAGAATTTGCTAGGGACGTAAGCGCACCACATGGATGTATGCGCATTGTGCGAGCATCCCCAACATAAATGCCTCCATTGATGGTCAAAACAAGTGCCAAATGGGATGCAAGCAGCGGGCTTATGTGGAATTAAGCCTTTGAACTTGGTTTTATAAAGTGGAGAAGGAAAAAAGGGGAATTTGCATAAGGGGTGCAAATTCACTCCTTTACATTTTTCCCCCACTTTAGCAAGCATGAGTATTGATGAGTGCTCGGTAAAGTAGATCAAGGAAGAAGTAAGGTTTGAAATGTATACTTGAACCGTCAAGGAAGCAGACCACGATTTGGTGAACCTGAAGGTGCAGGACAAGCGAAGGACTTCATAGCTACTCAGAACTATGAAGTTGAAGGAAGAAAGCAACTTACAGGCCTGCAGACCTGCAAGGAGGCAACCCCCAAGATCTCTTGCATGAAGGAATTCTCACGAAGCAAGCGCGTTACAAGCCTATAGACCTACAAGAAAGGTGTCCCCCAAGAAATATAGCATGGAGGAAACCCAAAGGAAGTTCCCTACAGGATCCTAGGCCTGCAAAGAGGTATCCCCCAAGATCTCTCACATGGAGGAAACTTGAGAAAGCAGACTTTGCAGAGTCAAAAGGCGGCCAAGTAGGCGAGTAAGCAGACAATCGCGCAGATTGTTGATAATTTGGAAGACTTTCAAAGGGATCCACTCAAGGGACGCACTATTTGAAAAGTGAGGTCTAGTTAGCCTGCCCCCAAGCTAGACGTGAATGATTTCACTCAAGATAAGATCTTTCAAAGGGGGTCCCTCGGGAACCACCGTGAAGAAGGGGGTCCACTCAAGGGACACACAGTTCAAAAGCAGATGTTTTCTTTCTCAGAGCGATCCATCATCAAGGGATCCTTTTGAAAGATGTTCACTTCATCAAGGAATTCGAAAGGAAGAATATGCCCCCACGTGAGGGGAAGGTCAAAGTTGTTCCTGCTTCACTGGAAGGTTTCCAAGTCCTTTCTTTATGAACTCGTGATGAAGGAAACATGTTCCATTAGGATTCCGAGTTGAGAATGCGATTCTAAAGAAAGGTTTGCAAATATTTTTGAGAAAAGATTCATTGGCAACAAATGCATTTTCTAAAAATTGAAATGTTGAAGAAAGGCGTTGTCACACATGAGAGGGACAACTCAAGCAAATAAGATAGGAAGATAAAGAGAAAGTAAAAGAGATAAGACAATACAAACAAAGGGAACATGGGGATCTGGTTTAGCAGGGTCAGATCTGTTCGAGCTCATATGAATAATAGGTAACTATAATGCAAGGTGAAAGATCATCAATCCTCAACCAGATCAGGAAGAATGTACGAAAAAAAAAGTAAAATAAAAAATTGGGTCAACATGGAAGGGAAGCCTAGATGCCCCCAACACTTTGCATCGTCCCCAATTTATCAAAAATCAAGCACAAACATGGAAGATACAAATAGAAGAAGGTTTATGACACAAAACCATTCCTATATCGAAGCATGAGTAAGGGTGACGAGGGTCATCCAGACACACATAGCATGATCACGGGGGAACACATCACAAAACACGCACACAAAAAAAATCAAGAAGAGGTCTCCTCCTAGCACTAATTGACCAAGAGGTCATCCACTTCCCACTCTAGCTCATTGTAGGGGGAAGGAGGACGAGCCTGCAGTGGTGGGATTTTAAGAGGAGGATAATCCGACCCTTCCACAACAAGGGCTAAGGAAGAAGGTCCCTCGAGGTCCTCTCCACTAAGCTCTTGTGGAGCTAAGGTCAACGACTTCACAAAGATCGCTGATAAGGTCGAGACTTCATCCACAAAGTTAAACATGCACCCAACAAGAGTGTTGTGTCTAACTTCAGTGGACGGGGAAGACTGCACCCGAGATTCACCGCTAGGCTTGCCGAATGACTCAGGAGTAGTGACAAACTCAGGAGAAGATGGGACTGGTTCCATCACCATGACAAAACAAGTCAATGCGGGGCCACCTTGCAGAGAAGGTAGAATCCTCTTACATCCTTCACTGCTAGAAGGACCACACTACACCTTTTGCTTTGGCGAAGGAGATGAACTCCCCATAGACAAGGCTAGAGGTGCAGAGGAAGAGGAGGAAAGAACCACAATGGATACAACTGAAGTATTAATCATATCCAAGGGCCTTGGGAAAGGCTAGATATCTAGAATAGACATCAACAAAGGTGAATCCACTGAAGGAGCGATGAACACTTGTACCCCCTTGTGGTTAGGCGTATTCATACTTGCAACGGAAGCCGAAAGTGGTGCATGACTAGATTGAAGAGAAGTAGAAAGAAGGGAAGAGGGTGACACTATAGGAGGCCTTGAAGTAGGGGCAGTCACTTCTTCCTTCTTCCTTTGCAAGGCAGCCTGATCAACCAAGATAGCCTTTCGTTAACACTTGCGCTTGCGCGCAAGGCGGTTTCTATGACTCTTTGAGCTGGAGGCCAGAGGCTATGAAGGAATATAAGACTCCTGCTCAACTATGGGAATGTCCACTACAGTTGTTTTTGACAGAGGAATGGATTCCTGAATGGGAGTAGGAGGAATAGGTTGAGGAGTAGTAGGGGGAGTTAGCTCAAGAGCCTCGGCAGTGGGCCTCTTCCCATTCGCTGCCTTAGGAGTAGGAGTGGTAGGAGGTCATGGATCAAATTCCCTTCAGGAACCTTTCTTTTTGTTGTATAAGTAGTACCATAGTCTAGGGTATTCATTAGGGAGATTCACGATCTTGAGCTTAGGCCTACACCAAGGAGGAATCATCAGACTCAACCGATAGCCGCTGGGCTGACTCATCCAATACTCTTCCCAAGAAAGGGGAGAGGACAAGGAAGTCCAGGAGAAGGTAACCTTCTCTTTACCTTTATGGGGAGGAGAGGGCACTGACATGGAATTCTCTTTTCCTTTATGGGAAGAGAGAGTAGTCGATACAAGCTTCTCCTTCTCCTCTCGGGAAGAGGAGGCAACCGATTGTTTTATTATGGGAAGGGTCAGTTTCGACTGTCCTTGGCCCCCAATTTTATACTTTACATAATTCTTGTAAAGTAGGTCCATTCTTGGAGGAAGTGAACCAACTGGGGAGGGCCAAAAGTGATCTAATGGATATCCACCACGGGACACCAAGGGTTGATATCCAGTGTCATGCACTACATGCACGACACCTTCATGGGATAATTTTAAACACTTGTGAATAACAGAGGAAATTTCATTCATGGAAGCTAACCAAGGTATGCCTAGCTAAATCCTGAACAAATTCGACTCTGGGATAACATCGAAAACTGTGTCAACAACCCTGGGTCCAACTAGGACTGACAAAGTTATCGATCTGTAAGGTTTAAGGAACATACCATCGTGTGTACAAATGGTAGATTTTGTTTCTTCATATTCTTCCTTTTATAATGAATTTAGTACTAATGTTTCTTTTGTGATAACATTCACATGGCTCGTGGGGTCTACCAAGACCCCTGTCACAATGTTACCATTGATGCGAGCGGGAATGTAGAGAGGCGAGGGTTTATTGTTTAAGGGAAAATCTTGTGATGTGAATGTAATGTCCGGCGAACTGGGTGTAGGTGGAGCAGTGGAAGTCACCGTGACCATGTTAACATATGCCCCGGGTTGAGTAGCAGAATCAATGGAATCTACAATCATGTTAGTAGAGTGTGACAGAAATGGGTCCGTGTATATCTTCAATTCACTATTAGCTTCACCACTGATTTGTTAGCATTTTGTTTACTCCCATCGAGGCGAATGGTACTGCCCTTGATGCGGTCTTGTATCTCATGACGCAACTGCATACAGTGTTCAATATCATGCCCATTAACCCGATGGTACTGACAATAAGTATTTTCATCATACCAATTAGGGTAAGGATCTTTAACAGGCTTAGGATTCAACAAGGTTACGATCTTATCCTTCAAATTTTTTTGCAAAATAGAAGAATAAGATTCTGAGAACTTCATGAATTTTTCAGTTATGCTTGAGGCCATTGTTGTCAACAACAACCACTACATTCATAATATTCTTACCTTTCCAAGAGATTGATACGATGAAATTTCCCTCATAACAGAAGCGTGAGGAGGATCTCCCGAATTGAACAATTGTCTGTTGGTACTCTCGTAAGGTTGTACATAAGTGCGTGAAAGAAGGGTATTTCATAAGGGTGAACTTCTCTTGCCAAGGCCTTTGTAAGTTCCCTACGAATACCTTCTTCACGTTAGAATCGAGCAGCAGATATGAGATTTATGAAAGGAGCGCTTGGTAGTGCGCTATGAAATCAATGATTTTTTTGTTATCTCCTTGTTTACATCAGACGAGATCCGAAAAGGTCATCTTCAACCTGATGTTTGCTTGAAATTGTATAAGGAATTGATTCACGAGTTGGTCAAATGAGAAGACAAAGTTGTCAGGCAAGGAACAATTCCACTTGAGTGTTGTATCCTTGAGAGATAGGGGAAATAGTTTGGCCATCAATACGTTGTGATGGAAGAAGTCCATGCACAGGGAGTCAAAGGTAGACATGTGTGTCTATGGATCTCCTTTATCACCATACTTTTTAAATTTAGGGATCTCAATTCCTTGGGGGAAGGGAGTGTTTAAGATGGCAACTGACAATAGGTTGTGCCAGAAGAAGGGCTAGAAGATAGGCTAGGAAGAGGCTTGGGAAAGACTCGCTAACTAGCTCTGCATCTTACCCATATTTTGAAGAATGGTGTTCAGAATGGGGTCATTAGAAGATAGAGGGCCAGAGGAACCTCCTCCAGAACCACTGCCAAAGCCTCCTCTAGAACTATCACCGGTGTGACCTCCACCATAACCACTACCGAAGCCATTGCCACCGATAGGGCCTCCACCAGAATCACCACTGTGACCTCCGCCAGAACCACCTCCACTAGCACCACCTCTGCTTCCAAATCCACTACCACTACCAAATCCCCCACCACTCATCCCACCAAAGCCTCCACTGTTAAAGGTGACAAGGGGGGTGAAGCTAAAGCCCAAGGGGACCTTGTTTACTTTAATAGTTTCGGGTTGTTCAAAGACAAAACATATATTGATAGAGGGGACCACGTCAGCCATGTAAATGGACGTGGGAAGCATCGATACTCCTAAATGTCACTCACACTCTTCGAAAGTGGCTTCTTGCACAAAGTTAGGATTGTTTGAAGGATCACATGCTTTGGCGAGATCGAGGAGGCTAGTTAGAAGCTTTATGCCTATTTGATCTTTATCCATCGCACATGTTTTGGCGAGATCAAGGAGGCTAGTTGAAAGCTCTATGTCTGTTTGATATTTATCCATCATATGTTTTAACTCATTGACAACCTGAGTAGCTCTAGCCATCTTCAGATATCCTTCCAACTAATTTTTTAAGTCACCTAGTCCTTTAGCAAGGGCGAAGGCATATTTTGAGGGAATTTCAATGGCCTCATTCTTGTCTACCGATGATGGTGTAGGAGACGTAGGGGGAGTGGGAATATGAAAAATTTCGTCAACGAATCCCATCTCGTTCCTCGAAAACTGCTCCTGCATAGCTAGACCAACAATGGGACCAAAGAAAAGGCATGTACTGAAACCAGTAGAGACCTTTGTCCTTTCCATCGGGAGGTGTCGTATACTTCTCCTAATGATATACCTGAAAGTTGTGGACTGGGTTGTGATGGTCATAAACCTTCACAACACTTAGGAACATGACAATCATGAAGTATACGAAAGAAGTCTCAACACCAACGAATGAAAAGACGTTGGTTCATGTCGAGTTCACCAAAAATGTAAGAGAGGGGGACCACCATGTGCAAGGCCCTAGGTCACGAAGGGCCAAGATGTAGAAGGCTGCCCTAACTTACCTCAGCTTAACAAAGTGTTAGGATATGTAGGATGAGAATGATGAGGACTATGAGGTCCTTTAACCACTCTACATACCCGAAATGCAAAATGGGGCTAGGAAAGCTAGTTTTTAGGTTCAACACTATGCCTCAGGAAGCTCTTTGCCTGAGGATGAAAGCGTGGTCCTTAGACGACAACGTGACTCACTAAAGTCTCTAAAGTGCGCTGGCATTTGTATGGCCAAACAACTGCAAAGACAAGGTTAAACCTAATAAAATAGGCTAACGGCCCGACTAACTACTACTAAAGGGCCAAAATAACGTGATTAAGTAAATGAAATAATCTCTAATGTGATAAAGCAAAAATACGAGAGTTAAGGTGGCAAGAAGGATCTCACAAAGAAACTCGTTCACCAGCTAGCTCCTTGAAAGCACATTCACCTACACACAAAGAGGAGGAAAATGTTGGGTGGTTGTATAGGGGCCTGCCTCAGTCAGACCCCCATTTAGGTGTTTCCACCTCCATGGACATCCAAGAAAGCGAGATAAAAAAAATAATATAGTAAAGAACACTAAAGCACTACAAAACAATAAATGTGCTTACTAAACCAAGTGATAGAGGAGAGGAAAGGGAAGCTTTCCACCTCCACCAAGAGCAATCAAGGCTGCTTAGGGGAGAAAATGAGAGTACTTGAGCCTCTGCTGCAATGGTGTTGTCCCCAATTTTTTCTATCAAAGTGATGGAGTGATGTATTTTCTGCAATGAGGTGCAAAAGTGCTAATAGAATGCTTGAGAGTGAGTGCAAGAGTGTGAAATTGAATGCTTGAAGTTGTGAAGAAGATGCAATGCTTGTTGAAGGAGTGAATATGAAGGGGAGATGAAGAAAAATGGCCATATTCAGGTCGATCTGCCGAAGAGGGTGTTACAACTTGAATCCCAATGAGAAGTGTAACGCCTCTGCAGGTTTAGTCGTAGGAATCTGCCAGGGACGTAAGTGCGCCGTACGGGTGTTTGTGTGCCGTGCAAGCATCCCCGAGAGAAACGCCTCCACTAACGCTCAAAAGAGGTGCCGAGTGGGATGAAATCAATAGGCTTATGTGGAATTAAGCCTCCGAACTTGGTTTTCTAAAGTGGAGAAAGCAAAAAGGGGAATTTTCATAAGGGGTGCAAATTCACTCCTATACACTCTCTTACAATACATTGACAAAATTGAAGCACATAAATTGTCATTCTTAAGATTCTCTTTTAAATAGAAGAAATTGGGACAAAAAAAAATATGATGTTTTACACATTTCATTATCATATATTAAGAGGATCTATGTAGAAGTAAACACATTATTTTGTGAATTATAATTAAACATAATTTAATGATCTAATAAACACATATATTTTTTAGATCTACAATTTGAAGGTATTTTTTTAATGCACAAATTTAACAAAGAAAATTCTACTATAAATAACTTAATTCTTGTTTTTATATTAATTAGTAGGGGTTTTATTAGTGCTCTCATCTTACAATTATGAAGGTTTGTACTCGAGACTTACATCCCATACAATTCATATATGGGGAGACCGCTTTAACTAACTCTATATTAGTTGGAGATATCCATCAAATAACATTTTAGAATATTAGTGCAACAACCCAATCAACACTAATATGTCTTTGGGGAGAATTGAGCCGTGGTCTTCAACATGAGAACCAAGCGATCCTACCAATTGACCACAACCCCATTGACAATAATTTAATTCTTGTTGTATTGGCGTTTCAATCTTATTTGTTAATGCGACCTTTATCCCCCAATCATCAAAATTTTGAAGGTTGCATATAAGTTTTTTGATCTTTCTTGGAATATGAGAAAATAACCTATATTATTCACATATGACATTACCTAACACAACCTAGTAATTTTTGGTAATGTATATAGATTTATCTCCCTCCCTTTTTATTACATGGAGGAGTAATAATGTGTTGCATACACATTATTAGAGAGAGTGTGAGCTCATGTGGAACTTAAAGCTGGAATGAAGGATTCTTTTTTGGTTTTTCTTTTCTACTTTTGATGGTTGTTACTATATTTAATTTTTATTAAATTTCCTATCCATATTGAGATATTTTCCTGTAGCACATTTTTTTAGGATGAAAGTGATGATGAAGAAAATCATGTTGCGAATTAAATTGCAGAAGCCCTAGGCGAAGAAGAAGAGGAATTAGATCAAATGAAGATGTTGAAAGCAATCTCCAAAATTGGTAAGTGACCTAGAGTTCAAAATTCAAAATTAAGCGGGAAATTTAAACCTTGAAGAATTGATTGACTGGATCAATGAAATGGAGGAATACTTTGAATATGAAGAAATTGAAGATCCAAAAAGAGTCTGATTTGTGAAAACAAAGTTGAAAGGTTATGTTTCTTTATGGTGGAAAGAAGTTCAATTGGATAGGAATAGAAGAGGAAAGGAGAAAATCATCAAATGGGATAGAATGGTGACAAAGTTGAAGAATCAATTTATTTATGAGCTTGAATTTTAGAAAAGATTACAGAACCTGAGGCAAAAGGAGAAATATGTGAAGGAGTATACTGAAGAATTATACAATATAATCATTAGAGCTGGACACAGTGAAGCAAGTAAATAAAAAGTGGCGAGGTACATCAATGGATTGAGAACAAACATTCAAGAAGAATTGAGCTTGGTAAAGATGACATCAGTTGAAGAAGCATATCAATTTGCATTGAAGGTGGAAGAGAAGTTGAACAAGAAATTTGAACAAAGACAAAGAAGCGCAAGAGGAAGATTCCAGAGGAGCGGATTGCAAACTAGAGAAAGAAGAACTTATGCAGAACTAAAGAATGATGGGAAACCGTATCGGAGTGAAGAAAAGAATCACAATTCATACCGCAAAGGAAGAAAAGATAGAAATTTCTATCGTAGTGATAAAGGAGGTCGTAATTCTTACCACAATGAAAGATACTAGGGAGACGAAGGGAGGTCTGAGAAGAGACCATTCAGAGGAACTTGTTTCAAGTGTGGAGGTGAAGGACATAGAGCCTTTAAGTGTCATAAAGGGAGTACTAGAAATAAATTTGAGCATACCAGGTGAGCAACTTATATGGATGAAGAACATATTAAGTCCCCTAATTTAGTTGGGAAACCTAAGAAAGGTGAATCATTAGTGATGAGGAGAGCTTTGATGCATGAAGAAGTGACTAAGGAACCACTGCAAAGGAAGAGTCTATTCAGAAACAAATGTAAGTCTGGAGGAAAGATAAGTAAAGTTATCATTGATAGTGGTAGCAATAATAATCTAGTTTCAAAGGAGATGGTAACCAAGTTGAATGTGAAGAGACTGAAACATCTAAACCCCTATAGGATAGCATGGATTTAAGATGAGCATAAGATATTGGTGAATGAGCAATGTTTGGTGAAATTTAATATAGGATCATGTAAGGATGAAGTATTGTGTGATATTATGCCTATGGATGCATGCCATTTATTGCTAGGAAAGCCATGACAACATGATAAGAAAGCAATTCATGATGGAAGAAGAAATACCTACACTATGACTTCAAATGGTAAGAGAATCAAGTTGATACTTTTGGAGGAGGAAGACAAGGAAACTAAAGCTTGTGGCACTACCATACTATGTTTGGTAGATGGAAGGAAATTTATGGATGGATTGAGGCATGAGATATGTGTTTTGCATTGATTCCAAAGAAGGGTGATAGTCTGGAGATAGCAAAGGGTAAAGATCCACCACAAATAGAAGTGGCAGAACTATTGACAGAATATGGAGATATCATATCAGAGAATGTACCAGATGGCTTACCACCAGTTTGGAGCATCAATCATCATATATATCTAATATCAAGAGAAATTTTCCCAAACAAGGCAACACATAGAATGACACCGACAGAGAATGCGGAATTGAATTGGTAGATACAAGAGTTGTTGAAGAAATGATTGATCAAAGAAAGTTTAAGCCCATGTGCGGTACCTATTGTACTTTTACCAAAGAAAGATGGAGAGTAGAGAATGTCTAAAAATTCAAGAGCAATCAATAGGATCACTATCAAGTATAGATTTCCATTGCCAAGGATGGATGACATTGTGGACTGTTTGAGTGGAGAAAAGTATTTCACAAAGATTGACCTAAAGAGTGGATACCATCATATTAGAATCAAAGAAGGAGATGAATGGAAGACTGCATTTAAGACTAATGAAGGATTATATGAATGGTTAGTGATGCCTTTTGGATTGAATATTGCGCTTAGCACTTTCGTGAGATTGATGAATGGGGTATTGAAGAAATTCTTGGGTAAGTTTTTCATTGTTTATTTGGATGATATTCTAATTTTCAGTAAGACTAGAGAAGAACATTTGTGGCACATCAAACAAGTATTGTAGAGGTTGAGGGAAGATAAGTTGTTGATTAATGTCAAGAAGTTTAGTTTCATGAAGATAGAGTTGGTGTATCTAGGATTCATCATTTTTGCTAAAGGATTGAAGATGAACCCTGAGAAAGTAAGAGCAATAGTTGATTGGCCTACACTAGTAAATATTGGATAAGTAAGATCATTCCATGGATTGGAATGTTTCTACCAGAAGTTTATCAAAATCTTTAGTAGTGTTTGTAACCCCATGACAAAGACAATGAGAGGAGATAAGAATTTAAGTGGAAATACATAACACAAAGAAGTTTTGAATTGTTGAAGCAAAAGGTGACAAAGTAGCCCGTATTAGCATTACGAGATTTTGACGAAGTATTTCAAGTTGATTGTAATGCAAGTGGAACTGAAATAGGAGTAGTGTTAAGTCAAAAAGAAAGACCCATAGCTTATTTCAGTGAGAAGTTGAATGATGCCAGAAGAAGATATTCAGTTTATGATCACGAGTTCTATGCCATACTTTAAGATTTGAAGAAATGGAGACATTACTTGTTGCCTAAGGAATTTATGTTGTACACTAATCATAAAGATTTGTAGTACTTGAATAGTCAAGGGAACATATGAGATGGGTTGAGCTCTTGCAGAGTTATACATTTGTGTTGAAGCATATGAGTGGTAAGTCAAACAAGGTTGTTGATGCATTGAGAAGGAGAAGAAATTTGCTAACAGAGATGAGGATAGAAGCACCGGGTTTTGAAGAACTGAAGTATATGTATGAGGATGACCCATATTTTGATGAATCTTGGAAAGCATGTAAGGAACCAATAGTGACAGACTGGAGCCAACATTTGGATTATTTCATTCAAGAAGGCATGTTGTTCAAAGGAAATCAATTATATATTCTAAGGAGTTCAATGAGGGAGAATTTGATTAAAGAGAGACATAGTGGAGGGCTAACAAGACATTTTGGAGTGGATAAGACAATAGCTTTGGTGAGTGAACACTATTTTTGGCTGCAGATACATAAGGATGTCAGGAAGTATGTCTAGAGTTGTAGAATTTTTCAAGTTGCAAAAGGGAGTAGTTAGAATACTAGATTGTATAAACCTTTGATAGTATTGGAGAGACCATGGAAATATATTAGCATGGATTTCATATTAGGGTTACCAAGAACAAATAGAGGATATGATTCTATAATGGTAGTAGTGGACATATTTTCTAAAATGAAACATTTCATTCCTTGCAATAAAACTAATGATGTTGTGCATGTTGCCAACCTATTTTTCAAGGAAATTATGAGAATTCATGGATTACCTAAGAGTATAGTTTCAAACAAAGACACCAAGTTTATTGGATACTTTTCGAGAACATTGTGGAAGAGGATGAAAACATATTTGAAGTGCAGTTCAACATATCACCCATAAATTGATGAACAAATAGAGGTCGTAAATAGAAGTTTGGGTAACCTATTGAGATGTTTGGTTGGTGAGAAGGTAGGAAATTGGGACATGGTTCTACTGCAAGCAAAATTTGCATATAATAATTCAGTAAACTGGAGCACAAGGATGACACCATTTGAGATTGTTATAGGAGTGAATCTCAGAGGAGTTGTAGAGCTTACAGATATTAGTATGGAAAATAAGAGGAGTGTAGAGGCATAAGAGTTTGCGGGATTCATGAAAACATTGCATGATCAAGTCTAGAAGCACTTGGAAGACATGAACAATAAGTATAATGAAAAGGTAGATGAGAAAAGGAAAAATAAAGAGTTTGTTGTTGGAGATGAGGTGATGGTATATCCGAGGAATGATAGATTTCCAGTTGGCACATACAATAAGATGAAGATAAGGAAGTTTGGACCGTGTAATATTTGATTTTGGGAATGCTATGAGTAGATTTACTAGAGACATTTATATCACTTATTTTCAATATTGCATACATCTATGAGTACCATGAAGGACATTCAAGTGATAGTAGCAATGAAGTGAAAGTTAGATTTACTAGAGACATTCGGTATATCACTTATTTTCAATATTGCATACATCTATGAGTACCATGAAGGACATTCAAGTGATAGTAGCAATGAAGTGGATTTGAAGGAGCAATTACCGCATCAAACATCATAGGAGATTGAATAAATTTGGGATACTAGAATTGGAAGGAGCACTAGGAACAAGTAGTGCAAAGAATATCTAGTGAAGTGGAAAGGTAGATTAGTGGAGGATTCATCTTGGATTTCTCAAGCTAAGGTGGACCCTCTTGGTTTTCCTCTTAGCCCTGGAAAGTGAGGGAATCACTTTTCTTCCAAATTCTGGTGTTTGATGCAGGAGCATCTGTGGTTGTAAAGTAATCTTGTATTGACCAAAAAAATTTCTTTTCTTACATTTCATTTTGTAGTAGTTTCAACATTTCATTCCGCATTTCATCACATTATTATTTCTCAGCTCACAAAGTAGGATATAACATCTACATGAGGTCATCTATGACATAGCTAGATTTCAAATCATTTGAATTTGTTTTTAGAAATTTATCGCTCATAATTTCACTATAATTCACAGTCAAAGCATTTGAGGCTGACCTAGTCCAAAATTCTTAGTGCATCATTTAAGCTTTTTGGGTCCAATGGGATCTATCTTGGAGATTCACAATTCATTTAATATCACAAATGATTGTCTTTCATGTTTTAAGGCCTACCTTCATGTGTGATCATTCATCAAGTTTTGTAAACCCTTGGGCTGACACAAACCTTTGTTGGAGCTGGAGAATCATATTTAAGAGCATTTGTAATCATTTGGAAGTAAGTCATCAAGTTAGGAATAGTTTAGGATTCAATATTTTCGATCTACCTTGTTGGGCCCTGGTTATTTGCCCATGAGGCATATGTTGCATGTAAGATTGCCAATTCAATAGAGAATCATATTTGCATAATACTTTCTTGGGTTATTTCCACTGTGTTGACTCTGGGATGCACAGTTTGGACTGTTCTTTCTGAACCCTCTATCCATGACTGCACCAAATTAACACCTTCAAATTATACAAAAAAGGATCAAGTGTATTTTAAACACATTCAAAAATAAAAATTCTTTGCAAAAGTGGAGACAAGAGGAACCACAATTGGGGAGAGTTTCAATATTTAATTGTACCACACCATGCTAATCATCTATCAAAAAAGACACTTGGCAAAGAAATAGGTGAACATATATATAAAATTAGGTTTTCTAATGGTCATTTTCACTCATGATTTGGGAGAAAGCAAACTCTAGGGGAAACATGACCATTTTTAACGTGAAATTTGTTAGATTTGTGAAAAACACACACAAATCAAGATCAAACAGCAGACGAGAACACCTTCCACGCATAAGAGTTGCAAATAATGATTCATTATTTTGTCAAAAATAAAGTACTTACAAAATGACCCTCAAGAGTAATATTAAAATGAAGGAGAGTTCTTATAAGAGAAAACCATAAATGAGAAAGGGATTAGATCATGACAAGTATCAACATCATATGTGATGAGACAAAATGATCTAATAATAGCTAAAAAAAAGAACAACTAAGTTTAGCTTAAGTTCATGAAGTGAAATTAGCCTAATAATTAATTAAAGATTAATAAATTATCAACTAATAAATGATTACTATAACATAAGTAACCAATAGAGAGAGTAGAGTCAAGGATCATAACTACAGCTAGTGCATAGGGTAGTGTGGGATAACATGTGCACAAACTTAAAAAAAAAACCCTTTTCTTATAAAAACCTAGCTTTTTAGATTTTTCACTTATGAATGATAAAAATTGAGATGTGTAGCAATGAAATGATCATCTAGTTATCCTCAAACAAATCAACATAAACCTTCACTAATTAATTTCAAAGAAGCTTCAAAGCTTTAATCCAAACATTATGTTATATACCTTTAAGAAGCAATTGATTTTGGTGAAAATAAAGATTTTATGTGTGTTTTTAATAGATTGTACATGCAAGAGCTTCTTTATTTTATTTACTATTTTGTTGAAATTGGAAAGAATTTTGTTGCTTATATTTAATTCATTACTTCAATTTTATTTATTTTCTAGAAAATAAAAAACAAAATTATACTTTCTAGAAACTAATTAGTTGTATTTTTTAATTAATAACATTTTGTTACTTAATTACAATGAATTAATTAGAGCAATCTAATTGATTTAATATAGTTATTTATTTTTTAATTATAGATATTGGAAATCTATATAATTTTCTCCTTCCCAAACTATAAAAACTACACCAATTATTACAAAGCATTCAACATGATTCCATGCTATACGAAGGGAAGAACACAACAAGAGATAAAACCATTACAAACATACTATAAGCACATAGAGAATTACTTAATCATTTTATAATTACATTATTTTAGTTGGTTTAATCCATTCATTTTTCTTAAAACATAATGATGCAGTTGAGAAAGAAGAACCTTATTAGACTACCCAATCTCGCAGCCAAACCATTTCAAATTCAAACTCACAAAATATTGTTACTAGGCAGTATAAATCTGCACAATTTAAATCAATTACAATTTTACTAATTTTTGACTTCTAATTGCAGGAAAAATGAATTACAAATTTAAATCATTCACTTGTATTTCCAACTACCCTAGAATCCCAACATCCTTGCATCCTCTCTATTATTCCAATATCAAGATTCAAGTTACAATTTTTTTTGCACTTTGTAATGAATCACCATAGGTACAAATTTAGAATTTTGTTATTTTAATTCCCTTTCTATCTATCTCTGTAGTTTCCAACATTTTCAACACTCCCTCTCAGCCAACAAGTCTGAATTTTTTAATATCCCACACCCTTGTCATGGCTAGTCAGTAACTTGGAAAGTAGTTTGATTTTTTTTAATTTGCTTCCAACAACCTCTATGCCTCCCTCTCTAATGCCTTTTAATTTCCATAGAATGTCAAAAGAATTCCATGGAGACTTTATTTCTTTTCTCTTCCAAATTGATTTTTTTTATTTTCCTTTTTAATTTTTTTTTTTGATGTCTCCTTGCTTGACATTTTGTCAATTTGTGACAATAATCTCATTAAAAATTTATCATGCTTGCAAAAACCAAAATTTCACCCAACACCAACATAATAATTAACCAAAACCAAAATTGAGATAAAATATATTTTTGGGTTGATGCAGATTGTCTGTGGGCTCACAAGATGGAGTTGAGTAGTAGAACTACTCTTCCAAGTTGTAAACAACTTGTAGCACACTGATATGTTGTGATTAGTACCCTACATAAATTATTTTTTTCTCCTTTTCTAGCATTTGGTTGGAACATTTTCTATACTCCTTTGCCAAATCTTCTCTTTATTTTTATTTCCTTTCATTTAATTTCTTTCGCCATAATTTGAACTCCATCTCAAATTGTGACTTCCTTTTTTTCTTTTCTTGTGGTATTCAACCCACCATGAACTGTCCACCTCCATCAAATTTCATTCTCATCTTCCTCCTTTGTGGGAATTAACCCATCATAATCCATCCTACTCCACCAAAAACATTCGTCCTCTTCAACCTCTCTTCTACCATACCAACATAATGACTTCATCCAGTCTGCATCTCAACCCTTAACACCTCCATTCTTTGCTTATCCACATTTTCAAAATTAAAATTGATGTCATCCAACAAAGATTTTATAATTACAAAAATTAAACTTTACCTCTGCTGCTACAATCTTGTCTCTTTCACTTTCAGTTGCAACATCCCCATCTTCACCATTCATCACCACCATCTTCTTTGTGTCCTCCAAAGGACTTATCACTACTGCAACTCATTTGGCCTCTTCAAAGGATATAATTTCACTTTGCTTCTCAACATCTGCTACAAATTTTGTTTTGTTCTCCTTTTCCATGCCTTCAACAAGACATGTCTCAGCTGCAAACTCCTCTATTCCTTTTCCTTTCTTATCCTCTTGCACGAGGATTGCTTCTTCAATTTCATAGACTTGACATCCTTCTGCAATTTCTTTGTTTCCTGCAAACAAGACATTATAAAAGGGGTTATAAAAATTATGAGCCTCCAAAGACTCTTCACCATCACCATTTTCTCTTGGCGCGACAAATTGCTTTTTCTCCATCAAATTTTCATTTTCAGCTATCAACAATTCATTGGTTCTTCTCATTTGTTCTTTCAACAAGGTGGCATCCTTGTCTTCATCAATCTACTCATTGAATTTAGGACTCTCCAAGTCCATAATCTTATTTTCTTCATTTCTTCTCTTCTTTTCTTCTTTATTTACATATGTAGGATCTTCTCTCACATCTTTTGTCTTCCACCTTAGGTTGCAACACTCTTCATATTCCATTGCTACATCTTCATTCTTTTCCACCATGCCTTCTTCATGACATGCTTCTATTGCACCCTCTTTATTCTTTCTTGCGATCAAAATATCATTACAAAAATAATATTTTTCCAAGACATCTATTCAATCTTTTTCAACTCTTCATAGAGTTTTCGATTCTCCACTTCCTCCCAATATTCTTCCCAAAATGGGATTATCACCGGTCTCCTCATGATCCGTCGTGTCCTCTTATTTGAAGAATCTTCTCACTCTCCCAATCTACAACTTTTGCAATCTGCACACATACACAATTTCTAGAGTTAATGCTCTCTGCAATTGCAAATACTCCCTGCAACAAAGTTCACACTCACCCTATCCTTTACCCAACCGAGATTCTGGAAGATGCTCCTCTTAAGACTTCCTCTACCCACTTTCACTAAGTGGAGGAAGTTCATGCACCTTCTACCCAACCTTATCTCTGCTGGAGGACAACCAGCACACTTCGCTTCTTTGCAATTGCAAAAATTACAACAATTTTCTCTCCACACTTCTCTCAGCAAGCAATTGGCTCTAATATCAAATGATGCAGTCGAGAAAGAGGAACCTTATCAGGCTACCCAATCTCGCAGCCAAACCACTTAAAATTCAAAATCATACAAAATATTGTTACTAGGCAATACAAATCTACACAATTTAAATCAATTACAATTTTATTAATTTTGACTTCTGATTGTAGGAAAAATGAATTAAAAATTTAAATAATTTGCTTGTATTTCCAGCTACCCTGGAATCCCAACATCCTTGCATCCTCTCTATTATTCCAATATCAAGATTCAAGTTACATTTTTTTTTGCACTTTGCAATGAATCACCACAAACACAAATTCAAAATTTTGTTATTTTTAATTCCCCTTCTATCTATCTCTACAACTTTGAGCAATTTCAACGCCCCCTCTCCCAGCGAGTAACTTGGAAAGTAGTTTGATTTTTTTTAATCTGCTTCCAACAACCTCTATGCCTCCCTCTCCAATGCCTTTTAATTTCCCCAATATGTCAAAACAATTCCATGAAGAATTTATTTCTTTTCTTTTCCAAATTGATTTTTAAAATTTTCCTTCCTTTTTAAAAAAAAATGATGTCTCTTGCTTGACGTTTTGTCAATTTGTGACAATAATTTCATTAAAACTTTATCATGCTTGCAAACACTAAAATTTCATCCAACATCAAAATAAAATAATTAACCAAAACCAAAACTGAGATAAAATATGTTTTTGGGTTGATGCTAGACCCGAATGTTCTTGCATCACATAAAAATAATAAAATAGTAAAAAATCAAGAAAACATTAACAAACAAAACACAAATAATCTAAAAAAAATTGCAAACAAGAATTAACTAAAAATTTCACCATTCAAACAACTCAATTAAGCAAATATTTAAAAAAAATGAACACATTTGAACACTCGTTCAAATCAAGAAACTTGCTAAAACACTTAGTGGACCATTTTTTACTTGATTTCACATGTGCTGTAGGTTATTACTTGATTTGGTGAGATAGATATTGAGAAAGGCTTCACTTGTTCACCTTGCTCTTCTCATAGGACAAATAATCATTTTAGTAAACAACTATCCACTTACAAACATCCAATAAAAGTTGAGAATTATATGCCTATTCAAACATAATCTTTGTTGCTAGTCATTTCCCTATTATCCCATTAAGAAACAAACCAAACCCACAACTAAGTCATTTGGCCATGAGGATTACTATTTGATTGACTTTTACCACAATCGCATTAATAAAAATTACATCATTCCAGCCATTTGAATGTGTCCACATGTGCCAATTTTTGCATATATAATCCCTAGTTAGTTTTATTCAAAAATAAGAAAGTTGTCTTCTATTTATGAAATAAAATAAAAAAATTTAAAAGTAAATCTCCTAATTATATAAGTTAAGTTGATCCATGTAAACATATAAAAAAATATACTCAATTTTTTTATGTTATTTATTATCTCAAAATTCAAACAATTTTATAATCTTTTATTTAATGTTATTCTTTCCAATTTATTTGTTAAAGTAAATGTTAGATTATAGTGAAGTTTTTATTTTTAGGTTTCATATTGTTATATATCTTAAAAAAATATTGTACTTTGTAATTTATTATTTTTAAATGAAACCCAAATATTTCATTGTCATTGTTTTTTATTTTAGCGATTTTAAATTTTTATGTTTCTTTATTTCTTGAAAGTTACTAAATGTTCTAATATATTATTTTGAAGTAAATGTTGTGGTTCATTATAACTATACTTTAATTAAATAATGAACTTATACTATTTTAGTTTCATCTTGCTTTTTATTTGAAAGGTTGAGTATTATGAAGACCAAAATATTCTTGAGAACACTACTAAGGAATCTATCCTCACTAAGGTTAGTCAATTCATCTTCCTCTTGTAGAACTACTTTGATTTCAATTCATGTATTTCTTATGACATTCTCCTCTTTTTTACAACAATGTTGAGGAAGCATTCAATGTTATTGAGGTATTGGGCCTATACTGTGTGATTTCTAGCTCTAAGCTTTCTATGAAGAAAAGAATTATTTATGGACAAGGCTTTGAGCCCTCCTCCCTAGATTGCTTCAAAATGGAAACACATTAAAAATGGCTATGATTACTAGACATCTTGATGTCCCTTTCAAAAATTGGGTGTATGTCTTTCAAAATTGTGGAAATGGTTCATGAGCATAATTAAGTGTAAAATTTAACATCGAGGAAACAAATTTATTTCCTTCACTAGAAAAATTAGGTGGCTAACAAAGTATTCTTGGACAACCATGTTTATTTCACTTCCTAATGGATATTGTAGATAATAACTATCATGAAGAACTTGAGCACTAAGTTGATATGTCAAGTTTTGGGGTATAAATTGGATGGCTCCCCAATAGAGCTACATCTTAGCTATAATGTATCATCCCAAAAGTAGAGGTTATCTTTGAGCTATTTAATTTAAAACTCAAGGCATCTACTCCATTTTGAAGTGGATTAGTAGAGCTATTTTAAGGTGACGAACCTTGAAAATTCCAAAGTGTGAGATATAGAGTCTTTTACTACAACTAAGAGTAAATGGAGTTTAGTTAATATGGATGGCATATTCCTTATGCACCCTTTTCAAATATCTCTCTCAAACATGGTCTCAATTTCTCCACCTCCATTTGGTGGGACAAGATTATTCAAAAGAACATCAAGCCTTGATCTCTCTCCCTCAATCGTCAAGCCCATGGTCTCTTTTGCAAGTGTGTCAAAAATTTGGCGATCTTTAGGATATCTCTACTCTTTCTTGGAACTCATGGGACCAATTACAAGCCCTATTTTGTCTCTCTTAACAAGAAATAAGTGTGATTGATCTTCTTTTCTCCTTTGTCCCTCCTAATCTTTGCATTATGTGCTCCACACCTTTCCCTTACATAACTTCCTCAAAGATTGGAACTAGCTCTCTAATAAACACTTTTCTATGTTCCCTCTTAAGCTTATTTATCTTTAGTTGCTACCTAAAATTTCTTGTGCCCTAACTCCACATCAAGTGTAACTACCATTTTGCAATACCTCCTCGTCAAGAATTAGTGCTCTCCTTTGGTATTCCAAAGTTGATGCCAATTCCAAACCCTTACTCAAAAATAGTTGCACTTCAAATTGTTGATTGTGTTATGCTTTGCTTCATCCAACTCCAATGCATATCTTGCCCCTAACACTCTTAATATGAACATGCCAAACAAATCTTTTAGGATTCTTATTGCTCAACACACATGGAAAGCTATTCATAGAGACCTCTTGTCATCTTTAACACCAACTCTTGTGGAATAATTCTTTGTTGAGGTTCAACACTAATGATATTGTTATTTATGAATCTATTACACATGTTATCTATCATTTATACAAAGTCTATTACATAGGCATCTTTAATAAATCTTGTTGTCCATTAAGATTTACAATGTAAAATCTTTACTTCATAATTTTTCAACCAACAATAGGCACAATAGATGCACAAAATCCATAAACGAAGTGATAAATTGGAGTTCAACTCTAGAAAGAACTTACAAAGTGTATTGGAGAGATATCCTCAACTACCTCCTCAATGCTATGTGTACTTCATTACATAAAAAAACATCAATTGCATGACCCTTAAGTTGGGGGCAAGAAACTCCACTCTTATCATAAAAGAATAATTGTTTTCTATTTTTGTTGTATGTACGTGCCTTTTGAGCTTTCACCTTGACTATCTACATTATATTCTACAATCTTATATCTTTTATCAATATATTTAAATAAAAAATTATACTTTCATTTAAAACACAATCCAAAACTTTCCAATTTCAAATATTTATTTTGTTATTTTTCTTCAAAAATACATTTATAAATATCACAATTTTTTTTTTTTTAATATTTCTACAATCCAAATAAATAATTATGAAAGATTAATAGCATCCTGATGATAGATCATAGAGTATGATCCGAAACGTTGATGTAAAAGAAGTTCACACAACTGCAATCCATAAAATTCTCAGCACTAATTATGAAAGAGTTTTAATCATTGTTGATTGCAAAAGCTTCAAGTCTAGAATAATCAAATACAATTTTACATCGACTGTTATATATTCCAGGTCTCAACATTTAGTGACTTCACGTGCAAGGGTACTATCTCCGAATGATTTGCAGTGAAAAACATTATTCCCCGTCTCGTGGTCTCACTATCCTCAATTAAAGAATAACTTTAGTCGTTTATGTTTAAAGCAAATTAGATCAGATCCTCCCAATAAAGTAGATGAAGTGTCACCTTGGGAGATTCCAAGAAACAGGTGAGAGCTAAAAAGCATGCTTAAATATGATGAGACTGAATGCATGTACATTGTACGCTTGTTTAAAAGTTGACAATACAAACTGATTAAAGACTGCTACCAACAGTCTTTGACCAATCCAATCTTTTCAAAAGGAAAACAGCTACCATGTGGACCATTCATGATAATGGGATATGGTTGTTGTGAACTAAAAGACTCGAAATTTACTTAGTTGACTTGAAACAATATACAAATATTTTAATTCTATATTCCTTCTCTTGTCTTGCTTATGGATAAGCAATGTATTCTACAGAAGAGAAGTTTTCTTTATTGCTTAATCAAATATTTCTTGTCTTGTCTATGGATAAGAAATGTATCAGGTACACGAGAAATTTTGGTCACAGACAATGAAGGCCTTGAATTCTCTGATACAATACAAGCATAGCTTTTATATGACACTGTATCTTCATCCTTGGTTGACTTACACTTACCTCAGCTTAGAGCCAAAATTTGAATATTCTGTGAAGGTATGAAAAGTAAATAAAATCTCTTAAACATATGAAATTTACATAATATAATTTTCATGTAGATTAAACCAGAACCATGAGTAAAATAACAACAATGTACATACAATCTGCTGATATATCTTCTTTTCACATGATAATTTTGGAGGTTGAAGTGCTTCCTTGTGATGAGCAGTGAAAGTCCATAACTGGTTGTCTGAGTGGCTTTTTTTCAGAGAGCATGTTAATCACATCTTTCATGGATGGACGATCAGATGGTTGTTTGTTAGTGCAGAGCAAGGCTACATGCAGTAATAGCATTGCCTGACTTTCCTTCACAGAGGTCATATTCTTGTCTAAAATGTCCATTACAGACCCTTGGGTGTTGTGTATCTCGGTGCATTTGTTGCGAGCCCAATCAGCAATGGGGATGCCCTTGGAATCTACAGGACTCCTGCCTGCTAACAGCTCCCAAAGAATCACCCCAAAGCTGTAGATGTCTGTTTTCTCATCAAAGCGTTGTGTAGAGGCATATTCTGTAAGGAAAACCCACAAAAAAATGATTAGCGGCTTTTATATATTTCCTTACTTGTAAAATTCAATGGAAAATGTTTAGTTAATATATATATATATATATGATGATATGCACTTAGGCTTTCTAAATCCATAATATCACAGAATAATTTTTCTGTGTTACATGGGGACGCGTCCCCTGCCACAAAACCCCTTGTACCCGTCCCCATCCGTCCTGGGGACGGGGGGACGCATCGGGGACAGTCCCCGGTTGTCCCCGAATCAGGAAAATTTGTGGTTCATGTTTTTAACCGTATATGGAGCTCCAGAAAATTAAAGAACATAAATTTTTTTTTTTTAAAACATTTTATATTGCTATTAAATGTTTTGTGGGCCCACAGCAACATAATGCGTTTGTGTAAAGTCTAAAAACAAAAATTTAAATGAAACTTAATAAAGTTTCATAAGATTCAATGATATTATTTGGCTCTCACGGCAAGCGACGGCAGACAACTTCACACAGCAAAGCACGGGAAAATCTCTGCCTCAGCTCAGTCTAAATGATTTTTTGGCATTTTGCTCCTGTGTTTGGGTATTTAACAAAGAAGTTTTTGCATTTTAAAGAGGCATGAAACATATTTCTTCAAGTTTTTGTTTCTCATGCCTAGAGTAAAGTTGTGGCTGGGCTCTATTTGACTGTGTTTTTTTCTTCACTCAAGCTGCATTTTGTTTGTGTTTGGAATGCCTTGAGGAGCTGGGAGCTGCACGCATTTAGTTCCATTTCCTACCACTCTCGCGATTTATTGATATTGATAGACCATCGTTTTATTGATGTTTGATATTGCTATGATAAATTTTATAATACTTTAATGATATTTATTTTGTTGTTATGCTACTACTCTTGTGATTTATTTATATATTGATATTGTTGTTAGCAATTATTAATTTATTGACATATATCTCTCTCTTTCCCTCTTTCTATCTATAATATATTAATAAATTTTGAAAAAATCATATATATATATGTATTTTGTATGTTGCAGTCTCCTAAAAATGGGCCCCTAGGAAACGTCCCAGAAACGCGTCCCCAAAAGGCTGTGGAACACAGTAATTTTTAAGTAATGAATTGGAACAATATTTTGTGGTTCATGTTTTTAACCTACAAAATATGGAACAGGGGTGACTTCTATACTCATTTTATTGATTTAAGAAAAAACTATGATATATAAGAAATATTAGATCCCAACATAGGAAGATAAAAGACAGAAATAAAAAGGTTTGTCTCCTAAATCAAAACATACACATTGAATTTTCATAATTCAAATGTAGAACTTAAATGAAAATGAGAAATAAATACCTGGTGCAGTATACGCGTTGGAGGACATGTTGGCTTCCCTCTGCAAGAGTTTGGCTAAGCCAAAATCAGCCATCCGAGCCTCCATTTGACCGTCCAATATTACATTGGTTGGCTTCACAGCTCCATGCACAACCGCAGGATTACAGTCATGGTGCAGATAGTTCAGCCCCTGAGCCATTCCCTCAACAATTTCATATCTGCTCACCCAGCCAAAATCATCCTTCCTATTATTAATCAAATCAGCCAAGCTACCGTTGGGCATAAATTCATACACAAGTAATAGGCTAGTATTTTCATTGCTGTAACAGAAACCCAGCAGTCTCAGTATATTCTTATTCCGCAGATTGCCCAGACTATTAATTTCCTGCATTGCTGTTTCTTTCAATTTTGTGTTGAAAATTCGCAACTTCTTCACAGCTATAACATCGCCGCCAAGCATCTGTGCTTTGTACACAATTGAAAGTGGTTCGCTCTCACTCACTCCTGAAGTTGAAAGCCCGGAGGAGCCCGTTCCAATTACATTAGAGTTCTTAGTGGCCTTCAAAACATCCTCTACAGTGAAGCTAAGGCGCCCAAAAGAAATCATCTTCCATGGGGCCTGCCCTGGACCTGCTCCCTCCTCAATGTATTGTTCACCCTGCCTATCTCTAGCACTATATTTGTATTTTCCTGCTTTGTAGCGCTTGTAGAAACAATGGCTACCCACAATAACAATGAACAAAGATACTGCAAATCCTGCTCCCATAACCCATACAATTGCCCCCGGTTTTGCTCTGGCATGCATCTGGTTCGAATCCCCGGAAGAGCCAGGGGTTTTATAGAATGTCATATTTAAACAGGGCGTCGCCATTACGCCGCCGCACAGGAAATGGTTACCGGCGAAAGCTCCGGCGTTTATCTGCCGGAAAATCCCCTCCGAGGGCACCGGGCCAGAAAGTACGTTGAAAGATACATTGAAGCGTCGTAAGCTGGTACAGTTATTGAAGTCGGCGGGAATCTTACCGGCGAGAGAGTTGTGGGAGAGATCAATGTTATATATGGCTGGGATTCTGGCGAGCTGAGAAGGGATCAGCCCCGTCAGCTCGTTGTGACTGAGATCCACGGACTGCAGTTTGGGGCAGCGGATTATATTAGTCGGAATGCTGCCGGAAAATGAGTTGTCTTGCAATTCCAAAATGTCTAGCGAATCGCAGACAATGAAGGGAGGCATGTTTCCGGACAGATTTGCGGAGGATGCAGAGAAAGTTTGCAGCGATGGCGATGACCAGAATTTGGCTGGAAGTCTCCCTCTCAATGGATTGTGCGAGATATTTAAATATGTCAGCCTTTTCCCGGGAAATCCTAATGCAGGAGCATTCAAGTTCAGAATTTGTAGAAAGGAGTTGTTCTGAAATAAAATAAACTAAAAATAAAGTTTTGATTTTAAGGGGTTTATAAGTGGTGTTTCCATAATGAAATCATTCATCACTGTAGCGATTAGCATAATTTGAATAATACTAGTGTGAATTTTCTATATTGACGTTTCGGAACAATTGCGAAAAAAAAATAGTATAATTAAAACATTTATATGCAATAATTCCTAAACGAACACACTCCAAAATGTAATGAAAATTGTTACAGTGTCAATTAGAATCTTATCTAAAAGAAACACCTAGGAACCCTAATTTTTCTGCGCTGGCTTCCTGTAAGATGGGGTTACAAATTTTCCCACTTATTTATTTAAATTTTTGAAATTACTGCTAATAAATTTTACAAGAAAAATTTCTTTACTATTACAGTTTATACACAAATCGTAAAATCACAAATTTCCTACAGATTTGTAGCTAAAATTTTAACTTTACCAAATGACTCCTCAAAAATTCATAAAAACCCCTATTAAAGGCTCTAAATTTTCTTGAAAATTTTTGGGCAGCCCCCCGGGGCCATAGTAAATGGTTATCGATTCAACCGTATCCTATAGCTTCTACTCCGATCAAAAATTATAATAGCATCATTCATATGATCACAGGTTGATTTTAAATTTTTCATTCAAATATATTATTTAAAAAATTTAAATTAAAAAAACAATTCAAGCCAGAGTCTTAGAAGTTACCTGCATCAATTCCTCCCGTGAACTTGTTCATAGAAAGATCCACGTACGTCAAATTGGGCAGCAGACCGAAACCCCGAGGAATCGGGCCGGTGAACGCATTGTTGTGGATGCGCAAGCGCCACAAAGACTGGCAGCGTGCCAGGCCCGAAGGGAGCTCGCCTGAAAATCTGTTGGAGAAGACAATGAGTCTGATAAGTTCACCGCCAGCGCAAAGATCCGGCGGTAAGGGTCCCGTTAAATTGTTGGTGGAGACATCAAGGAACATGAGGTTGGAGTATCTTCCAAGATGCTGTGGCAGCTTTCCTGAAAAGAAATTGTTCCATATCAGAAGCGTCTCCAAATATGGCAGCTCTGCTATTCCTTCTGGCACCGTCCCGCTCAAGCTGTTGTACATGAGGCTCAGCAAACTCAAGTTCTTTAGTTTAGTGAAGGTCTCCGGAATGGGACCGGAGAGAAGATTATCCGACAAATCCAGCGACTGCATACTCGTCATGTTGCCAAATTGTGGAGGAATAAACCCGCTCAAATTGTTGCGGAAGATGAACATGGAATTCAGCTTCCACAGATTGCCCAGTTCTGCAGGCACCGCAGAAAAATATAAGTCAGAATTTTGAGGTTATTTTCCCAGTATAACATCTTAATACTAGTCTCATCTCATCAGCCATAGAAAGCCTAAGGCTATTTGGAGTTCAGTACAAGACTCTAGGCACCAATGTCATCTCAAATCATCAGCAATAGGCTTCTATTGGTACTAGTCTCATCTCATCAGCCATAGAAAGCCTAGGCTATTTGGAGTTCAGTACAAGACTCTAAACACCAATGTAAGACTCAAATCATCAGCAATAGGCTTCTATTAGTAATGTGGCCTGACTACCAAAACGGGAGAAAATATATTTTAGTAACGAGTCCTGACATATGATGAAATAAGTCAAAGCTAATTTGTAGATTTTGTTAACATGGAACAAATAAATAGTCCAAGAAAAATTACAAAATTATTTTCTAAAAGGGTAGAACATGAAATTTGGTCATTAAAAGTTTTAGTAGAACAAGGTTGTAGTTTTATGGAGAGGTTTCGTGTTCTTAAATTTTTTTAAGAGTTTTTATAAGCATAGAATTTCATGAATTTTAAATAACGGATGAGCTTCAAAATTTCAGGTAGCTGTTGGTCTAGTGATTATTTTTTAATAATAAAGAATGTTAAATTTAAAAGATTATTGGCAAGAATTTAAAAAAATATAGATGAATGACGTGACAACAAAATTTTAATATGTGGGGGAATGAAACTTCCATCCCCACCCCCAAAGATATCCAACTTAAATGTAAAATTTAACAAGTAAGAGCTCCTATTTTCTTACACAAGATATATATATTTTTTTCCTAAAATAAAAGTGGCTGTGCCACTGAAATCTTTTATTAATTTTGGAAACTCTTACAGAAGATTTTATTTTATCCTGTAGTATAATTTTCTTGTTCTAATGAAACCCTACTTCACAAAAACAATTCTTATAAGGACTCCTTAAGACACTTAATACTTCAACAATAATAAAAAAATAAAACTAATTTTTGAATAAGAGTTGTGAGATTATTTTTTGTTTTAAAGATCATTAAATATTTCAAATAAATCTTATCCTCATGTATAAATTTTTTTATAAAAGAATCAATTTCTGCAGTAGAATCACTTATCAAGTCGTAATACTTAGGTTCATTCCAAAATACTGAGAACAAGATTTTGAGGTAAGAAATATTGTAACTGGAAATCTTGTTCTCAAAGTTT
The DNA here is from genome assembly GCA_007258455.2 of Sequoia sempervirens. Taxonomy (NCBI): domain Eukaryota; kingdom Viridiplantae; phylum Streptophyta; class Pinopsida; order Cupressales; family Cupressaceae; genus Sequoia; species Sequoia sempervirens. Next base: position 61,715,349 of record VDFB02086081.1, on the reverse strand, counting down.
GGTTAGAGCAAGAACTGCGAAACAGGAAAAGAAATCATCGGGATTTTCAGAGAAATTTTGTTCGCAGAGAGAAAATAATGTTATGAGGAGAATCAACTGAGATAAATGGAGCTCCATTCCTTTACCAAGCACCCAAAGCAGTTCAATCCGTAATCGAGTTGGAATTGAACGTTTGTGTTGATCCTGTCAATTTTCAGTCAAGGCTAGAACAGAGATTGTTAGGACCCCTCAGGAGCCTTTTTTGATTTTCTTTTCTTATTACTTTCTAATTAGTCTTTGGCGATGGAACTTTCTGCTAATTAGATTAATAGTATGACTACCTGAAATTCTATAAATTTCCCTCTTTATCAATGTCTGTGTTACACAGGATTAATTGTTACCAAGTAAACACTGCAACTATTTTCTTTAAAGTTTGTCCACATGAAATTTTAGTTTATATTCTTTAAGCTGCCTATATTGCCTGTTTCCTCAAATGAAAATAAATACTTTGTATTCCAAAACTGGGCCTTTTGGTTCTCCTTGTCTGGCAAGGTCTTAATTTAAAGCATATATATACCCAGATATTAGGAAGATGAGGTGACATAAGATCTCAGCGGACAGATATGGGTTTTTCCTAAAAGAAGATCTAAGGGATATGTGCACTCAACTAATAGGTTGAGGAGAGTCGCGGCCTTTAAGCACTAGTCTATCTGAAGCTCCTCAGAGCATGTGCACCCTCTGTAATGGGTTAAGAAACTCATATTAGGTGGAGGAAAACTCATATTAGGTGGAGGAGGTGGTATAAGAGCTCAGTTAGGTAGGATTTAGTAATAACTTTCTTTTTTTTTATATTGAATTAAGCATAAAATAAGATTAAGAGCTGTATCACAGCATAACCAGCAGCAGACAGTCAATCAAATTAACTTTTTTGAAGATAAATTTGGAAGAAAACTAGAACATCATAATTAAAAACATGTACACAGTGATACATCATGTTTAATTGTAAAAACCTGAAAAAGAATAATTTCCAGAGATGTTGATGGCATGTGATTGTTACAGGAGTAAGTAAAAAGGGGGCCAAGGATGTTGACCAACATACAGACCAGAAGGCCAAGGATGTTGACACAAAGGAAAGTGAGGGGTTTTGCTAAGCTCATTCCTCTCTCGGCATTTGACGAAGATGACAAAATGTTTTAAAGTCGAGAAAACAAAAACAACAAAAATACCTTGTGGCAGGATGCCAGTAAGATTAGCACCAGCAATGTCCAAGTACTCGAGCTGTGTCATGTTACCGAGCTCCGGCGGAATCCCGCCTGAATATGAATTATAGCCGATCTCCATATGCCGCAGACTCTGCAACCTCCCAAGCTCAGGCGGAATAGGTCCCGTGATCGAATTCCCGGCCAAGTGCAAAAATTTAAGAGTACTGCTAAAATCTCCATATTCCACCGGAATGGAGCCCTCAAAGTAGCTCCCCGCCAGGTTCACCTCCTCCAAAAGCCTCAGCTCAACCAGCTCCAAGGGCAACGGCCCGCTAAAACTGTTGCTGAAAGCGTTGAAATTCACCAGATTCTTCAGCTTAGAAATTCCCGGCGGAAGTTTGCCATTGAAATCGTTGTGGCTGATGTCCAGGGTTCGAATCTCAGTGAGGTTGAAGACGGCCGCCGGTAAAGCATCGCTGAAGAGATTCCTGCTGATATTTAGCTCCGAAAGATGCCTCAGGCCTTGAATGCTCTCCGATATGTTGCCCGTCAAGTTCATGTTGGAGAGATTCAAGACGACAACTTTGGTAAGGCTGGGGTCACATGAGACTCCAGTCCACGAGCAGGGCGAACCGTTTTCGGCATCACTCCAGTCCTGCAAACGGACAGAAGAATCGACAAAGCCGGCTTTGAGAGCCAGCAGAGCCTTTCTCTGTTCAGCCATCTTATCTTGAGCAGCAGCATTCTCTTCCAGGCTAATGATAACAACAATCATAAACGCAATAGAGCAAACAGAGCAGAAACTGCTCCCCATCACTCCTCACGCTTGCTTATTCACTGCAGCATTCAACGTTCATTATTAATCTCTCTCGCTACTATGTACTTTTTGGACTCTACTACGGCCATTAATAGGCATTGCCGTCCTCCTTCCCCTATTGCGAAATTCATGCGCAACAACTCCACAACTAATGTTCTGGTTCCAAATTCGTATAAGTAGAAAAGAAAAGAATAAAAGGGTATTTCGGAGGCGTAGGCACAGATGTAACGAATCCATCCATGCAACGTTGGGGCTGGGCACGGTAATTACTGTCGTGGGATTTTTTATGGTATCATGCACTTGTTTTTTTATCGCTGAACAAGTGGAACATTGAATTACATGAGTCTTGACACCAACAGTGAAATAAAAATCTATGTGAAGGAAAAATTCAGGACTGCCATGTGGTCAAATCAGATCGGACGAAAAAAAGCATATTACATCAAAGAGTTTAACCCAGCTAAGGAACATGGTGAAAAACCATATTTAGGTGCAACTATTAAAGGGAAAACGAGGCTGTTAATCACTCAATTAAGAACGGGGTCCCACCATCTTAGATGTGAGACTGGTAGGTGGAAGACACCTAAGGAAACTTGGGAAGAAAGAACGTGCTTATTTTGTAATAAGGGAGTGGTGGAAACGGAGTGGCACTTCGTCATGGAATGCACAGCGTACGAAAATATCCGTAATCAGTACTCAAGTATTTCAGATGTGGGCAATATGCAGTAGTTATTTGAGGAGGATAAGATAAATCAGACGCCTAGCCTCCTAGTCAAAATTAATAGCAGGAGATCTGATCTGGAGAAGAGTTTGGAGACAAACTAAGTTGTTGAAAGTCTCGGTCCCATAGACTGTTTAGTCTCGTGGACATCATTAAAATCTTTCATTCATTCATTCATGCGGCTGCGCTTTTGCTTTAGTCCTGTCACTCCCTAACTTGCCAGTCAAAAAAGTAATGTTTTACACTTTTCTAAGCATTGCTGTGGAGAAACTTGGCAAGGAAATATACCGTAGTCGTAGATTTTATTTTTGTTTTTAATAAAAACATTAGGTGCTAATTGTATAATAAAAATAAAAATTAGTGCGTTGTAAATTATGTCGGTATGGGGATTTGTTCCCTTGTCCAATCATTGCTTGTAGCACCAAATCTTGACTATATATTTATTTGTTCGTTTGTCTAGTCCAAATGACGGGTCGATTGGCCAATTCAAATGAGGAGACTGATTTATTATTTTTTAATTATTAAATACTGTTAAAATTATCAGGTATGTGTATTCTCAGTAAATTAGCCAGTACAGTTACACTATATTGTTTTAAAATGTTTGGCATAATTTACTTTTTATTACTAGTAAGATTGTGGTATGTGTATTTTGAAAATATTTCTTTTATCTTTTATTTTTATGTAATATAAGATTTTTAAATATTTTTTTTTAATAGTTAAATAAAGTTTTATATATAGTTTAATATAATAATTAGTGTCAGTTTTCCATAATCTATAGAGTAGGGTATGATAGTTTTTGGTTTTAATAGTGTATATTTTTCAATCATACACAATTTAATATATATATTTTTATGTTGATGTAAATAGTTTCATAAAATTAATTGATTTTATTTAATTATAAGATGGTTATATGTAAATTTAAACAAATTTATTTATATTTTAAATAATTTTTTAAAAATTAGTAATTTATGCAGATTTTTATTAGCTTTCTAGTTACAAATAAGGAAAAGAAAATTAAATATAAAATGATAATGAGAAAACAGGGGAAAAACTAGTTAGACAAATGAAAAAAGTCATATTGTCAAAGATCAAGCCATACTAAAAAAGGGGTTTAGCTGAAAACAACAAACTTATAAATTAAAACCAACCAAAAATGAATTAACCATCACCAAAGGAAAGACACATTCAATCAAAAATATATCAAGAAATTTCAAGGGTGTGGAGCATCCTAGTAAAAGCTTTGATCCTTAGAATTATAGCAATTCAAACATTCTTTCTTTTTTCTAGACACTAGTTTGTTCTATGTGGGAAGTGGCTCTAGGAAAATTCACTACGGGCAAAAAAAATACACCGAAATTCACGGCCAACAATTCATTGCCATGGAAAATTCACTGCCAAGTAAAATTCACCACGGCTGAAAATTAACTGCAGTTAATTTTCAGCCGTGATGAATTGTTGGCGGTGAGGTGAATTTTACTTAACAGCCGTCAGTGAATTTTTGTGGCGTGAATTGCTAATGGTGAAATTTTCCATTGGTGAATTGCTCGCCATGAATTTGGGAAGCAAACTCAATTTTTAAATAATACGTCTTTTGGATTCAACTGTGTGAATGTTAATATAATCTCTTTCCTCATCCTAATAGATGGATGAAAAAATAACTCATATCAATATCTACTTCTTGCATAGATTCCCATATACTTCATTATTTATATAATATCTTATTCTCATTCACATTTCTACATTGTTATATAGATTATTATTGCATATCCTTTTTAGTTTCTTATTTCATATATACATATTATATTTTACAATATATAATTTATTATTCAACATTTATTGGTGTTTTCCTTTCTTTCTCCTTTCTTATTCCTTGTTTTGCAATCTTCATATCGACTTCTACTTCTATTTGTTTTAAGTGTATGTCTCCAATCCAAATCACAACTCTCCTCTTTATTATGATTGATCACTAAGTATGATTTGAAATATCATGAAAAATACAAATATTTTTACACTAAAAATAATACAAATAAAAAAAAAAAACATATACTTGTGATATTGCTATCAGGGTTCAATTGTATAGTTTTACGAGTCAAACTCATTGACCCATGTTTCAACCCATCTCTCATGATAATGAATGGTCCACTTACCACTCATTGCATCTAGGTAATGCTCACAGATGTGAAGCACTGGGCCTTCCGGGAGGTCACCCATCCTAGTACATGGGTCAATGAGTTTGACTCTAAAAATACACAGTTAAATCCTTCCTGATAGCAATATCACAACATATACTTATCAAAAACATATACCTATTTCCATTAAATATAACTCATAATTAACCTAAAATATCTTTGTAAAACCTTTATTACAAAGAATTTCAGACCAAGATTTACAATTTATATCGTCATTCCTCTATTTTCACTTGTAATGTGAATCAGAATGGCACACATTTAAAATTTAATGGAGGGAAAGCATTTGCGGCTGCCTTCGAATATGTAAAAGTTATTTTTTATTGATTTTATTATTTAATATCGATATCAAGCTGATCACATAAAAATAAACAGAATAAAGGACTCCGAGATAGCTGTCCAAAGCTAGAAACAGAAACCATAGACAAAGATTCTTTCAAATGACGGTGTTCTACTGTTCTGTCAGTGTACTTCCAATAAGTCAAAAGCTAATGAACTGCAAGAATAAAGTACAAAGTTAGGTTAATAAAAGAGCGAAAATCTTGGGCAATATAAGAACCAAACAAGGAGAATATTTGGGGACATCAAGAAGTGAAAGGAAGGTATTGGGAAACAACCATGGCCTTTAATTTGCAAAGTAAGGGGACTGCAAGTCACTTAATATTTCAAAAGCCTTTGCTTTTATATAAAGCCTTCATTGACCAAACATGTACATTAGCATAGTTTGAATGTACACACTAAGATTAGGTAAACAACATATTTTCATATTGTTTAATTATCTTTAATAAAGATAACAATCTTTTTATATCCTTCTTGTCAATCTAAGAAATAAAGATTAAAAATATTAATAAAAATTGGTTAAAGGCATTTAAATAAAGATAAAAATATTAATAAAGATTGTTTAAAGTCTGGGTGAGGAATTTGAGTTTCAATTTAATATTGGTGGGGCTTTTATAAATAGAAGGTGGTTAATAAAAAAAAGATAAGGTTCTCTAGAGATTAGGCTTTTTTTTGTTTAGAAGTTTTAAGAATGACGAAAAGATTGAAGATTCAAAATTTGATTGTGGAAGGTAATTGCGAAATTCTAATTCAAGGATTGATAAAAGAGTCTTTGGAGAATTGGAGATTGAATTGCTTAACCAAAGAAGTGATGGAGTTGAAGTCTTTTATAAATGTTTTTTGCTCATTCGTATAGGAAAGTGGATGCAATGACTACTCACAAGTACAATGGTTCGTTGTCTAGAAAATATAGGTACTAATTAGTTTTTTTTTCGACTGAGATAATCTTTATCCCTCTTCGTGGTCAAGGTTGTTGGAGTTCTTAGACAATGATTGCTTATTAGGTGGTAGATTTTGAGGTTGGGTTTATAGAATGAGAGAAATAAAATATAAATAATAAAAAAGAAAACACACATCTAAATTGGTGGGTTTGAGGATGCTTGTTTGGGATTGTAGTAATAATTTTGAGGAAGTTAATTTCTTTTAGGAAGCCTATGATGTAATCATGGCTTCATTTTTTGAAATGTGTGTGTTTGGTTGAGGTGTAATAACTAAAGTGCATGGAGATTTTCTTTCCCCATCTTAAATTGTTTTTCATTCCTTCTTTTGGTTGTAATCAAGGTGAAAGAATGTGCAAAAAGGAAGTTGCACTGGGCTAGAGGTGTGAAGGTTAACTAGTTGCAAAATAGAGTGGTAGTTGTCAAATAATGTTATTGTAACTTCTTCAAATATGGTGATGGGCTGCCAATGGTATGTTGTGATAGTTGTTTGGATGTAGGAAGTAAAACTAAGAGTTATTCTTTAGGCTAGATACTAAGGGTTGTTAGCAGTGAGATAGAAAAATATGTGTTGGGGTCATATATGATGGGGATGAGTGTAGTCTATTATTTGCTAATGTGTTTGTTGGTAATGGTAGAAATGGACCTATATTTTATGTAGATTTATAGTGCTAAGGTGGTCAAGAGCTGTTGAATTTGGTCCTTTATGTTCTTTGTATTGTTTTTCTTTTTGTAAGGCGAGGTTAGCTATTTGGATTTTCTTTTTATTTGTTAATGGTTTGGACATAATTATTATTTAAATATTATTAAGCCCTAATTAGAATTGATGATTATAATTGAACCATTTTTTAATCATTTTTTGTTTATGGGTGGGGTCCTAAATAAATCCCTTACTTTATTACTTAAAAAATCTTTTAAAACCAACAAATGATATTACTAACTAATTGTAAAATTGATAAACTTTATTACTATTAGATCTAAAATATATTGTTTAATATATTATTTTAAAAAAGAAAATTGAATATTAATATATCCTATAATTGAGAAGTTATCTTTTTCATAAAGATTACTCAATATATTTTTTTATTGAGAAGATAAACATCACAATCATTTTTTTAACAACTTGTATGCATTAGGTGTATGGATAACAACTTGCAGGCATCTTTTTGTTAAAAGGATAAACATCTTGATAAACTATTTAACAACCTATAGACATTAGATCCATGAATAATAATTTGTAGACCCAAAGTGTATGAATAATAACCTACAAATATCAAGTGTATAGATAATCTATCTTATACTAAAAACTAACTGGTCAAGATGCATGAATGAAACCCTTAACCATGAGATGCTTGAATGATCATTCGTCTTTCCTTAAAAGTCAAAAATTGAAAGATTTCCATTCTCCCAAATAATTAGGAGACACTATTCTAACCTCTTTTCTCGCAATATCAAAAAATTAAGAGACACTATTCTAACCTCTTTTCTCACAATATTAAAAAATTAAGAGACACTATTCAACCTCTTTTCTCATAATATCAAAAAATTAGGAGACACTATTCTAATGTCTTTTCTCTCAATATCAGATCTTACTATCAATCTTAATAAACTCTTTATAAACCATTAACTTTATCAGCAAACCAAAAACTTCATAAATTCAATTTCTTTTAATGGGTCATTTTCTTCTTGAGTCCATCCGTGAGAGTGATGTTGAAAGTATAAAGACATGATTAAAAAAGAAAGCACTAACTATTAGGCAACATGGTTGTACTGATTAGGTGGAATAATTGTCCAAGGTGTCACGTGGAAGGAAGCAACTTTTGAGATGTGTTGTTACATCTAAACCAAGAACAAATCCCTAGGAAAGAGATGCCCCTCAACTCCTACTTACCTAATCATATAATTTCATATGGACCCCAAATATGTTCCTTCTCTTTCTTTCATAATATGGGCGGCCACTGGTTTGAAAAGGAATTGCAACCAAACTTTCAACGGCTAGTCTCTTAGCTGGCTTTATAGGAGGAATAGATTGGTGTGGGGTAGTATGCTCTTGAGTTTGGACATTTAAAATGTTGTGTCAAATCTTTTAGGGAATATAGATGAGTTTTCATTACTTTTTGATTATTTTAAATAAATAAAATTATAATTTAATTATTATAAATAAATAAAAGAGGTTGCTACATCTAAATTTTGGGGGTTTTAATTTATATTTTATATTTTGAAAATGATGAATGTTTTGTTATTTGATGTATAAGAATTAGTTGGAATAAGTTTTCCATAGTCCATCAATTCAAATTGTGTAAGTTTCTGATTTAATTGTGTATGTTTTTGGATTGATGTTTTAGATCTCACTTAGTGATGCATCATCATAAGGACTAGGTACCAAGTTTAGGAGATGGTCAACAAATTATGGGAAATGCATACTTAGGTGTAAGGTAAGAAAGTTGGTTTTCCATCATAGAACAAAAGGTCAAAAATATGTGTATATTCATATTAAACTTATTTTAGGTGTGAAGTATACAGTCAAAACATGTAGAGTAATATATAATCTTTATAGTTGATTTATTATTTAAAAAATAATATATTTTGTATAGATTCATATTTTGTGGTGACTCATTAGTTGCAATATTGTTTTTTAATTAAAGCAATATATTGACTTTAGATGATTATCATCATAAGATCTATATAATGGTGGGAAGGATGACACAATGGATTTATTAAGGATCTCATATATGCTATGTGAATTGTGATATGCATGAAAACAATATGATATGAACATATTCCAAAGTGATTAATGAATTTGTACGGTCATGAATAGATAAGAGAAATATGAGCATAAAAGTGAATTCAAATACATGGATAGTCAAATTAAATAAAGATATAAAAAAATAGAGCAAAAAAAGTACACAAAACTATAATGCAGTTGTGTTAACATCCTAGACCACATCATGGTTGTGTTAGCATCCAAGACTATGTAAAATAGAAGAGGTGTCTAAGTGTGGATGTCCCACATTATCTTCTCTATTTTGTTACTTTCCTAGAATAGAGGAATGTGCTATTTCATTATCCTTTCCATCAAGGGAGGTGAGAAGTCACATAAGTGGGGAGAAACGATGCATTATGCCTCTTCCATTTCAAAAGGGAGATGAAATATGACACACATCTCTTCATTTTCTAGGGATTTGTACCTTCTCCAAGCAAGGGCGGATAATTATAAGTTTTATCATCCATTTCATGCATAATGTATTCAATTAGAAGAGTAATTACCTTTACCAACTAGGTTTTTACCCCACATTAGGGTTTTCTATTGGAGTAATTAGAAAATCACTTGATAATTAATTAATCATTAATTAATTATTAATTTCCTTATTACTTTATTCACTTAAACTAAATTTAAGAGCATTTTTTACTATTAGATTGGGCTAAATATAGGTCAAGTTGTCTCATTGTGTGAGATTAAGACAATCTCACAATCTAATCAAATCCTCATCTAGGGTTTGTTTTGTTACGCTTTTATAAGAATTCACCTTCATTGTAATCATTTATTTAATTAATTCATTGCATAATCAGTTGATTTTTTGGATCATTTCTTCTCAAGATTGCATGAGTATATCAATGACTTTTTCTCTTGAGATATGATAGGCGTTTTCATTGTAGGTGATTTCTGGGAGCTGTGGGGTTTAATATCATCTCCAACATTATATCAAAGCATCAAATCTGTAACTTATTATCCAAATCTAAGACATCCATCCTTGAGGGAAAAATTGGTTCATACTAGGGTGAACTGAGCATCACCACTGAGTCTAGAATGATAAAAAACTTAAGGAACACTTTTTGTTTTATCAAATTTGAAGCAATTGCAAAAAATTACATTTTTTTTGGAGCAGGGACCTTCGTGTGACCCTACTACATTGATTTTCATGCAAATTTTGATAGATAATCTGAAGAAAAAAAACCAAGTGAGTCATATTTTTTTAGATTTTAAATTTTTTAAATAAAAAATTATAAAAAAAGAATAAAAAAAGTAGTAATCAATAAAAAAAATATTGATTGGTTGTAGGGTACTATGTGCACCTCACGACCCTTACATCTTCCCAAATACAATAGGGCCTACCGTGTAGGAGGCATCAACCCTTGGTTGGTGGCCTATTCATAGCTGCTCGATGGCAACCTTTGTTTGGTTGGTGTAGCCCAAATAGGTTTTTGGTGAAGACTTCCCTCAACAACATTCAATTCAGCTCCAAAGATTATAATATTCTGGTAGGCACGAGGTATATACCAGTTGATGGAATCTTTTTTTGTCCACTGAATTTTTACTAATAGATCCTTACTAGCGTTCAAAATATTTTGAATTCAACAAAATATTCTTACAATATCGATAATTGGCTTTTTTTTTAGCAAGAAGGTCGTATTTTTTCTGACAATTGGGAATATTCCCAGAATATTCATTGATGTTTCAACAATACAACCAAACATATGGACTATACTCTCAACCCCTCTCTTAGCTCCCATTTGCCTAAAGGAGCAATTTTTTTCTTTTTGGCATAACTTGGGCATATAGTGTCAAAATCAAGCAAATGAGATATCGCCAAAAAAATGGTTATGAGAAATTTCCATTGGTGTAGGTATCATCATCATATTTTGTTGCTGGTTTATTTTATTCTCATTCAAAGTTAGATCTTCATGTTTCACTCCCAAGCTCATAAATTTTGACTCGTATCTTCTCCTTTTGCAATTCAAGTGGCATTGAAAATTTATTTTAGTGATCTTTAGATTCATTCATGCACTTTTTCCAGAATCTGCCTCAAGTACACTTTATTTAGTTTTTTTTTATTTCACATTTTTGTCAATTACTTGAATGCCTTAACACTTGAAAAGAATCTGTTTGCGTAAGATGACTTCATTTGATCTGCTTTATATGCATTGAGGTTTTTAGTCTCTAATTATTTCATTTGAGGAAGTATCATGGGTTTTTTCTATTCATCCTTTTGTGGTAATCTTAGCAAAGGATAATTACAACTCTTGGAAAAATGACATCCTGACACATTTCAGGTGGCTTGATTTTTTTCCTTATCTTTATGGACTCATACCTACACTAGACACACATAGGAGTTATTCAACATCCAGGGTATTATCACTCATCATGTTGTAGGAATTATTTGTTTTAGCATGTTGATCATGACACTATGTGTGATGTATCAGACATTGATTGTCCCCACACACTTTAGACTCAACTTTGGGAGATCAATGGAGACCCTCATATATCTCCATACGCAGAGGATCCTACTGCAACTTGTCTCATTCCTCTTGCACATGCATATTTCATACCCTTTGATGATAATGCTTTAGAGGAGCTTGAGTATATCATATGTCTTGCATGTTTTGATGGTTCAGAGACTTTCCTTCATGTTTCCACTCTTTAGATCGAGACTACATCTTTATCTTCTATTATTCCTGGTCATCTTGGCATCGCCACATCTTTGGTCCCTATTAGTTTAGTGCAATAGGAAATTCATCTTCTTCTAGACATAGCTACCTGGGATTTGTATTTTGCAAACATAGATCTTCCTTATTTGTAGAGTCCTATATTGTGTTGAACATAAAGATGTGCTGAGAGGGGGGGGGTGAATCAACATGTTGCACCTCGTTTCATAGTTACTGAGTTAATTTTACCACTATGAGTGAAAAATGTTGATAAATGTAAATTGTGATTTCAATATCTTTGTTAGGTGAATGAAATATGTGAATATACAATAAGATGTTATTGATTTCAAAATAATGAATATGTTTTGAATTAATGGATTTATTATGAATGTTTAACTACCTTGGTGTTGAACTAAGCTTGATGCAGGGACATATTCAATCCTTCAGAAGGGAGGGGATGTTGGAAAGAGACACTACAAATGTTTTTTGGCATTGTCATTGATGGAAAACCTTGTCAGTTATTCGATCCACACATCATCATTTTATCATACTAGCAAATAGATTGAAGACAGTCAAGCTAGAATAGAGCATCTGATAGAATTGTGTTCATCGATTCATATGCAGATTTTCTGTTGACATTTTGAGTTGTGGATCTCAAGGAAGGTTGTTTGATGCATGGTCTATGTTATCCTTGAATTTTCGTGCCTTGTATCATTTTGTGTACAAGTTAGAAAATCCGGTTGATTAATTTTCTGTCTAACAGTGCATGAACGCTGACTTGGTGGATGTAGCATGTCGCATATATTTGTGGAGTTATTGTTAAGTGTTTATGTGTTCGATAATTTTGATTTGGGTCCTCACTATGTTGTGGATGACTTTGGTTGGTGCGCATTGAATGTTATTCATGATTTGAGCCTACAATTTGTAAATATTTTTATGTTTTATTGGAGCTAACATAAAGCGATTAAATTCTTAGTAGTGGATATATATAAGCGATCGATTACATCATTTTGATATATGTACAAAGTAATTTGATGTGTGTTGCGAATTTTAGAAGGTCTGTAGAGTGATTATGCACAGTTTCACTTGTGCAATAAAGGATTTGTGATGCGAGTTGAAGCATAACAGAGAAGAAGAGTAGAATTATACAAAAGGTCAAGAATTCGATTGATGAGCTTAACCAAAACTGTAACCAAGCATTTGTAGATGCTAATTTATCAGTTCAATCTTTTGGATGTAATCCAAACCTTTTGTAAGGGTGTGAGCCTTTCTATTTTTGAGCAGTGAGCTAGAGGCAGTGTGCTTGAATGCAAGTGCATTCCCATTTTGTAAACTTTCATTTTGAGTATACTCAAATAATATTGTGGATTGACCTCCATCATGGTTTTTTCCCTAATAGGGTTTCCACGTAAAAAAATCTTGGTGTTATGGTTGTTTGCTTTATGTTCATGCATCTTTCTTTTGGCTGAATGTTATCAGCACTTTAAAGATTAAATTAATAAAGTTAAAAACTGCAGAACACTGATTCACCCCCCTCTCAGTGTTTCTTGATTCCAACAATTGGTATGAGAGCCTAGTTCCTCAGAAGAAGTTTAACAGCTTGGGGAAGATCTTGGAAAGTGTTTCAATGGATTCAAGCAGTCTTCAACAATAAATTTTGGTGTGCTATGCCCTTAATATTAGTGTACATTGGGTTATGAATAGTCGGCTTGTGGCTATCTTAACTCTCTATTAAGTCATATTATCATTAGTGTATTGTTATTTAGTTGTTTAGGTCAGCCTAAGACTTATATAGGTGTGTCTAAGTCGGCCTAGGTGATATCCTAGGCATAAATAGGTATATATAGGAGGTTGTGAGTCTTATTTCATCATCAAGTTGTGAAGTGTGTTCTTATTAGAGATATTTGGAGGTTTTCCCCCTCGAAGTGGCTTGTTATTCTCATTTATTCTCAAGTATTTTCAGAATATTTCATTTAATATTATTCTATTGTGCAAGTTATTTCATAACAAGTGGTATTAGAGCATGATCTTGGCACCATAGAGCAAGGTTTTTCTCAATTTTGGAGGCGATTTTGGGAAGAGCATATCTTTCAGATTTTGGTGATTTTTTTTTTGATTTTTAAAGAATTTTTGAAGAACATATTAAAGAAGCTACAGTACAAATTTCAAAATAATTGGAGCATAATTAATCGAATTATTGCAGAATTAGGGTTTTTGCACATTTTTTTTGGAATCTGCATATCTCACACATCTTGTCGAATTGGAGTCTAATTTTTATTCAATTTTTGAAGACATGCTAACAGAGATTACAGTAAATTTTTTAGATAATTTAAGCTTAATTTGTGTGATTTATTTCAAAATTAGTGGTTACCATCATGACGGGGCCTGCAACACGGGGCAAAAAGAATGTTGTCACTCTGGGGAAGATTCTTCATAAGGATGGGGTCACAATAGAGGATATTAATCCTAATGAGGAAATAAATAAGGTCAAGGAAGACATTTCCTCAATTAAGATGGATATGTGTGACATAAGAGGAGATATATTGGACATACGAAACATGTTAAGCACCTATAGGGCTGAACCAAGAAAGGAGTTCTCAAGCGACCAAGGTGAAAATTCTAGGTTGACTACCATTGACACAAGCTTTAGTACTCCTATGGGATCTAGGAATTTATTTCCAAAGGTGGATATGCACAATTTCGATGGCAAGGATCCTCTAACATGGATAAACCAAATGGAGATTTTTTTTGAAGTACACCAAATCCCAAATGGACAAAAGGTCACTATGGATACCCTATATCTAGAACCAGATCAATTCATTTGGTATCATTGGCTTTGCACTCATTGAAGGAAAAAGGGGCTCACTGTCTCATGGTCAATTTTTACGAAGGAACTCCAAGCACAATATAGCAATAGCGTGATAGACAACTTCTTCAGCCAGCTGGCTAAGGTTCAACAAACAAGATCAGTTAAGGATTATATTCAACAATTCCAAAATCTATCCTTAAGAGTGGATACAATTATGGACGAAAACTTGAATGATTTATTCTTGGGTGGTTTCAAGGATCACATTCAACATGAGGTATGCATGTTTAGCCCTAGCTCCATAAATGAGTCTTTTATCTTAGCACACAAGGTAGAGGAGAAGTGTTTGATTCCTAAGAAGCAAGGGGATAATGTGACAAGAGAGAAAGGATATTCAACGCAACCTACTAAGTTGACTCCACAAAAAATTGAGGAGAAAAGAGCAAAAGGGTTGTGTTTCGATTGTGATAGCAAATACAATCGAGGACATAAATGCAGTGAAAAGAAATTGTTCTATATTGAAGGTCCAAGTGAGGAAGAAGAGGAGGAACCAATACTAGAGGATGAAAAGGAGTCAAATGAGGAATCACATGATTCTCAACCAATCATTTCTTGTCATGCACTCTCAGGTTTCAGTGCTCCACAAAATCTCAAGGTGGTGGGGTTCTTAAAGAAGCAGAAGGTAATAGTGTTGATCGACTCAGGTAGTACTCATAATTTCATCAACAAAAAGTTAGCTACTCGTCTAAATTATTTTATATATCCAACTCCAGAGTTTCAGGTTTTGATTATAGATGGTGGTATAGTTAGTTGTTTAGGGAAGTGTCATAGCATTAAATTATCCATGGGAGATTATCAACTTGATACCCCAATGTATGCGATATCCATGGGTGCAACAAATATTGTTTTGGGAGTACAATGACTTACTACATTCGGAACGATTGAGATGAACTTCCAAGAACTATTCATGAGATTTCAATTAGAAGGAAGGCTAGTGGAGCTAAGGGGGTTGAAGGAAAAATCTCCATAAATGGTAAGCTCTCATCAAATGCAAAAGTTTCTTAAGAAAGGAGTGGATGGATTTGTGGCCCAACTATGTTAATTAGAAGTCTCTCAATCTAATGCTCCTACTCATCTAGATTTGCAAGCTATAATTGATCATCACTCAGTTGTTCTTGGAAATATGCCTAAAGGACTTCCTCCTAAGAGGGATCATGATCATGCCATACAGTTAGTCCCAGGGAGCCAACCACCGAACATCAAGCCTTACAGGTATCCACACATACAAAAGAGTGAGCTAGAAAAAAATGTTGAGGAGATGCTAGAGGCAGGAATTATTAGGCATAGCCAAAGTTCCTACTTCTCGCCTATGGTGATGGTACATAAGAAGGATGATACTTGGCGCATGTGTCTAGATTATAGAGTGTTCAACATGTACACCATTAAAGATAAGTTTCCTATTCCAGTCATTGATGATTTGCTAGATGAATTGAATGGAGCTATGTATTTTACCAAGTTAGATCTTAGATCTGGTTATCACCAAATTCAGATTAAGGAGGAAGATATTTGTAAGACAACATTTCAGACACATGAGGGTCATTATGAATTTTTGGTGATGCCATTTGGTCTTACCAATGCACCATCTACATTCCAAAGTTTGATGAATTCCATTTTTAAGAAGTTCTTGAGAAAGTTTGTGTTAGTATTCTTTGATGATATATTGATTTAGAGCAAGACATGGAAAGAAAATTTGCAACATGTGGATCAAGCACTACAAATACTTGAAGATCATAAACTCTATGCTAAGCCATCCAAGTGTGCTTTTGGTCTTACAGAGGTGGAGTATTTGGGACACATAGTTTCACATGAAGGAGTAAAGGTGGATCCTAACAAAATTAAGGCTACCATGGAATGTCCTATTCCAAAAACCATTAAGAAACTGAGGGGTTTCTTGGGATTGATAGGGTACTATAGAAAATTTGTGAAGAATTATGGTCATATAGCAGCACCTCTCACCACTCTATTGAAGAAGGATTCTTTTCATTGGAACAAGTCTGCCAATACAACATTTGAGAGATTGAAGGAGGCTATGTGTACAACTCCAATGCTTTCCACTCCTGACTTCACCAAGGAATTCATTGTGGAATGCGATGCTTCTAGAAATGGGATAGGAGCAGTGCTCATGCAAGAAGGTCGACCAATTTCTTTTGAGAGTTGTCAATTAAAGGGTAAGAATCAACTAAAACCTATTTATGAGAAGGAAATGCTAGCAATCCTCCATGCAGTTAAACAATGGAGGCCTTATCTATTGGATAGACACTTCAAGGTTAAGAAAGATCATGATAGCCTAAAATATTTTTTGGAACAAAGACTATCTTCTAAAGAGCAATAAAAATGGGTCACTAACATGTTAGGATATGACTTTGAGATTGTATATAAGAAAGGGAAAGAAAATATTGTAGCAGATGCACTTTCAAGGAAGGATGAGAAAGATGAAGCCTTATTATGTGCCCTTTCAATATTACAAGCAAATTGGGTGGAGGAAGCCGAAGTAGAGTGGCAAAATGATGTTGTTACAAGTAATCTCATTGAACAATTAAAAAGTGATCCTAGTAGTTCAGATAAGTTTTGTTGGAAGGGAGATACTCTTTGGTATAAAGAGCGTTTGTATCTCTGCAAGAATTCCACTCTTAAACACAAGATTCTCACAAAGTCGCATGAGTCTCCAGTGGGTAGTCATTCAGGATTTTTCAAGACATATCATCGAGTCAAGCAATATTTTTTTTGAGAAGGGCTAAAAGGTGATGTTCAAAAATTTGTGGCTAAATGTTTGGTTTGTCAAAGGAATAAAGGGGGGAAAATTAAGACACCAGGTCTCTTGCAGCCCTTATCTATTCCTAGCCAGTGTTGGGAAGAGGTATCCATGGAATTCATCATAGGGCTTCCCAAATATAAAGGTCATAATGTCATCATGGTGGTAGTTGATCACCTCACTAAATATGCATATTTCATTGCATTATCGCATCTTTTTACAACAAGTACAATGGCAAAAGATTTTTTGGAGAATATCCAAAAGCTACATAGTACACCTAAGGTTATTGTTAGTGATCGTGATCCTATCTTCACTGGTCACTTTTGGAAAGATTTATTCTCATGTTTGGGTACTCAATTGGCTCATAGCTCTTCATACCACCCTCAATCAGATGGGAAAACTGAGGTTGTTAATAAGTGTTTGGAAGGATATCTACATTGTTTCACTTCAGAGAAACAGTCTCAATGGGTAGATTGGCTACCACTTGTAGAATGGCGGTATAACACTTATTTTCATAGCTCATCAAAAATGTCTCCATTTTTGGCACTTTATGGATATCATCCTCCTTCCATCACATCATCAATAAAGGTGTCACCAAGAGTTTAGGCAGTAGAAGACCACTTGCTTCATCAACATCAAGTACTTTCAGGACTTAAGGAAAATTTAGCCATGGCACAAAATTGAATGAAACAATAGGCAGACCAACATTGTAGTGAAAGAAGTTTTGAAGTTGGGGATTGGGTCTTCTTGAGATTGCAGCCTTATAAGAAAATCTCACTAAAGCAACAAAAAAATAATAATAAGTTGTCTCCAAGGTATTATGGCCCATACCAAATCATGCAAAAGATCGGTAGTGTTGCCTACAAGCTAGAGTTGCCACCAACAATAAAGATACATCTAGTTTTTCATGTTTCCTGTTTGAAGGTCATTGGGCATAATATTCCCACTCAAACAACACTACTTGAGCTCGATGAAGAAGGAAGAATCATTTTGGAACTGGAGTGCATTTATCAAACACACACAAAGAATCTAAGGAATAGAACTCTCACCGAGTATCTCATCCAATGGAAGAATTTACCAGTTGAAGATGCCACATGGGAGGATGAGGAGTTCATTCAAAAGAATCCAAACTTGATTAGAATTTAGGACAATGCTTCTTTGAAGAAGGGGGGCATGCTATGCCCTTAATATTAGTGTACATCAGGCTATGAATAGTTGGATTGTGGCTATCTTAACTCTCTATTAAGTCATATTATCATTAGAATATTGTTATTTAGTTGTTTAGGTAGGCCTAAGACTTATATAGGCGTGTCTAAGTTGGCCTAGGTGATATCCTAGGCATAAATAGGTATATATAGGAGGTTGTGAGTCTTATTTCATCATCAAGTTGTGAAGTGTGTTCTCATTAGAGATATTTGGAGGTTTCCCCCCTCAAAGTGGCTTGTTATTCTCATTTATTCTCAAGTATTTGCATAATATTTCATTTCATATTCTTCTATTGTGCAAGTTATTTCATAACATGGTGGCCCTAGATGATCTTGATCAGTCCAAATCTGAAGTCCGGGAGTTACAAGCAAATATCATGAATGATGAGAGATTCATTGAGTCATTGAAAGACAAAATCAATAAGTTTAGGGAGAAGAGAAGGGGGCTCTGTGATAAGATCAAGTAGGAAGACAGTAAATGTATTGTAGATGAACAATTGAGTCAAGCCTTGAAGGAAAAGATGGAAGAATGTGAAAAGTTTTCCAGAGAGAATGCAGTCCTAAAGCATGAAATGGAATCTATTATGATGAGGATGACTAAGGAGATTGAAGACAAACAAAATAATGAAGAGAAGCTTGCACAATCCTTGAAAGAGAAGTCTGAAGAATGTAGCCAAATTATTGATGGATTCAATTAGTTGGAGCTTGAATTGGAACAATCCAAACATAATGAAGAAGATCTTGAAAAGCAGATTGATGATCTCAGAGATGAACTTGATACTACAAATTAATTCAAGGAGAAGTTCAAGATTAGATCAACCAAGCTTGATGAACTGATTAAAAGTTAGAGAACTAAAGGTGACAAGCAAGGTCTTGGATATGAAGAAGGAGAAATTTCTAGATTTGGACAAAGGAGATTTAAGCAAGGAAATCAAATGAACAATGTTGGAAGGTATCCGGTAAGACAACCTAATGCTCAAAGATTCAATGTTTACTGTCTTGTTTGCAATAAGTTTGGTCATATGGCGACACAATGTAGGAGTAGAATGAATTCAAGAGGTCCTTCATTCTTCGAATAGTGCTTTAATTGTCACAAGTACGGTCAAAAGTCAAATGAATGTAGAAATGTGATGAATTTTTTTTATAGAGATGTCAGATGTTAAACATGCAATAGATTTGGCCATATTGCTAACCAGTGTAGATCAAGAGACAATCAATGGAACAACTGGTCTGGACAAAGAAATGTGGTGTGCTACAATTGCAACAAATCTAGTCACATTGCTAGGTTTTACAGAAGAGGTCCAGTAAATCAAAGGAGAAACATGTAGAAGGATGAAAAGGGAAAAGGAAAAGTCACTATAGATCAGATCAAGAAGCAAATGAAGAAGATATGGGTGAAGAAGAGTCCCTCTGTAGTAGGAAATGGTTCCACACCAGAACCAACTTCTAGTAATTCCTCTGGGAATTAGATTAAGGCTTCTGGCCTAGGGGGAGCTGTCAAGAAAATCCTTCAAACCCCTGGTCAGTAGTTGATATCGGGATGTGGATGAGTGCAGTGATTGCATTGATGATCTACATATGTTGTTGAATAGTTGGAGAGAGTATTTATGCAGAGTTGAAGGTCTGCAAAAGAGTTATCTTTCACAGTGTATGGAAAAAAGGTATCCAGATGAGTTAGGGAAAAAAACTTTTATTGCATCAAAAAGTTAGGTGTGCGAATGATAAAAGGTCATTTGTATTCTTCATTTGTCACTTTGTACTTTGAGAAGAAGAATTTTGGAGAGCTTTGAAGAGAACTTTGGAAAAATTTGGTGAAGATTCAAGTGTGAAGATGATTCAATGATCAAAACCTAATCCGGAGAAAAGGTATTTATCAGGAAAACTTGTGAACTTGTGAATTTGTGATAATGGCTACTCCATTGGTAGTTGATGTCAAGGATATACTTCGTCCGAAATTCAAGTGGCATCCTTTCAAATCTATTGAGACCGAGCCCTTAGGTGCATTTTTGTCTGTTCCGTATGATGTCTTGCATAATGAAGACATGAGGGCATACATTTATGCAAATATTGAGGAGTTAGGGAGCTCGTAGTTGTTGAATTTTCATTCCAATCATATAGTTTGAGAGGATTTTTGTGTTAAGCCCGAATTCAAAATCCCAGAGGAGAAGAAATTCACACAGATTGTCAAATTCCCCGTGTTTGATGAAAGTGAGTGGGTCTAGTATGTTTTGAGTTGAGTTCATGTTGAATTTATGTGGTTGAGTCGACCTTTCAAGATTACAAAAGAATCCATAAGCATTGTTATTGGTTTAAATTCCTCTGGTGGGTTGCCAATTTGGAAGTTTGTGAAGAATTAGACAATTACTAATGCAACCGGTTCAATATTTGATAAGAGAGCTATGACAATTGATGATATTGTTGATTTGGATGTGAAATTTGCATCTATGGTCATTGGTTACAAGATTTATCATTCTAGCTAGGATAATTCTATGTCTGGTACAACTATATATGCAACATATTAGATGGTGAAGGAGAATGCAGAGTATGATTTATGAGAGTTGCTTCGAAGTCAGTTAATGGAGAATCTTGGTAAGATCAAGAAATATAAGAAGAATTTCTTTAAGTATGGTAATATTTTGCTGTGTTCTTCTATTTCATGAATGGAGTTCCGGGAGTTGGAAAAGTGCATTGGCAAGGTGATAAGCTTGTGGTTGTTCAGATTAGAGATATCTTGTATGGAATTGGAGATAGTAAAGCAAGGAAAACTGTTATTTGGGGATATTTCAAGAACTTTCATAATGAGATGCAAGCAAGAGAAAGAATTCCCACTTCTATTGTGGAGAAGTACAAGGACACTATTTGTTTTATGGTAGACATTGATCAATGCTTGATGGAAGCTACAAATCCTAGAATGATCTGGATTATGCCAATGGGTTATGAAGTAGAGGAAAAAATATTGGAATTGTATGCACAAAATTTGTTGAGTAAGCCTCTGGATCCGACTGAAGAGAGGTTTGGAACCTATGTAGAAAAGAATATGCAAGTACATGAGCAGTTGAAGAAACCTATGATAGTCCAGAGAGTAAGGAAAGAAGTTGAAGCATTTGTTGAGAGTATGGGTATATTTGCATAAGTTGTGAGAGAAGCTAGAAGGAAGAGATAACAAGTTGAAGCTGAAAAAGAGCCTATTGTAACTAAATCTACTAGTCAGACAACATCCTCTGCCCGAACTAGATCAACAAGGAGCTCTACACCCCTATCCGGTCTTGTAAAGAAGTCAACCCCTTTGAAATCTCAAGTTAAAGCATTCAACAAGAGGAAGAAATACAAGAGTACAAGAGTCTATGTAGCTATTTCAGAAGATGAAGAGACATAATTTGATGAAGAAGTGAGATAAATAAAGCATATGGGTAGCCAGGCAACAAAAGTCACTAAGGATAAGCTCTCTGGTGAAGAAGAGAAAACAAAGAAGGTGAAAACTGAAAAAACTAGGTATGTCTGTAAAGGAAGTTGAGAGAGGTATAATCAAGGATGGTAATCTTAAGCCTCTATGTGAATGGTAGGATACCTTTGATAGTGTTGGTCAAAGAGTTCTTGAGGAGGCTACAATAAAGTATTTGGACAATTTCAATATGACTCTCGTTGAGATCATGTCTCAGTTGCCTAAGGAACTATATGAAATTTTGGAAATGAAGAGAGTTAGTGCAATAACTGAAGAAGAGCATATGAGAGAATGGATTCTTGCAGATCTATGTCCAATGATGTCTATTGAGGAAATGAAGATAATCCTAAATGAAGCTAAGAAGAATTTCAAGAGAAAAATAAGAGTAAACAAGCTTATGATTGGTCATACTGAAGAGGTAGCGAAAGAAACTGAAAGAATTCTAAAGGAAGTTTTATTAAAGAACAAAATTAATGTTGTCTCTGAAGAAGTGCATGTTGAAGATATTTCATCTGGTCCGGTGGATGAAGAGGTAAAGGAAGATACGGTTGAGGACACTCAGATTCCTCTTGATGTGCATGACACTGAACTACCCATGGAGATTGAAGCTCCTGAAGTTGTGACAATTGAAGAAGTTGAGATTCCAAAAGATAAGTAAAAATATAGAACTGAGGAAACAGTGGTTGAAGAAAAGAAGTTCCTGTGGAAGCAACATACATTGCAGAGATAGTGAAGAAATTTCTGGAAGAACAACAAGAAGAGTTTGACCTTGAATTGGGTGAAGGTCCTATTAATTTGTCTACTTTGTTTCCAATTCAAAAATTGAAAGTTGCATCATTTGCATAGGCGAAGACTAGAGAAGAACTGTTGAAGTCTCACATTGAGGATAGTGAGCTATTGAGTCTTACATCTGGTATCTTGGAGAGAATCATGGCTACTCATGTTAAGGATCCATTTGGTTCTCCCTCTGGTGAGTTGAATTTTTTTATTAATTCTGTAAGTACTCATTTTGAGTCCCTTGAGAAGTTAGTTGAGGTTAAGGTACAAAAGGAATTTGATGATAAAAGGTTCTATAGGGTAAAGCGCATGATTGTTAACGACAAATCATTATTAGCTACTTGTGTGAAGAATGTTCAAAGTGCACTATCTGAAGGTGGAAAGATCGATACTTGTCATGTTTTTCTTTGTCTAAATCTATTGAGGACAATGAGAAGAAGATTAAGGATCTTGAGAAATAGTCAGCTGCTATTTTTGATGCTTTTGATCCTTTAACTATTTTTGTTGGAAAGAAAGAAGGTTAGGTTATATCCCTACTTGAAAAGATAAAGATTTTGAAGCATGATAATGATAGAATTGTGGAAAGAGCATGTGAGCTTAGAGGCCTAATTGGTCCGAAGATGGAAACAATGTTGAGTGCATTAAAGGAAGCACAAGAAGCTTTGGCGGTTAGTGATCCGACGAACCTTGAGGCTACAGAGATGCAATCTTATTTATTCTGTGGTCACATGACTATTTTGGAGAGTCTCAAGAAGGGTTGGGGCACAAGCTTGAACCTGTCAAAGACCAATTTTGCAGATCTTTTCATGTTTGTGTAAGTTGTAGAAACAAGTTTGTACATGTGTAGTTTGTTTATAGAAATTTTATATGCAGAGTCCCCATCTTTTCCATTGATGTCAAAGGGGGAGAGTAGAACAGTGGAAAATGTATAGTCATCTAAGGGGGAGTTATATTTTTGATTGAAGATCTTTTTGGAATTTTGAAGTTGGCAGTGTATTCATGTTGGTATTGATCTGACACTTAGTCATTTTTCACTAAGTGTTGCCATCAATGCCAAAGGGGGAGATTGTTGGAAAGAGACATTGCAAATGTTTTCTGGTGTTGTCATTGATGGTAACCCTTGTCAGTTATTCAATTTGCACGTCATCATTTGATCATACCGATAGACAGATTAAAGACAACCAAGCTAGAATAGAGCATCCGATAGAATTGTGTTCATCGATTCATATGCAGATTTTCTGTTGACATTTTGAGTTGTGGATCTTAGGGAAGGTTGTTCAATGCATGGTCTATGTTATCCTTGAATTTTTGTGCCTTGTATCATCTTGTGTGCAAGTTAGAAAATTTGGTTGATTAATTTTCTATCTAACAGTGCATGAAGGCGAACTTGGTGGATGTAGTGTGTCGCAGATATTTGTGGAGTTATTGTTTAAGTGTTTTTGTGTTCGAGCATTTTGATTTGGGTCCTCACTATGTTGTGTCCAACTTTGGTTGGTGTGCATTGAATATTATTCATGATTTGAGCTGACAACTTGTAAACATTTTTATGTTTTATTGGAGCCAACATAAAGCAATTAAATTCTTAGTAGCAGACATATATAATCGATCGATTACATCATTTTGATATATGTACGAAGTAAGTTGATGTGTGTTGCGAATGTCAAAAGGTCTGTAGAGAAATTATGCATAATTTCACTTGTGCAATAAAGGATTTGTGATGCGAACTGAAGCATAACAGAGTAGAAGAGTAGAATCAGACATAAGGTCAAGAATTCAATTGATGAGCTTAACCAAAACTGTAACCAGGCATTTGTAGATGCTACTTTATTAGTTCAATCTTTTGGATGTAATCCAAACCTTTTGTAATGCAATGAGCCTTTTTGTTTTTGAGCAGTGAGCTCTAGTCAGTGTGCCTGAATGCAAGTGCATTCCCATTTTGTAAACTTTCATTTTTAGTATACTCAGATAATATTGTGGATTGACCTCCACCATGGTTTTTCCCCTAACAGGGTTTCCATGTAAAAAATCTTGGTTTTATGGTGTTATGGTTGTTTTCTTTATGTTCATGCATCTTTCTTTTGGCTAAATGTTATTAGTACTTTAAAGATTAGATTAATAAAGTTAAAAATTATCCTACACTGATTCGCCCCTCCTCTTAGTGTTCCTTGATTCCAATAGAGGAAGTATCACTCAGGAGGAGTGATTGGTCAGGTAACCCTTAATGAAACCTAACTGAGCTTACACACACTCACTTTTAGTTGGTTAAGTCAAGTCAATAGCTTAGGAATCTGGTAAGTATACCCTTGGTCATAGTTTGACTTGAATTGGTTTTGGTTTGGGAAAATTTTGTGTGGGTTTGTGGTTTTTCCTTTGAATGATCATGATTTGAATGTGTGAGAAAGTCCTTCATGTGTTCCTATTCTTATCTATGTCAACTAGTATATACATACATGTATAAATGTATATGTGTATGAATGGTAACTCATGCATACAATTACATAATACACATAGTGATATGAGTTGCACATTTATGACATGAATATATGTACACATTTTGTCTATGTACTCATCATTGAAGATGAATATATATGTGACTAATATTACTAACAGTTAGATAAAATTATACTTGTGTATATTAATATATATATATATATATATGTATGTATGTATGTATGTATATATGCATGTATTTGATAATACATACAAATGTATATGTATTAATATATGTTATACCTTGGAATATATATGCATTAGGTTAGCATTTGAATGTTTTTATATATATACTTCATGTATACCGATATATGGTTTTATGAAAGTTAAAATAATATATTTACATGTGTAAATATTAATATATATGAATATAAGTATGTATTCGATGTTCCATACTTACATGTACATACATATTAATATGTGAATGATAAGCAAAGACATTATGTGGAAAATGATAATATGAACATATACATTCGAATATGGAATGATGCATCTATGAGTTGATGAATATATATGTACGAGATATACTGAATATATATATGTATACATATTATATATATTATAGTAAAAAGCAAGAAAGTGCGGGTTACTACTTATTGCACATAAGATATTAATAAGTGTGTGATATAGTAGTTGTGATACAAAGTAAATGAGGCACATAGTATAAAGAACTACCTTTAATATAATACAAAGGCTGTATAAATATTTAAAGCACTAGAGAAAAAGCAACACTTAATTAAATTATGGATTATATATATAAAGAAAATATTAATATGGCTTGAACCGTTGATTTTTGGGTTCCTATGACTTCTCTTGCTCTTCTAGGGTTTTTCACCTAAAAGGAGAGAGACAGGGCAAAAAATGCTAAGGATTCATTCAAATTATATTATGTATGATGTTGTCTAATCTAAATGAAGTAAACTAAATGGAATTGAGTGATTTAAATGAATGATTATGAATGCAAAACTAAGATTCAAACTATTTTTGAAAACACGCTGTGATATGCAAACAATGAACAAAATGATGAAATAATGTAGAACATAAAGAAATAGGATGAATCTGAGTGCACATGGGAAATATTTGATGATTTTGGAATGTTGTTGATGCTATCTGGAATTACTAAAATTTTGTAGTGGGACTTATTCGCCCAGGGTGGCGAATCAGTCCAGCTCTTGGTGAAAAAGTGTCAGAAACTGGTTTTTGATTGTTGGGATCCAAAATCTTACCAAATTCAGATTTTGAGTCCTAAGGTGGGACTCATTCACCACTGGTGGTGAATCAGTCCTCTCTCAAAATTCTAAAAAGTCAGGAGACAACTCTATAACACCAGATCTAGAAATCTTTGATTGTCGGGTTGCCGAAGTCAATTTTGTAGGAAACGAACATAAAAACTTCTCCAAGCTTGAAATAGACTTGATTTGACTTGAAGCACCTAGTTGACTTGTTGAAAAATCTTCAACACCAAAAAGCTTATTAAATCTACACACAAAAGTCTGCAAACACACATGCAATAGGGGAAAAATGGTTGAGGGTTAGCAAATAGGGGTTTTCCTTGGTCAAACCCCACTTTTGGTAATCAAACCCTTAATGAAACAATGGAAAAAGAGAGGATGATAAACTAACAACATGCAAATGCTATCAACTTACCAAACCCTTGATGATGCAAGTTTGAAGTAATGTCAATGGATGCTTCGAAGTGCTTGAATAATACTTGAATTGATGTTGTAAGATGCTTGAATGCTTGAGATTGCTTGAATATGATGTGTGAATGTTGGAGGATGTAAAATGAGGTGAAAATCAATTATTTATATAATCTTGTGCCTTAGTTACTCGTTCATACCTCATCACAGGCCGACATCAAGTGATTTTGAATAAAAACCTGAAAGGAAATTTAAAATATTTTGAATCTGGAGCCAAGGGGGACTCATTCGCCACCCATGGCGAATGGGTTCCACCTAGGACCTAAAAATGGGTGTTGGGAATTATGTTGTATTTAATGTTGTTTATCGGGTTAATACTAAAAAATACACTTAATTAAGCATATGAGGGCATAAAGGGACCAAATAAAGCATGAGAAAGGGATAAATAGTGAAGTCATGCCTAGAAAAGTGTGAAATCTTGTTACAAGACTTTACAAAAGTTCAAAATAGGACTTGTTTAATTATGAAAAGGTGGATTTTAGGTGAATTGCAATAAATAAAGTCTAGATGAGTGTATAAATGTCTTACAACACTTCACAATACCTTCACAAGACACCATTATTTGAATTTTAGTGCCTAAATATGCATGTTCAAGCCATGTTACAACATAAAATCAAAGAAAAATAGATCAAACACCATGAAACAAGACCTAAAAGGCCATGAAAATGACAAAGGGCCATTTTTCTACACCACATTTAGCCCCCACTTTAGTGAGAGGATGAAATTGCTTCAAAATCAGACTAAAGTAGGCATGAACATCAGGAGGAGGGTTCAAATATACTTATGTTAGCAAGATGGAAAAACAATGGTCAAGAGGGATGACCAAGCCCCCAGGATGAAGATCCCATGGAAAACTAAACATAAGGACAAAGGAACACACAAGTGTTGAAAAGAATCAGATGAAGCTTCGATCGTCAATCCAACTAGTTGTGGATTAGATGTAGGCTGATTATTTGAAAAAGAGAATGTGTACTCACTCTGGGGCCACAAAACTTCTGGTTGTCTGCGGGGTGAGAAATCCCAAATGTACTCACTTCAGGGCCACAAAACTTCTGGTTGTCCACAAGGTGAGAAAGCCCAAAAAGGTAAGATACATATGCTAGTTGGTATGCACTCACAAACACAAAGGTGGCTATGGGGAAAAGTCATGCCACTAGGTGGGCTTCCCACTCAACCATATTAAAGTTACACCTCCTGATAACTTTAACAAGGCACCACAAGGAAAATTTCATGAACAACAAGAAGGTACCATAGGCATGCAAGTTGTGATATGCAAGGTGGAAAAAGGTGCAAAATGTAAAAATGCAAAAGTGTAAAATATAAAATGTAAAGTGTGAAAGATGTTCAAAGGAGTCTTGTTAAGTTCATGCAAGGTTAGTCACTTGGGGAACATTGTGTCTAATGTCTCCAAGATAGGACCAATCAAAGAATAGAATATTCATAAATTAGGGGATGTAGTGCGTCACATCAGGTCACCAAGAGGAATGTAATATGCTAAGATAGATCACACTTATGAAGGACATCACACTCAATGTCATCCACAAAGTGATGAACACATCATATGAATGACAAGGCTACAATAGGAAGCAAGAATGTGAATGAATTATGGTAATGTATGCCCCCCACTTTAAAGGAATTGCTACACATCGTTCTGTGAGCAATTACTTTAAAGTAGCAAAGGGAAGAAAAAAAGGAAAAAAGAAAACAAGACATGAGAGCCACCTTGGAAATCCCAATGCCAAGTCATATGTTTCAAAGTTAGGTTGCGTCATGTCAAGGAAAATGAAAAAAAAGAAAGGGAGTTGCCCCCAGAAAAGAAAGCACACCAAACACATAAGGGATCTATGGATTTGGGGTCAGTATGTTTGTTGCAGCAATGTTTTTATGAAAGAGCTCAAAACTGTCATCATTCCCCAAAGCACATAGAATTGGAAGAATGACACCAAGAGAGAAAAAAAAAGGAAAAAAAAAGTCTATTTCGGGTCAACATGGAAGAGACATTGCGGTCTCGATGCCTTTTATCATCTCCAAAAGGAAAACACAAGCGAAAATAAAATGAAAAGGAGAAAGAAAAGTAAAAGGATTTTGGGCCAACATGAAGGAGAAATTTCGGTCTCAATGCCTTGCGTCATCCCCAAAAGTAAAACACAAGGAAAAAGAAAATGAAAAGGTGAAAGAAAAAGAAAAGGCTTTTGGGTCAACATGAAGGAGACATTTCGGTCTCAATGCCTTGCATCATCCCCAAAAGGAAAACACAAAACAAAAATGAAAAAGATAAGGAGATTTTGGGTCAATATGGAAGAGACATAGGGAATCTCTATGCTTTGTGTCATCCCTAAAAGGAGAACACAAAACAAAAGAAAAAAAGACAACACATGATGAATAAAAGAATAAAGGTATAAATAGAAGAAGTGTACGAAGAGAGGGAACATTAAACACATGATACGGGGAACACGATACACACATGAAAGGAAAACAAAAAGGAAAAATAAAAAGAGAAAAAGAAAAAAGGATAGTTAGGCGAATGCAAGTCAACCATCTAACAAGTCATCTGCCTCCCAATCATGTTCAGTGTAATGCAAGGGCAGTTGACTATCCAAAGGAATAATTGCAAGTGCCGAACTAGGAGTCATACTAGGTTCTTCACTTGGTTGAGAGGATTTATCATTTAAGCTCATTGTAGATTAAAATAGAGAATTTAGGTTGTTATGCACTTCATCTATTTTTTCTATCGTCACATCATCATCATCATCAAGATTAATGATAACATGAAGATGAAGGGTGATTTATAAGGATGGATGTATCAAAAGTTGTGGTTGTTGGATTGGTTCATTTTGTTGTGATTGTTGTACGGGACTATCTTGTGGCAGGTCAGAAGGAGGGTGGTCATCGATTACTTTTGTGAAAGGTGGTGGTTGGTTTTCTTTATTTTCTTCTAGGCGAGATTTACGAGCAAGGAGACGAAGACGATGCCTACATTCCCTAGCACCATGGTTTTGTTTAATTCTTTTTTGGAGTTGTTGAGGTGTAAGAGCTGATTAGGTCATCATAGGTTCTTCTGCTTCCAAAGATGGAAGAACAGAAGAAACTGAAGAGGATGGGTCAACCACTTTCTCTTTGGCTTTATACACTTGTTTAAGGCGAGGAGGTATGATAGGATTGGTTTCATTTTCTCTTGGTCATTTAAACGATGGCAGGGAAGTATCTAAGGGTGGTTGTTCATGAGGTTGTATGGTTTTCTCAATGGTGGACTTAGGTTGAAGCATGGTTTCATCTATGATAGGAGAGGTGGAAGTGGATGGGGATGTGTTATGAAGAGACAATTTGACTATCTTTTT
Source organism: Sequoia sempervirens (assembly GCA_007258455.2). NCBI lineage: Eukaryota > Viridiplantae > Streptophyta > Pinopsida > Cupressales > Cupressaceae > Sequoia > Sequoia sempervirens. The sequence continues at coordinate 61,685,176 of VDFB02086081.1, read as the reverse complement.
GGCTTTGAAATTTGATAAGATATGAAAAAGAATTCCTTTTGAGGGGTGATGGGTACTATGGGTGTAGGCCAAAAGGATTCTAATGAAAATTTTCCTTTGGAAGATAAGGGATTAAAGCCACTATGGTGTATGGTGAATATCTCATTGTTATGTGAAAACTTCAAACACTTGTGAACAATTGATGGGACTGCTTTCATTGAGCGAAGCCAAGGGTGGCCTAGCTACAAACGAAATTGGTCAAATTGTGGAATAATTGAAAATGTTACATCCAAAGTCTTAGGTACTATCTATAAGGGGAGTATGATCGATCTGATCGTAGGACATGCAAAAATAGTATGTGTTTTAATCATGCTATTGGTTTATTATAATCATCTTGATATAGCTCATGTAATACTAGAAACTCCTCTGTGATCACATTCTTGCCACAAGTGAGATCTATTAATATCCCATTAGTGGGCTTATCATAGATTCAACCAGCTATGTAGAGAGGACCATCAGGAAGTTTTTATATGATGTCTTTAGCATAAAAAGTGATATCAAGAGATTTAGTGGTTTGGCCCTTATGAGGGATAACATCTATCATAGCCACAAGTTGATCCAAAGGACTATCTTCAGTAATAGGTGGTGACATATCATGTTGTTCATTGTTTGTATCAACAATCATTATATCAGTGTTTGAAAGTTCACTAGCCTTGACAAATGAAGTAGTGTGTGTTAGTGTAGGTTTTTTATTTTCCTTATGTTAGAAAATATTTATTTTTCCTACACACATTATTAAGCTTGATTAGGTTATATTATAATGGTTAGGAGGAGGACATGTGGCATAATCCTACAATCACATGTGTCATTCACACCCACACTTGGGTAGTTGAATGTCACACCCTCTTTTGGACTTATTTGCCACCTCCCCATAACCATTTTTTGTCTTTACCTGAGTTTGCATAACCATGTATTTGGCATTTACCAAGTAGGTAAAGCCTCCCACCTATTATGGGTAAAGGGGAGTTATTATTCCTCTTGGTTTTATATGCCTATATTTTTCTATATAAACAAGCCCTCACCTCTCCCTATGCTAATAAGAACACTAGCTCAAATTGTGAGTCTAGTTTAGTGTTGAGTTTTGTTCATATTTTTTAAACCGAGGCATTTCTATCCCTTGTGGCATTGGGGTATGCAATATTTCTAATGATAAAGGGCTTCTACATACATGATATGTAGGTGGAGTGGTTTGACCTTAGCTAATAGTGGAAAGTTGTTGCATGGATGAAATAGTGGTAAGGAGCTATGTAAGAATGAGATTGGGGTAAGTGGGTTGAGGTGGAAGGGAAAATGGTGATGGAGTGTAGGTAATATTAGGGGAAGTGAAAGGAATACTATGGGGTGTGAAGGTGGTGGAGGGGACTTGCAATGCCACAAGAGAAGTAGGAATGCTAGTTGAAATCGAGAAAGAAGTAGTCGCATAATTAACCTGGTGCATAGTTGTGTGGACATGCGGATTGGTATAAGTTGGTATGAAAGCTATGGTTGAAGGGGGAGGAACTTGAGGTCCTCCTTGGCTTACATGAATGTTTGTTGATTGGGTATTAGAAGAGGCATTTTTATTGTAAATCTTGGAAATTCTCTGCATCACTTGCAAGCCATCATCACTTTCAATTAAGCGATGAAGGTTTTCAATAGTGGGTATAGCAGTGGTGGAAATGTTTTCAAGTGACAAGTCTTGTTGTAAATGTGCAATATCCTCACGAATATTAATGAAATTTTCTTGTAGGAGGGAGTTGTTTTGGTTGTCAACATTCATTGGATGGAAAGGTGAAGGCATAGAAGTGGTATTGTCAAGGCCTAATGCACCATTGTCCACACTAGGAGTAGGAGCTCGTGAGATCCCAAGGTCCACAATGGAAGTGCTATTGCGGGAGGCCACGAGTCTAGAACTTCTTCTCACTAAAGTATTTTCAACGGGGCACCAAACAGTCATACAAGTACCACAAAGGAGGGGTGAATGCAAATGCAAGGTAATCTAGGAGTTTGAAATGCAAATAAAAGAAATGTTGCTGATTGTAACAGAGAACTAACTACAGAAAACAAAAATGCAGGAAAATGCCAGAAAAATGCCATAAATGTTGTGTAAAAAGTGTAGAGGTACTGATTCACCTAGGGTGGCGAATGAGTCCCAGTATAATATTTTTATGTATTTTTCAGAAATTTTAAGATGATTTTAATGCTCTACATAATGCAATCAAGGATGCAAAATGCAAATTTTTAGTTTTTTCAATGAAATGTAATGCAAAAAGGAAATCTAAATGAAGTTTTCACTAATGCAATATGAAAAGTCCTAGAATGCAAGAACAAAACAATATCCTAATTGAATGTTGATGCAAATGTAATCCATGATGCAATATGCAAATGAAATCAGAAATGCAAAGACGTTCAAAATTCAGGTTCACCAAAATGAATTGTTGATTTTTGGGTTCCTATGACTTCTCTTGCTCTTCTAGGGTTTTTCACCTAAAAGGAGAGATAGGGAAAAAAATGCTAAGGGTTCATTCAAATTATGTTATGTATGATGTTGTCTAAGCTAAATGAAGTAAAATAAATGCAATTGAGAGATTTAAATGAATGATTATGAATGCAAAACTAAGATTTAAACTATGTATGAAAACATGCTATGATATACAAACAATGAACAAATGATGAAATAATGTAGAACATAAAGAAATAGGATGAATATGAGTGCACATGGGCAAGATTTGATGATTTTGGAATGTTGTGAATGTTGTCTGGAATTACTAAAATTTCACAATGGGACTCATTCGCCTAGGGTGGCAAATCAATCCTACTCCTGTGACAAAGTGTTAGAAACTAGTTTTTGACTGTCGGGATTCAAAATCTGACCAAATTCATATTTTTAGTCCTAAGGTGGGACTCTTTCGCCACTGGCGGAAAATTAGTCCTCTCCCAAAATTCTAAAAAAATTAGGAGACAACTCTGCAACACCAAATTTGGAAATATCTGATTGTCGGATTTGCCGAAGTCATTTTGTAGGAAATGGACATAAAACCTTCTCCAAGCTTGAAATAGACTTGATTTGACTTGAAGCACCTAGTTGACTTGTTGACCAATCTTCAACAACAAAAAGCTTGTTAAATCCGCACAAATTTTTTGCAAGCACACACATGCAATAGGGGGAAAATGGTTCAGGGTTAGCAAATAGGGGTTTGCCTTGGTCAAACCCCACTTTTGGTAATCAAACCCTTAATGAAACAATGAAAAGAGAGGATGATAAAATAACAACATGCAAATTCTATCAACTTACCAAACCCTTGATGATGCAAGTCTGAAGTAATGTCAATAGATGCTTCAAAGTGCTTGAATAATGCTTGACTTGATGTTGTAAGATGCTTGAATGCTTGAGATTGCTTGAATATGATGTGTGAATGTTGGAGGATGTAAAATGAGGTGAAAATTACTTATTTATACAATCTTGTGCCTTAGTTACCCATTCATACCTCATCACAGGCTGACATCAAATGATTTTGAATAAAAACCTGAAAGGAAATTTAAAATATTTTGAATTTGGAGCCAAAGGGGACTCATTCGCCACCCATGGCAAATGGGTCCCACCTAGGAACTGAAAATGGGTGTTGGGAATTATGTTGTATTTAATGTGTTGTTTGGGTTAATACTAAAAAATACACTAAATTAAGCATATGAGGGCATAAAGGGACCAAATAAAGCATGAGAAAGGGATAAATAGTGAAGTCATCCCTAGAAAAGCATGAAATCTTGTTACAAGACTTTACAACACTTCAAAATAGGACTTGTTTAATGATGAAAAGGTTGTTTTTAGGTGAATTCCAATATATAGAGTCTAGAAGAGTGTAGAAATATCTTACAACACTTCACAACACCTTCACAAGACGTCATTATTTGAATTTTAGTGCTTAAATATGCATGCTCAAGCCATGTTACAACATAAAATCAGAGCAAAATAGATCAAACACCATGAAAAAAGACCTAAAAGGCCATGAAAATGACAAGGGGCCATTTTTCTATGACACATGGCTATATAAAACCAGTATATAGTTTGAAGCATGGGCAACACGCTTTAAAAAAATGCTATAGACATTGAAAAAGAATCGATAAACCTACACATAGAATGCAATGTTTAAAAGAATCAGTCAAAAGTAAAAAGAGATATTTGAAGAGTATTTAAACACTAACTTGGTCTTAGCACAACAAACACCAAAAGAACAATGAAATGATTTAGGTGGTGCCAAAATATGCAAACTACATTGCAAATAAATTGTTAACTCTATCTAGTGATGAAAGACTAAGTAAAATGTAGAATAAGTCATATAAAAGCTAGCATATTATGAGTTGACCTATTGTCATAACCCAATTTTTTTTGCATTTAAATTTTTATATGATAAATTGAATTATTGAGGAAATTCAATATGTTGAATGAAACTTTTGATATTTATTGAAAAGATTGAAAGAAGTTGACCATCATTGACTATGTGATCTTTTGAATTATCTTATATTTTATCAAGATTGAATGTTATTGATGAACTGTGTAAGTGAAAGTGTGTGAAATTGCAGTATAATAGGATGAAGGACGAGAACACGATTGAAGTAGGATCATTTAGCCATATCAAACAGTAAGCTTGATGGAATCTAGGTGCACACAACACAAAAAACATGATACATTTTCATTTGAAACTACATATAGAAGATCATAATGACTTGATTCAATGTTTGAAATAAATAGGCTTGTGGATGGTATACATGTGAATTTCTATTTAATTGTCTATTTCTACCTAGTATCTTTGAAAATTATGAAAAGAAAATGAAAGCATGATTATATATATATATTGAATAAAAAAAAGAAAATAAGCTTGAAGGAAAAGAAAACTACTCCTTTTGGAAAAACAATTATTCGAATAAAGTAAAAGTGTATTCCTTGCTTGAAAATGATTTATTACTATACCACTATAAGAGTAAAATAGAGATTGATAAATATAAAATAAATAAATAAATATATATATGTGCGCATATAAACATACACACACATATATGTTTATTCAAATACACATATACATATGTATATACATATATATATATACATGTATGCATATTTCTTAAAAGAATTGCATATGGAATCGAAAATTATCACAATCATGATTATTGAATTATGATAATATCATGAGAAAGATCTTAAGATTTGTGGTCTACATATGAATTAAGGTAGGAAATTCAAATTATGTATGGGGCGGCTAAAATTAATGATACTAATGAATGAAACGTCCCCTTCATTAGTTCGAAGAGGTAAGAAATAATGAATACCATATTGGGATGGCATTACTTTTCTTTGGTAGTGAAAGGAGATGAATTATGGAGGAGAGAAAGCAGGCAAAGAGATTTGGGAAACAACTAGGAAAAGAGGAAAAAATGATAGGAAAATTTCACGATTGGAGGTAACCCGATGCATGTGAATATTGTTTGATTTCATGCCTTATCGAATTGTATTTTATTCTATTACCCACAACGTTGATAATCTTGAATGGTGTGAAATATTGATAGATAGGCGATGATTAGTAAATGCGTATAATGCAATTGGTGCCTGGGAGACATCAAAATAATGATAGTTTACTATGTTGTCAAATGGGCCGAATTGGCCTTTCCTTGTATGTAATCCTATTCGGTTGTATAGCCAACCATGTAATGTCCTATGTGTTGTAAATTTTAGTTCTTCTTTACCAGTTTATTAAATGCATGTGCAATGCATTGCCATATTCATGGCTAATCAACTGAATGTCGATGGACAGGGTTCCAATATTATTGATTCTTTTATTTGTCACCTTCTCTTAAGAGAAGCAACAACCCCCTTGTTGTTATTTCCTTTATTATGTTGTCTCTTGGTGATGGCTTGGTCAATGGCCTTAGGTGGTCCCTAGTGTTAAACCATGTTGCCCGTTCATAGTGAACGACGACAACACTTGTGTTGATCATCCTTTTAGATGGAGCTCGATCCTTGGGATCAGATTTCCAGGTTTTCTATTAGATGAGCATTTTGATCGTTCATTTGAATGACCCCATAACCCTGCATGTATGCGGTGAATGCATAGGATTGTTACACACTCCATTTGCATCATAAATCATTCCTTGAATGATTATTATGAATATGTTCATTTAACTGACCAAACATTATTATGAGCTGATAAATGACCTTTCTTACTAGGCTTGGCTAAGAATAAAGTTTATGATAAAAATCAAACAATCATACAACTATAAGTCGTTCTTGGAACGATTATAGCTTACTTCCAATCCATTATAGTCACCCTTTAAAGAGAAAACCAAACCTTACCAACCCCAAACAGTGATATAATTGTTCCAATAAATGTATGTGGATGGAAACAACATGATTATTGTTTAGTTTTATTGTTTGCATAAAAAGGGACTTTGGTAATGTTTGACTTATGGCATAATTAGAATGATAGAACAATGATTGTTCACATGGTAATCAGATAGCTTGGAACTAAAAATGGGATATTTGAACTCAGTATTTGCATGGTTGTAAAGAACATTGTTTTATTATTAACTGTATTTAGTTAGTTGTAAACAACATCGTTCTATTATAAATAGTGTTTGTTTAGTTGTAAACAACATCGTTTTGTTATAAACTATAATTTTTTAGCTGTAAATAGCATCATTTTGTTATAAACAGTGTTTGTTTAATTGTAAACGACATCGTTTGTTATAAACTATATTTGTTTAACTGTAAACAACATCTTTCTATTATAAACAAAGTTTGTTTAGATGAAAATGACATCATTTTGTTATAAATTTTATTTTTTTAGCTGTAAACATCATCATTTTGTTATAAATAGTATTTTTTTAGCTGTAAATGACATCGTTTGTTATAAATTGTAAATGTTTAGCTATAAACAACATCGTTATGTATAAATAGTAGTTGTTTGGATGCAACAACATATTTTTCTATTAGAAATTGGTTAGATATAAACAACATAATAGTATGTGAGAAACTGTTCAAACATACTTGTTCTTAAGTTCTTTTACTTCTTGTAATATGAAAACGACATGACAATCTAAAACATTATTTGAATGATACAAATCTGATATAATGGTTTTTATTTCAGAATGTATGCACAAATTTATAACTTAAGTTGGCACATACTTGTGACATACCTTCTTTTGTTACTTATTGAATCCATTCTTAAATGAATAATGATTTATGATGAATGTGATCATGTGTCATATGTATGAAATGATTGGATAAGGTATTGATCCCATTTGAATCACTTTCTGATTGTTTATTTAATGAGGAAATAAGTAGATTGAATTAATTTTCCATAGATATGTGTGTAAAAGAATAGAAAAGAAACAGCTAAGTAGACTAGAGCACCTCAAGGTAGATGTTGCTAGAGGGTAGATAGCTGTTATGGAATAACTATGTTGTTGAAAGTTACCTTCCGGGATAGGTGCCGAAATGGAGTTCAAAGAGTATAAGTTTTTGCTTTAACCAAAACCTTTTGTTTTTTGTTGCAACATTATTCTTATGCTTGGCCAAGCAATTAGCCCATTATGTATGTATGGACTTTGTGATAACACTCTCTACCATTCCTAGCATAGATCTTGCATTTTTTCTAACTCATAGATAGAGATGCATGTTGATGTTTGGGCACGCACTATATTCCACCTTATAGATTGTTCTCTTGCTAAATTTTTTTGTTTAGGTTCGTGTATTCTTCAAGTAGGAAGAATTCTAGGGAAGTGTAAGCTTTGTGGTTGGGTGGTTAAGCGCTTCAACCATGTTCTTGTCCACTAGTGGAGGTGAGTGTCAAGAGGAAACCTTGGGTGTTTTCGAGACTATCTTGGTCTATGATGTAACCTTGTAGTAACTTTGATGTAAAATTTATACATTGTATTGACTATATGGCCTTATGAGCCAAGTCAACTTGGATATTGTAATTGACATTGAAATTGAATATATATTTATCTTTGACTCATTTTAATTAGACATGTGTTGCTATGATGGATAATAACTTCTTAGTTATGTCTTTTTAAAATTAAATATTCATAATGTCATTTGCAATAATATAAATAAGTAATAATTTGAATGGGTTATTACATTTGGTATCAGAGCTTAGGGTTCAACTCTAGGCCTTTTGAGTCTACCATAGCCATGACTAGGGGATAGTTGAACCTTGAGCAAAATAAGTTGTCTTAAGAATTAACTGAACCTTGATTGAATGCAGGTATGAAAATTCCTAAGATATGATGACAGAAAGGGAAGACTATTAAGACCTCAAAAAAGAAAGTTGTAATGGAAGAAAATGCTGAGATTGAGGTTCAACTCGAGATTCCCAATGATGAGACTCTAGCTCAAGCTCTTACACGAATTAAGCTGGAGAGAGGAAATAATATTGATGAGAAGTGAACACCTAAGATTAAGAATCTTTTTGCAATCAAATATTGGCCTCTAGGGTGTGGACCGAATGTACCCTTATTAACTAAGGAGGAAAAGGAGAACTTGTGTGCTCAACCATCCTCATTTGAGAAAAATGATGTAAATTCTTATGAGGACCCAAAGGAGTGTCCTCTCTCTGAGAACAAGAAAACTGATTAATATAACAAGAAGCTTTTGTATATAATGGTCTATTGACCCACACTTATTATAAATAAAACAAGATGGTATTTTTGTTGTGTTCAAATGAAGAACTCTAAAATATGTTTATTGTGCATGAATGCGTATGTATTCTAGGAATAAGGGATATATGCATGTGTATGTAACGTGATGTAGAATAAGAAAATTTATTCGTAAGAATCCAATGTTAAGTTATGATAGACATGAAATGTGATGTAGATTGAGTGTGAGTCAACATGGTGACCACCAGGAAAGAGACAAGTGGTAGTGGGTCAGACAATGGACCAAATAAGAGGTTGGAATAGACTCTAGAGCTTCTAAATAGGTAAGAGGCTTGTATGGACCACATAGAACATGAGTTTTGAGTGGAATGAGAGGACTGGGTTCACAAGAATGCAGAAGTCAATTGGGGGACAGTGGCCCAAGAGAAGGTCCTTGAGGTGGAATTGAGGAAGAACTTGGAAAAAATCTCAAAAGAGTAGCACCTCTTAAGTTTGATGGTAAGGATATCAAAGCTGGAGCTGAGACATGGATCATTGAGATGGAGAAATACTTTGGACTCTGTAGCTTATCTAACCAAACGATACATATTAGCTTTCAGGTGAAGCAACTACTTGGTGGGACAATGAAAAGTTAGAAAGAAATCTTCAGCCTGCTAAGATTACTTGGGAACTCTTCCTCTAATATTTTAGGAAAAGGTGGTTATTGCAGCTCTCTTTTGACAAGAAGGTGACAAAATTCCAAAACCTAACTTAGGGGAGCATGACTGTGACCCAATATTATGAAAAGTTCACCAATCTATTGAAGTATGTGGCCTAGTATCAGGGAGACAAATGTTTCCGTATTTGGAAGTTCATATTAGAACCCATATTGGAGTAGAAGTAGGCATGTATGATCCTCTCACCATGAATGAAGTTATCTTAAAGGCCAAAAAATAGGAGTAGAAATTGCAACAGTTATCCAATTATCGCAATAATGCAAACCCTAAGTCATGGTTTGGGAACACAAAGTTTCATAAAGGAGACAAGAGCCATCAGATCCGTAATCTCAAGAGGGGAAGTGAGTCGCGGAAGAAAGGTGAAGATGGTAATGGTGGAAGGAACAAGAAGGCGAACAAAAACAAAGGTAAAGAAAACCAAGAGCAGAATGGAGGTGATCATTATGCCTCATATTGTCCACAACAGTCAAAGTCACGAGGGGAAGGAAACTATTAGTAGTCTTAGCATCATTAGATCCACACTGTAGTGGATAACAAGTAGGAAGAGTATCAGGCTTCACCAATACAGCTGATGGGTAAGCTCTATGGCCAAACTGTCTATATTTTAATTGATACCAGAGCTACTAAATGTTTTATAGATCCTAGAGTAATATCCAAGATACCTATTAGACCTGGATACATGGCGAACTCATGGATAGTCTAGTATGGTAATCGAGTAGAGTGGAGGGTAGATAAATGTCTCTTTCTTAGCAAGTTAGAGCTTCCAACTTTCCAAACTCAAGTCAACTTGTATGTGGCACCATTAGGTTCATATGATGTAATTTAGGGAATAAATTGGTTAACTGATCATAAGGCTATAGTGAACTATGAGGATAAGGTAGTTAATTGTTTGGATGATTATGGGAACCTAGTCAAGATTTGTGGGATGTAAAGACCCTTAGAGCTTAGAAAAATCTCTGCTATGTAGCTCAAAAAGGCTTGTTGGAAGGGATGTGCTATTTATGCTGTGCATCTTCATAACCCTGACAACAAGGAACTGTATCTTGATGACTACCCTATTCTCAAGGAGTTCTAAGATGTATTCACCGATGGACTCACAAAGTTACGTCCAAAACAAGAATTTGATTTCTATTTCGACCTTCTACTAGGAGCTAAGCCTCAACTCCAAAGCACCTTATTGGATGAACACCACTAAAATCTATGAGTTGAAGACCTAGTTAATTGAATTATTCAATAAAGGGCTCATAAGACCCAATGTGTCTCCTTGGGGGGCACCCGTTATCTTTGTGAAAAAGAAGGATGGAACCTTGCATCTATGTATAAAATATCGAATGTTGAACAAGGTGACCATCAAGAACCAATATCCACTTCTGAGGATTGATGAGTTGTTTGAATAGATGAAGGGAGCGATAGTGTTTGATCTTAGGTTGGGATACCATCAGTTGAGAATCAAGGAAGAAGATATTCTGATGACTGCTTTTCAAACTCGATATGGATATTATGAGTTCACTGTGATACCTTTTGGTTTGACCAATGTACCTGCAACTTTTGTGAACCTCATGAATAGTGTGTTTCAAGACTATTTGGATGACTTTGTTATGATTTTCATTGATGAAATTGTAGTTTATTCAAAGTTTGTTGAAGAGCATGATATGCACTTGAGGATAGTTTTACAACAATTGAGAGAAAATGAACTCTTTGGAAAGCTATCCAAATGCTCATTTTAGGGTGCACTATCTAGGCCATATTATTTCAACTGAGGGAGTATTTGTAGACACTAAAAAGATCTAGGAAATCATGGAATGGCCAGTGCCTTAGAATGTGTCAGAAGTCTGCAGCTTCATGGTACTCATAGGATACTATATGAAGTTTGTGCAAGGGTTCTCCCAAATTGCATCTCCCATCAAATCACTCTAAAGAAAAGAAACATAGTTTGAATGGACTGAGAATTATGAACATGCATTCCAACTGCTAAAGGAGAGGCTCATGACAACACTAGTGATGACCATCCCTGATCCTAATGGAAGACTCACATTAATCATAGATGCTTCAGGAGAGGGATTGGGATTAGTACTAATGTAGGATGGACAAGTGGTAGCATATGAATCAAGAAAGCTTAAACAACATGAGGTGAATTACGCACCACATAATTTAGAGTTGGACACAATAGTTCATGCCTTGCAAATGTGGAGACATTACCTCTTAGGGAATCCATTTGAGCTCAAGACAAACCACTTGGGATTGAGGTGCACATATTTACTCAACCAAACCTTAATGCATAGCAGAGGTGGTGGTTGGAATTCCTTAGTGAGTATGACTTCAGAATTGAGTATATAAAGGGAAAAGAGAATAGAGTGGTTGATGCTCTTAGTAGACGAAGACATTTGGAAACAATGATCTTGAAAAGGTCTAATTTGAGATAATAGGTGATGCATAATTTTCTAGGGGATGAGCACTAAGAAAGAGTGAAGAGCACCCTAGTAGAGAATCCTTCAAATCATCAGTTCGATGGGTATGAGATCAAAACAGATGGAATTTTGAGATATTAGAGAAGAATGTATATACTAGACTTTGGAGAGTTGAGAAAGTTGGTTTTAGAATAGGTTCATAATGTAGCTTATTCAGGACACCCTAGAGTATCCAAGATGATTGTAGAATTGAAAACTCTATACTTTTGGCCCAAACTCAAGAAGGATGTAGTGGAGTAATAGCTAGATGCTTAGAGTGCCAACGAGTCAAGGCTAAACATGCACATCCACCTGGGCTATTGTATCCTCATGACATACCTAAGTATAAATGGTAGGTGATCAGTATGGACTTCGTACAGGGGTTGCCTTTGAGCAAGAATCCACATGATGTTACCTTGGTCATGATTGATAAGTTGACCAAGGTGGCACACTTCATTCCAGGAAACCTTATGGATTGTTGACCCATTTTTCTAGGAGATATCCAAGTGCTAGAGACCCTTTTTTTGATAGAGACACCTGAATGACCTCAAGATTTTGGACAACCCTAAATGCTATATTGGGAACTACGTTAAATTTCAGCTTGGCTTATCATCCTTAGACTGAGGGATAGATAGAGGGTGAATTAGGTAGTTGAAGGCCTCCTCTGAATGTATTTATTTGACCAACAACATAAGTGGGAAGAATATTTCCCATTGGTAGATTTTGTTTACAACTCTTATCACACATCTCTAGGTATGGCACCGTTTGAAGCTCTTTATGGGCGAAAGTGTTGTACACCCATCAGTTGCAATAAATTGGAGGACATGATCATAGTAGGACTTGAAATTATTAAGGAGATGGAAGAAAAAATAAGAGTCATTAAGAGCAGACTGAAAGAGGTAGTAGACAAACAAAAAAGTTATGCTGACAAGAATAAAACTCTTAGACAGTTTGTGACAAGGGATAAAGTCTTCTTAAGAGTCAGGCCTCATAAAAGTTCCTTTGCCTTTGGAATGTCTTCCAAGTTCGCCCCAAGATATGTGGGACCGTTTGAAGTCTTGGAAGTGATCGACCCAATTGCTTATAGACTTTCTCTACCACATGCTCTGGCTTGACTTCTTAATGTGTTTCATGTTTCTTTGCTTAAGCCATATCATCCTGACGTAGCTCATGTGCTTGATTGGAAATCCTTGTAGGTATAAGATCTAGGAGTGGTGCTAGTGGAGCCCATTAGAATCCTGGATAGATGCAACCTTAAGTTGCGGAGCAGAGATATTGCATAGTTAAAGGTCCAATGGGACCCATATTTAGAAGACAATTCTACTTGGAAGGATGTGGAAGAAATAGAACACTCATTTCCACATTTTCTTTCTTAGAAAGAGACTTGATAAATTTTGTTTGAAAAATTTGGATTGAACATTATAGTGTTTTGGATTGAAACAATTTGATATGATATGATGCTGAAATAGACATATATGCTTTAAATTTTGATTAAATAGACTTCGGGACAATGTCACTTCCAAGAGGGGAAGGATGTCATAACCCAATTTTTATTGCATTTAAATTATAATATGATAAATTGAATTATTGAGGAAATTCAATATGTTGAATGGAAATTTTGATATTTATTGAAAAGATTGAAAGAAGTTGACCATCATTAACTATGCAATCTTTTGAATTATCTTATAGTTTATTAAGATTGAACATTACTGATGAACTGTGTAAGTGCAAGTGTGTGAAATTTTAGGATAATAGGATGAAGGATGAGAACATGGTTGAAGTAGGATCATTTAGCTGAATCAAATGGTAATCTTGATGGAATCTAGGTGCACACACCACAAATAACATGATAGATTTGCATTTGAAACTGCATATAGAAGATCATAATGGCTTGATTTGATGTTTGAAATAAATACGCTTGTGGATGATATACATGTGAATTGCTATTTAATTATCTATTTCGACCAAGTATCTTCAAAAAATATAAAAATAAAATGAAAGCATGATTATATATATATATATATATTGAATAAAAAAAAGAAAACAAGCTTGAAGGAAAATAAAACTAATCCTTTTGGAAAGACAATTATTTGAATAAAGTAAAAGTGTATTCCTTGCTTGAAAATGATTTATTACTATACCACTATAAAAGTAAAATAGAGATCAATATATATATATATATATATATATGCACATATAAACACACACACATATATATATCTATATATTCAAGTACATATATATGTATATATATGTATATATATATATATATATATATATATATATATATATATATATATATATATATATATATATATATATATATATATAAACATATATATAAATAGATACATGTATGCATATTTCTTAAAAGAATTGAATATGGAATACAAAATTATCACAATCATGATAATTGAATATGATAATATCATGAGAAAGATCTTAAGAGTCGTGGCCTGCATATGAATTAAGACAGGAAATTCAAATTATGTATGGGATGGATAAAATTAATGCTAATAATGAATGAAATAACCCCTTCATTAGTGTAAAGAGGTAAGAAAGAATGAATGTCATATTGGGATGGCACAATTTTTCTCTGGTAGTGAAAGGAAATGAACTATGGAGGAGAAAAAGCAGGCAAAGATTTCAAAAACAACTAGGAAAAGAGGAAAAATGACAAAGGAAAATCTCACGACTGGAGGTAACCCGATGCATGTGAATATTATTTGATTTCATGCCTTATCAAATTGTATTTTATTCTATTATCTACAATGTTGATCATCTTGAATGGTGCAAAATATTGATAGATAAACAATGATTAGTAAATATGCATCTTGCAATTGATGCTTGGGAGACATCAAAATAATGATAGTTTACTCTATTGTCAAATGGAATGAATCGAACTTTCCTTGTATGTAATCCTATTCAGCTGTATAGCCGACCATGTAATGCCCTCTTTGTTGTAGATTTTAGTCCTTCTTTATCGATTTGTTAAATGCATGTGAGATGCATTGCCATATTCATGGCTAATTGGCTAAATGCCGATGGACAAGGTTCCAATATTATTGATTCTTTTATTTTTTGCCTTCTCTTAAGAGAAGTAGTGACCCCCTTGCTATTATTTATTTTATTGTGTTGTCTCTCAGTGATGGCTCAGCCAATGGCCTTAGGTAGTTGCTGGTGTTAAACCATGTTGCCCATTCATAGTGAACGATGACAACATTTGTGTTGATCATCATTTTAGATGGAGCTCGATCCTTGGGATTGAATTTACAGGTTTGCTATTAGATGAGCATTTTGACAATTCATTAGAATGAATCCATAACCCTGCATTTATGGGATGAACGCATAGGATTGTTACACAGTCTGTTTTCTAGCATAAATCGTTCCTTGAACGATTATTATGAATATGTTTATTTAATTGATTGAACTTTATTATAAGCTAATAAACAACCTTTCTTACTAGGCTCGACTAAGAATAAAGTTTGAGATAAAAATAAAAGTCACACGAATGCAAGTCATTCTTGGAATAACTGTAGCTTACTTCCAATCCATTATAGTCACTCTTTTAAGAGAAACCCAGACCTTACCAAACCACAATAGTTATATAATTGTTCCAATTTGTATGTGGATGGGAATGACATGATTATTGTTTAGTTTTATTATTTGCATAAAAAGGGACTTTGGTAATGTTTGACTTATAGCATAATCAAAATGATAGAACAATGATTGTTCACATGGTAACCAGATAGGTTGGAATTAAAAATGGGATATTTTGTCTCAGTATTTACATGGCTATAAATAACATCATTTTGTTATAAACTATATTTGTTTAGTTGTAAAAATCATCGTTTTATTATAAACCATTTTTTTTAATTGTAAACAACATCGTTTTGTTATAAACTATATTTGTTTAGTTGTAAACAACATTATTTTGTTATAAACAATATTTTTTTAGTTGTAAATGACATTGTTTGTTATAAACTATATTTGTTTAGTTGTAAACAACATCGTTATGTTATAAATAGAGTTTTTTTAGCTGTAAACAACATCGTTTGTTATAAACTGTATTTGTTTAGCTGTAAACAACATCATTCTATTATAAACAAAGTTTTTTTAGCTATAAATGACATCATTTGTTATAAACTGTAAATGTTTAGCTAGATAAATAGCATCATTCTGTATAAACAGTGGTTGTTCAGATGCAACAACATAGTTTGCTATCACAACATGGTTAGATACAAATGAATTAATAGTATGTGAGAAATTGTTCAAAAAAACTTGAAGTTCTTTTACTTCTTGTAATTTGACAAATGACATGACAATCTAAAACATTATTTGAATGATAGCAATTTGATTTAATGGTTTTTATTCTATAATGTATGCACAAATTTATAACTTAAATTGGCACATATATGTGTATGCACATAGACCTTTGTCTATGTACATACACATACTTATGACATACCTTCTTTTGTTACTTATTGAATTCATTCTTAAATGAATAATGATTTACGATGAATGTGATCATGTGTCATATGTATGAAATGATTGGATAATGTATTGATCAGTTCCATTTGAATTGCTTTTTGATTATTTATTTAATGAGGAAATAAGTAGACTAAATTAATTTTCCTTAGATATGTGTGTAAAAGAATAAAACAACACCTAAGTAGACTAGAGTACCTCAAGGTAGATGCTGCTAGAGGTTAGACAGTTGTTATGGAATAATTATGTTGTTGAAAGTTACCTTCTAGGATGGGTGCAGAAATGGAGTTCAGAGAGTATAGGCTTTTTCCTTAACCAAAACCTATTGTTTGTTGTTGCAACATTATTCTTATGCTTGTCCAAGCAATTAGCCCATTATGTATGTATGGAATTTGTGATAACACTCTCTTCCATTCCTAGCATAGATCTTGCATTTTTCTAACTCATAGATAGAGATGCATGTTGATGTTTGGGCACACACCAAATTCCACCTTGCAGATTGTTCTCTTGCTAAAATTTCCATGCAAGGTTGGGTATTCTTCAAGTTGGAAGAATTTTGGGGAAGTATAAGCTCGTGGTTGGAAAATTAAGCACTTCAATCATGTTCTCATCCACTAGTGGAGGCGAGCATCAAGAGGAAACCTTGGATGTTTTCGAGACTATCTTGGTCTATGATGTAACCTTGAAGTAACTTTGATGTAAAATTTATACATTGTATTGACTATATGGCCTTATGAGCCAAGTCAACTTGGATATTGTAATTGACAGTGAAATTGAATATGTATTTATCTTTGACTCATTTTAATTAGACATGTGTTGCTATGATGGATAATAACTTCTTAGTTATGTCTTTTTAAAATTAAATATTCATAATGTCATTTGCAATAATATAAGGTTTTCTGGAACACATTCTTGTTGTCTCTATTTTAATCAACCTACTACTTTGCTTTGATGAGTAATGATTTTAAGTGCTTCCACCCATTGATATTAGTTGCTAAGTCGATCTTAATAAGTTGGGTAGTGTCATTGAACATAGCTTGATTGTAGGCGGCTAAGTCTCATATTTATTTATAAATAGGGGTGAAGATTACTTCATTTGGACACATTATTATTCACTTGCATTTTGTTTCTTTTTATTTGAGGTATTCTTATTTTGAGCTGAGAGCTTATTTGAGAGGAGAGTTGTGGAAGTTATTAAGAGAAATTCATGAGTGGAATTGGAGAATTTAAGGAGTTTGTAAGCTATTCTTGGAAGGACCGAGCTTGGAAACCAATGAGTTCAAATTGGAAATAAGCGTTAAACAGGCATGTGGTTTCTACATTTTTAGGCTTTTTGAAAAGATTGAGTGCTTTGATTACTTGCTTGGAAAATGTGTGTTGTTTATCATACGACAATGATTGTCTTCTTTGGATGAATGTAATGGATTCATGATGAATCTAGATAGGAAAATAATTTCTTCTTTAATATTTCTATATATTCCATATTAAGGAATAGGTATCTGAATTAGTATTAAATATTATAACAAAGATAGAGATTATATAGGCAATGCTTAGTTTGAAGAGTTAAAATATTGAAATTGCTTCAATTTCTTTGATAAATGTGTCATATGTACATGAGTGAGGTAACTTGTATTTGATAGCATATTATGATAGGAAAATCCTAGAGGTTAATGAGGTTAGTAAACACAACAACAATGTTGAAGACTTATCATCATGGATAGAAAGATACGACATGCAAACCATATTGTTAGTCTATATTTGAATGATCACTTGATCATTACTTACATTGATTATTGATTGAAACTTGATTGTTGATTAAAACTGAGAATCGAGGTATGCCAAGATGGAGATTTACCTATGTGATTAAGTTGATCGCTTGAATTTGAGAATTACTATTGATTAGAGCTATAGGTGGGAATACCCTAGTGAGATGGAATTGTTACTTGATTGGTTGTTTTACATTCTTGATGTGAATTCTTTTTATTGAGGAAAATATACTTTTTGAATAGTCTTATATTGATGAGAATACACTCTTGAATACAATATTTTATTGTTGAGACAACGCTTTTTAATGAGTCATTTATTGATATGATTATTCTTTTGATTGAGGTCATTTATTAATAAGGTTATACTTTGAGTGAATTTATTTCTTGTTGAAATTTTTACTTTTAATTTGAGCTTATTTATTGGTACTTTTGAATGGAGTCATTTAATGTTGAGATAAACCATTGATTGGGGACTTTTATAGTTGGGATCATACCTTTGGTACTAGAGTTATTCAATGATGTGACATTATGTTATTTGGTTACTCAATAAGTAGGAGTTACTTGAACTACTTAGTAGGAATGTTATAGCCATAGGTTGTTCCTGGGGTTAAAGATTACCCAATGGAGGGATTTTCCTATGTGTAGTTTATTATAAAAGAGATAGGTTGTTCCTTGGGTTAAAGATTACCCAATGGAGGGAATTGCCTATGCATAGTACATGAATGGTCATTAACGAAATCGAGCTAGGGTAGTGGGTGAATAGATGACACTTTTATATGAAACTTTGGCCAAAGTAGTGTAAGTAGCCACTGTTTACACTATCAGTTCACTATGTTCCAATATAAACAATTCTAGTTCTAGATTTTCATACTCGTAGTTGTAGCTACCGTATGATTAGGTTCTAGATTGTAGGACACAACACTAAACTCATGAAGCCTATTTTTTATGGGGTTTTACCAACCAATCTCTTTGTCGAAGGGTAGGGCCATCTTGCCATATGTGGTAGATGTGTGAGGGACCACATTTGAGCCCGTGGTTGGAAGAAAAGCACTTGAGTGATGTTTCTCCTCATCAGTTGACGGTTGAGATTTGCATAGGATTTCTTGGGCATTTGTTACTAGTGCTAATGAAGTTCAAGGAGCTATGTATGTTTTCTTATAGCCATTTCTATGGAATTTTTATTGCATGAAATGTTATCTTGAGGTTTTAATGTTTTAGAAGGATTGTAATATTCAATTATAATGCAAATGGAAAGTTTGGAATATGTGTTATTTCAAATGTTCCTGTACTCTTTGATAATTTACAAGAAATTTTTTATTTCTATGTGATGGCATCGTATATTATTTCACTTGTGGTTAGAAAATTGTTATTTCTTTGGAGTAGAACAACGGGTTGTTACACAACATATATTAAAACTTAATTATTTCCTTTTGCAGATTAACAACTCATTACATTAACTAAAAGAAACAAAAGAGAACACATGCATCACATAGACACACCAAGATTTTATGTGGAAAACCCAATGAGGGAAAAACCACAGTGAGTATTAACTCACATTAATGTAGCTTGATGCTAACAAGAAATTATAATGTTTAAGGCTCATTTCCTATGGACTTGTAGACTAAGCTAAAATGCCTTAGAGAAAGATACAATGAACCTAATGAGACTCACTGTCTTAGACTACATGATACATGAATTTTAGAGTAATAAAATGATTATGAACTACTTCGAAGAAGCATCTAACACATGTTGATGATGCAATCACTATTTTGCACAATTAGCCCTTTACACTATTTTCAAACACTTCATCTTTTTCATTATGCTCTTTTCGTAATCATCACATTCAAAAATGAATTTTATCTATATATATCCTCGACAATAACATAAAAATCCAATTAAGTTAGCTCCAAGATGACTGTTGGAAGAAACAATTGATATTGCAAGGGTTGGGTCCAAAACACATCCAAAATAAAAGATAATTAGTTGTGGATCATCATAAACTTGTATGAGAGGGGGACCAACCACATAAGGGCTCTAGGTCACAGAGAGCCGCGAGTGAAGGGATGCCCTAACTTACCTCACTCTAAAGGGTGTTTTGGGATGAGGATCGAGAATGAAGAGCACTATGAAGTGCTTCTATCACTTTGCAAACCCAAAATTCTATTTGGGGCTAGACGAGCTAGTTTTTGGAGTCTGAATTATCCCTCAGACAACTCTTTGTTCGAGGATGACAATGAGGGTCTGGGACAACAACACGATGCATTGGTGTCTCTCTGGCCTGCTGGCGTCCGTATGACCAGAAAACATAAAGTATAGTAGAAAAGACTAGAAACATACTTAATAGTCTAGCTAGTTGATTTTAATGAAAATGACAAATTGATAAAGTACAAAAAGTAAGTGCAAAAATAATAAACAAGTAGATGAGAACTAGGGTGATGAACACCAACTCAATAAAAGATCAGTTTTCTAGCAAGCTCCATGCATACGTTCAGCTACATAAAAACAAGAAGGGGAAAATTGTTGGGGCTGCTGGTGCAGGAGCACCCAAGGCCTTCAAGGAGCTCTTCAAAGGTCAAAAGTGTGCAGGGGTCAGGAGGACCTTTCCATCAAATCAAAACATCAATTATGATCTTTTGAAGCTTATAATGGCTTTTGAAATGGGAAAGAACTTGAAAGGAGTCAACTGTCCTAAGGGTCCTGATAAGGACCCTAGGACCAAAATGCTTTGTAAATGGAAAAATAATGCTCTAGGAGGTTAGATAGGTTTATTATGATTTTATTGTGTCAAATAAAGTTGGATATTAAGGATCCAATGGTTTTTAGATAGTAGAGTTTAATAAATTGCAAATTGGAAATTGAAATTTTTTAAAATCCACTTTAGGCAGGAAAATGAGTTTTAGGTGTTTTAGAGGTAATTATGCATTGTAATCAATCAAAAATGGTTTTTTCAGTTGGGGAATGGGTCTATAACCCCAAAAAAATCATTTGTACAGAGGTTGATCAATTGGAGAGGTGACTGTGCGGACTGTTTTTTGGAAAAAGTGAAAAAACACAATTTTATTGCATTTTCTTGAGTTCTCTTGATGAATCTTTGAATCCTCTTGATGAAATGTTCTATTGGATGATATAAGGACTTAATTTTACTTTTAACCTCTTGCACATCCTAATAAGCAATAATAACAATTTCTTTGCATAATATATTGACTGTCCTCAGGAAAACCCTATTTTTTCATTGATTTTGAGAGTCATCATGAAGTAATGATCCATTTCATGAGAGTTTGTGACTGAAACTTGTGAAATGGATCCTATTTAACATGTATCATACTAATCTAACAATCTAAAAGTGTAGGAAAGAAGAATCAAATGGTGTACACCAAGATTTGATAGTGAAAGGTGTTTGAAGATGGAGGCTAGGGTATAGCAGTAGAAGATCTGCCTTAATGAGGGGTATGTTTTTGAGTTGGGATAGTATAAATATGTTTTCCTAATGGTGTAGGGTCAATAAACAAGTTATGGAAGTGATTGGAAGATTAGTTTTCAAGAAGCCCTAGTTTTGAGGCATTTTATGGAGGGTTTTGTGATCAGGGATCTTAGAGGTGTCATAGAAGGTTAGGACCTTGAAAATAATTGGTTTTGAGACAATTTGAGACACTGTTGAAAGTTTCATGGTCATGGGTTGAGTTTAAAGAGGGGTTGCTTTGGAAAAGAGGGCTAATTAGGCCTAGTTTTTGAGGAAACAATAGATTTTGGTTGGTGAGTTATGAAACAAGTGCCATCAAGGAGTTGATATGTTGTTTTCCATCATAAAACACATCTTAATCAGTCATTAGATTGGAGGGTCCTTTGGAAATTTTGAGAGAAAAGTAAAAAATCCTTCACTAGAGGCCTAGTTGGGCTAGAAGGCCTAGTTAAGGTGGAAAAGTGGTTTTGTTCAAAACAAAGGTTTGGGGCTTTGATTTCATTTAAGACAAGTGTAATTGTGTCTATTAGGAGCATTCCTAGGGTTTTGGTCCATAAGGAAACAAATAAGTCATTTGGTGCATTATTGAGGCCTTATCTCCATACTGGTGCCTAGTTGGAAGGTTGAGAGTGAATCACTATTAGCCTTAAAACTTTGTGTTTCTTTCAAAGTCCCTGACCCTCTGCATTAGAGTGGTATCAGAGCAGTAAGTAGGTCCTTTAGGGATTGGAGAATCAGAAATGGCACCAAAAAATTAACTAGCAAGAGAGTTGGAAGAGTTGAAGGAAATATTGGAAAGGGAGAGAAGGGAAAGAAGAGAACAAGAAGCAGTAAGAGCAAGAGAAGAAAGGCAATGGAGAAGGGAGAGAAAGACCATGCAAGTAAGGATAAACAACCTTGAGAGAAATAGAAGAGAAGAACAAGAAAATCAAGAAAATAATGATGAAGAAGAAGAGCATGTGAGGGTAAATTAGGAACAACAAGCAGATGAGACAGTGGACCCTGAGGAAAGGAGGTTACTTAGATTATTGAAGGCAGTACAAGGTCATGGAGGAAAGAGTCACATAGACTTGCCTATCTATCAAGGGAAGATGGATAGTGAAGAGGTGTTGGGATGGCTTGATGCCTTAGAAAACTATTTTGAGTTTGAAGAGATGGATGAAGAGAGGAAGGTTAAGTTTTCCAAAACCAAGTTGAGAGGCACAACACTGACATGGTGGACTAGTTTTCAGAATGATAGGATGGCTAGAGGATTGGAAAAAGTTTCTACATGGGAAAGGATGAAGAGTTTGGTCAAGGAACAATTCCTACCATCTGATTACACAATTCATGTGAAAAGGATGAGGCAGAATTTAAGGCAAAAGGACATGGATGTGATGTCCTATACTAAGCAATTTCACAAGCTTAGTATTAGAGGAGGTTATGAGGAAAAGGATGAGAAAATAGCTAGGTATATCAATGGCTTGAGTCATAATCTACAAGATGAGATTGGTTTGCAAATGCCAAGGACATTAGGAGAATGTTTTCAGTTGGCCATTAGAGCAGAAGAAAAGCTGAAGAGGAAGCAAGAAAGATTAAGCAATGGTGGAAGAGGAGGTAGTTCAAACAGGGGCAAAGGTAATAAAGAGCAAGGACAAGGCAGCAATGACAAGAGCAGAAATGACAAAGGAAAAGAGGTATTTTCTGATCAAAGAGGTGGATACACTCCTAGAGGAGGAGGCAGATTTGGGCAAGGTAGAGGCACATTCACTGGTAGGTGTTTCAATTGCAATGAACCAGGGCATCCTTCCTTCAAGTGTCCTAAATGGGAACAAGCTGATAAAGGAAGAGATAGGAGAGCTAACTTGGTACAAGAAGAAGAAGACAAGAAGGAGGAACCAAAAACATTCATGGCAGACCCTGTGACTGATGGTGAGTTTCTTATGGTCAAGGAAGGAGAAAGACTTCATCAAGAGCCAAAGGTAACTATTTTCAAGACAAATTGTTTGAGTCATGGTAAGATCTGCAGATTGCTCATAGATTCAGGGTCACATAGCAATTTAGTTTCACTTGATATGATAACCAAGCTAGGGATTGAAACATTTGATCATCCTACTCCCTACAAGGCCACTTGGGTAACTCAAGGACAACATGTAGAGATTTGTAAGAGAGCTTATGTAGATTTCTCAATTGGATCATATCATGACAGGGTACTTTGTGATGTCATTCCAATGACTTGTGGTCATATCATCTTGGGGAGACCATGGCAGTATGCTAGAAGGACATTGCATGATGGATTCCATAATACATATTTGGTTCACAAAGGAGATAATAGATACAAATTAGTTCCTTTTCATTTGGAGTAGTCTAATGATAGTTTTGTGATTTGTTTTGAGAAGAGTTTTCAAGTGAATAAGTAGGGTAAGCTAGGTAAGACAGGGGAAGATACTGGTTGGAGGAGGAGTGATGAGTTGCAGCAGGGTTGTGGAGAACATAGTCCTAGAAATAAGAATTTGTGGGACTTAGACAGTGTCAAGGTTGGAGGCATTCAATGCACTATAGTTGAGCATGCTAGTGATGGTATCTTTTCACAAGGAAATCAGGGGAATGAAGGCAGAAACAGGGTACAGGTACAAACTGATCTTAAACAGCCAAGAGGACAAGCTAATCCTTGTTTTGATTTTGTCAAGAATGTAGATTGGCAGAAGAGGAAGATGGTGACTTTGCGAGATTATATGCCCTATCATTTGAAGATGAAAACATATGAGAGCAAGGGGTCTTTTGGTGGCAACACATGGGACACTTCTTGGGGCAAGAAATCTTTCTTTCTTGGGGAGAATGGTGCAGGAGCACCCAAGGCCTTCAAGGAGCTCTTCAAAGGTCAAAAGTGTGCAGGGGTCAAGAGGACCTTTCCATCAAATCAAAACATCAATTATGATCTTTTGAAGCCTATAATGGCTTTTGAAATGGGAAAGAACTTGAAAGGAGTCAACTGTCCTAAGGGTCCTGATAAGGACCCTAGGACCAAAATGCTTTGTAAATGGAAAAATAATGCTCTAGGAGGTTAGATAGGTTTATTATGATTTTATTGTGTCAAATAAAGTTGGATATTAAGGATCCAATGGTTTTTAGATAGTAGAGTTTAATAAATTGCAAATTGGAAATTGAAAATTTTTAAAATCCACTTTAGGTGGGAAAATGAGTTTTAGGTGTTTTAGATGTAATTATGCATTGTAATCAATCCAAAATGGTTTGGTCAGTTGGGGAATGGGTCTATAACCCCAAAATAATCATTTGTATGGAGGTTGATCAATTGGAGAGGTGACTGTACGAATTGTTTTCTGGAAAAAGTGAAAAAACACAATTTTATTGCATTTTCTTGAGTTCTCTTGATGAATCTTTGAATCCTCTTGATGAAATGTTCTATTGGATGATATAGGGACTTGATTTTACTTTTAACCTCTTGCACATCCTGATAAGCGGTAATAACAATTTCTTTGCATAATATATTGATTGTCCTCAGGAAAACCCTATTTTTTCATTGATTTCGAGAGTCATCATGAAGTAATGATCCATTTCATGAGAGTTTGTGACTGAAACTTGTGAAATGGATCCTATTTAACATGTATCATACCAATCTAACAATCTAAAAGTGCAGGAAAGAAGAATCAAATGGTGTACACCAAGATTTGATGGTGAAAGGTGCTTGAAGATGGAGGCTAGGGTATAGCAGTAGAAGATTTGCCTTAATGAGGGGTATGTTTTTGAGTTGGGATAGTATAAATATGTTGTCCTAATGGTGTAGGGTCAATCAACAAGTTCTGGAAGTGATTGGAAGGTTAGTTTTCAAGAAGCCCTAGTTTTGAGGCATTTTATGGAGGGTTTTGTGATCAGGGATCTTAGAGGTGTCATAGAAGGTTAGGACCTTGAAAATCCTTGGTTTTGAGACAATTTGAGACATTTTTGAAAGTTTCATGGTCAGGGGTTGAGTTTAAAGAGGGGTTGCTTTGGAAAAGAGGGCTAATTAGGCCTAGTTTTTGAGGAAACAACAGATTTTGGTTGGTGAGTTCTAAAACAAGTGCCATCAGGGAGTTGATATGTTGTTTTCCATCATAAAAAACATCTTAATCAGTCATTATATTGGAGGGTCCTTTGGAAAATTTGAGAGCAAAGTAAAAAATCCTTCGCTAGAGGCCTAGTTGGGCTAGAGGAAAAGTGTATTTTGTTCAAAACAGAGGTTTGGGGCTTTGATTTCATTTAAGAAAAGTATAATTGTGTCTATTAGGAGCATTCCTAGGGTTTGGGTCCATAAGGAAAGCAAATAAGTCATTTGGTGCATTATTAAGGCCTTATCTCCATACTGGTGCCTAGTTGGAAGGTTGAGAGTGAATCATTATTAGCCTTAAAACTTTGTGTTTCTTTCAAAGTCCCTGAACCTCTGCATCAGCTACATAGGTGCCTACCTCAGTTAGACCCCCACTTTGCTATTTCCTCCTCCATGGACAACCATAAAAACAATGGAGTAGAAAGTATGATAAAGAAAATAAAAGAGCAAGAGAGACTGTTGAACACTATGAAACAATACTATGCTAATCTATCAAACCACAAAAGGGAAAGTGAAGTATTACCACCTCCACTAAAAGGCTGTTAAGGCCAATGAAGGGAAAAATCAAGCAACGAACTTGGAAAAGCCACCATAGTCGCAACAGTGATGAAGGGAGGTCTCGCAAGACTCCAAGCTCACAAATTTTATGGTAGCCTCACATGTACAAAATGGAGTGAATAGAGTAACTAGCTATTGCAATGCTCAATGGAGTTGTGAAAGCTGCTTGAATTTCAAAATGGAGTACTTAAGAGAGTGTGGAAGATCCATAAGTGTGTAGAGAAATGAAGTGATACTGAAGATTGTTCTTCTAAAGGTGGGATGAGAAGGAATAAGCCATTTTTGGGTCAGTTGGTCGACAAAAGGATGTTATAATTCATCCCCAATGAGGAGTATAACATCTCTACCAACTTCAGACGTGGGAATCCATCAGGGATGGCAACACAATGCACAAACGTCCACACACCGTGCCTGCATCTCAGACAAATATTCTCTCACTGAGACATAGGACAAACACCAAGTGGGTGGAAGGCAGGTGGGTGATGTGGAATTTCACCTTTGGGTTTGATTTTCTAAGGTGAGAGTATGGAAAAGGGGAATTTACACAAGGGGTGAAAATTCACTCCTATACATCTTGCCTCCACTTTAGCGAGCACGAGTATTGATGAGTGTTCCATAAAGTAGATTAAAGAGTTAGAAATGTATACTTGAACCATCGAGGAAGCAGACCATGATCTGGTGAACTCGAAAGCATAAGAAAGACAAAGGAATCCACATGTACTCTCTCCTGAGGAGGTTTTAATAAAAGGACTCCATAGTCTCGCAAAACTATGAAGTTGCAAAAAGTACACCGAAGGCCCTTATACCAACGATGGAAAAATACTATAGGATGTAAGCACCTCACAAGCCCGTAGATCTGCAAGAAGGAATTCCCCCAAGTACTTTCTCATGAGGGAAGCCTAATGAAAGGGGACTCCATAGAGTCAGATTGGAAAGCATTTTCACAGGTGCACCTGTAAAGCAATATGTTAATCTGTAGATAACATGCCAAAAAGAAAAAAGTAGCCACACAGGAAAACAAGTAGACAGTCAACAAATTGGAAGACTTTCAAAGGGTTTCCTTAGGAACCCTTCAAAAGAAGAGGGTTCCACTCAAGGGACATGTTATTTGAAAGTGAGATAGTGTCTTTTTGTAAATCGATTCAACATCAAGGAATCCTTTTGAAATATGTTCACTTCATCAAGGAATTCGAAAGGAAGAAAATGCCCCCTCGTGAGGGGAAGGTCGAGGCTTCTCCCGCAAGAAAAGTTGCTCCCTCCTCAGAGGAAATTTCTTCAAGTTCTTTCTTTGTGAACGCATGATGAAGGAAACACACTTTGCTAGGGGTCCAGGTTGAGAATGCGATCTTTGAAAAAAGGTTTTGTAAGGATTCTCTAGAAAAGATTCGTTGGCAACAAATGTGTTTTCTAAATATTGAAACATTGTGAAAGTGACATTGTCACACACACGAGGGAAAAATCAAGCATAGAAGAGAGAAAGAGAAAAAAGGGAAAGAGAAATAGCAACATTACGAACAAGGGCCACATGGGTGATCTTATATTTTGAGGTCAGAGCTGCTCATAAATATATATAAGTATAGTAATAGTATGTAGATGAATTGTCATCAGCCCCCTACTATATCAGACCATGTGAAGAATGCATGAGAAGACAGTAAAAATAAAAAATTGGGTCAACATGGAAGGGAAGCCTAAATTCCCCCAACACTTTGCATTGTCCCCAATTGTCGAAAATCAATACACGTAATAGAGGACGAATGATGGAGCAAATAGAGGAAGTTTTATGACACATAATCACTCCTGTATCCAAGCACCTACAAGGGTGATAAGGGTCATCCAGGAACACATAAAGCAAGCATGAGGGAACACATCACAACAAACACACACCTATTCTAAAGATAAAGAAGAGGCCTCCCCTTAACACTCATTGACAAAGAGGTCGTCCACTTCCTAATCTAGATTGTTATAAGGGGAAGAAAAATGAGCTTGTAGTGGTGGAATATTAAGGGGAGGATCTTCCAACCCTCCCATAACAAGGGATAAGGAAGAAGGATTTGCAAGGTCTTCTCCACTATGCTCTTATGGAATGATGGTCAATGATTTCGCAAAGATTGCTGACAAGGTCAGTACCTCACACAAAGAGTTAAACATGCACTTTATGTGAGTGCCATGTGTGACCTCAATAGGTGAGGAAGGCAACACCCTAGATTCACTACTGGGCTCATCGAGTGACTTGGGAGCAGTATGAACTCAAGGGAAGTCAGAACTAGCTCCGTCACTAGGACGATGCATACTAATGTAAGACCATCCTTCGGAAAGGGTGGGATCCTCCTACGACCCCCATTGCTAGAAGGGCCAACCTCCACCTTCAGCTTCTTCGGAGGATGTGAACTCCCCACAGATGAGGGAAGAGGAACGAAGGAGGAGGAGAAAACCATGATGGACACCACCGAGGTGTTTGACATGTCCACAAGTTTAGGGAATGGTAGGTTGTCCAAAAGGGATATCAAAAGAGGCAACTCGACCAAAGGAGCGATAAATACCTGCATCTTTTTAGGATTAGGCGCACCCACGCTCATAGCGTGAGTCAAAAGCAGGACTAGATTTGATTTAATGGAAGCATAGGGGAGAAGAGAGGAGGATGCCTTAGGGGGCTCTAAAATAGGGGTGGTCAACTCCTCTTCCTTTCTCTACAAAGCAGTCTGCTCAGTTCCCAGAACCTTTCACTGGCACTTGTGCTCATGTGCAAGGAAATTTGTATGAATCTTTGAGCTAGAGGCCAGGTGCTGGGAAGGGACAAAAGGCTCCTACATAGGAGTGTCCATCAAAACTGTGTCTAGTGGAGGGACATGCTCCTGAATGGGAGTAGGAGGAAAAGGTTGAGAAACAATGGGGTGATTCAATTCTAGTGCCTTAGCGGTGGGCCTCTTCCCATTCACTACTTTAGGAGTAGGAGTGGTAGGAGGATGTAGAGGCCAAGACATAGAGGGTTCCCCATGGGGACCCTTTCTCCTACCATACAGGTAGGGCCAAGGTCTAGGAGGCACAGTAGGAAGATACAATATCCTAACCTTAGATTTGCACCAAGTAGGAACCATAAGACTTCTTATGTGGAATCTAGGAGTAGACATCCAAAAATATTCTTCAGAAAGAGGAGTAGAAGGGGAACCCCAAGGACAGGAAGGCCTCTCCTTTCCCTTTCAAGAAGAGGAGGCAACTTGCTGCTACACTACCAAAGAGATCACTTTTAGCTGTCCTTTACTCCTAGTCTTATACTTCACGTAGTTTCGATAAAGTAGGTGCATTCTTGGGGGAAGTGGACTAACCAGGGTGGGCCAAAAATGATCCAATGAATATCCCCCATGAGACACCAACGATTGATATCTAGTGTCATGCACAACCTTCACAACACCTTCGTGGGAGAATTTTAAACACTTATGAATGATAGAAGCGATTTTGTTCATGGAAGCTAGCCAAGGTATGCCTAACTTCACCTTGAACAAATTAGATTTCAGGATAACATCAAAGGTTGTGTTCATAGCCCTAGGTACAACTAGGATGGAAAGAGTTATTGAACCATATGGCTTGAGAGAGAGGCCATCATGCATACGAATGATTAAATTTGTTTCTCCATACTCCTCCCTTTGTAGTGAGTTCAACCATAATTTCTCTTCTGTAATAACATTCACTCAGCTCATGGGGTCAACTAGGACCCCTGTCACAATGTTCCCATTGAGGTGAGCAGGAATGTAGAGGGGAGAGGGCTTGTTATTCAAGGGCATGTCCAACGTGATGAATGCCACATCTGGCAAGCTAGTCGCAGGTTGTAGGGGAGAAGTAACCATGACCATGTTAACATATAGCAAGGGCTGCATAGAAGAATTAGAGGGGTCAATAATTAAGTTAGTAGAATGAGATGGAAACGGGTCCATGTATATCTGCAATTCACTATTGGCCTTCACCATCGATTTGTTTGCATTTTGTTTCGTTCCATCAAGATGAATGGTACCATCATTGATGTGATCCTATATCTCATGATGTAGGCACATAAAATGTTCGATATCATGTCCATTGACTCGATGGTACTAATAGAAAGCATTTGCATTGTACCAATTAGGGTAAGGTTCCTTGAGAGGTCGAGGGTTCTCCAAAGTTATGATCCTATCCTTCAACAACTTTTGCAAGATGGAAGAACAAGATTCTGCTAACTTTGTAAAAAATTTGTTGCATCTGAGGCCATTATCATTTGTCATGACGATTACATTCGAACCAGCCTTACCTTTCCTTGAGATTGATATGATAGAATTTCCTTCTGAATGAGAGCATGAGGAGGATCCCTCAAACTGAACTACCATTTTATGATATTCTCGTAACACAACACACAGATGCGCAAAAGAAGGGCATTTCATGAGGGAAATTTTTTCCTACCAAGGTCTCTATAGGTTTCCTAAGAACACCTTCTGCACATTAGAATCGAACAACGGGTATGAGATTTGTGAAAGGAGTGCTTGATATCATGCTATAAAATTAGTTATTTTCTCATTATCCCCTTGCTTACATTGGACGATATCTGAGAAGGTCATCTTTAGACCGATGTTGGCTTGGAGTTGCTGGAGAAATTTATTTACAAGTTGATCAAATGAGAATATAGAATTGTTGGGCAAGGAACAGTACCACTCAAGTGTTGTGTCCTTGAGAGATCGGGGAAATAATTTTTCCATCAAAGCATCGTGAGGGAAGAAGTCTGCACACATGGCATTAAAGGTAGACACATGTGTTTGTGGGTCCCCTTTGTTGCCATACTTCTCAAAATTAGGAATCTCCATTCCCTTCTAGAATGGAGTACTCAAGATTAATACCAACAATGGGCTATGTCAGAAAAAAGGCTGGAAGATAGGTTGGGAAAAGGTTTGAGAAAGGCTCTCCAATTGGTTTTGCATCCGACCCATGTTTTGAAGAAGGGCATTCAAAATAGGGTTAGAAAATGACAAAGGACCAATGGAACCTCCAGAGCCACCGCCACCAGAACCACCTCTGAAGCCACTACTGTGACCACTATTAGAGCCACCGCCAGTAGTAGGGCTTCCAACAAAACTACCTCCACTACCAAAATCACCACCATGGCATCCACAAAAGCCTCCTCTACTAGTACTGCCTCCGCTGCCAAAGTCACCACCACCCATTCCACTGAAGCCCCCACCACTAGGGGCAATAGAAGGGGTGAAACTAAACCCAAGGGGAATTTTAATCACCTTGAGAGTGTCAAGCCTTTGGGAAGCATAAGAGACACTGATCGAGGGCCTTGTTTTGGCCATGAACATGAACATGGTAGGCATTGAAATTCCTATTTGTCTTTCATATGCATCTAGCACTTCCCCTCGGGTGGTACTCAGTCTAGGCCTATACAAAGGGGTATATGCTTTGGTTAGATCAGCAAGGCCTCATAGAAACTCTATGCCTATTCAATACTTCCTTAACAAATGTCTTACCTCACTAGTAAGCTTAGTGGCCCTCACCATGCTCGGTACTTTCTCCAAATGATTTACAAGGTCTAATAGTCTATTATCTAGTTCCATAAGGTTTTCCATAGGAATACACATATCATCCTCATCTAGGGACAAAGGAATAGGAGACACTGGAGGGGTAGGCACAGTAATGGTTTCTTTTGTGATACCCATCTCATCACTATAACTCATAGGAAAACCAATGGTACGGTCAATAGCTATACCAGTGGAAAAATTGGAGGCAAAGCTAGAAGTGATCTTCATCTTCCCCATCAGTAAGTGTCGCATGCTTCTCCTAACAATGTACCCAAAAGTTGTAGAATGAATTGTGATGCTCATAAACCTTCACAACACTCAGGGTTATGACAACCACCAGGGATAGGGGAAAATGTCCCAACACAGGCAAATGGAAAGATGTTTTTCACGTCAGGTTCACCAAAAAAGTAAGAGAGGGGTACCAACCATGTAAAGGATCTAGGTCACGAAGAGTTGAGAGTGGAGGGCTGCCCTAACTTACCTCACTCTAAAGGGTGTTTTGGGATGAGGATTGAGAATGAAGAGCATTATGAAGTACTTCTGTCACTCTTCAAACCCAAAATTCTATTTGGGGCTAGATGAGCCAATTTCTAGAGTCCAAAATGTACCTCAAACAACTCTCTATCTAAGGACCATAGTGTGGGTTTGGGATGAAAGTGTGGCGTGCTAGTGTCTCTCTGGTACATTGGCATCCATATGGCCAAAAAATGTAAAGTACAATAAAAAAGGCCATAAATGTACTTAATAGTCTAGCTAGTTGATTTTAACAAAAATGATAGAATGATAAAGTACAAAAGGTAAGTACAAAATAAAATAAAACAAGTAGATGAGAACTAGGGTGATGAACACCAACTCACTAAAATGTCAGTTTTCCAACAAGCTCCTTGAACACGTTCACCTACACACAAGCAAGAAGGGGAAACTTGTTGGGGTTGTATAGGGGACTGCCTCAGTTAGACCCTTGCTTTGGTTTTTCCACCTCCATGGATAGCCAAAAAAGTAAAAACGTAGAAAGTATGATATAGAAAATAGAAGAGCAAGAGAGACTGTTGAGCAAGATTAATTGATCAGGGTCAACTGCAAAGAATGAACCAAGTCATGTCAATCCAAGTAATATCAATACCATCAACACTATTGCTGTTTTACTTCACATAGCCGGGGAGATACCAAAATCATTATGTAGACTGAGATGTAGGAATTGTATATCATGCACAATATTCATTCAAACTTTTCCTAAAAAATCTAATCATAATATGCTGGTGCAAGAGGAGAAACCCATTGAAAGTACAAGAATAGAGTATCCTGGATAGACTCTAGCTAACTGTTATTCAAAAAATGTACTTATGAACCACTTCATCACTTGACACTACTAAGTAGTATTATTTTATCATTGCATAACATATTTAAAAAATCACATAATCATCACTTCACTTCCAGAGGAATGTGGAGCATTCCAATAAGCCTTTATCAACACAGTATTCTGCCAAGATGCACACCAAAACACTGTTATATGTAATTTTCACTGTAGAAGGTGTGATAACTTGATTTCACTTTCATAGCTCAACCATCCTTTTTCTAGAATCACAAGACTAAATCTTTCTCAGTGAAAGAATGTGGATTAAAAAATCATGACTCTGCCTTAGAGTCTACCCTGTGAGAGCCTTAGCAACAAAATTTGCAACATATCAATGCATATGATACATTAAACTAATATTTTATCAATGTAAACATATTATGGACATATCATAATATGAGTATCATCCTACACATCACACTTAGATATCATACTAATCATTATTTATACATCTAACTGTATTGTTGACCATATAGATCTGCACTTGCACTATCTCTAGAATATATACAGACTTCAGGGTGATCCCACAAAACTGGTTTACAATTAGTTTGAGGAAGGGAAAATGCATTTTCGGTGGGAAAACACTTTAGGAGGTTCACTAGAAGGGGGGGGAGTTCGCTAGAAGGAGGGAGGTTCTAGAGAACCCCCCGTTAATGAGTTTTTTTCTTTTTAAATTGTATTTAAACAGAGATTTTCTAGAAGGGGGTTCGCTAGAACCCCCTTTTTTACCTTTCTCCCCCTCTTCTACTAATTTTCTACAAAAAATTTCCTTTCAGAGCTTGAGTTGTAGATGAAAATGGAATCAACTTCACAGACCCAATTTGATGTTTATAGTCGAGCTATCCATTGATTTCTTTTAGTTGGTAGTATATTTAATCAATTGGTAGTTTATTTAATTGTTTTTGTTCACTAATTTTTGCCTATAAGTGCTGGAAATGAGACAATGCTTTAATTGAGGCTTAAACATATATATAAAAAAAACATAATCAATCATTCATTTGCACATAATGAAACAACCATTAAGAAGGCAAAATACTAAAATTTTATTGACAAAACATGTTCTTACAACAGATACAAGACATAAATGTGTCTTTTTCTTTGAAAAATGTACTATTACAAAGTGTGTTTCTCAGTGCTGTGATTGAGAAAATTGAGTTACAATTCCTTTGTTTTGCTTATGCAAGATATTATGGTTTTGATGACAATTCTATAATGCAACTTATTTGCAACTGCACATACATGTATGTTGCACTCTCTACAACTTTTCCTCTTCTTTACACCTCTTTATCTGATCTTTATTTACTTCTTTTTTGCACCCTTGCTCTCTA
The DNA here is from genome assembly GCA_007258455.2 of Sequoia sempervirens. NCBI lineage: Eukaryota > Viridiplantae > Streptophyta > Pinopsida > Cupressales > Cupressaceae > Sequoia > Sequoia sempervirens. Next base: position 61,650,771 of record VDFB02086081.1, on the reverse strand, counting down.
TGTCTACTGGTTACACAATAGAATATCCCCTCTTCTATAATGGACCAATTTGAATGAGCAAAACCCAAAAAAAAAATAGAGAAACATAATCAAGGGGTTTTACATTACAGGTGTAGTAAGATAAAACATTCTATGTTCTACTCATAGAATGTACACCCAAATTAGATTCTCTGGTTTTTGTTTGGGTTCAACTTATTCAAGCTTAGTAAATTCTCTGTCTGCAACTTGACTTTCCACACTTTACTATTTCTAACCCTTCTTTTTCTCTTCTACACTTACGACTAACACTGTCATTTTTTTCAAATATTTTAGTGGCCATTGCATGAAGGTCCCTTCTTTCTCTTTCAGACGGACATCTATTTTGTCTAGATAAGGAAGGGGAATGTTACTTGTGACCTGTAAAATAATTTCATTTACATCTCATGTTCCTTTCAATTTGACTCCATGTACAATAGATAGTGAGTGAATCCACCCAATGACCGCAACAACACCATCAAACAGATCCGACAAATTAACTTTATCCCCTTCTTGGAGTTTATCAATAAATGTCTACAAAAACAAAAAATTACACATTATATTGAGATATTAAACACATGCTATATTGTTTTTGACAGCTATATGTAATGTCTTATGTCTTGGAACAAATCAATTTTTGTATGTGCTTTTATAAAACACTCTCTTACAACTAAGCTATAAGATTCCATGTGTAAGTTATATGTTCTCCCTTATTTCCATAATCTATGTATACTAGCTAATTACATTTCACTACTATTCTAACCAACTTCTATCAAATAGGTAATTATTACCCTTATTTACATAATAAAACAACCATTACTTACTTGAATAGTACTTACTTGCATGTGGTTTCATAGCACTCACCTCAAGTTCATTACAACTACCACTATGAATATCATGTGCATGCTTGTCAAGTTCATCATCATAACCACTATCAGCATCATTGCAGACATGAATTTGTACAGCTTTGAAGAGAGTTCTATGGACAGGGCCTTTTTCTTTTTGTCCTTTCATATAATTTCTCTGCATCATGTGGTTTAATCATCATGCAAAAATTAATATAAGTTAAGTAAAGAATGCAAAAGTTATAATTTTTTGTCCAAAAGAAGAATGAAAAAACATTAGAAAAATTGACTTACAACTTAAAGAATGCAAAAGCTATAATTTTTTGTCCAAAAGAAGAATGACAAAACATTGGGATAGATTAACTTACAACTTAAAGAATGCAAAAGCTATAAATTTTTGTCCAAAAGAAGAATGAAAAAATATTGGGACAGATTAAATTACAAATTAAAAAATGGAAAAGCTATAATTTTTTGTCCAAAAGAACATTTTAAGCATGAAGAATGATAAAACATTGGGATAGATAACTAAAAACTATTATATTAATTACCTCAACTTCAAGACAACTAAGACAACTATGCTACACATTCTTGTCCACTTCATCACTATCAATATCGACAACTCTATTAACACCATGAATACATTTTTTTTTCCCTATTGCTTTGATAAAATTTCTCTGCATGTGGTTTAACCATCGTGCAAAAAAATATACAAAGCATTCAATTTAGTCAAGTAAAGAATGCAAGCTATAAATTTTTCCAAAAGAACATTTTCTGGATCACTCCAATAATAAAGAAACTAGGTTGGATTCTCCTATGCTCAAATTTCAATAATCTACATATTAAGAGGAATTTGTATATAGAACTACCAAACAAGAAGAAATTAAATCAATAGAGCCTCTTACCTCATATAAATCCATGGATTTATGCTCATTTTATGCAAAGTCTATAGGGTTAACAGATTCGACCAACTATGTAACTTGCTGAGTGAGACTAAATATGCAACTCATTACCTTTTGGTACCTTGGTTCATTTGAGTTGACATGATCTACAGAGGCTCCTACTAGGCATTGAACAGATGGTTGTGAAATCTCTGTTGACGAACTAGATTTCCACTTCATCCTACTCTTAGATTTACTAGCATATAGTGCTGCCATATAATTGACAATATTTTCTGCACCTGCTTCTCTATTACTATTTTCCACCTAAAATACAATGTCAATTTCAACATATAGGAAGCTCAATAAAAAATTGAAATAAATAACACAATGTAAATTGAACCAAAAATCCATACACTTACTGCAAATTTGTTAATTTTGGCGTGCAACCCGCCTCGACCAAATGTATATCCAGCCCTCACATTATCTCTTGCTCTCTTGCCTTTGTTACTCTTTTCTGAATATTCTTTGGAATGCATACTTTCTCTCAATGCCTCCCACTCTTTAGGAGATAGATTGGAGTCAAACCTCTCTTTTCCCCCCATAATTATTTTTCTGCAACTATATCTATAATTGTTCATCAAAATTCTCATCCTTTTCTTGTAATATTTTCTAGATATTTTTCCACCAGTAATCTCAAAAGAATTTTTCATTTTTTGTATAACATTTTCCATAGTTCGTGGATCTTGCTTTGCAAAACTTGATTTGCAAATATCCAAATGGGCCCTACATCTTACACCCAACACAACGGCCCACTTTGCAGCATTTGGCCCAATGGGATCACCATCTCTCGATACCTCAAGCAAGAATGGATTCTTTCCTTCTAATTTTCTTTCTTTTGTGTTCCTCTCTGTAGATCTATACAAACCTTGACTCAATATTTTTATTTTGACAAAAGCATCCACATCTTCTATTAAATTACTACTACTAGTATTTCTGGCTGATCCATTAGTTCCATCAAAAGTTCTAGATGCAATAGGTGCACTCTGAGGCACAATAGATACAAGCGGTCTCTCCTCATGAATTTCATTAATCATAACTTCATGCTCCTTGGCCACATGAGGTGTGGCATGAGTAGGTAGATCAATACTGGTCTCCACAAATTGCACATCATTAAACACATCCTTTAATAATGTTTAAAAAAGCATCTGCAGACTTGCTATTCCTTTTCCTTGATTTTTTTCAACAATCTCTCTTAGAATTAGTTCTAAGAGATCATCATAATGTTGCACATCACCATATGCTATATCAGGTTGCACATCACCATGTGCTATATCAGGCTACACATCATCGTGTGCTATATTAGGCTGCACATCACCATGTGCTATACTAGGTTGCACATCATCACAACTATTGTTTTCACCAATTGCATTTGTTGAATCACAAAAGCATTGGCTTCTACGAGATGGCAACACTATATCTTTTCTTTTCTTTTGTTTTTTCTCCACATTTTCTTTGCACTCTTTTTGTTGCCTATAAAACAAAAAAAATATCATATTATGTCTTATATAATAAATCTCTTACCTATATAATTTCATTGAACACTATTAAACAAATAATATACTACTTATTGGATTTACAACTTGCCTTTTCAAACTAAGAATCAATAAATATTCATTATTCTTGGCCACTTTTTCACTATGTGCATGCTTATATTCTGTCACTGGAATTTCAACATTATGATCACTATCATCTAATTTGCACCTTATAGCCCTTGTCTTCATTTCTTGAATTCCAAATAAACAATAATGTATAAATTAGCAACTTAAATCAGTAAAATTTTATTGAGTTCTTAAGTTGATAACTATTGAGTTTCCAATCCGTAGATAACTACAAATGGAAACTTAAAATAGAATTTAGTTTATAGATTAAAAAGAACTTGCAATCAAAAACTAAGAAGATGTTTACAATTATAGGTATCAAACAAATTTTCCTTAGGGATATATTCATAAGCGAAGAAATCATAAAAACATAACACAAGCAGAATGAAGGAAAAACATAGTCTAGTTCATTATGAGGTGTGTTAGAACCTTAAAAATTTTCCTAGTTCGATCATCACAATTAACCTTGAGCTCCATGACCCAAGCCTTGACCCTTATATTCCTTTTTATTTTTGACTAATCCTCCCCACTATAAACAAACATATAAATTTTTTAGGTTTGATTGACACTGAAAGACCTATACAAAGCCATAAATTCATCATATATACTTAAGCAAAAACATGTCTAGATAAAACCATTCCAAATCCCTTAATAGTCTATTACAATGATCCCTCAGTAGTAATTTGAACCTTTGGCAGGTTGGCAGTGTGTAATAGACAACATGACAATATTTATCAATAACCACAGAAGTATTATGATGAGGATGTGGTTGGGTGGTATGAGAGAATTTAAATACATCATAAACTGCCATACCATGAGAAAGAAAAATGAAGGGTGCGGTATAGTGGGGTAACCCACAATCCATTGAGGAAGATTATAAAGGAATGTGGTAGGGCCGTATGAACCACTATACCATGGAAGGATGTAACAAAGCATGTGGTATGACAGTAAGCCATATGTGAGCATTAATGTAAACCATAGTACCGTGGGTTAAACAAGTCAAGCTTGTGGTATAGAGGTAAGGATCCCGCTACCCATGGTGAAATGCAAAGAAGCATGCAGTATAGTGGTTTATACCCCTCTATCCCATGATAGTTATATAAAGTGATGGTGATAAATTGGTATTAAATGTATGAATCACATCAACTAAATTTGATCTTGTAAAATCAATGGTGCATGTTCAAACTCAAACTACGAGCAAAATATTTGGCATAAGGTTGATATTAATGTTGACATGACTGAGCTCAGAAGCCATTAAACCAACAATTCGACATTCTCTTTGCACTTATTTGCAAAAATTAATGTGTGGGGAGTTGGGAATTTGAGGAGGTTAAGCTCTACAACCATCATAACCTGAGTAAGTCATGCACATAACTCATTGTGAATTAAGATTTACGAGTACAAGATTGTTTGGAATTCTGCATTTCATTCTAGTATAGGAGAAGTAAGATAGTTAAACGTCATGCCATCCAAGAGGAAAGCACCTGGAACTAAAAAGGACATCATGTTGCCCAAGAAGAAAGAACCTGAAACTAAAAAGGAAGAATCTAAGGTTAAAAAGAGGTCCTTACAATAGTCTATCGTAGATATACTCCTTGAATCAAATGATAGAGGATTTAAGAAAGTTTTTAAAGATGTGGTTCATGGTTGTAGAGATGCCCTTTTCCATATCTCCGGGTGGGAACTATTTTGTTACTTTTATGACAAAAGGGAGGACAAGATTCCAGTGTCAAATCCATGGGCATTATATTTGGCCAAGTTAATTGTCCCAAATGTTTTTATAGATGTAGAGTTCATTAGAGTATTGACTCAGAGTTATCATCCTACTACTAGTTCTGTGAGATTGCCATATGGTTCACCATTAGTTGTGTTAACTAAAGCAGCCATCATTGAATGTTTTCACCTAAAAAACAAGTCCTTACTAAAATTGATTTGCAAAGAAGTCAAGAAGAATATACTAGATTGAGGAGAACCTATAGAAGTGATGAACTCACCATTTACATGAAAAGGGGTGTGAACAATAAGGTGATTCCTATATTCCCTTCTACTACTGAACCATTTGTTGTCACATATTTCCAATTCTATTTCAAGAAAATCTACTTTGCTCTTTGTCATGTACTTGGGATAGGTGCGAAAGAGTGAATAATAGTAATTTAATGATGATGGCTATGAGGATCAAAAACCTTGAGACAAACATTGAATATGATTTTTCCTTATATCTTGAGAAAGAATTGCATGAAGGATTTTTGCAAGTTAGGGAAAACACAACCCCCATAACATTCAAACAATATTATTTTTTGTGCCACCTGATATTATACATCCAGAATAAAGATAGGTGGACCAAAAGGATGTGTTTGGGTAAGATTGACCAATAGGGGAATTTGCTGCCAATGCAACAATGGTGTTATATATGGGACAACAGATGTAAGAATTCAAATTATGTGATATTCTTTGATGACTTTGTGTACAAAATTATGAGATTTCTTGGCCACCAACCACCAAGACTACACATGCTTGTGCTACAACTGTTAAGACCTTTGGCTTTGAAACCTGAGCAAGGCCATACTCATAACTTTGGTGATTGGTTTTTTTCCTAGATATCGCAATAATTAGGATTTCTGGATGCCCACAGGCCCCACATATATTGCCAAAGTTTGTGCCCCTTTGATTAGAATTTTTAGAGTTCATATGGAAGATTGTGGATGGAAAAGGATGTCATGCATAAAGAAAGGAAGGGTACATTTCTACCCAATTTGACAACATGTGGGGAACTATCAGTGGGATCTAATACACTTGAAGAGTTGTAGAATTATCTAAAAACAAGGTACTCTTTAGAGTCTGGAAAGGAAAGAGCTTTTGACCTTGAGGGTCACATGAATTTTGTAAGACAAACCATCCTTACCAAGGATATGGTTACTCACCAGATTGATTATGAAGAATATGTAATTAGAAATTGTTTAACTCCTCAAAAGGTATATAAGAGGAGGAGAAAATGGGAAATTATGAAAAGACTTGTGGAAGAAAGAAAGATGGAGAACAATGATTTCTTAGGTTATTTCATAGAGGAAGTAGATCCTGTCAGGAGGATTGAAATGATAATTGTTAGGTTTCATGAATTATATAAGATTGGAGTGGACTTGGGGATGGTGAGACCTACCAAATTGTCTCCCAAAAGCCCGAGTGGTGTTGTAATTACAAAACCAACTTTGGATACTGTTTCTGTATGTCATGCTTATCCAAGATCACCTCCTAAAAAACCACCTTCTAAAAAACAAAAGACACAAGAGATAGAACCACTTGTTTCGTATGAAATAAGTGAGGAGGTTGGAGATACAAAAGAAGCAGTTAATGTGTTAAGAAATTTGAAGGATGATGTTGAAGTGGACCAACCTATGCCTGAAATTGAAGACCACAGGACTGAAGCTAGAGCCAATTTGGGTACAAGGAGAAAGAGAAATGCATGAGGATGAGAAGGTAATTGCAACTCTAAGGTTCTTGGAAGATGATGAATTTATCAAAACCCTTGAATTTAAAGACTTTTGGATTAAGATGAAAATGAGATTGTTTGAAGCATGGGTTGAAATAAATAAGATGGGAGATGAGGAATCCCAACATGACCAGATAGTAGCCCAAACTTTTAATGAATCAAGGTTTGATAATATTGATGTTAGCCCAAAAGAGGCTAAAGAGATGATTTTGAAAAGTAATATACTTATTGTCCCTGGTATGGAATTAAATAAATGTTTTTACTTGATCAAGTGAGAACACATGAAGACCTAATGCTGATTGCTAAGTTTGACTCAAATGAAGGGGTAAGTGGCATAGGGTATAACCCTAAGATTGAAACCTCAACATTCTAGGCCAAACAAAAGAGTACACAAAAATGAAGGTTACTAGATGTATTGTAGGAAATGAAAGGGATGACTATGGTGAAAACATTAAAGGATACATCTCCTCTAGAAGCCGCAACCATGACAATGCATTCAACTATGTTCATTTGAGTTGCAGTTAAGGAGATGGAAGCTGATTGGGAGAGTATGAAAAGGGAAAAAAGTTTTTAAATGATAAAGTCAATAATTTTTTCACGGAAAATGTGAAGTTGAAGGAACAATTGAAAGGATTAGGCCCCTCACAGAACAAGGAAATAATGTAATACCAGTGTCATCCTACTCCACCAGTTGATATAGAAAGTGCTTCTACTGAACAAGTGAGTATTCTTAGACAAGAGATTGAAGAGCTAAAGAAATCCAACAATGAGGGTAAGTAAGGAGTGAACAAGCAAATTTGAAATGTTTTAGAGAAGGTCCTTGAGAATAGGATAAAGCTAATTGTGGATAATTTGGAAAGTGTGTATGATTACTACAACTCACTGACATGGGAAATTGATAAGATGAAAAAACATGTACCCATACTGGATCCCATTTTTAAGAACTAGTAGCCCATACACCACACATTGGTAACCTTGTGCAAAATCTTAAAGAGGAGTATTGAGGCTCCTACAACATTAAAACCTACAGAGTAGATGGCAAAAATAGTTATAGATGAATTCCAATATATATAAGGAGAGGACCAAAAGATCAGAACAAGGATAGATTCATTTCATAGTTTTAATCAGTGGTTTGTGCCAAAAATATTGAAATATGATGACCACTTGAAGGACCTCAATGAATGGAAGAGTGAATTTGGCTAGATTGTTGTGTTACCAATTTTTAGCGTCTTCCTTAAAATTAGTAATCATAAGAGAAATTATTTGCTAGGGTACAAATTTTTTTATTACAAGTCATCAAATGAAATTTTTGTTCTCAGAATGAAGGTTTGTTTACAAATGATTTGTAAAATCATTTGATGCAGGAGCATCCATTGGTGTAAGGGGAAATCTTACATCACCCAAAAATAGTTAAATTTCAAGTTTCTCAGTTTTTAGATGTTTTTACATTTTTGGATACCCTTTTTGTCATAATGAAATTCCCAATTTACGGTTTTTATTTTCTATTCTTGGGTTGAAATATATTGCAATTTTAGTTTCCCAGATTTGCACCTAAAAATATTTTGAGTTAGATTTGAGGCACTTAGAGTTCTGAGTTAGCAGATTTTGAGCACGTTATTGACTTTGAGACCTTTCCAATGGTTCAAACGGTTCACGAATCGGAGTCTCGGATCAAAAGTTATGGCCCCGGGAAGTTGGCGCACTTTCTAGAAGATACAATTGCAAATGTTCTTTTGAAATTTGAACTTCAAGTTGTAATTTTTTGGCGCCAAACCACCTAAACTCAAATTTGAATGTTGTTTTGTCTCCAAACTAAAGCGGAGCTCTATTTATGGGCGGGTTTCTAATTTTTTTGGGTAACTTTTTGGGGATAAGCTCGCATATTGTGAAAGGGTGATTCTGTAGCTTTCTATAACTTGCATGTGTTGTAGAACTTGGGGATTTGAGATCCTTTGCATGTAAGAAGTTCCATTTTCTGAATAATAAAATTATTCTCTTGTTTGTGGGTTATTTTCTAAGTCTCGGGCTACGCCCTCATCAAGTGGTATCAGAGTGGGTTTTCTTGAACATGTGGACAGATCGCCAATAGTGAGGCAGTTCACACCAGGACCGTGGTTGTGGGTCGAAGTCAAGAAAGATGCCTCCAAGAGTGATGCCTGGTAGGCATGGTGGTGCTAGAGGTGGTCAAGGTGGCAGAAATGCTGGTGGAAGAGATGCACTGGTAGCCCTCTAGAGACAGATTGACGCGTTACAAGAGCAGTTGAGAAGAGGGTTAAGCCCGAGGGAGGAAAGTGAGGATGAAGGAGAGGAAAAAGGTTCAAATGTAGAAGAGGAAGAAGAAGCAATTGATCAAGACCAAATGTGGCTAATAAGGGCCATTTCGAAGATTGGGAAAAGACCTAGCAAAAGTCCCCAGTTATTCCGAAGTTTGAAACCAGAAGAGTTGATCGACCGGATCAACGAGCTAGAAGAATATTTTGAGTATGAGGAAATAGAGGACCCAGATCGGTTAAGTTTGTGAAAAATGAAGTCAAGGGTCATGCCGTATTTGGTGTGGAAAGAGGTCCAGTGGAAAGAAATCGAAGAGGAAAAGGAAAGATCACCGTGGGATCACATGGTAGAGAAACTAAAGAAGCAACATACTAGTGGACTACGAAAGATGTGGAAAGAAATTGCAAGGGTTGAAGAAGGAAGCAGATCTCAGGAAAGAATATATTGAATATTTTCACAAGATAACACCCAACGGTCACACAAAGGCCAATAAGGAGGAAGGTAGCTCGATCTTAATGGGTTTAACGAGCATCTGTGAGGAGTTAAGCCTAGTCAGAATGACCACCATTGAGGATGTGTATTAGTTTGCTCTGAAGGTGGAAGAGAAGTTAACAAAAGATTTGATGGCAAGCAAAAAGGACGAGGAGGTCAAAGTGGAAGGGTAGTGAAAGACCTTCGTGAAGCAAAATGATGATGAAAAGAAAAGTGAAGATGTGGGTACCACAAAGCCAAAGGAATGACAACTTCTATCGCCTCTCGTGATCAAAAACAAGAGTGATCAAAAAAGGTAGGGACGAGGGAGATATGGACAAGGATCTGGAAGAGGTGGTTTCAAAGGAACGTGTTTCCAGTGTGGTGAAGAAGGGCATCGAGCCTATGAATGTCCACAACACCAAGGAAGGGTAGACAAAAGGCCAAAAGGTTGTGGAAGGGTTGTGCATGTAGATGAGGAGGCCCAATCTGAACATTTAGATGATGCTGAAAGGGGAGAATCCCTAGTGATTAGGAGAGCCCTGGTGACTGAGTTAAAGGAACCAGAATAGAGGAAGAATCTATTTCACACAATGTGCAAGTGTGAAGGAAAATGTTGTGATGTCATTATTGACAGTGGGAGCACCGATAATCTGGTGTCAGAAGAGATGGTCACAAAGTTGAAGCTGAAGAGGGAAAGGCACCCGCATCCATATCGGATTGCCTGGTTGCAGAAAGACCACAAAGTTTTGGTCAATGAGCAGTGCCTAGTAAAGTTCAAAATCGAGCTACCATGATGAGGTACTCTGTGATATCATCCCCATGGATGCATGTCACATGTTGTTGGGGAGGCTGTGGCTCGATAGGTGAGCTATACATGATGGCTCATGCAAACACTTATTCCTTGAAAAAAGGATGGGGTTCCTCACAAGTTGAAACCCTGAAGGAGACCAAGAAAAGGTATGCAGTAGGCTAGAATTTGTTATGTAGATGGAAGAAAAATTTTAGAAGGTATGAAGCTGCGGAGCATGTGTGTTATGCATTGATTCCTAGAGTGAGTAAGGAGGATAGTGAGAAGGTTCCAAAAGAAGTTTCGATGTTGGATGAGTTTCGTGATATTGTTTCTATTAATGTACCGGCTTACCACCAATAAAGATTAGTCATCGATTGACTTGATCCTGAGCCAGTTTGCCAAATAAGGCAAGCTCAGAAACGGTGCTCCAGCAAATTTTGCGAAAGGCCGACGGAGAGTTTTGAGTCCATGTGCACCTGCAGTACTAGCACCAAAGAAGATGGGGAGTGGAGGATGTGTACAGATTCTTGAGCTATAAACAAGATAACAATCAAGTACAGATTTCCCCTGCCAAGGATGGATGACCTGATGGACTGTTTGAGTGGAGCTCAGTACTTCACAAAGATTGATCTGAAGAGTGGATATCACCAGATCCGGATTCGAGAGGGAGATGAATGGAAGACCGCCTTCAAGACCAAAGAGGGCATATACGAGTGGTTAGTCATGCCTTTTGGGCTAACCAATGCACCGAGCACATTCATGCTTCATGAATGAGGTACTAAAAGAATTTTGGGAAGTTTTGTTATTGTGTATTTAGATGATATTCTTTATTTTCAAAGAAGACGCTGGATGAGCACCGATGGTATTCGAGAGCCTTTGAGAAGTTAAGAGAAGAGAAATTGTTGATTAATCTTGAAGAAGTGTAGTTTGTGAAGAGGGAGTTAGTGTACTTGGGGTTTTTTTGTCTTGCAGAAGGTCTCAAATGGACCCGGAGAAGGTAAAGGCTATTCCGGAATGGCTCACCCCAAGAACTATTACGAGGTTAGATGCTTTCCATGGTTTGGCTAGTTTTATAGAAAGTTCATTAGAAACTTCAGGTATTTGTGGACCGACTAAACAATGAGAGGGGATAGAAAATAATCTCGCGGAGCAAGGGGAGGGCAAAAGTTTTGAACCTGAAGCGGCTGCGACAGAAAGCAACCTATTCTATCCCTCCCGATTTGAACAAGGTGTTTTAGGTGAATTGTGATGCCAGTGGTTGTGCCATTGGAGCAATGTTGAGCTAAGAAGGTAAGCCCATTGCCTATTTCAGTGAAAAGTTAAATGATGCCAAGAGAAAGTATTTTGTATATGATCGTTAAATTTCGCAATGAAGTTCTAAGCATTAAAGAAATGGAGACATTATTTGTTGTCGGGAATTTGTTCTATATATATCGATCATCATGCCATGTACCTAAATAGTTAGGGAAAATTAAACCGAGGCATATGAAATGGGTAGAGTTTTGCAGTTATACCTTTGTTTTGAAACATAGGAGGGAAGTCAAATAGGTTGCGATGCCTTAATGGTGCGGCATACATTGATGAAAAGATGCATTGGTTGGGTTCAATGAACTTAAGACACCGTACGCGAAGATCCTAATTTGCGGGAGGCTTGGAAAGTTGGAAAGGAACCTATAGTGGATGCAGGATTAAGGTGGCTGGATTTCATAATCTAATGGCATGTTATTTAAGGGAAGCTCAATTTCGTGATTCCCGAGGAGTTCCATGAGGGAGAACTTGATAAAGGAGAAGCATAGTAGAGGAATGGCGTGGACATTTTGGTCGGGATAAGACCATTTCCATTATCAGTGAGCATTATTATTGGCCCCAGTTGTCACAAGATGTGAAGAAGTTTGTACAAAGCTGAGGGTATGTCAGATGGCTAAAGGAGGAGTCAAAATACGTGCTTATATTAGCCCTTACTTGTACCAGAGAGGCCATGGGAGGATATAAGCATGGACTTTGTTCTGGTTTGCCAAGGACACAACGAGGGAATGATTCAGTTTTTGTGGTGGTTGATAGGTTTTCAAAGATGGCACATTTCATTCCATGTCAGAAGACCCATATGCAGTCCACATTGCTGACTTGTTCTTCAAAGAGGTGGTGAGGCTACATGGTCTGCCAAAGAGTATTGTTTTAGATCGTGACACCAAATTTGTGGGGTACTTTTGGAGGACCTTGTGGAAGAAGCTGAAGACAGAGTTGAAGTTCAGTTCTGGACACCATCCACAAACAGATGGGCAGACATAGGTTGTTAATAGGAGTCTGGGTAACCTACTGAGATGTTTGGTATGAGATAAACCCAAGGGATGGGATTTGATCTTACCCCAAGCAGAATTTTCTTACAACAATTCTGTCAACAGAAGCACTGGTAGATCACCATTCCAGATTGTGTATGGAGGTAGCCCCAGAACAACTCCAGAATTGAGGAAGATGGACTAAGAGAAGAAAATAAGTGCTGAAGCTGAAGATTTTGCAGAACACATCAAGGATATACATGAGAAGGTAAGAGAACATATTAACAAGATGAATATGCAGTATAAGGCTAAGGCAGATCAAAAGAGGAGGTATAAGGAGTTTTAGATTGGTGAAGTGATGGTCCACTTGAAGAAAGTAAGGTTTCCAGTGGGAACATATAACAAATTGAAGATGAAGAAGTTCGGTCCTTGTAAAATTTTGAAGAGGCATGATTCAGGGAATGCATATGAGGTAGAGTTACCAGATGGATTCAATATTTCCCCTGTGTTCAACATTTCAGATTTGACAGAGTATTATGAAGGTGGCGCAGAGGAAGTACCAACGATGGAATAGTGTGGGATTCCAACACCTACTTCAGAAAAGGAGGAGATTGAAGAAATCCTGGATAGTTGTGTGGGAAGGAGTACAAGGAATAGACAGTATGAAGAATATCTGGTGAAATGGAAAGGAAGGCCTATTGAAGATTCATCCTAGTTGCCTAAGGTAGAGGTCGACCATTTGGGTTTTCCTCCACCATCTGAGATGTGACGGGGTCACTTCTCAAATTACCTTGGGTGTCTGATGCAGGAACATCTAGTGGTGTAAGGGCAATCTTGCATCACCCAAAAATAGTTAAATTTCAAGTTTCTCAGTTTTTAGATGTTTTTACATTTTTGGATACTCTTTTTGTCATAATGAAATTCCCAATTTACGGTTTTTATTTTCTATTCCTGGGTTGAAATATATTGTAGTTTTAATTTCCCAGATTTGCACTTGAAAATTTTCTGAGTTAGATTTGAGGCACTTAGAGTTCCCAGATCGGCCCCGAAACATGACAAAATCGTCATAGCTAATTTTAAATGCGTTAAATTGACTTCAAGACCTTTCCAACGGTTCAAACGGTTCGCGAATTGAAGTCTCGGATCAAAAGTTATGGCCTCGGGAAGTTGGCGCACTTTCTAGAAGATACAATTGCAAATGTTCTTTTGAAATTTGAACTTCAAGTTGTAATTTTTTGGCGCCAAACTGCCTAAACTCAAATTTGAATGTTGTTTTGGCTCCAAACTAAAGAGGAGCTCTATTTATGGGTGGGTTTCTAATTTTTTTGGGTAACTTTTTGGGGATAAGCTTGCATATTGTGAAAGGGTGATTCTGTAGCTTTCTGTAACTAGCATGTGTTGTAGAACTTGGGGATTTGAGATCCTCTGCATGTAAGAAGTTCCATTTTATGAATAATAAAATTATTCTCTTGTTTGTGGGTTATTTTCTAAGTCTCGGGCTACGCCCTCATCATCATTCAACAGTTTAGACTAAACTGATTGAACAGTTCAACAAAGTAGAAAATAAACAAATTCCATTGAAGAAAACAATATTCAGATTGAACCATTCAACTGAAGCAATTGTTTTGTATAAGGTATTGGAGATTTAACAGCAAAAAAAAAATCTCTGATTGATCACATAATACATGTTTTAAGCAGTTGCAATGTATTTCAGATTATGTAAATGATGGGTTCAAGGAAAACACATAACTCATTACATATTTTTGAACATTGATTTATTGAAAAATGATTTGTAATCCCACACAAGCCGTGGGAGTAGCCTGTTTTGATTCTTAATCAAATGTTGAATGAAAGAAAACATGCATTACACAACTGGAAGTAATGTAACAATAAGGTGAGAAGGTGATTCGTCATTGCCTGGAATGACGAATCATTGTAGTAGTTGCGTTGATCTTTTTCAGCTCCAGCATCAATTTCAACTCTAACTCCAAAGTTTACCTGCAAAATTGTGAGGGGTGATGTTAGAGCAATGAGGAATCACATTTCATCTTATCCCTACATTACCAATAGAAATGGAATGAACATTTTATCAATCATTCACTAGTTAAAAAGAAAAGTGGAGCACCAAGAAAGAAACATTGATCCATCTTTTTATTAACATTGTTTGTTTCATGTGTAGAAACATGAAACATAACATTGCTGATTATCAGGGTATCAATATGAGTGGGATTAAATGTGGCTCCCACAAGGGTTGAGCTTAGCTCATAGTAGAGAGAAGAATAACGTTATGCTTTGCAGACTGTTCAAAAGATGTTGTGAATGTTTGCAGTGTAGAACAACAAATTGAAATTCATTTTTCAATTAAGGTAGAAATATTCCATCTTGAAAATCAAATTAAAAGAAGCATCTGTGAAAGAATTTTAGGAAAAAGTATTACATACAACAAAATGATGAGTGTTTCTTCATTTTGAAACAACTCAGCCAAGGTGCCGAGAACAGATCATTTGCTGATATAAATGGAAAATCAAATAAGCTTAACAGTCAAATGCTGAGATAATGTATTACTTTCAGATTCAAAAGGACAGCCTTATCATTTGCAAAGTCTTTCTCAAAGAAGTCAAACTATCTTACTTTAGTGAACAAGTAAATCAATATCAATTAAAAGATAACAGTATTGCTTAAAGGCAGTCACTTGCATGTTATTGTACAGGACAATTTAGAGTTTGCACAAAGGTATCTTGAAGAATTCTCTTGTGCATTACAGATTTGTGATATTAACTTTTGAGCTTTCTAATTTCTGTAGATTTCCATTACAGAAAGCTAGTAATTCTGATTTTTTATAAGAGAGTTTCATTGAACTTAAAAACAAACTCCAACGAAGGGCTTGGAAGGTTTATTATATATATAGTGAACATAAGCATGGTTTCTATATAATAAGAATCAACAGAAAAAGATCATGATTTTCAGCATTTCAACGGATACCCTAAAGAAATCAAAAGCTAATGAGGCTACAGAAGTGTTCATTTTTAGAAATGAAGAAATCAAGAGAACAATGCAAGCTACAAAAAGACTATGAGTAGATATTCGTTCTTTTTTCTCAGACAAATACATCTTTAAAAGAAATAGAATCATAATAACACAGAGGTTTAGTATTGTTCCATGGCGGCTTGAGTTTTTCATATAAGTTTTCAAAAATGTTAAGAGAAGTTTCCAGAAATTAAGAAAAGTTCAAGTAACTTCATGGAGGCCACGCCTGTAAGTTTCAAAAAGCTTTTCAAAACAAAAGAAAACTTCTAGATTCAATCACAAGATCAGCTTACCATCTCAGACCTTCATAATTTGCAAAATGATGGCGTCCAAAAGCGGAGCTCCACATAAACTTGTCCAAAATTTGTTCATGGTGGCCAGAAGAAAAAACCAATGGAAAAAATAGATTTAACAAAAGAATAATTAGAATTTACTCATGGCCGCAGCCTGAAAGTTCTTAGAAAGCTTCTGAAAATGGAGGAAATTTGTCAAAATCTTTAGTATGGAGAATTTACCTTAAGTTTTCTGCATTTTATCTTCCATATAGCTTTCAAAAGCTTTTAAAGACAAAAAAAATTCTCCAGATTTAAAGATAAGTCTATTTTCCTTCGTATTTTTGCCATAAATCTTCTAGATCTTCAAAAAATGGCTTGAAATATAGTGGAAACCAGCAAAAACGTGGCTAGGGTTTCATCCATGGTGGCTCTCTTCTTCCAACAGCAAAAGAATGAAATGAAATGAATATTTATCATTCATTTTAGGGTTATAACCCTAAGGGATGCGTTGGAGAAGGCAATCTTTTGCCTTAAAGTTTTTAAGTTAAACTTTATTCTTTCACTATGGCCGTGGCTTTTGTGCCTTAGGTTTTTCCTCCAAGTCTTTTAATCTCTCATCTATGTCTTATAAACTTTTCTATTATTTTGCATAAAATTTGAAACTTTATTAAAAATGATTTATAAATATCATATTTTAAATAAATGTTATTATAAAATGCAAAATTAATGCCTTTGATCTATTTAAAAGTCTTTGTTTTGCATTTAGAGTCAATTGTAAAACATTTATTTAAAGTGATATTTATAAATCATTTTTTAAATAAATGTTATTATAAAATGCAAAATTAGAGTTCTCAAGTGATGAGACAAGTATTGAAATTGTAAATCTTTATTTTAAATGATAATTATAAATCTTTTAAATTAAAAGATATCTTCAAAGCAAAATAATGTGCCTTTATTGTAATGTCAAAGACTTGGTCAAAAGAGTTCAATGGAGCATTGAGAGCTTGCTTAAATCATGAAGATGATTGAGAAAGTTATGCCAACATAAGGAGTAAAGATGGGGAGTTTGGAGGGAAATCAGGAATTGGACTTCAGTTTTGAGTTCAGTTTGACTTGACTTGAGTCAAGAAGAGATTTGAGGCACATGGTAGTTTGATACTTTCAGTTTTGAACCTGATTTTTAGGGATTTTTGTTTGTATATGACCCACAAAGTTGTTCAAAATTTGACAACTCTTGTTGGAGTGGGTTGGCAATTGCATGCCTTATTTGAGGAGAGGATTGACAACACATCAACTTTTGGAGCCAAAATTCAATTTTGTATTTTGAGACTCTATAATTCTTTCTCTTCTTTCATTATTGGAGTTAGTTCTTGGTTTGGAGATTGCTGAGGCATATCATTCTCACTTTGTAACTCATGATTTCTTGAGATTTGTAATGCAAATATCCCAGATTTTTCAATAAAGAAGCTTGTCATTCCTTCTCAGATCTGTCTTGTGCTATTGTGAGTAAGTCTTTGGATTAATAGTTTGTGATTTCCATCAAATCCTTATTTTTAATCTTATTGCCTCAATGTCTTGCTTAGATTCAGTATGTTATAGTGCAGGTCATTGATTGTGTTTCATAGATTTGATGAATGCTTGTTATGAAAACATCATTGTTTTCTTTCAAACAAACTTCGATCATAGAAACCTTTCAAATGAATCATTTATGCAGGACATGCTAGATTGAGTAGTGAATTCTCTTTTAGTTTCATTTGTTAAAATATCTTGAGAGGTTTTAAAGTAGATTCAAGTCATCTTTACATATTGGTGAATCACCTTTTTCAGGTTTTATCTTTCATAACAGACCTTCTATCCCTTTACTCCTGTCATTTAAAAAATACTAGTTTTACAAGAAAATCCAAAGGGAGCCAGCCCAAAACTTGGAGGTCTATTCTCACCATAGGATACCCACAGCCTGAGAATAGTCCCATGTGCACAGGATTTATCAAGCTTTTTAGCTTAACTTTGGGTGCAAATCCTTGTGTTAACATGTTGCACAGTGCATCACTCACATACAAAAGGATGGTGAGTTGAGTCTTGAAAGGTTTGACTTAATCATGGATGGAGTAATAGCATTGGATGTTGGGTATTCTAAGTTTATCATGGATGGTAGGGAATTACTAGATAGCCGATGAAAGATTCACCTTGAAAATATATTAAAAATTCAAGACTACAAATGGAAACATGATTATATAGTGTATGAGTGGGAGTAGAAGTATTTGGGTCCTCCCAAACAGTAGGCCTTGGGGTTGTCACAGTGGAAGAACCACACATTCAGAGACACTAATATGGAGAAAAGACCTTGAATAGATCTTCAATGATCACGAGTACCTTATGGAGATTAACAGACTATTGTGTCACGAGTGTTGCGGGCTTAGTTATCTACTTTCTTTGTTTTATGTTTTAAGAAAAACTAATGTTTAGTTTAGTTTATATGAAGAGGCATGAATTTTGAAAATATGCCATATTTTGTAATGGTCTGAAGCTTGTTGCTTCTCTTATAAAAGAGAAACCAAGACCAAATTTTGATATCATCATCATAGGAATTTATAGAAACATATATAAGTCCATACTTATGTTATATTGTAATATCTATTTGAAGCAATCAATGAACAAGAATATTTAATCTAGTGCTCAAATTCTGGTTTCAATTATTTGTTGATTATACTATTTATGATTGGATTTTTTTATGTATTTTAGGTTGGAATATAGGGGTATATTATGAATAGGTATAAATTATTTGTTCATAATCATCTACATTGTTGATTACATT
Source organism: Sequoia sempervirens (assembly GCA_007258455.2). NCBI lineage: Eukaryota > Viridiplantae > Streptophyta > Pinopsida > Cupressales > Cupressaceae > Sequoia > Sequoia sempervirens. Next base: position 61,631,960 of record VDFB02086081.1, on the reverse strand, counting down.
GCATTGCACATCTTTCAAACTCAAAGCATTACTTCACATTGCATAACTAATAACTAGATGCTGATAGATGACAAACTTTCAGTTACAATATAGGTTTTACAAAGTCAACCTAAGTAGTTATGCAATTACTTCAAATTGCATAACTAATAACTAGGAAAAACTTCCAATTTCATTTGCTTGTCATGGCATTCCATGAGACGACATTTCTTTGAGGCATTTTTTCAAACAGTTCATTGCCTTGTTTATGTTACCACATTTTTCATACATATTGTCTACCAAAGCATTTTATCAAACAATTCACTACCTTGTTGCTATGGCTAAAAGCCTAAAACAAGTGCTTTTGAACAAGACATGGATGCTTGGAAAAAATCTATCAAAGCATAATAGTAAGCAATAACATAGACAAGGCAGTGAATTGGTTGAAAAATGCCTCAAAGAAATGTGTTCTCATGGTGATGGAATGCCATGACAATCCATAAAAATTCGCTTTTCATGGAATTCTTCATGACATTCCATCACCATGAGACCAAATTTCTTTGGGGCATTATTTCCAAAGTTCATTTCCTTGTCTATGCTACCACATTTTTCATACATGTCTACCAAAGCATTTTATCAAATAGTTCACTGACTTGCTACTATTGCTAAAAGCCTAAAATAGATGATTTCAAACAAGCTATAGATGCTTGGAAAAAATCTATCAAAGCATAATAGTAAGCAACAAGCTATGGTCTCATGTTTTTTTTTTTTGGCGCGAAATTCAACATGATTTTATTTGCATTTTTTTTCCAATTTTGTTGTTTGAAATGGGGGAAAATCTATGTGGTTAGTTTTGTGCATTTTTTAATTGTAGGATTCTCATAGTTAGTGAAAAAGGTAGTGTTCATGAAGGAATGGAAAAGATGTGTAGATCCTTTGAATTATACCCGTACTGTGCAATGGAATTGAATCATTTAGCAAACCATTTTTCCTTCATAGGGCAACATTTTCTTGTGGAATAGTTGACTGAGACAAATCTTGTTTCAATTGATCACCCTATCATGAAATCTCATTCATTTTATAATCTTGCATGATCTTATCATAGTAAAGGTGATTATGACACCACTGGCTGCTACTACATGGCATCAATTAAGGAAAGCCAGAGGCCACAAGATTTTGTGGATAGGTTCAATTGAAGCTGGGGGATCTTAAGAGTTCTCTCTCAAATTTTGAAAAGGTTCTGGAGGTCCACTTAGGGAGAACTGTGAGAGCTTAAAATTTGTAGGCCATATATACGCTCAACAAGGGCAGGCAAAGAAGGCTTTAGAAATTTTAAGAAATGAAACTCACATAGATCCACATGATGCCCATGCATTTATCAAGATGGGTGAGTTATTAATATCGACAGACCCTAGTGCAGCCTTAGATACTCTTAAGACAACAAAGTCTCTTCTGAAGAAGAGTAGAGAAGAAGTACCCATTGAATTTTTAAGAAACATTGGGGTTCTTCATTTTGAGTGTGATGAACTAGAGTTGGCTCAACAAACTTTTATGGAGGCATTAGGAAACAACATTTGGGTTGAATTAATAAATAAAAGCCCCAGTGCCAATTCTGTAGTTTTTTTGTGTGCTTTAAGGATATGGAATTCTTCCTTCGGCTAGAAGAATGTGGTGTTTCACTTGAGTTACCATGGGATAAAGTCACAACACTATTTAATCTTGCTAGGTTGTTTGAACAACTACATGATATTGAAAAAAAAAATTAATATAGGCTAAAATTGTTCAAGTTTCCTGAATATGTGGATGCATATCTACATCTTGCAACCATGGCTCAGGTTCAGAATGAGATCTAACTAAACCTAGAATTTATTTGGGATACACTTAAGGTGGATAAAAAATCATAAAATTCTTTATGTATTCTTGGAAATATGGAATTGAAAATAGATGACTGGCTTAAAGCAAAAGAAACAATTAAAGTAGAATGCCAACTTGTCTTGGATGATGAAGCAAAACAAAAAGTTGATGAAGAATGAAGGATTTAGATGGAAAGGATAAAGAAAGAGGAAGAAATTCAAGGGGTGATACAACAAGAGGAGAAATTTGAATGTGTGAAGGAATTATGGAAGAGTAAGTGTAAGGATAGGGATGATGATGATGATGAGGTTGGTCAGTCTGAGAAGAAACAAAAGAAGGAAAAGAAGAAAAAGAAGGATAAGGACTACAAGGCTTATGATTCTTATGTGGAGGAACTTGATGTTGCCATGGAAGATGAGGAAAATTATATGAGTGATAAAGCACAAGATGATGTAGAAAATTCCCAAAATCTTCTTGCAACTAGAGGTCTAGAAGACTTTGATGATAGCAAGACAAATTCTCCACTTTCAACAAAATCATGAAGGAGACATGCATACTCTGATTCTGAAGATGATGAACCATTGCAAAAACAGAGTTTGAGAGAAGATGATCCATATGATGATGATGTCTAGGCTTCCTGAGCTTTAACCAAACCTAGCTCCTATTTTCCAAAAATAAAAATCCCCAAGGCCCATGGGAAATGAATGATGAACATTTGAGTTTCAACTTGGTTTCATTTCAAAAAGGCGACATTACATTATACAAGATTTTTTTAACAGAAGAATAGTTTAATCCACCTATTTGGGGCTGTAAAATAAAAATTGATGAATTAATCTATTTTCAATTATAGGTTCTTTAAATCTAGAATTTGATAGAAAGATAAAGCATAATACATTGAAGGTGGTGCAAAAGCACCTAATGGTGTTATGCCTTGAAGAGGTAATATTATAAATTTTGAGTCTTCATCAGGTTATGCATGTAAAAAAGGTCATATTTAATGTATTTTAGTCATAAAATAAGGTTTCTAGGTGATTGTGAGGTCAAGTTATCAAATGTTGCAAAAGTTGTCATTTGTTACCAAAAATGCAAAATTGCAAAAAAATGCACAAAAATGGAAGTTGAAGGGTCATTTTGTAAAGGGAAGTTAATGAGTTGGTTTAAACTCAAGGGGAAGTCATATTAACTATTGTAATATATTTATAAGGTCCTTGTGAAGGTGAGAAAATTGTTGAAAATTATATTCTTGAAGAAATTTTGTTAATAAAAGTACCCTGTTTAGTAAATGCAACATTTTCTTTATTGTTTTCCAGTTGTGTACGGCCTGTACAACACCAGCAGGCCTTGATCTTTGTTTTTTTTAGTTGAATAGTGTGTAATCCTTCAAATAAAGTTGATTTGAGAGAATCTTGTTGAATATAAAGTGTGTTTGAGTCTTCATTCTTTAAATAGTTTTGAAACCCTCCTTTTAGGGGTTTTGAGAGTCTATGAATGATTTAACAACCATTCCACTGATTTAGGCTTTGTCAATCAGTGGAATGGGTTAGGGTAGGTTAGTTTTTAATATGTTCATGATTTCAGATATATGGGAAGTAAGGATACAAAGCTTTTGTTGCTGCTCCAAGTGACTTTCAATGTTTTCCATGCAAGAATGATGCCTACAAGTTGTGACATGAAGAAATGACAGTGGTCAAAGCTAGGCGATAGTTTATTTAACTTGTGCAGACCCAATTTAAGGTGTTTGAAGAAAAAACTAGGTGCTTAGAGTTAGTTGAGGTTGAGGAGTGAGTAAGTGAGTACTTGCTTTGAAAATTAGGCCTATTTGAGGCTCATTTGTTGCGAGACAATCATTTTTTCTGATATTCTTTCAAAAAAAAATAGTACCTTCTTTTGAAGTATGTTTAATAGGGCTGAAATGGGTCCTAGAATATGTTATTATATTTGAGGAACTCCACCTGGTTTGCAAGTTATGGCCGATTTAGTGTTTTGGACTCCTACAAGCAAATTTGGTCTTTGGGTGCAAGAAATTGGGAATCTAATAAAACAATGTTGTAAGAGAGTGTTTTGGATTTGTTTCTATCAAAATCAAGATGATTGAAGTGTATTACTATTTGGTAAAATTTTGGAATCCATATTTTGCGTTTTGGTGCCTCTAGGCCTTGTGGAAACAAGTTGTAAAATGAAGTGAATTTGTTGAAAGTTTTAATGATCTTCTCAAGTTTTTGTTTTGGGTCTTTAGAACCCCTTGAAGTCAGTAGATGATCTACATCAATTGGTATCAGATCTGGTTGATCTGGTGGTTTCTTAAGTTGTTGGTTGTAGTTGCTTGGTCCATCTTAAAGCTGCAAGAGAGAAAGAGTTTCAAGTGTGTTGGTTCTAGACAAGGAAGAGGTCTCTGTTCACTGTCCCCCAATAGAGATTAAGCTAGGGAGAAGGTGCAGAGGGAGTTAAACCACTAAGAGAGAGAATGGGTAGGTGCATCTTCCATGATATTTTGTTGGGTAAGATGGATGGTATGCTAAGGTTGTGTGATGAAGTAGTGAGGGAGATGGATATGTCTGAAAAGTACTTGAAGAGTTTGCAACCATTACAAAAGTTTAAGATGTTAGTTAATTGGAAGAGTGATCCAATGATTGTAAAAGATGAAGAGATGATGAGAAACAAGTTAAGAGAAGGTCAAGGATGAATTGATTGAAGAGAGGAAAGGTTGCCTAAAAAAGCATGGTGAAAGCATACTAAGGACAGTCCTGTGTCCTTTGATTGGAAAAGAGGTTAGAGGGAAGTTAAATATTGTCAAGATAGTGGTTTGGAATCCGAGAATATAGAGGTTATTGGGCAGAGAACCTAATGGCAGAGATGAGAGGAAAAGATGAAGTGATTGAAGGAGTTTGGCAAAGGAAAGTGTATGATCTCAAGAGTAAAGAAAGAGAATAGTCCAAGATAGAATGTATGCGGGTATGCAGATGTAAATAAGAAATATTGATGCAAACTCAATCCTTAAAGGGAATCGAGGTCTTTTTCAGGCCGCTTGTTTGGTGCAGGAGCACTTCATGGTGTTATGACTCTAAGAGGCAATCTTATCAATTATGAATCTTCATCAGGTTATACATGTAAAAAAAGGTCATATTTAATGTATTTGGGTCATCAAATAAGGTTTTTAGGTGATTGTGAGGTCAAGTTATCAAATGTTGCAAAAGTTGTCATTTGTTGCCAAAAATGCAAAATTGCAAAAAAATGCACAAAATGGAAGTTGAAGGGTCATTTTGTAAAGGGAAGTTAATTAGTTGGTTCAAACTCAAGGGGAAGTCATATTAACTATTGTAATATCTTTATAAGGGCCTTGTGAAGGCGAGAAAATCATTGAACATTGTATTCTTGAAGAAATTTTGTTAATAAAAGTACCCTGCTCAGTAAATACAACATTTTCTTTATTGTTTTCCAGTTGTGTATGGCCTGTACAACACGAGAAGGACTTGATATTTGTTGTTTTTATTTGAATAGTGTGTAATCATTCAAATGAAGTTGATCTGATAGAATCTTGTTGAATATAAATTGTGTTTGAGTCTTCATTCTTTAAATAGTTTTGAAACCCTCCTTTAGGGGTTTTGAGAGTCTAGGAATGATTTAACAACCATTCTGGTGCAGGAGCACCTATTTGATCACATGCCTCCATGAGGCCATATTGAGTAATTTGTTCCATTTTTATTTTTTGAGATTTTAATAAGCCCAAGAGGCCACCTTTGTGGTGTTATAGGTCCTAGGATGTTCATTTCTCATATATTGTAAAAATTGTCAAAAGTGCAAAATGAGGTAGATGAAATGTCATTAAGGTGTTTTGTCAACACACTAATCAAAAGGTGGTTGCAAATAGTTGGTTTGGGTTGAAAATGTATAAATAAACCCTCCAAAACTCGAATTGGGGGTGAGAGACATTATTTTTGAAATTAAATGAATGGCAACCTCAAGTTTGGTATGCATTTTCTGATTTTTACATTGTTACTAGATTGAAGTTGTGATTTGTATGGCCTGGTATGGACTCAAATGATAGAGTATCATATATTGACGTAAATATTTCTATTTCTAGTTTCCAATTCTTTTTGTCTCATTGAATTTCATCGAGTTTTGTGGAAGATATGATTATTTTGGCAAGACTTCCTATTCTAACAATATTGTGCAGAATTTACAGTCTGAAAAGTGTGATGGTACGGAATATAAAGTCTATATTTTGGATCTAAAATCAATTGGATTTTGTTTCCATGTGAATCTAATTTCATTTGCTTCAATTCTCATCAAAATTCATTAATATTTGAATAAGTTATGAACATTTTTGTGAGGGCAGGTCTGAACCCTACCTAGGGTTTGCAGTTTTGGGAAAAATACAATAACTTTTATTTCAACTGTTGGATCTTCATAAGAATTTTAGAAAGAGTATATAACTATTTTTTCTTCAATCTAACTGGAGGGATTGGCTTCATTATTTATTTTGTAGAATTTATTAATAACTGTTCATGGTAATAAATTGTGGGCTGCCATAGTTATGTTTCCAATGTGATATGCAATGTTTAATAACATGTGTTATATAAAGATTGTTTTGGATTATTATTGAAGGTTTGTGAGATGTGTTGTGAATCCTCATAGCTCTTCATCACATTCCACCAACTTAGGCTTTTTCAATTTGTGGAATGGGTTAGGGCAGGTTAGTTTTTAATGTGTTCATGATTGTAGATATAGGGGAAGTAAGGATACAAAGTTTTTATTGCTACTCCAAGTGATTTTTAATGTTTTCCATGAAAAAATGATGCCTACAAGTTGTGACATGAAGAAATGATATTGGTCAAGGCTGGGAGATAGTTTATTTAGCTTTTTCAGACCCAATTCAAGGTGTTTGAAGCAAAAACTATGTACTTAGATTTAGTTGAGGTTGAGAAGTGAGTTAGTGAGTACTTTTTTTGAAAATTAGGCCTATTTGAGGCTCATTTGCTGTGGGACAATCATTTTTTCTGATATTCTTTCCAAAACAAGAGTACCTACTTTTGAAGTATGTTTAATAAGGCTGAAATGGGTCCCAGAATATGTTATTATATTTGAATAAATCCACTTTTTTTTCAAGTTATTCCCAATTTAGTGTTTTGAACTCCTATAAGCAAATTTGGTCTTTGGGTGCAAGCAATTGGGAATATGATAAACAGTGTTGTAAGAGAGTGTGTTGGATTTTTTTCTATCAAAATCAAGATGATTGAAGTGTATTAGGGTCTAGTAAAATTTTGGAATCCAGATTTGGCGTTTTGGTGCCTCTAGGCCTTGTGGAATCAAGTTGTAAAATGAAGTGAATTTGTTGAAAGTTTTAATGATCTTATTAAGTTTTTGTTTTGGTTCTTTAGAACTGCTTGAAGTCAGTAGATGCTCTACATCAAAAGGACACAAAAAATGTTCTAAAATAAAGACTAAAATAGGTTTCCCATAAAGAACAAGAAAGAGTAAAAGTGAAAAGCTAACATACAGATGATTCATTTGAGGTTTTTTATAAGATCTTATTTAACCATGTGAAATGATTTGGAAGGGACAAATGATCTTTAATTGAATAAAATTTTGAGGTAGCTTATCCATCATCATTGTATGCATCATATTCTCTTGAAATATGTTTCTATAATGCACGAAGCCTAAAATTGATTAGGGATGCACTTAAGGTTGATAAAAAATCATCAAATGCTTTATGTATGCTTGGCAAAATGGAACTGAAAACAAATGATTGGCTTAAAGAAAAAGAAACCATTAAAGTAGCACACCAACTTGTCTTGGTTGATGAAGCAAAAAGAAAAGTTGATGAACAACAAAGGATTTAGATGGAAAGGAGAAAGCAAGAGGAATAACTTTGGCAGGTGATGCAAGTACAAGAAGAAAAATTTGAACGTGTGAAGGAATTATGGAAGAGTAAGCGTAAGGACATGGATGATGATGATGATGAGGTTGGTCATTCTAAGAAGAAAAAAAGAAGAATAAGCAACACAAGGCTTATGATTCTTATATGGAGGAACTTGATGTTTCCATGGAAGATGAGGAAAATTATACGAGTGATAAGGCACAAGATGATGCAAAAATTGCCCAAGATCTTCTTGCAGTTGTAGGTCTATAAGACTCTAATGATAGTGAGACAAATTCTCCAGTTTCAGCAAAATCATAAAGGAGACATGCATACTCTAATTCTGAAGATGATGAACCATTGCAGAAATAGAGTACAAGAGAAGATGATCAATATGATGATGATGTCTAGGCTTCCTGAGCTTTAACCAAAAGAAAAGTCCATACAATGATGATGATCCATATGATGATGATGTCTAGGCTTCCTGAGCTCCTATTTTTCAAAAGAAAAATCCCCAAGGCCCATATGAATGCTGATCATTTGAGTTTCAACTAGGTTTCATTTCAAAAAGGGGACATTACATTGTACAAGATTTGTTTAACAACAGAATAATTTAATCCACCTATTTGGGACTGTAAAATAAAAATAGATGAATTAATCCATTTTTAATTATAGGTTCTTTTAATCTAGAATTTTATAGAAAGATAAAGCATAATACATTGAAGGACACAAAAAATGTTCTAAAATAAAGACTAAAATAGGCTACCCATAAAAAACAAGAAAGAGGAAAAATGAAAAGATAACATACAAATGATTCATTTGAGGTTTTTGATAAGATCTCATTTAACTATGTCAAATGGATTTGGAAGGGACAAAGCATATTTGATTGACTAAATTTTGAGGTAGCCTATCAATTGTCATTGTATGCATCATCTTCTCTTAGAATCCATTGAAACTCAAATGCTCACCATTCATTTCCCATGGGCGTTGGGGATTTTTCTCTTGAAAAATAGGAGCTAGGTTTGGTTAAAGCTCAATACACCTAGTGAGTGTAGATTTAGTTCCGTTGTAGCTCAGTAAACTAACTTAACACACTTCATCATATTTGCTCTTCTTTACATTCACATTCACTCTCACCAAAAATTCGCTTTTTAAAATTCAAAAAATATCCAATATGATGAAGGGTACTCCCCTTACAATCTAAAACTCACAAAAAAATAGATAATGGCACAAACAAAATGCAAGAAGGAAAGAAAATATTTTCTATATTTTCCATCACATGGGCTTTCTGATTACATAAATCTGAAAACCTGCAAATCAGAGCCACCATCAATTTTTTTCTTTCCTCCCCTTTGTAGTCCCCCTTTTACATCCTTTATTTGGAAGGTGTAACTACCCTAGAATCTTCTAGAAAGTGTAACTGCCCTAGAATCTTCTAGAAAGTGTAACTTCCTTAGGAAGATATTTTGAAATTTTATTAATTTTGGTATTACAACTTTGCGGGGTCATAACTTTTGATCCGACCATAAGATTTTCTATTATAATACCTTTTTAGAAAGGTCTCAAGAAATCTTGTTTCCACCAATTTTCAAGTCCATCTGGAGCCTCTAAGTGCCTCAAAATTGACCCCAAAGATTTTACTAGGATTTTTGAAAATTAAAATTTTAATATCTTTCAAATGACAAATGGTATTGAAGTGATTTCTTCACTATTGGCTTCAATTTACCATTCTGGAGGTCTGTGAAAGATTTCGTGTCCAACTATGCATAAATGCAAACTTACAAAAATAGTAACCCTACCAAATTTAGTCCTTATTGAAAAGAAACAACATTTTTTTTGGGTGATGTAAGATTGCTCTTACACCTTGGATGCTCTTGCATCAGAGACCTGGGGTAATTTAAAAGTGACCCTGCCACTTCTCAGGAGTTAGAGGGAAACCAAGATGGTCAACCTCAGACTCAGATAACCATGATGAATCTTTAACATGCCTTCTTCTCCATTTCACCAAGTACTCTACATATTTCCTATTTCTTGTGCTTCTTCCCACAAGGCTATCCAAAATGTCTTCTATCTCTTCCTTTTCTAAAGTAGGTGCTAGAATGTTCCACTGTGCCTCTATTATTTCTTCATCAATTCCTCCCTCATGATATTCTGTTAAATTTGATATTTTTAACATAGGTGAAATATGAATTCCATCAAGTAACTCTACCTCATATGCATTTCTTGAATCATGCTTCTTCAGAATCTTGCATGGTCCAAACTTCTTCATCTTCAACTTGTATCTACCAACTGGAAACCTTTCCTTTCACAAATGAACCATGACTTCATCTCCTACCTGGAACTCCTTATACCTCCTTTTTTGATCTTCCTTAGCCTTATATTGAAAATTCATCTTATTGATATGCTTCTTCACCTCATCATGGAAATTATTCAGGTTCTTAGAAAAATATTTAGCCTTAGCACTACTCTTCTCTCCTTTATCCACCTTTCTTAGTTCATAAGCATTCCTCAGACTACTCCCATATACAATCTGGAATGGTGATTTACCAGTGCTCCTGTTGACAAAATTGTTATAAGAAAATTCTGCTTGTGGTAAAATCAAATCCCATCTCTTTGGTTTATCACCTACTAAGCATCTTAGTAGGTTGTCCAAAATCCTATTGACCACCTTCGTTTGTCCATCAGTCTGTGAATGGTGAGAAGAACTGAACTTCAAATTTGTCTTTATCTTCTTCCATAATATTCTCTAGAAATAACCAACAAATTTGGTATCTCTGTCTGAAACTATACTCTTCGGTAGACCATGTAGTCTCACCACCTCTCTAAAAAACAACTCTGCAATATGAACATCACTGGTCTTATGACACATAATGAAATGTGCCATCTTCAAAAATATATCCACCACCACAAATATGTAATCATGTCTTCTATGTGTCCTTGGTAATCCAAGGACAAAATCCATACTAATGTCCTCCCATGGCCTCTCAGATACAGGTAATAGCTAATACAATCCAGTAATATGACTTGTTCCTTTCACCATTTGACATACTCTGCAAATTTGCACAAAATTCTTCACATCCTGTTGTAACTGTGGCCAGTAATAATTCTCACTAACAAGAGAGAGCAATGGTCTTATCTTGATCAAAATTACTAGCCAATCCTCCACTATGCTTCTCCTTGATTGTATTCTCTATCATAGAACTCCTTGGAATGCACAATTGGCTTCTTCTAAACAACATTCCATCTTGGATTAAGAAATCCAACCATCTTGTCCTATCCAATGTAACAGGTTCCAAACAAGCCTTCCAAGCTTCTGCAAAGTCTAGATCTTCTGGATACAAACTCTTGAGTTCATTGAACGCAACAACCTCTATATTCATCTCTATCAAAAAACTTTTCCTTCTACTTAAGGAATCTACAACTCTATTTGATCTTTCACTCCCATGCTTGAAAACAAAATTATAACTCTACAAAAACTCAACCCATTTTAAGTGCCTTTGATTCAACTTTCCTTGAATATTGAGATACTACAAAGCCTGGTGATCAATATATAAAACAAATTCTTTTGGCAACAAATAGTGTCTCCATTTTTTCAAAGCCTGGACTATAGCATAGAACTCTTGATCATAGACAAAATATTTCTTCTTAGCATCATTTAACTTCTCACTAAAATAGGCAACAGGCTTACCTTCTTGACTCAAAACAACTCCTATGGCAGTGCCACTAGCATCACAATCTACCTGAAAGACCTTATTGAAATTTGGAAGTGCCAAATAGGTTGCTCTGTAACTTTCTTCTTCAACATGTCAAAAATTTTTGTTGCTCTTGTAGTCCACTTAAACTCTTTTCTATCCCCTCTCATTGCTTCAGTTAGAGGTGCACAAATACTATTGAAACTCTTAATAAACTTTTAGGAAAAACTTGCTAGACCATGAAATGATCTTACCTCTATAACACTCCTCGGGGTAGGCCATTCAATGATAGCTCTCACCTTCTCTGGATCCATTTTGAGACCCTCTGCTAAGACAACAAATCCAAGATACACCAACTCCCTTTTTACAAAACTACATTTCTTCAAATTAATCAACAACTTCTCCCTTAGCTTTTCAAAAAAATTCTAGATATGCATCAGGTGCTCCTCCAATGTCTTATTGAAAATCAGAATATCATCCAAATAAACAATAACAAATTTTCCTAAAAATTCTCTTAATACCTCATTCATAAGCTACATAAATGTGCTCAGTGCATTGGTTAGCCCAAAAGGCATGAATAACCACTCGTACAATCCCTCCTTGGTTTTAAAGGCTGTCTTCCATTCATCTCCTTCTCTAATACGGATCTGGTGATATCTTCTCTTCAAATCTATTGTCATGAAGTACTAAGCTCCACTCAAAAAAATTATAATGCCATCCATCCTTGGCAAGGGAAATTTGTACTTGATGGTGATCTTGTTGATGGCTCTAGAATTTGTACACGTCTGCCATTCCCCATCCTTCTTTGGTGCTAGTACTATAGGCACTGCACATGGACTCAAACTCTCTCAAATCAATCCCTTCCACAACAACTCTTGCACTTGTCTGTTAAACTCTTCACTCTCTGCTGGAGTCATACAATGAGCTTGCTTATTCAACAAACTGGCTCTAGGAATTAGTTCCATCTAATGACTAATCTTTCTTAGTAGAGGAAAACCTTTTGGTACGTTATCAGAAATATTAGCTTGAAACTCATTCAACAAATCTAAAACCTCTATAGGTACCTCAATAGTATCTTATTTATCAACTCGAGGGATCAATGCAAAACACATATGTTCATGCTTCATACCTTCTAGGAACTTTCTTCCATCAACCAAACAAATTCTTGCATTACTGCATACCTTTTCCTCTGCCTCTTTCAAGGGCTTCAACTTATGACGAACTCCATCATTTGTCAAAGAATAGGTGTTGGCATGTCCATCATGTACTACTCATCGATCAAACTACCATGGTCTACCTAACAACATATGACAAACATCAATAGGAATAATATCACACAATACCTCATCATGGTAATTTCCAATCTTGAACTTTACCAAATATTGCTCATTTACCAAAGCCTTATGGTCCTTCTGCAACCAAGCAATCCGGTATGGATTTGGATGCCTTCTTCTCTCCAACTGCAACTTACTAACTATCTCTTCCAAAATAAGGTTATCAGTATTACCTCCATCAATAATAACATTGAAAAATTTACCTTCACACTTACATCTGGTGTGAAACAAATGCTTCCTTTGAGTTGGATCTTTCTCCTCATTCAACAAGGCTCTTCTAGTAACAAGAACCTCTCCTCTTTCTGTATCCTCAGAATGTGAAGACTCAACATCTTTGTCTACATGTGCAACTCGTGCATTACCATCAGGTCTTCTATTTGTCCTTCTTTGATGTTGAGGACACTGATATGCCCTATGCCCTTCTTCTTCACATTGGAAACAGGTTCCATGAAAGCCTCCTCTCCCTGTTCCTCACCCAAATCTTCCTCTTCCTCTTTGGTCTCCATTATGAGGACGATAGGTGTTATCTCCTTTCTAGTTCTGGCTACTACTAGATCCTTCCCCCTTCTTTTGGTCTTCATTTTGACCTCCGTATGACTGTCCACTAGTCCTTCCACCACGACCTCCACCTCTTTGCTTACTTTCAAACCTCCTATTCAAATTATCCTCTACCTTCAAAGCAAATTGATACGCATTTGCAAATTGATACACATCTTCAATGGTAGAAATTCTTACCAGAATTATCTCTTCTTGAATGCTCGGTTTCAACCCATTTATGTAATGGGAAACTTTCTCCTTGTTGGCCTCAAAATGACCTATTCTGATTAGGACTCGGTAGAATTCTTTTGTATACTCCTTAATAGATTTTGAAAGGAAATAAAAAAGAGCAATGGAAAGTACTAATAAAGAGCAATTGTTTGAAGGAAAGATATTACCAAATAAATTGAAGTAGCCAAACCAAGCACCACCAAAGCAAGAGAGACACAAGAATTTGTTAAGGGGAAAAAACAAGAAAAAACCCCAATATTATGAATGGAGGCAAAATGCCTAAAGAATAATACAAAGAGAGAGAGCTTCAGCCTTAGCTTGCTTGCATGAGTCCTAAAGAATGAGAGGAGAGGCACCTCAATAAGTAGAGGTGAGAAGAAGGAGTTATAATGTAACTCCCAACTCAATGAATGCCACCATTCATCTATGTGTGTGCAAAGTGTCACCTCTTAAGGAGGTGGTTACAAATATTCCTTAATAAAGGAATTAAGCCATCCTCACACATGTGTGAGATGACAAAAAGGACAAAAGACTTGTAGGGATTCCTTTGGAATATTCCTACAAGTTAATAAATAATTACAATTAAAGAATAACCTTTACCAAGTAAAGATTAATCTTCTAACATCCCCCCTTAAGCTTTACTTGGGGAGGTTACATCAAACCCTTCAATGGGTTGTAATCCAAGATTTTTACAATGGAAGAGAAATTTATCTTTACAAAGAGCTTTGGTGAGAATATTTGCAACTTGATCTTCACCTTTACAATACAAAAGAGAAATTTGCTTGTCTTCAATTTGCTCTCTAATGAAATGATGTTGAAGAGCAATGTGCTTGGTCCTTGCATGAAAAATTGGATTCTTTGCCAAAGCAATAGCACTTTGATTATCACAATATAAAGGAGTAGGATCCTTTGAGGTAGACCCAAGTCTTCAAGTAATCTTCTTAACCATAATGCTTCTTTAGATGCATTTGTACAACCTTTATATTCAGCTTCTGTAGAACAAAGAGAAGTAGATTGTTGTTTCTTACTATTCGATGAGATTGCACCTGATCCAACAAAGAAACAATAACCACAAGTGGATCTCCCATCATTGGGATCACCTCCTAAATCTAAATCAGTATAACCTTTTATAGAAAAATCACAATTTGAATCGTAAAAGAGACCAAGATTAAGAGTGCCTTTAACATATCTTAAAATTCTTTTTGCAACTTTAAAATGAGTTTGTTGTGGTTTAGACATAAATCTAGAAACCAATCCAACACTTTAGGTGTTTTCCAATTTTGCATAAAAATAATAATGTAATAGGCCCAAATCACTCATTTGAAATTGTTGATTGAGTTGAGACTTAACATCACTAAGCAAAATGTTAGAACTAGAAGTGACAATTAAATCATCAACATATAAAATAATAATCACAATATCATTTTCACTATGCTTAATATATAAATTTGGATCATTTTTACTTTTAATGAAACCATGAGATAGAAAGAAAGGATAACCCAAATTATAAAATGTCAATATATCTAGACATTGCAATAATAGTTCTAGGTTTCCTCTCACTACATCATTTGTTGTATTGTAAAGGGAAATTGTATCAAGATTAATAATAAAGGACTTTGAAAATTAGTCCTAAAGATGGTTTTATAAAAAAACCATAGTGCCTTAGTTAAAAAAAAATTAATATCAATAGTCCTAATAATGGTATAAAAACCATATTGCCTTCAATAAAATAATGAAACATAAGAGTTTCAAGAACTTGATCCCCATCAATTAAGAAAATAGATCTAAGTTCATCATAAATAAGTAAGTGCATACCATCAAAGTGGATGGAAATATTTTCCATGGGTCCCAAAACTCCAATGAGACTTGATAAAATATAAGATTCATTATAGATAGGGCTCCCTATGCAACATTACTGCAAATGCGTCTAGCGCATAAAATAAATATATAAAGGCTCCATTGAGACTTGATAAAGTGATTAATTTGTAAAACATATATAGATGGAATAAATCCATCAAGAAGGCAAATACTCCAATGAGCTTTTAATTTGCAAAAATATAGATGAAATAAATCCATCAAAAATCCAAATTTACCAATAAGGCATAATATCATATTAATGAGACACAATAAAATATCAAATTCCCTTTATCAAAACAACATAATTGTAGTTGAGAAGGAAACACTAGGTTTGTTTTAAATATTACAATAGATCAAGACTTAGGTAGAGAGAATGATAATTTCTCAAGCCACAAATCAATCCACCTTAAGTTATAAATAATAATGATAATAATATTAAAAAAAATTGTGATGGAATAATGGGAAATGCATACTATGAAGAGAATAATTATTAAGTATAAATAAGTCATTTAAGATGATATTCATGCATTCATGACTACATGAATATCCCCTTTTCATATTCCAAATATAATTGAGTAAAACAAGTACACTATTATTGGGTTGATCAAGTCCAATAATAAAGTACTTGTGAAGTTATTTAAAAAACAAACTTTTTATGTAAAGTAACATGTTGAGATGCACCTGAATCATTAACCCATTCAAAAGGTTTAGAAACATTAAAACTACATGTAAAAGCACGTCTAGATTGATTACCATTGTTATGAAACTGTTGATTATTTTGATTCATAGGCTTTTTCTCATTTTTCTTTTTAAAACAAGTATTTTTCTAATGACCATCCTTATTGCAATAAGTGCAATGCGGTCTCTTAGAAGAGTTAAACTCTCTAGGATCATTGCCATTATTATAATGAGGTTTGGAATTATAATGTTGTTTAGATTGAGGTTTAAAATTTTGCTTATGATTAGACAAAAAAGCATGTTCATTAGACTTAAGAGTACCAAACTGAATTAACTTAACCTCTTCTTGTCTTAATAAATCACGAAAAATATCATAAGTTAATTGAGTAGCTAAAGAAGGAATAGCTAATTGAGCATGAATATTAGTAATGAATTGTTGAAATTGTCTAGGAAGACACTTTTTAAGAATAAGATGAATTAATCTAAGATTATCTAATTTAACTCCTAAACCATCCAATTGACAATTTAAAGCATCAAATTTCAATAAAAATTCATCCATAGATTTAAAATTAGAATACCTCAAATCTTCAAGTTGATCTTGAATTTGAATTTTTCTTGATTCATTTGTACTATCATAAATTATTTTGAGTTTGTCCCATGCTTCATAGGCAGTTGTACATGTCCCAATGTGAACATAAAGTTCGGGTGACATGGAGATACCTATGAGGCCAAGGGCTTCTTCATTTTTGAGATTCCATTTTTCGATTTCATCTTTGGATGCAGATGAACCTGGTTTAGATTTAGGATCTGTAGCTACATCTAAAAGATGTTTAAACCAAAAAATAAAGCATATATGAGTTTTCCAAGAATGATAGTTAGAAGAATTTAATTTAATTTCAGGAATTAAAGTTGACATGATTGCCAAAAATAAAAAATCACAACTTTATGAGAAAAATAATAAGTATTGTAAATATTTGCTTACAAAAAAAAATACCACTTTTGATTAAAAACAATCTCCTTTTAGTTAGAGAAAAAATAAATATCTTATATTTGTAAAATAATCAATCTAAAAGGATATATAATTAAATAATATCAATATAAATTGGATTTAAAAATAAAATAAAAAATTAATTAATTTAAATATAAAATTAAATTAAGAATATAAATTATGAAAAATTACTAAAGTTATATAATATTAATTTAAAACTAATAAATAAAACTACATTAAAGTTTTAAAGTTATAAACTAATAAATATGAAATGAAAGATTTAAAAGATTAAACTTTTTTTAAAACCTTAAAAATAGGAAGATTCTTTAAAAAGAGGAAAAACACATTTTTCATAAAAAGAAACTTTTACCTCCTATGTGGGAGGGAAAGATTTTTCATTTAAAATGAAATCTTTTTTTAAACAAAAGAGATTTTACCTCTTTTCCCTCTGCTTTTTTTTGAAAGGAAATATAAAAGAGGCAAGTAAGAGGTGAAGTGTGAGGAGAAGCAGCATCAAGGGTTTTGAGAGATGAAGCAACAGGCCAGAGGGGATATTTAGCAGCTTTTTCGAAGCAGCAGGCTAGAGGGGATATTTAGCAGCTTTTTCAAGGGCCAAGATTACAACAAAAAGCCATGGTTCGAGCAACAAGGGGCAAGGGCTGCAAAAGTTTTTTTATTTGAATTTATTATTTACTATATGCATAAAAATTTGGGTTTTAGATATTTATTTATTATTTAAAAAAAAACTTCTGTAAGAAGGTGTCAAGTTTGAAAAAGAAAGATTTATTTGATTTATTTGAAAGGATCTCTAAACTAGGGTTAGAGCTTAAAAAAAATATATTTTTTTACAGAAATTCGAACATGCAAAGATGCAAATATGCAGAATATAGAGTTTTTTTTTAGAGATTTGCAAAAAGCAGATTAGTCTTTTTAAAAAAATAAAATAAAATTGGAACTAGGGTTAGATCCGTAAAAAAAAGCAAATTTATTTACAGAAATTGATTGTTTTTACAGAAATTTGAACATGCAAATTATGACATACATAAATTTTTTTTTTTTTAAAAAAAGACTAAACTATAATCCTTTATTTGAGGTTTTCTAAAAATCTACAAAAAATAAACATGCATGCAAATTATAATGGATTTTTTTTATAGATCTAATATACAGATTTGCAAAAAAAATAGATTAGCTTTTTTTCTAAAAAGAATTTCTGAACTAGAGTTAGAGCCCCTAAAAAAATTGATTTTTTACAAAAAATTTAATATGCAAAAAATGGATTTTTAAATTTTTATGCAAAAATAAATAAATAAATCATGCATGCAAAATATATTGCACAAATTTGAAATTTGAAAAACTTAGAAATATTTAGATAAGAAATCCTGCACAATGGTTAGAAAAATATATCAAACAAAAAACAAGATTAGACTTTTGGCTCTTCTCTTTTTCTCTTTGAGTGCCTCCAATGGTGTGCTGAAAAATCTGGTAAACCTTCAACAATGTAGCTCACAAAATATTAGTAATACCAAGCTCTGATACCATGAAAGGAAATAAAAAAGAGCAATGGAAAGTACTAATAAAGAGCAATTGTTTGAAGGAAAGAGATTACCAAATAAATTGAAGTAGCCAAACCAAGCACCACCAAAGCAAGAGAGACACAAGAATTTGTTAAGGGGAAAAAACAAGAAAAAACCCCAATATTATGAATGGAGGCAAAATGCCTAAAGAATAATACAAAGAGAGAGAGCTTCAGCCTTAGCTTGCTTGCATGAGTCTTGAAGAATGAGAGGAGAGGCACCTCAATAAGTAGAGGTGAGAAGGAGTTATAATGTAACTCCCAACTCAATGAATGCCACCATTCATCTATGTGTGTGCAAAGTGTCACCTCTTAAGGAGGTGGTTACAAATATTCCTTAATAAAGGAATTAAAAATAAGCCATCCTCACACATGTGTGAGATGACAAAAATGACAAAAGACTTGTAGGGATTCCTTTGGAATATTCCTACAAGTTAATAAATAATTACAATTAAAGAATAACCTTTACCAAGTAAAGATTAATCTTCTAACAGATTTCCCTACTTGTTTCAACCCTTGCATCTTCTTCAACAAATCCAACTCATAGTCCCCAGGAATGAACTGTCTTTTCAATTTTTCCACCATCCGATCCCATCTTGTTATTTTCTCTTTTCCTCTTCTATTTCTTTCCAACTGGAATTCTTTCCACCATATGCTAGCATGGCCTTTCAATTTTTCCTTTGAAAATTTGACCCTATCTGGGTCTTCTATTTCCTCATACTCAAAATACTCTTTCATTTCATTGATCCAATCAATCAAGTCCTCTGGATTTAGGTTTCTAGAAAAATTAGAAACTTCTATCTTTGGCCTCTTTCCAATCTTGGAAATGGCCCTAATTAGTCTGAATTCTCCAAGATCCATTATATCATGTGCTTTCTCTTCAAATGGCTCCTCATCTTCAGCCTCATCCTGATTTCATCTCTTCTTCTGACATCAACTCCCTTACATAGCTCCTCTTGCAGTGCTTGAAATTATCTCTGGAGGGCTCTAAAACCCTCTTCTGTTACCCCAACATTTCTCCCACCATAGTTTCTTCATGGAGGCCCACAACCACAAGTCTTGGTGCAAACTTCCTCACGTTCGACGATCTATTTACACACTCAGGAAAACTTGCTCTGATACCACTTGATGAAGGGTACTCACATTACAATCTAAAACTCACAAAAACAACAGATAATGGCACAAACAAAATGAAAGAAGGAAAGCAAATATTTTCTATTATCACTGAAATGAAAATGAAATTACATTATATTTTCCATCACATGGGCTTTCTGATTACATAAATTTGCAAATCTACAAATTGGAGCCACCATCTACTCTGCTCTTTCCTCCCCTATGTAGTCCCCCTTTAACATCCTTTATTTGGAAGGTGTAGCTGCCCTAGAATCTTCTGGAAAGTGTAACCGCTCTAAAATCTTCTAGAAAGTGTAACTTCCTCAGGAAGATATTTTTAAATTTTATTAATTTTGGTATTACAACTTTGTGGGGTCATAAATTTTGATTCAAATTTCATATTTTCTATTATAATACCTGTTGTGCAAGTTTTCGTACACACACCCCGCTGCAAGTAGGGACACTCTTTCGCTTCGGTTTTGGTGTTTTGGCCCTTTCTTTTGAGGTTGTCTTACCTAGGCATGTGCTTAAAATGTTTATTTTGAATTCCTAGGTGTTTCCCCTAGGTTATTATTTGAAAATCTTAAGTTCTAAATGAATTTCGGGCTTTTGCCTTGATTCGAGATTTTTCGCCTTGGTCGGATTTTCCCGGATCCTGCTTGAAGTCTGGCTGGATCTTGTTGCTTGGGAATTTTTAGTTTTTGCGGATTTCTGCGTGGATCGGATTTTCCTAGATTTTTCCCTATCGTCGGCTTCCCAGGTTTCATGACTGCCCTATTGATTGCATTAATGGCTTCGTATGTGCTTTGAAGGCTGGATTTTACTTGATTTCTGAGATCTTTGTGCTGTCTTGCTTACCTTTGCCATTTTCTGAGTTGGAGCTATGTCCTTAGAGTTTGTTCTTTGAGCTTTTGGCTTTGATTTGGGCGTTTGGGTTTGAATTGGTCTCATTTGGTGGTGATTTCTTGTGCATTATCGCCTGTGTTCATTGTAGACACCATTGAGCTTCGCGTTTGCTGCTTCTGAGATCAATTCCCGTGTCATAATGGTATGTGTCTGATTGCTCTGCTTTGAATTGAATTATGAATGGCATGTTGGTATTGTGAGAGCTTGTGGGATTTGAATTCTTGTGTATTTATTTATTTCATGCTAGGGTTGTTCAGTATTGCATCATATGTCGGCTCCTAGGCGAGTTTTGAGCTCATTTGTCTGTTTTCATTTCGATGAAGCTTTCTTGAGAGTAATTAGTAAACCCTAGTGATGACTTAATAGTTGAAGCAACTAAGTTTTGAAATTGCCTGTGCGCTAATGGCAGATGAGTAGGGTTTTAAAACCTAGGGCAGTGCCACATCGGGTGATTTCATCTTAAAACGGGCCTGAAACACAAAAAAATTCTGAATGTCCATCCTTGATTGGTCCTGAGTTAAACCTTTTAAAATTTTGCATTGGTTCAGTGTCTGGATGAAATCGGGACTCTTCATCCCTTCTAGATTCCCTTCGCTGTGACCATTCGAGATCACTGAGATGCCATATCGATCACCTTGAGGTTCGCCGAGGTGGTCTTCCTAGGTTCATGTTGGATTGCCGTGACACTATTGTTTTTACACCGATGAAGTCTTGTATGCATATCAGTCGGCGAGACAAAGAGGATTTGCCAAGACCTCACTTCGTAAGAAAATGTCTCATCGACATGCTTGCTCATATTCGCTTTCGCCCAGACTAGACCTAGTCGCTAGGAGGTCATAGCGGGCTCCTTTCGTCTTGCCGATTTTCCATCCTGTCGCTGAGACCTCTGCTTTCGGTGAGACCTTTGGCCGAACGCATCCTGCTCTTGCCGAGACTTCTACTTTCAGCGAGACTCCTAACGGTCGCCATGACTTCATAGCGAGGCCTTTTGTTCTTAGCGAGTCCAGATCTTTTTCAGGGAGACAACCTATTGTCGGCCAAAGGTTATACTGATAGAACTCTACATCGACGAAACATTACGCAGTCATTGGGACCTCTAGCCGAGCTCAAACATTTCATCGAAAGGGCCTCCTAAGTCCATATCGTCATTGTGACAGTGTCTTTCTCACATCAAAGGTCTTTTATGTTATATCGGTAGTCGGTGAGACCAAAGAGATTCACCAGGACTTCTCCCCGACCACCCGTTGGTCACCTCGATGCGTTTATTGCCAGTTGGCAGGACATCTCAACTTTTCCAAGCCGTCATTTAGATAAACCTTAGTCTGGCTGAAGTGATTTTTTAAACTCTGATGGTCGGTGAGAAAAGGGGGATTAGCTATGACTTTACCCCGAAGAAGATCTCTCACCGACATGACTTTCCTCATTGCCGATCGGCAAGACGTGCCCCACTCGGCGGGACCTCATCCCGAATGAAAGTTGTTTGGCTGAAGTACTTGCCTTTGCACTGTTTGGTCCAAAATTCTTCCTTAACTGTGGATGTCCGTCAGGTCTGGATTTATCTGAAATCCGCCATCTCCCGAATTTCTCAAAAATCTTCTTTGGCCTGTTCTTCACAAAAATCCTTTCCTGATGGATTTCCCTGAAATTTGATGAAATATAAAGGAACATGAAATAATCGGATTCGTTTATAATTTGTGATACATTTGATGATTATTTCAAGATATATTTGGATCTCCCATGTGAATTTATTGATGAAAAATGATCAATTTTAATGGTTAAGTAGGTGTTTCTTTGTTATTCCGTTGGAATTCGATCAGTCTAGAATTTCCCAAAATTCCTCTCTGGCTCAGATTCCACTGATGGTATTGAAACCCAAAATTTGTTGTGGTCATTTTATATGAGGTTTAATAACACCTTGACTATACGAGATGCATTCTAGCGGTGTTTTGATGGATTGACATTGCTTTCCTATGGTTTTTATTATGTTTTCATGTTGAGTGCAGGCTAAATCAAGCAAGGCAACAACTAGTTCTTCATTGTCTAATGCAGAGAGGATTAAGCTGGACATTAAGAACAAGGTCCCTGAGAGTAAGATCACTTCTTTTTGGTCAGAAGTCACTGACACAAATGTTGGTCTCTGGGATTATGAGGAATTTAAAGAAAGAATGGCAGTTGAGAATCCTCCTTTGGTGACTAGAAGAATGATGGAATCAGGCTTGTTCCATGTTGCAGGTTTCCCTTCTACGGTGCAATGTTATGAGCTGGTCCTTGAATGTGCCAGGAACTATGATCAGGACATGCGGAGGATAATAGGTCCTCAAGGAAGAGTTATTGCCAATCTCAATCCGATCTCCATTGCCCAGGCCTTTGATATGCTAAACAGATCTCATGTGGTGGGATTCACCATTGAGGTAGCTCAAGAGTTCTACAATGACTAGACTGTGAAGTCACAATAGCTAATCAATTCTTGGCTGGAGAAGCCCAAGTCACACTATTCCAAGCTACCTAAGTAGCTGTTCAGAGCAAAATTCAAGGAGTACTATGATGCCATCACATTTCTTAGCAGGGTGGTTGGATTGAGGAGTGTTGGTGCATTTTAGAATTGGATGTGCTAGGTGATTGTAAGGATGGAACAAGAGAAAATTGACTACCATTGGGCAGGGGTCATTAGCCAAGTAATTCACAAGCAATTGTCCAATGTGTTGCAGACAAAGACCTTCACAATGACCTCATATTTGGTCTATGCACTTGCTAGATTCCATCCCTACAAAGGATTGGATACAAAGGGAATTTTCAGACAGGACATCATCTATGAAGTTTTCCCTCAGTTGTATTTAGGAAGCTCAGACTATAGGAGGGAAAATGATGCATTTACCATGCATATCACCAAAATGCTTTAGGAAGCTGAGCGTGTTATAATTTTAGATCAAGCAAAGGAACTCATCAAGAGGTATGGAGCATGGTTCATTTAGTTCCCAACGTTCTCCTACATTCGGATTGATGGCTGCCAAAAAGCCCCATACAGACTCCCAAGGTATCCCACTGATCACATTATATTGTTGGAAATCACTAGGTAGATTTGTGATTTTGATGTCATTGTCAAGAAGGACAAGCATAAGACTGGATTTGGTGGAGACTTCCCCTTGAGGATTGGAACTAGAGAGGTTTGTCCTTCCATTGGTTCTTCCCAAGCTTCAGAGGAAGAAATTAGTGCTCTTGGTTTTTCTTTCCACTCCAGGAGATTCATATTTGACATCACAGGAGAAGCTCAAAAGAAGGCCAGTAAAGAGTATAGCCATGAGTTTAATTTGGAGGAGTATTGGGCCAACTGCAGTGATGAATTTGAGGTCAGAAAGAAGAAATTCTCTTGGCTTCCAGTGTATGCAGTCCAATTGTATAATTTAAGGGTAGTTCCTGATCAAATGGAGGATGATGGGAACTTAATTCAGGATCATGCCTATGAGGCAGTAAAAGATAGGCCGATTGGTGATATAGACTGGTTAGAGGAGGAGCAAACGGAGCTGAAGCAACTGATGGAGCCAATCATCAAAGTTACCAAGATGTGGCTAAGGCATAAACTATGGAAGTTGGAAAATAATGGTGTACAGTGCACTTATGTGCTAATGGGAGATTTGGATCCCCACTCCACCTCTGAAGAATCTACCAAATAAGATCCTAAGGGCAAGGGAAAGTTGGACTCTCCTTCCAAAACCAAGATTAAAGATGTTCAAGAAATGGAGGTCCAAGAGATGAAAAAATAGAGAAAGCCAAATGCTAAGAAGAGGACAAGAAATAAGAGGTCTGAGTAGAAAGAAACTGAAAGCCAGGGACCTGAGGATGATGATCCTATGCCTAAGAGGAAAAGAATTGTCAAATTGTCAGAGATGGCAAGCTCCAAGGTAGGATAGGAAGAAACTACCCCACTAGTAGTAAATGTTGAAAGTTCAGAGGAGAAAGCAAAGGTATATACAAGGAGATCTAGGACTCCTCTAAAGAACAGTGCGCTCGAGGCAGATCTCCCTCTGGTGGTTCCTCATGAGAAACAACATGATGATGTTCCTTCCACTCATGAAACCCAAAGTGAACCAGGTGAGACAAAGGAGGTTGATGAAGATCCAGGCACCGAGGGAGAGGAATTCCATGAAGGGGAACTCTACATCGCAAAGGTAGAAATTGAAAAAGAAATGAAATCTCCCTTGGTTACATATGCAGAGTCCCCAGTCACAACTAAAGTAGTTGAATCTCCTCTGAGGGAAGAAGAGGCAGTGAAGGATCCCTCACCTACACATGAAGAGGAGCATGCTGAGGGGAAGGAAAGTGAAATAGATGAGACTCCTGGTAAACAAAATTTAAGTTAGGAGGCACCTAAGGATCAACAGGAGGAAAAACAGGCTGAGGTGCAATTGGAATCCACTGTTCCATAGTGGCTGAATAAAGAGATAAAGAGAAAACAAGTTGTTGTAGAAGATAGTCCATCGAATTGGGATGCACTGCTTGCCAAAATTGGAAAGGGTAAAGATAAGAAGGAGGCTAGAGTGATCTCAAGGGTTGAAACAGATGGAGCACATAACAAAATTATTCATATCGCCACCCCTACGCCAGGTAAAAATAGGGACAATGTGGTCAGAGAGGATTACAATATCCAGACTCTCAATCTAGGACCTACATTAGTTGAGCAGGATATTGAAGACTATGAGGTCTCCAATATAGTTACTGTGGATCGATTGAGGAAGGAAGTGAAGACCAGGCAAGAGCTGAAGAAAGAAAATGAAAATCTCAAGGAATTCTTGGAGGAATTAATGAAGCCCCTGCAATCCATTAATCCTTCTTCCTCTGCTACAAATCCTCTACCACATGAGACCATCACCGAGCTAGAGAAGATGAAAGCTTCCACCCTGGCCACTATGAATTGGTTGCAAGGGGTGCAGATAAAGGGTGATGAAGCTATTAAGGAAATTCTGTCAATTGGAAAGGATTCTATCATGGCAACTAGGTGGTTGAAACTGGTGTTAGCACAAGATAAAGAGGATACAGATATCCTTCTGCAGAAAACCATAACCATCATGGAGTACACCTAGGACAGATTGGTAAGTGGCAGAATTCTTCCTTCCTCGAGAGCTGCCGAACCATGGGAGTGGTATGAAATGTTGCAGATTAGGCAGAAGGTGTTTAGAAAGATTTACAAGTAAAGAAAGCAGATTGATGATACCCTAGCTAGTGTCTACAATGGATCCATTGCCTTTTTTGAAATTATGATAGGAAGAAGGAAGATCATGCCCAAGTACTTGAGCCTGAAGCAGTTGAGGAAGTGGTGGCATGATTTTTATGCAGCAGGTAATGATGATTCTATGTCTGAGCACCAATTGGATGATGCTGCCACCTACCTTGCAGCCATTGATAAATATCTAGTGTATAAGGTGGATTGGGATAAGTCAGTCAAACACTCAAGAGAGCAAGTTGCATCCATTGAAAATAGACTTAGGGTTTTTCCTTTTCCACCGGTGGCCGACCTAGATGGGGAATTCTTGAGAGTACAAGCTGAGTTAGATCAGAGTAAGGATAATAGGGAAGGGAGCTAATGATGGGCTACGACGCAATTTGTGCTTCCCTATTATCTTCCCGCACATCGTCCGAGTTGCATTGCGGATCTCACGCCAACTTGGATGAGATGTGCATTTAGTGCCTATTTGACCCATTTCGAGGACTCTCTTGGCTGGGTTGTTGTGCTGAGTTATTGCTGCGAAACCCTTGCTTGGCCGACGGGTTCCTGGGGATTTCTATTTATTGGGCATGTCACCTCATTTGTAAAGGGGTTAGAAAAATTAGAAGGTTATAATTCGTAACCATAATATAGAACAGAGCTAGTTAGAAGTAGAGTAAGTTAGCAAGTAGTTTTCTCTTAAGCAAATATTGTAACAGAAAGCTAGAATTATTGCTACAGTAGATAATTCGAATACAAGTAATGACATTGTGATTTGGTGCCATACTGGTATTCTCTTGTCTTGCATGGTTCTCGTTCTTCCATCTTTAAAATTTCTTTGAGGAGATTAATATTTAGATTAGATTGGATTTAATAATGTTTGTGATTCAATACTTGAATGTTGTAGCAATCCTTTAGTCCATACTTTTCGCAACCAACTGATTGTTAGTTGCTTTGCAAAGTTAGCCTAGACTTCATACTCTTTGTGCTTAAGTTTGATTATGAGGGTTTATTCATTTTGATTGCAATAGGGTTGTTTGAGTGAATGCCCATGATTTGAAAATCTTAAACGCCTTAGAAGATTGCACTGTTTCTATAAGATTGCAGATTTATCTGGGTCAAGTAGAGATCAGTTTTGAGGGATTGGTCCATTTCGAGTATTGGTTACTTTCATTGTTGATCTTAGGAGTAGTATTAGATTTAGAAATATCTTTGAAACCCTTATTATTTTTCTATTTCTTTGATCATTGGGTTAAATCCAAGATTGAAGCATCACTAGTTTGTTAATCTGATAGAATCGATTTAGTAGTTTGCTTTTAGTAAGGTCCCATTGTGATTACCAGCATTTTCACATTTTATCACTGAGTTGTTTATGCATTGTCAAGACCTAACATTAGAGACCTTGGGGTTATCTCTTGAGGCTTGCTGATAGAGATTTACCTTTCAAGAGAGATATGATATTGCATCTTGTCTATGTTGTTGCTGTACAGAAAACACCATCAACAATACCTTTTCAGAAAGGTCTCGAGAAATCTTGTGCCAAAAAGTAGGGCCTAAAGGCCAACTACTTTCATTTTCCACCAATTTTCAAACCCATTCGGAGCCTCTAAGTGCCTCAAAATTGACCCCAAAGATTTTACTAGAATTTTTGAAATTTAAAATTTTAATCTCTCAAATGAAAAATGGTGTTGAAGTGATTTCTTTGCCATTGGCTTCAGTTTACCATTCCAGAGGTCTGTGTAAGATTTCGTGTCCAACTGTGCATAAATGCAAAGTTACAAAAATTATAACCCTACCAAATTTAGGCCTTATTGAAAAGAAACAACATTTTCTTTTTGGGTGATGTAATATTTCTCTTACACCCTAGATGTTCCTGCATCACAATATATATGATCTCTCCGCAAGCATCAATTAGGTCGACCTAATTAGATGCACTTCTTATTTACCAAAAAACCATATGTCAGCTTCAAGCATTCATAAAATCTTCTGAAAAGATAATTCACACATCCAACATGTTTCATCAAGTTGGCATAAACCTAAAATAGGTCTCACATATATCCATAAAAATTATTTCATTATTACACAATACATTCATTAGGTTGGCCAGGGATAGACCTAATAGCACAAATGCAAATATCGACGCAATATCAATACACCATATGAGCAAATGGGTATGTGAAATCTTGAATATATGTGCTCTCGACATCTGCAAACCATTTCCCAAAAACCACAAGCAATAGTAATCACCGACAAACAAATGTGAACCAAAATATTGGAGGATGTAAGCAAAATACCAGTTTAGATACTAGACTAGAATATTGGAATAACTTCAGTCTTGATCTTGCAGTTGCAACTCATATATCATGGTGACATCAATGACATCACAAAGTAACAAAATGAGATGTTCTTAATTTTTCCAACAATCTCTCCCTTTTTCATTGATGACAACATGTGCCAAAAAATAGAAAAGAATATTTACAAAATCCCTTATTTACAATACTTCTCCCCTTAACACCATTCCATCATTCTTCTCCCCCTTTGACATCAAGGACAAAGGGTGTGCCAAAAACAATTGAAAAACATTAAAGCAAAGAAAAACAAAGAAAAATGTACCAACTAGTAGATGATGAGCCTTGAAGCTCCTTTAGAATGCCTTCCCATACAACTTTTCCATTCTCCCAACTATCCTTAGCAGCAACCGGAATCCTATTCAGAGACTCCAATTCAATCAAAATTTCTTTTGCACCTTTTGGGGTATGAGGAGTTAGGTTTATATTTTCAATATTTTATGTGCAATCCAAAGCCTTTCCAACTAGAGTAAATTCAACTCTCACAATGTGACTCAATTGGTCAAATTTCCTGATAATTTCTTCCTTCTGCTTCTGCAAAATAAAAAAAAACTTTATGCATAGAGATTGCATTCCAGGATGAGTTGTCTCTATCTTTAGATAGACTGTAATTACCAGACACAATTGACAGTTGAGATTCAATAGAATTCATAACAACCATAATATTTTGAGTGGCATCTAGCCACTTTAAGCAATAAGCAAGAACAACATTAGCCTCAGACTCACAAACCTTCACGCTTCCAGGTTCTTTTCAACTCTAGAGTGTGCAAGAGCACATTTGTCATGTAAATCCAATAACCTTTTCTCCTCCAATTTCTCCTCAACCTCTTGCGTTACCTTTTCATTAAGCTCAAAGGTATACTCGTTGAGAGAATCTAGCAATAATCTCAGATTTTCAATAGGGGCGAGAGATGTATCAATGGATGCACCAGGTATGACTTCTTGCAATGCCTTAAGGGAATCCTCTACAAGTTATGTTCCTCTTTGATGTGCTTCAAGAATTTCCTTTCTACCGAATTCTTGCATAGCATCTCCCAACATTACTTTATGTATCAGAGATATCTTCTCCATATCCACCAACCCTTCAATCATAGGAATTTGTAAAAGCTCCTTGGGAATAATCAACTGAAATATGATTTTCTTGGAAATCAATCCTTTCAAAAAATCATTACCGGAGGATGATTCTCTAGGGTTCTTAAGTGATTTCACAATTTTCTTTTCACTTTCTTCATTTTTCTTGACAATATCTTTATTTTTATTTTCTTCCTTTTTCTCTTCCTTCTTTTCTTTTTCTATTTCCTCTTCTTCCTCTTCTTTCTTCTCTTCTTCCTTTTTTTCATCTTTATCTTTAACATTATCTTTGTCATTATTGTCCTCTTCCTTGTTTCCATCCTTTTCATCCTTATTCTATTCTTCCTCAGGATTGTCTTGTCTTTCTTCTTCACTGCCTTGTCCTTCTTCTTCAACATTGCCTTGATCATTGTTTCCTTCTTCTCCTTCAGTCTGCTCCAGAGGAGCATCATTATGCATCTCAAGCTCAACTTCTCCTTCATTATGCTCATCATTTTCACCACCAACATTAATTTCATCATCAAAATTTCCGGAAATATCTTTGTTACCTGTATTAGGAGGAACATTTTCCTCAACATTTTTAGAAACAACATCATCATCGGTCTTAAGCATATCATATTTTTCTACTGTCTCCCAAATTACCTTTGCTATTTCCTTTCTTACTTTCTTTGTCAACTTCTTGTTCCTTGTCATCAACATGTTTACTCTACTCTCCAGTTGAAACATTTCAGTATAGATCTTCTTCAAAGATTTCATATCATCAGGGGTCAAGGAAGACCCAATTTTAATATATGCAACATTTCTATTTTTCTCTTCAAATACAATGGCCTTAGATCTCCTTTTCATCATATCATCCCACATGCTTTCAGGTACAACTTTTCTTATATAATCCCATTTCACTTCTAAGATAACATATTCAATGATAGCTAAAAATAAAGTTTTCTTGTCTTCCTCTCCAACTTTATCATAGTATTCAGTTGTGGGTTGAAGCATATTCTCAAAATTTAGCAAGGAGTTAATAGTTGGCTCTAGTTTATATCGGGGACAAAAACTTACCAGAATGTCTTGTTCATCTCTCTAGTCTTCAAAGGCTTCACCAGCTACCTTAGCCTTCTTTGATTTTGGCTTGGTGTGCACATGTATACTAAAATCTTGCTCTTCTTCATCATCAGAAGATGACAAAACATGTACTCTTTTGGAACCAATGGCTTCTATAGACGCACCTTTACTGAAGGGTAAACTTCCTCTTCTTCTTCTTACCAACTTTGCTTCAGGATCTTCTTCTTCATCACCCTGATCATTTGTAACACTCAAATTTTTCTCCCTTGTTGCTTTCTCTCTTTGCAGATACTATTGGAGGAGTTTCCTTTCTTTTCCCAGATCTTGTACTCGGTCTGGAGGAAACAAGACCTTTACCTTTATCAACCATACTAGGCTCAATCTTTGTTGTAGGGGCTACAAAGGGTTTTGTAGAGGTAATCTTTCTGGATCTCCTCAGGCCAGATAATTCGTCCTCCCTTCGTTCTCCTATTTCCCTTCCAAGAGAAATATCCTCATCAGTAAATTCAACTTCTTTAAGCTTTTGCTCCACTTTCTTTCTAATTTTAGGCTTCCGCTGCTCCATATGAATCTCCATAGAATTTTTTGCATATGTCCCAATTTTGGGTTCGTTGGGCTCCTTTGGATTCTTCAACAATAATTGCACATATTCTTCAATTTCATCTTCTATCGCCTCATATCCTAGAGGCTGAATCTAGACGGTTTGGGGTTCTACCACCTCAATCATGCATTCATCTAAAGAGACATGGAATATGAGATGATCCTTATACTTCTCAACAATTTTCCTCATGATCCTTTCCCTTTCATTCATGTTTCTTTTAAATACAAAAAATAATGTTGTTAGAGCATTATCTTGAGCATCCAAATTTCCTAGACTATGCAAATAATAAAAAAATTGGTGACTTATTGGTCTGGATGAGTCCCAATGTACTTCTTCACTCTTTCCCAAAAGTCTCTTCATGAAGTAAAACAATAAACATATAATCAAAGAGCCAAACTTGAAGGCATACTTCCTTTCCTTTGTCAACTTCAAGTTCTCTTGCAGTTGTAACTGAAGAAGTTCACAAAGATCATAATCAACACCATTCAAAACCATATCAAAACCAGTATAGATTTATGTGGCCAAAACATAATTATCTCTGTTTGTGAAATATACTTTATGTCCAATCATCATGGATGCATACTTCATAGCAGGATTAGTAATGGTTTTCATCGCTAGGGCTCTTTTGTCATATGTGGCTCCAGGGAGTTCCATTACCACCTCATTCTTCACATATTTTAATGTAGGTATTGTACCTTTTTCCCAAATTCTAGTTACAACCCTAACTGCTTCCTTTGTTATTAGGTGTGGCTGGTCAGTCCAGAGGAATTTTTCATGGATTCTACTTAGGACTGGTTTCACATATTTCTTATTGTAGATGAAATTGGGAAAATTATTCCATCTATCCAATATTTTATCCACCACATTCGAGTACTTAGGTTTGACCAAGACTTCATCACCAATAAGAACTTTTTTTCCAAATATTAATCAATTTAGAGTGATCATATTCCTCACACTTCACACGAATATACATCCTTGTATCTTTAGTTGACATTATTCCATGTGGAATTGATGAAAATGCACCCATGTGATCATCTTCAAAAACCTTAGATGAATATTTTTTGTAAGAGGGCCTCAGCCTCTCTGACAATTTCACAACAATAGGAGTTGCCATTCTACTAATTCTGAACTCAAACAACTTAACTAAAACAAATCACAATTGCTTAGAAGATAAAAATACCTTTTTCTGCACGATGAACGACAACTAGGGTTTCCACAACTTGAACTTAAATTCTCTTCAAGAATGCTCCAAAAGCTCTTCAAATTCTCCAAATTCTTGAATGATCAAAATGCCTTAAACAATTCCTATATAAAATAATGATCTGTCCTAATTCGTATTAAATATGGCAAAATGCAAAAAGCTGCTAAAAACTCCTCTTTTACATAGACAAACCCTAATTCGCTCTGCAAAAGATCATCCCTTCATATTTTCTACTAGTTCTTTTTTCAGAACATCTGAAAACTAAATCTTCAAATTTCATCCATGTGCCAATCTCTGACATGCCACTTGTCCAGGGGGTTCTTATGATTTTCTAATAATGCTCCCCCTACGACCTTGTAGGGTCTAATCTATAGAAGAATCGTTCGTACTGGATGAGGGCATAGACACATCAGCAGTCTCTGGATCTTCTTTCTTTCTCCAAATGTTATTCATCTCTTGCTTAATCTCATCTTTGTTAACCTTCTTCACAGATTCATTATTTTCTATCGGATTGGCTTCCTTATTCTTCTTGGTTCTGCAGATTCGCGAAATGTGTCCCAGTTCGTTGCAGTTATAGTAGACAATATTTCTTTGATTAGATTGACTTCCACTGACTCTTGTTCTACACTGGTTTTCTTTATGTCCATACTTGTTGCAACTATAGGAATAGCCATTAAAGGATTGATTCATTCCTCTCAAGCATTAAACTGATTCATCATCAAAGTTTTGCATTCACTTTCCCTATGTCCAATTCTTTTTCATGCAAAACATTGACTAGTAAAAGGACTAGGAAATTGATTCATCCTACTCCTACATTTTTTTTCCTTGTGACCAAATTTATTGCATGAAAAAAAAGTTCCATTAAAAGAAGGATACCTTTGTGCATTAGGCTGTCTCACCGGAGGTCTCCTAGTTGAGTTCCTTGAATTTTCTTTTTGCTTTCCTTTATGTAGAGTATTCTAATTTTTCTCGGTCTTAGAAATTTCACCTGTATCATTTCCTAGACCACCTTTGTATTTACTTGATTTTTGTCCTACAATTAATTCATCAAGCCTATCTAAGCTAGATTTGAATTTTTTTCACAGAGTTTTTCCTAAAGATCCCCAAATCTACTTTTAGGTTCACAACTTGTTGTTAAGATTGTGCATTCTTTAGACTTGCTTTGTACCAACTTGTTCAGAAATTTTTCAATTCTTTTCTTCTCTTCTACCTGTACTTTTAAACCGGCAATATCTTCATTAGCATTCTTCAACTGATCAGTTACTTCCTTGTGCCTATCTTTGAACTTTTTCAATTGCTCCTTCAATTTTCAAACACAATCATTTGCATTTTCAAGATTTTCTTTTAGATCTCTATTTTCTCTTTCAACTTTGTCAAGATCCTCAAGTGTAGTCTAAAGCTATCCTTTATCATCCATTTGTTCCATCTTTAGGATCTCCCTGAAGCTGTTAGGCCTGTCTGGAGGAACTAGGCTTTGATACTAATTGTTAAATGTCCAAGATACTGAGAGGGGGGGTGAATCAGTATCTTCTTAAATTTTCTGATTAGATACCATCCAATTATTCCAATGCATATAATAGAAAAGATAAGTAAAACCATTAACAAAACATGAAATCAGAGAACACATGAACACCAAGATTTTTTACGTGGAAAACCCAAAATGGGAAAAACCACAGTGAGTGTTAGCTCACTATATAGTATAACCGGTTATAAAATATTACAAAATGGGTGGCTGACTACCAGGTCTCATTATCTAGAAACAAAGGCTCACTACCTACATAATTACAATGAAAAAAAATGGATTACAACAAGAAAATGAACTGATGGAGTACACCTAGTGAGTGTAGATTCAGTTATGATGTAGCTTAATAAATTGACTTAACAAACTTCATCATATTTTCTCTTCTTTACATTCACATTTACTCACACCAAAAATTCTCTTTTCAAACTTCAAAGATTATCCAATATATATGATCTCTCTACAAGCATCAATTAGGTCGGCCTAATTAGATGCACTTCTTATTTTCCAAAAATACCATCTATCAGCTTCAAGCATTCATAAAAACTTTTGAAAAGATAATTCACACATCCAACAGATTTCATCAAGTCGGCATAGACCTAAAATAGTTCACACATATATCCATAAAAAATATTTCATTATTATACAATACATTCATTAGATTGGTTAGGGATAGACCTAATAGCACAAATGCAAATACCAACGCAATGCCAATACACCATACGAGCAACTGGATATGTGAAATCTTGAATGTATGTGCTCCTGACATCTACAAACCATTTCCCAAGAATACATAAAGCTTTTGATGAGTTTTTATCCACCTTAATTGCATACAATGATGATGGATAAGCTACCTCAAAATTTTAGGAAATTAAATATGCTTTGTCCCTTTCAAATCCATTTGACATAGTTAAATGAGATCTTATAAAAAACCTCAAATGAATCATCTGTATGTTATCTTTTCTTTTTTCCTCTTTCTTGTTTTTTTTATGGGCAACCTATTTTAGTCTTTATTTTAGAACATTTTATGTGTCCTTCAATGTATTATGTTTTATCTTTCTATCAAATTCTATATTAAAAGAACCTATAATTAAAAATAGATTAATTCATCTATTTTTATTTTACAGTCCCAAATAGGCGGATTAAATTATTCTGTTGTTAAACAAATCTTGTACAATGTAATGTCCCCTTTTCAAAATAAAACCAAGTTGAAACTCAAATGCTCATCATTCATTTCCCATGGGCCTTGGGGATTTTTCTCTTGGAAAATAGGAGTATAATAATAACTCAAGAGGATCTTAATGTCATAAAAGGGGCCACTTAAGTGTTGGCATAGAGACCAAGAAATGTTTATGTTGCAAATGGGGCAGCATTTGTGCTAGCTAAAAGGGGTGAATTTGATATTGCAAATTAAATTTTTACATAGGTACAAGAAATTATTTATATATAATAATAATATTAATATTAATATTAATATTATTATTAATAATAATAATATTAATTAGTTTTCAAAAGGTAGCAATCATTTCAAAAGGTTGTGTCTTTTCTAATCAATGTCTCTTTTCAAAAAGATACACCTTCTCATTTGAATGTGAAGATATAAAAAAGGGAAAGAATGAGATATTCATAGAGGGAAGAAGGAAATAGAGAATAGAATGAGCAACAAGAGATAAAATATAGACTGCAGATCATCTGAAATTTATAAAGATAGGCAGATGGAAAGTAGATAAGTAGAAATACCACGTACACACAAAGTTGTTGAGCTAGAGCTTTTTATTTATATAAATAAAAATAAATGTACCCATCCGTAACAAAGGTCAATTGTCTATTTTGTCTGTACTTAAGATTTTCCTCTCTTAAATTAAGGAAATACAAGAAAATTAAAAATCTATTGACTTACATTTTGATAAAAAGGTTTTTATTTATTTCATGGACATGGATTCACAGAGCTATACTAGAAGATACTAGAGTTTTATTTTTAACTATTACTATTTAATATGTTTTACTAATATATTGTTTTTATTTTTTGCAATAAACTTTTAAATGTTGATTATCTGTTTTTCTAAATTTTTCTACCTTTTACGTGGGTAACTTTTAACATCCACATTCCAAACTTGATTTATGATAGAAATGTATTATTGTCTTAAGTGACATTATAAATCTATTAACTTCAAGGTATTTATTTACCTCATGAACATGGATTTCGAGAAGCTATTCTAGAAAATACTAGAGTTTTATTTTCCTTGAAATTTTACTATTAAATATGCTTTACTAATATATTATTTTTACTATTTATAATAAACTTATAAATATTTATTATAAATATAAATAAAATTTTATATAATATATTAGTAAAATTAATATAATTTTATATAATTTTATTTATTGAAATTTTTACACAGGTATAAGAAGCTGCTGTAGGAAACATCTTTGTTCAGATGCTTGATGTGTGGGTAAATCTAGCACATGTTTACTTTTCACAAGGACAGTTTGCGCTTGCATGGAAATGTTTATATTACAAATGGGGCAACCATTGTAAAGTGTTGGCACAGAGACTAATAAATGTTTATGCTGCAAATGGGGTGGCCATTGTGCTAGCTGAAAGGGGTCAATTTGATATTGCAAAGGAAATATTTACACAAGTGCAAGAAGCTATTGTAGGAAACATATTTGTTCAGATGCCTTATGTGTGGGTAAATCTAGGACATGTTTACTTTGCACAAGGATAGTTTGTGCTTGTAGTGAAAATGTATAAAAATTGTTTGAAGAAAATTCTATTTTGGCACTAACACCCAAATTTTATTAGAGTTAGCTCAAACACATTATGAAGTAGAACAATGGCAA
The DNA here is from genome assembly GCA_007258455.2 of Sequoia sempervirens. NCBI lineage: Eukaryota > Viridiplantae > Streptophyta > Pinopsida > Cupressales > Cupressaceae > Sequoia > Sequoia sempervirens. Next base: position 61,595,521 of record VDFB02086081.1, on the reverse strand, counting down.
GATTGTAAAACAACATTATTAAGAGTAGTAGATTGTAATGAGTGTTTCAAATCTATGTTTAATGTAATGGGGGTTTCAAATTACCTCTGAATTCACTGTAGAGGGCGTCCCTGAATCCAACTTTGCTATAGAGGGCCTCGAAAAATTCAAATTTATAGCAGCAAACATTGAATTTTGTGCCTACCTTTTCAAAGTCTCTAGGTCCTCTCCAAATCTTTATCGCCCATGCAAGTAGCTGCTATAACTGATCAAAATGCCTCAGTTCCAGGCTAACGAATGAAGCGAGGTCTATAATGAACATGAATTATAGTACCAATACATCGTGCCAATAATTATTTTTAGTGACCTAGTCATTTATTTGCTAAATTCTACTAGTGGTAGACATGATAACCCTTGTTATAAAAAAAGTAGAAGATTACAAAATTTTGGGATTTGTGGAATTACATAAAGGGAACTAAGAGACTTACAAAAAGGAAAGAAGGTGAGGTTGATTTGAATGTGGTAATGATCAAGAAGGTTGTTTCCACCTCATGAAATTATGTAAATTTTGTATCACTTATTGTGTAGAAAGTAGGGATAATTTATAAACTTGTAAACCATACTATCCATTCTAGTATGCTTTAAACATCACAAAAAGTTGTAGCTTCAACATAATTTGAATGCATAAAGATCTCACAACTAGGCATAATTTTTTGATATCTTGAATATTAGATTTTGTTGGACCAAAATATCCTTTAATAAGGGAAACATTAAATGGATTAAAAAATAATTAATGAATTTATACAACCATGAATAGATTCAAGAAATATGATAAAAAAGTGAATTAAACATAGGAATAGTTGTAGAATAAATATATGAAGAAACAAAATAGGAAAAGTACATAAGACTACGACAAAGTTGCATTATCATTATAGAATACAACGCAAGTGCATTAGCATACAAGATTGTGTAAAATATCAGAGATATATAAAATGGATGTACCACTTTATCTTATCTATTTTGTCACTTTTCTAGAGGAGAGGAATGTGTCATTTTGTCCCTTCCATCAAGGGAGGTGAAAAGTCACATAAGGGAGGAGAAAGGACGCAATATGTCTCTTCTATTTTTAAAAGAGAGATGAAAGGTTACACGTGTCTCTTAATTTATGAAGGATTTAGAAATCTATATATATGGAATGCAAGCTTGGGTTTAGCTAGAGTGAACAATAATTTGTTGTATGTAACATCCCAAGCCACATGCCTAGGACATTATCAGACAAACATGGTGCAAGAGCATTTGAGTTCACAAGAAATCCTATGTCAAGCAAAAACATTTCTTGTTTTCATTTTCAGTTTTCCTTAATTTTGTTGTGTTGTTATTGGTTTTGGTGAGTTGTTGGAAGAGGAAATTTTTAAGTTGTATTTTTTTGGCTTTCAAATATTCATCTCATAGAGGAGCCTAAAGGGTGCCTCTCATATCAAATTTGGAGGGATTTGAATGTGAATTAGAGGATTTATGGCTCATATGAGGTTTTTCCTCCACCAAGAGCCAATTAAGGTGCATGGTTCTTGGTTCACTACCTTTCTCTAACCTATTCCTAGTCATACTACAAGGGGCGATAATCATTTCTCCTTCTAATTTTTGAAAAGGTTTGAATATTTAAGGCTCTTTGGGAGTTCTTAAGAGGATATCAACTTTCCTCTTGATATGGTTCTTAGTTCTAAGTTCCCTTAGAACTCTTGATAAGAGTAAGAATTTTATTTCTTACTCAAGGTGGAACCTCCAACAAAGAGATCACTTTGTCTTGGTGCTTGGTGCCAATTCCCAATTAGGATGGAACCTCTAAAAAGGAACCTACAAAGTGGTGCTTGGTGTTGGTTGTAAGGAAGATAAGGTAGTAGAACAATTTCCTACACTAATCTTGAGAGGAGAATAATGCAAAAATATAATAGATCTTTAACAATTACATAAAATTAAGCATAAATAAACACAAATATCATGCATACCATGACATAGTGATTTACGTGGGGAAAATAAATTTAGGAGAAAAACCCCACACTCCAAAAGTTGCCCAATATATTATTCAGTAAATCAAAAAGATTACAATATACTTATAGATCAAGCTTCTCACAGGAGTATCACCACTTAGAGATCAAGAGACAACATGACTGCTAACAGACTCTCAGAATACATCACCATCTGTCTCTACAATAGTCGTAATGCAACACCCTCATAAAATAGGATTACATTCTAGGGCAACAAATTCCAACAAAATATCCACCATTAGATCTAAAACCTAATAATTAATGGTCTATATTTACAATGTATCATTTATCTAATCTATGTCGACCATTTTCTAAGTTTCCTAAAAAATTTAACAAAAAATTGTTTACACGCATCCCACTCTCCCCCCTTGCTGCTATTGTATACACCTATCAGTGTAACTAGGAAATATATATATACATCCTATCAACAATAAATTATTATATAATTGTAAGGTTGAGACACATTTTCCAAAAAATCCTCCCACTTGTCGAAGACCTTACAAGAGCAATGAGAGGGAGTAAACATTGTCTCTAAATTACTAGCGGCCAAAAGGCCCATAATCTCTAAACACCCTTTGAAATTCTCTATGCCCTCAGGCTTAGTTAAAGAATCCACAACATTCATCAAAGTATCTACCTTAACTAGCTTCACCCCACCATATTCGACCATATCTTGAAAACAAAATGATAATGTACATCAATGTGCTTGGTCCTGACATGAAATGTCATGTTCTTGGCTAGACATATCACACTCTGACTGTTGCAATAAATTGTGACTGCACCTTGTTTTATTCCAATATCTGAACACAGTATCTTAAGCCAAATGACTTCTTTACAAGCATGAGTAGCTACTATAAACTTTGCTTCAATAGTGGACAAAGCAACCATAGCCTGTCACTTACTCATCCAACTGATTGCACCACCGAATAATGTAAACACATAAGCACTGGTGGATCTTCTGCTATCAACATCACCTACCTAGTCTGAATCCAAATAACCATGAATATCAAGGGAATCCCATCTTCAATCACATTACTATGATAACATAAGGAATAATCTAAGGTAGCACACAAATAGATCTGAAGACTCTTATAAAACCCTTGTTGCTTGTGATTTAGGTCGGTCGAAAAATGGACCCTAATGTCAATTGGGCTAGTGATATGAAACGAGGAATGTGTGACCACCATTTAATATTATTGGGAGATGGGGAATGGAAACACGAGATATTTGCGGAGAACCGTGACATGGAGAACAAACAATTGGGGTGGGTGGGAGGAGATAAACAATATGACCTTTTTTCCACAACTGATAGGTTGATATCAAAATAATAGAAAAGAGGGGCCATTGTTTCCAATGGAAACTACTAGAACTAAAACCAATGAACTCTACTAGGATTAGACATATATCTTGAAAGAACTCCCACTGCTTGGGAAATGTTTGGTCTAGTACAAAACCATAGCATACATAAAAATTCCAACTACACTCTGGTAAGGCACTCTGCTCATGTATTCCATCTCTGATGGAGATGTTGGAAAATTTGAAATAGGTAACTTTATTCCAACAAAAATGGAAACATACAATGGGCTACAATCCTGCATGTTAAATCTTTGTAAAATTAAATTGGCATACTTACTTTGGCCAAACCATAACTTTTTGTTCACTCTATCTCTTTTAATTTCCATGCCAAGAATGTTCCTAGCTACACCAAGATCTTTCATTTCAAATTTAGCAGCAAGTTGAAATTTTAGTTCTAAAATCATACCTTTCCCTTTGCAAATCAATAACATATCATCAACATATAATGCAATAAATAGGAAATTATCACCACCAATTTTATAATAAACACAATGATTTGATTTAGAATGCTCAAATCCAAAACTCAACACATATGTATCAAATTTATGGTACCACATCCTAGGACTCTGTTTTAAGCCATACAAAGATTTCTTCAATTTACAAACCAATTTACTTTTACCTTTCACCACGTAGTGCTCTGGTTGTGTCATATAAATATCCTCCTCCAAGTCACCATGAAGGAAAGAAGTTTTCACATCCATTTTCTCAACCTATAAATCATAAGCAGTAGCAATAGAAAACAAAAATATAAAGGATGCCATTTTTACAACAAGAGAGAATATCTCACCATAATCAATACCCTCAACTTGAGAGTAAACTTTCACAACCAACCTTCCATTGTACTTGTCAATACCTCCAACTGAACCAATATTTTTCTTGAACACCCACTTGTAACCAACAAGATTTCATCCTTTAGGAAATGGTAGAAGATCCCATGTATCATTCTTTTTCAAAGATACCATTTCTTCATCCATAGGAATCTTCTATGATTTTGCATCATTCATACCTAATGCCTCTTCTATAGATTTGGGTTCATCCATGTTAGTATTCAAAGAAAAATTACATCTCCAATCATTAGGCGTATACCTTTTAGGTGGTTGTCTATTCCTTGTAGAACTACGAACAAGTTGAGTTGGAGCTTCTTCCTCCTCTTTTGAAGATCCAGAGCTAGATAAGCTCTACAGAAATTCTTTTTTATCCTTGGGCCTCAATTCAACTTTCTCAGGTGTAGAGAAAATTGAATCACATCTTCTTGTTTACTTTGTTTTTCCTACAATATAATAGCAAAAATATATATTACCTTTTTTGCAACAGGTTCCCAAAGCTTGTATCCTTTCACACCATAACTGTATTCAATGAAGATACATTTCACAACCTTGTTCTCCAACTTTGTTCACTTCTCCTTTGGAACATGTGCATATGCCTAACAACCAAAAACTCTAAGATGTATTAATGAAGGCTTGCAACCTGACCATGCCTCTATAAGCATCTTATCAACAAGAACTGATGTAGGAGACCTATTAATTAGGTAACAAGTAGTGGCAACAACTTCAACTCAGAAATTTTGTTCTAGACCAACACCACTCAACATACTCCTAGCTTTCTCCATCAGTGTCTTGTTCATTCTTTCTGTAAATCCATTATGTTGTGGAGAATATGGAGTTGTCTTCTGTCTATCAACACCACAATCTTTAGAGAATCTATTAAAATCATTAAAGAAAAATTGAACAAAATTATCAGTCCTCAAAAATTTTATTTTCTTTCTAGTCTACAACTCAACCATTGCTTTAAATTATTTAAATTGACTGAAACTTTAGATTTACTCTTTAGAAAATATACCATTGTCCTTCTACTATAATCATTAATAAATGAAACATAATATGTGGATTTACCATTCAAAGGAAAACATACTAGAATAAACACATCAAAATGAATAAGATCCAATACACCACATGATTTATGAGAACTCAAGTAAAACTGAACATGGTTTTGTTTTGCATAAATACAATGCTCATAGAAATCAAATTCAATATTACAATCAGACAAACCTTCAACAAGGTTTTTATTTTTCAAGGTCCTTAGACCCTTTTCTCCAATGTGGCCATGTCTCTGGTGCCATAACATAGTTTTCTCTGCAGGTAATATTGTTTCAGAAGAAAGAGCACCCTTGGGTACCCAATAGCCATGACCATTTGTTGAAGGTGAAATCCTCACTTCTTCTAGAGACTTTATTTTCCCAGAAGTACTATTACACTCAACATTGCATGCATCAAGCATATAAAATGTGCCATATCTATCACCTCTGGCAATCACCATAACACCTCTAACCATCTTGCATCTTGCATCAAAAAATACTACCTGCACACCCACATCTATTAGTTTGCTCACAGATAAAAAATTTCATGCTAATCCATGGATATGCAACAGACCATTAATCCTTTTTATTCTACTATCAAGAAACACGATTTTAACTTTACCATGACCAATAATGTCTAAATGAGAATCATCACTCAAGTACACCTTACCTTCATTAAATTATTCATATTTAGAAACCAATCTCAATTAAAGGTCATATGGAAAGATGCACCTGAGTCAATTAACCATGCATCATTACCTACATGAGTTGCCAAAGCTACAATCAATGTGCCACCATCTTCCTTCTCGGACTTAGAATCATAATTGAATTTCTTCTTTTTCTTCTTCTTTACTTCTTTACATTCCTTACGAACATGTCAAGGCTTACTGCAATTCCAACAAATAACTTTGGACTTTCAAGGAGATTTATTTCTCCCCCCAGACTTGGATTTGTCGCGCTTCTGATTCTTCTTTCCTTTTTTCTTAGGTGTTCCACAAAAATTTAGGACCTCCTTGGCAGTGATGGATACCTTCCTCCTCATCTCTTTAGAAAGAAAAGAACCCACCACATCTTCAATCTTCAAAATAACAAAAGTACTCCCAATAGCCATAACAAGAGAATCCCATGAATCAAGCAAAGAACAAAGAAAGATCTGACATTTTTCCTCCTGATCCATTTTGTTACCAATGGATTCCAATTGAGCCACCAACATATTGAATTCTTTAAGGTGGTTTGTGATTCGTCCACCCTCTTCCATTCTCAAGGAATATAATTTCTTCCTGAAGAAAATCTTGTTCACTAAAGATTTGGCATGATACATCTCACCAAGCATCTTCCACAGTTTCTGTGCAGAGGTATCCTCATGGAAATTAATTAAAACAGAGTCTTCCAAACATAATCTAATTAGACCCTTGGGTTTACGATCCATAATATCATATTGAGCAACCTGAGTAGGATTTGTAGACCTTGAAACATTCTCATCAACAACATCCCACAGATCTTGATCTATCAATAGATTCTCCATCTTTAGCTTCCACATTTCAAAATTATTTCCAAAAAATTTCTCCACCTTTATTATCCCTGATGAACTTTCCATTTGAAAATTCCTGCAACAAGATCACAAAGTTTCTTGTGCACAAGCTCCCACTCAAATCTATATTAGTTCAAAAAAACCAACAACCCACAACTGAAACCAAAGGTGATTAGGATCTGATACCACTTGTAAGGAATCTAAGGTAGTGGAACAACTTCCTACACTAATCTTGAGAGGAGAATAATACAAAAAATTTATAGATCTTTAACAATTACAAACACTTAAACAAAAATAAACACAAATATCATGCATACCATGACCCATTGATTTACGTGGGGAAAATCCTTTCAGGAGAAAAACCCCACACTCCAAAAACCGCCCAATATATGATTCAGTAAATCACAAAGATTACAATATACTTGCAAAGAAAACTTCTCACAAGAGTATCACAACTCAGAGATCAAGAGACAACATGACTACTAACAGACTCTTAGAATTCATCATCATCTCTCTCTATCATAGCTATAATGCAACACCCTCATAAAATAGTATTACATTCTAGGGCAAGACATGCCAACAAAATATCCATCATTATATCTAAAACCTAATAATTAATGGTCTAGAGTTACAATATATCATTTATCTAATCTATGTCATTCATTTTATAAGTTTCTTGAAAAAGTTAACAAAAAATTGTTTACACGCATCCCACTCTCCCCCCTTGCTACCATTGTATACACCTATCGGTGTAACTAGGAAATATATATAATATATATACATCCTATCAAACAATAAATCATTATATAATTTCATGGTTGAGACACATTTTCCCAACACTGGTTCCCAATTAGGTTGAAACCTTTAACACATCACAAAAGGTGATGGTTCCTAATGGGGTCAAAAACCCCTGATCAAAAGGTAGTGGAAGAACACAATAAAAAATGAAAGGAAGCCAGGTGAGTGGAAATAACTTCCTACACTAATATAAGTAGGGGAGAGTTACAAAAATTTCCTTTTAACACCTTATTCTATTACAATAAGAGAAACACATACATAAAATAATAGATAGAACATCAAGATGCATAAAACAGTGACACCAAATATACATGGGGAAAACCCTTTCGGGTAAAAAACCCCACCCTCCAAAAGCACAATACATCTCTATTATATCAAATAAGAGTTACAACATATCTCTAAGAACAAAGCTTCTACATAAGTGCTTCAAAATGAACACTTGTTCTAGAGTGATATCGGCAACACTTCGTTACCTGTAAACAAACTATACATTCTACAATGCAAGGCACTCAATATATAAAGAGATACAAGCTTCAAGATGCATCTAGAAGGAGAGGGGCATCCAAATCCAAATGGCACAATATACCATGCCATAAACATGCATTTGGACACATATACATTTCCTTACACCCCTTACAATTGTTGAACATGCAAACATTCCTTCCTTAAGCTTGGGTGCCTGGAATATGCTAAAAAATAGCTTATGGCAGATGCCTTAAAACTATCATAGAATATGTCATAAATCTTCCATAAAATCTATCATAGAGTATGTAAGAGAATTTGTCATAACTGACTAAAAATAGCTGATTCTCTTACATCCTATCATAGCCCAACTTGGGCACCAACTTTTTCCCATGCATTCAAAGATACCTTATGACACATCATATAATTTGTCATAGGTCAAAGATTCCAAACCTGGATGCCTATGTCCACTTGGGATGATTATGTGTCATCTAGTCACTTCTAACAAGGATGCAACCTAGCCGGTGGGCCCCAATTTATGACATGAAACCATAGGCAATTAAATAATACAAATTAATAAAATAATACATCAATATTAGGACTCTAAGGTTGAGGCACCTTAATCCCAACATTCTCCCACTTGTCGAAGACCTGTCGAGAGTCATATAAAATCATCTCCTCAAGACCCCAAGGCCCATGGAATCAGAACACCATCTGAACTTCTCTATGCTCATTGGTTTTTTTAGTGCATCTGGAACATTAACCAAAGTGTCAACCTTTTCTAGGTTCACCTTTCCATCTTCAACCATATCTCAAACAAAATCATACTAAACATTGATGTGCTTTGTTCTAGCATGGAAGGTAGGATTCTTTGCTAGACAAATCACACTTTGGCTGTTACAAAAAATAGTAATCTACCCTGCATCTAAACCGATATCAGAACAAAACCTCTTAATCCAAATGACTTCCTTACAAGAATGAGTGGCTACAATATACTCTGCCTCTATCATGGAAAATTCAACTACAACTAATGGCTTACTCATCCAGTTTATAGAACCACCAAATATTATAAACACATAACCACTAGTGGATATTCTACTATCAATGTCACCTATCCAATTTGAATCCACATATCCACGAATGCTCACATAATGCTGAGGTCTAGTAAGATAACCATGAAAACACAAGGCATACTTAGAAGTACCCCATAAATATTTGAACACTCTCTTAACCACATCCCAATGCCCTCATCTAGGATTAGCCATAAGATGGCCAAGGACTCCCATTGCTTGGGAAATGTCTGATCTTGTACACATTGCATACATCAGACTACAAATTGCACTCAGATATGGTAGTTTGGCCATGTCCTCCATCTCATTAGGATATTTTGGACAATCATTCACAGAAAAATTCATCCCTACATCATGGGAACAACTAACTATCCACAATTTTCCATGTTGAATCTATCTAACACTAAGTTCACATAATTTCTCTGGCTTAACCAATGCTTTATATTAGCTCTGTCTCATGATTTCCATTCCTAGAATGTACCTAGCTGCACCTAGGTCTTTCATCTCAAACTGTGTTGAAAACTAAAAATTCAAATCTGAAATCATACTTTTACCATTCCCAATAAACAACATATCATCTACGTATAGAAGAATAATGAGAATGTGACCATTATCAGTTTTAAAGTATACACAATGATCAGATTTAGATCTCTAAAATCCCAATGACAACAAATAGGTATCAAAATTATGATACCACATTCTAGGAGTCTAATTCAAACCATAAAGAGACTTCTTTAGTTTGCAAACCAAATTTTATTTACCTTTTTCAATGAAATGCTCTGACTATGACATGTAAATCTCTTCCTCCAAATCACCATGAAGAAATAGTGTCTTCACATCCATCTATTCCATTTCTAAATCATATGAAATTGCAAGTGACAAAAAAACCCAGATAGATGTTATCTTCACTACAGGAGAGAATATCTCCATCAATTCTGGCCACCTAAAAAAACCCCTTAGCGACCAACCATGCCTTATACTTCTCAACACTGCCATTAGGACCACACTTTTTGTTAAAAACCCATTTACAACGAACATGTTTATGTCCAATAGGAAAAGGTACTAGATCCCAAGTCTTGTTTTTCTTTAAAGAATCCATCTCTTCATCCATGGCCTGCATCCAAGAATCTGAATCACTCATACCCAATGCCTCTCTAACCTTCCTAGGATCATCAGTGTTAGTTATTAAGGAAAAAATACAACTGGAATCGAATAATGAATAACCAAACCTTTCTGGTTGTTTCCTAACTTGTGTAGACCTCCTCAAAGGTTGAGGTTGTAGACCTCCTCAAAGGTTGAGTTGTAGACCTCCTCAAAGGTTGAGGTTGAGGTTCTCCTTATTCTTTAAAACTTTCAAAGCTACTTGAGTTCTCCTATCATCAAGTCCAACAAGAGTATGTAGTTCTTTCTTCAGAGTATGTGGAATCTGAAGTACCTCCTTATTCTATTTTTCCTCTTTTCCTAGCTGCAACTCAATAGTAGAAGATTTGATCTCTCTAAATATCACACTTCTGCTATAGAGAACCTTCTAAGCTTCTGTATCCCAAGCTTGTACCCTTTCACACTGACACCATAGCTGATAAAGATACACTTAACAACCTTGTTCTCCAACTTAGACCTCTTCTCAATCAGAACATGAGCATAAGCTTCACAACCAAATACTCTGAGATGTCTCATCAAAGAATTTTTACCAGACCACACGTTAATGGATGTCTTTCCCACAAGTGTTGATATAGGAGATCTATTGATCAAATAACATGCAGTGGTTATCACTTCAGCCCAAAATTTTTGTTCAAGGTTAGCACCACTCAACATACTCCTAGCTCTCTCCATCAATGTTATGTTCATCCTCTCTACAACTCCATTTTGTTGTGGAGTGTAGGGAGTCGTCTTATGTCTCTCAATCATGTGCTCTTTATAGAAATTTTCAAACTATGCATAACAAAGTTAACTACCATTATCAGTCCTCAAAAACTTAATCTTTTTATTAGTCTAATTTTCTACTAAGGTGTTAAACTCCTTAAACCAAATAAAGACTTCAGATTTACTTATGAGAAAATAAATGAATTTTCTTCTAATGTAGTCATCTATGAAAGAAATAAAATATACAGATTTTGATAATGAAGGAACATTCACAAGACCAAAAACATCTGAATGAACATAGTCCAAAACCCTAGAAGACTTATGAAAACTACAGTAAAAAGAAATGTGGTGTTGTTTTCCATATACACAATGTTCGCAAAAGTTGAACTTGAGATTACAATCAACAAGGCCTTCAACAAGGCTCTTATTTTTTAGGGTTCTAAGACCCTTATCAGTAATGTGACCAAGTCATTGGCACCATATCATTGTATTCTCTATAGGAAGCTTCATTTCCATGGAATAAACACCCTTAGGTACCCAAAATGCATGACCATCAGATGTAGCTACAACACACATCTTCTTTGCGTGATCTGACGGTGAGGATGAAGAATCCAAAGGTCTCTTCTTCAGTACACCAGAAGAACTATTACACTATAAAGTGCATGCATTAAGCTGAAACATAGTACCAATACGAAATCCTTTAGCTAACACCATAGCTCCTCTTTTCATCCTGCATCCTCTATCAGAGAAAATAACTTGCACTCTTAAATCATTCAATTTACTTATAGAAAGTAGGTTTTGTGCCAAATCTGAGATAAGCAAGACACCGTCAATCCCCTTCACTCTTCCATCAAGAAATCTGATTTGAACTCTTCCATGACCAATAATCTTCAAGTGAGAGTCATCACTCAAGTACACCTCTCTTCCATTGTACTCTTCATACTTCGAGAACCAATCTCTATGAGAATTCATGTGAAAAGATGCACTCAAATCTATCAACCATACATCATCCAATGTATGAGTTGCCAAGGCTATAATAAATGCTTCTCCATCATCTTGGGATGATTTCTTAGATTTAGAATCAAAGAAAGAATTTCTTTTCTTCTTCTTCTCCTTCTTGCAATCTTTCTGAATGTGACCAGTTTCACCATAGTTCCAACATTTCACCTTGGACTTCTTACTGGGAGACTTAGATCTCCCTAGAGACTTAGATTTCTTGTCTTTCTTTTTTCCTCTCTCCTTTGGTCTGCCACGAACTATAAGGACCTCCTTGGCCATCTCAAAAGAATTACTTCACATCTCTTCAGATAATAATGAGGAAACAACCTCATCCATCTTGAAGGTGGAAGCAGTGCTTCAAATAGCCATTACCAGGTGATCCCAATAGTTAGGCAACGAACATAAAAGGAGCATGCAATAGTCTTGTTCATTAATCTTGTCTCCAGCGGAAACCTGTTAGGCAACCAACATGTTAAAAGAGTTTAGATGATCTGCCACAAATCCTCCATCTTCTTTCTCAAGAAAATATTGTTTACTAGGGATTTAGCCTGATACACATCTCCAAGATTCTTCCATAGAGAAGTAGAAGTTGTCTCTTCATGGATATTAAGGAGGAAAAAATCAGCCAAATAGAGTCTAATAAGACCCTTGGCTTTCCTATCCATGAGATCCCAATCCTCTTGTTTCATGCCAGATATCATAGTTCTAGAAATTGCAATCTATAGATCACAATCTACAAGCATGTCTTCCATTTTGAGCTTCCAAAGTTCAAAATTACCACCATTAAATTTCTCCATCTCAATCCTCCTAGATGTGCCTACCATCTCTTTCCTGCAACAAGGTAACAATACACAAACTTATGCAAAACTCCCAATGAAATAAAGATCAACTCAAAAAACCCTTCTAACCCAACAAAGGAACCAAGTCTAGCTAGGCTCTAATACCAACTGAAAGGAAGCCAAGTGAAGGGAAACAGCTTCCTACACTAATCTAAGTAGGGGAGAGTTACAAAAATTTCCTTTTAACACCTCATTATGTTATAATAAGAGAAACACATACATATAATAACATATAGAACAACATGAATGAATAAAAAAGTGACGTCAAAAATATGTGGGGAAAACCCTTTTAGGTAAAAAATGGTACCATCCAAAAGCACAATACTTCTCTACTATATCAAATAAGAGTTACAACATATCTCCAAGTACAAATCTTCTACACAAGTGCTTCAAAATGAACACCTATTATGGAGTGATATCGACAACACTTCATTACCTGTAAACAAACTATACATTCTACAATGTAAATCACTCAATTTATAGAGAGATACAACCTTCAAGAAGCATCTAGAAGGAGAGGGGCATCCAAATCCACATGGAAAAATATACCATGCCATAGTCATGTATTTGGACACATGTACAACATTTCCTTACACCCCTTACAATTTTCAAACATGTAAATATTCCTTCCTCAATCGTGGGTGCTTAGAATATGCTAAAAATAGCTTATGATAGATGCCTTACAACTTTAATAGAATATGTCATAAATCTACCATAAAATTTGTCATAGTTTCCTTAAGAGAATCTGTCATAACTGACTAAAAATAGCCAATTCTCTTACATCTTGTCATAACCCAACTTAGGCACCAAATTTATCCTATGCATTCATGCCTTATGACGTGTCATATATCATAGGTAAAAGATTCAAAGTGGGACACCTATGTCCATTATGATTATGTGTCATCCGATCACTTCCAATGGGGATGCCACCCAATTGGTGGGTCCCAATTTATGACATGACACCATAGACAATTAATAATACACATTATTACAATAATACATCAATATTAGGACTCTAAGGTTGAGACACCTTAATACCAACAAAAAATTGGTTCCCAGTGAAGTTAGAACCACCAATGGAGGGTGGCTAGTTTCTAGTTCCTTATGAGATGGAGAGATCCATTGAAGAATATAGAAATTTAGTGAACCAACAAGAGACAAAGCAATGGATTTAGGAAGATGATTTAATTGTTGGGGAATAGTTGAACTAACTTCACACAAGGTATATATGGTGAAAAAGATAACTATTGGGGGATTCTTTTTAGTGATCAAGGATTGTTAGATTAAAAGAGAGGAGACAGATAAGACCAAAATGAATGTAATGAAGATCGTATTTTTATATACTCCTATTTGTTGTAGATAATATAATAATTGAATTGTTCATGCATTTGGACATTTGTTTTAATTTTTTATTGTTGAAGCCACCTAATTGGGTTGCTTGATAAGGCTCCCTAACCACAACTACACTAAAACACAAACCAATATTTTTTGTAGGGACAAAGTGGCATTAAGAAAACCACTCAATACTAATATGTGCACAAGATGTCATAACAATATATGAAGACATACTTGACACACACCTCAATCCACAAGCATGGTGAAACAATGAAATAATTGAAAAAAAATAATATTTGGAACATAATGGTTGGCAATGAAATGACCATTGACAAGGGCTTAACCTTTTTATTAAAGTTCATCCAAGGTCCATGATCCTAGAAAGGTATTGGTTTTCCAAAGTCCAATACCCTTAACATGGCATCGAACTTCATGAAAGTCTAATGACCTAGTATAAAATAAAACTTTCCCAAGTATGATATCCAAAACATGGCATTAGACTTACCCAAGTTTGATGCTCAAAACATGGCATCAAACTTCATGAAAGTCTAATGCCTTGATATTGGTAGTTTACCCAAGTCTAATAATTGGAAAATGACATCAAACTTCATGGAAGTATTATACTTGGAACATGGCATCAAAATTGATGGAAGTACAATGTCTTACTATCAAAACTATCTAAGTTTGATACCCACAATAATGGTATTAGACTTTCCCAAAGTCTAATGTACTCGAGTTTATGGTATTGGACTTCTATGAAGTTTGATACCTCAACTAAACCACAAAAGACTAAGGATAAATGCTCATTTGTTATCAACCTTCTTGTGAGTTTAATACCTAAATGCAAGAGTGACCAAAAATATTCTAAGGCATAAAATGTTGGTAATAAGTGGTTGGGATAGGAGTTGCAGTAGGGAATTTATTCATGCAAGATTGTAATATGTTTTGCACTAGATAATAAAATCATTGGATGGCTGTGGTTTTGTGGATGTAGCCCATATTGGGTGAACCACGTTAAATTCTTCGTGTTGTCTTGTTGCTATAATTTTTCTGTGTGTTTTATTTCTCTGTTTTATTGATCAAATCTACATTTAACTATTATATATTTTTCTTCTAACTCTAACAAGTGGTATTAGAGCAAGGTTGTGTTTAGTTATCCTCTACAGGAAGGTCTCAGAATTGATTAGGAGTCTCATGGTTGAGTGGGAGTAATGGAAGACAAGGGTAAGTTAAAGGTTGAGAAGTTCAATGGGTAGAACTATCAATTATTGAAGATGCAGATGGTGGAATACCTCTATCAGAAGGATTTATGGTGGCCATTGAGAGGGAAAACCAAGAAACCCTCAACAATGTTTGATGAAGACTGAGATATTTTGGACAGAAAGGCACTTGGCAGTATTTGTTTATGCTTGGCATAATCGGTGGCATTCAATATTACAATAACAAAGACAACTGAAGAGTTGATGCAAACCTTGGCAAAGTTATATGAAAAGCCTTCCACTTCAAATAATGTATTTCTTATGAAGCGTTTATTTAATATGAAAATGATAGAAGGTGGGTTAGTTGTTGATCATTTAAATGAGTTTAATATAGTTACTAGTCAATTAAATTTTGTAAATGTGAAATTTGATGAAAAATTTAGGGCTCTTTTGATTTGTGTTTCTTGCCTAAAAGTTGGAATAGCTTGGTAATGATGTTAACAATTTTGTTTCTAGTTTGAATACATTGAAATTTGATGATGTTGGTGTTATTTTGAATAAGGAAATTCATAGGAAAAGCTCAGGTGGAACATCCACATCAGGTAGTGTTTTAAATTCAGAAAGTAGGGGTAGAACAAAGGAGAGAGGAAGCAATTCTAGAAGTCATGGGAAGTAATGAAGAAAATCAAAGGACAAAAGGTCCCAATCCAAAGAAAAGAAGGATTGTTGGTACTGCAGTAAGTTGGGTCATTTAAATAGATATTGCTAGTCTTGAAAAAATAAAGGAGACAAAAATGAAGGCAATAAAGTGGAAAATATGGTAAGTAATAAATCTGATGAGGATGCTTTGATTCTTTCCCTTGATAATGTTGATGATTCCTGGGTGTTAGATTCAGGGGCTTCATTTCATGCTATGCCCCATAGAAGTTATTTTCTTGATTATGTCCAAGGGGATTTTGGGCTGGTTTATTTGGGAGATAATGAACCTTGTCAGATTGTTAGAAAGGGAAGAATAAAGATTAAGTTGCAGAATGAGAATCATTGGATACTACATGAGGTATGGCACATTCCAAAGTTAAGTAGAAATTTAATTTTAGCAGGGCAACTAGATGATGAAGGTTGTGTCGTTACATTTAGTGATAAAAATTGGAAGGTTACAAAAGGTTCATTAGTGGTAGCAAAAGGTGTGAAAGAAGGAATTTTATATATTTGTACAGGTCATATTGTTCCTCTACTTTAGCTATTGCAGATAAAAATCAATGTTCAGGAATAGTTGTTGCTATTTAGCAGACATAAAATCAAATAGTTATGGATTCTGAATCAGTATTGTGGCATAATAAAATTGGGCATATGAGTGCAAAAGGTATGAAAGTATTTCATTCAAAGAATTTTTTACCAGGTCTAAAATGTGTTAATATGAATTTCTGTAAAAGTTGTGTGTGTGACAAACAAAAGAGAGTTAGTTTTCTTAAGGATGGGAAGCAAAAGAAAGATGAGAAATTAGAGCTTGTGCATATGGATGTATGAGGACCAGCTCAAGTATCTTCTCTCGATGGCTCTTAGTATCATGTAACTTTTATTGATGATGCAACAAGGAAGGTATGGACTTATTTTCTCAGGTAGAAATTTGATGTATTTGAAAATTTTAAAAAATGGAGAAGCTTGGTTGAGAATGAGATGGGTAAAAAGTTAAAATGTCTTAGATCTAATAATGATGGTGAGTATTGCAGCAAATATTTTGAAGATTATTGTTCCTCAAATGGTATTCATAGGAAGAAAATATTTCCAAGGACTCTGCAAAAAAATGGAGTGGCTAAGCACATGAATAGAACAATAATGGAGTGTGCAAAGACTATGAGATTGCATGCTGGGCTAGCTTTGAACATGTGGGAAGAGGTTGTAAACACTATTGTTTATTCAATTAAAAAATGTCCCTCTAATCCTTTAGGTTGTGGTATTCCAAAGGAAGCATGGACAGGTAAGAAGGCAAGTTATTATTTTCTCAAAACCTTCAGTTGTGAAGCATTTGCACATGTAAATTCTAGAAATAGAACCAAGCTTGATGCAAAATCAAAGAAATGTAAATTTGTTGGATATGACATTGATGAATTAGGTTATAGGATTTAGGATTTTGAAAATTATAAAATTGTGAGAAGCAGGGATGTCATATTCAATAAGAAAGTGTTGTACAAAGATCAGTTAGAGCAGCATGAGAAGAAATAAATTATTATGTAGTGTTGGATGATACACCAAACAAAAATGTTCTAGTGGTTCCTCATGCTCCGCAACAACAACAACAAATACCAAATACTATAATGAATGTTAGATGATCTTCAAGGATAAGTAGACCCCCAAAAAAATATTCTCCCTCTTTCTATTCTATTTTATTAATTGATGTTGGTGAACTAGAATATTATGATGAAGCTATGCAGGTGGATACCAAGGTTCAGTAGGAGCATGGAATGGAAGAAGAAATGTGTAGGGGCACCCTTGGTTTCAAGTGCACCTTGTGTCATAGGTTGAATTTTTAGATTTTTGTCTTGTGCAGGTTGGTTTCATGTAATAAGTTATTTCTAGACCATTTCATGTTAGTTGGAGTTATTTTGAGTCATTATAGAGTCTCTAGGTGCAAGGTTAAGTAAAAATGCAAATGTTGTCAACATTGTTCAAAAGTTGTCAAACAACTTTGCAATTTCTTAGAAACTAATATAATTTGATGTAACTAAAGAAAATATGGTTCTAAACATTGAAATAAGCCTTGCAATCTTGAGAGGAGAGGTTGGAATGAAGTTTGGGTGAATGAAAGCTCTTTTTGCACATCTATTTTATGTGTTTTCCCTGCTTCTTTCAATTTTTGTCAAGTTGTATAAATTATGGGTACACTGTGTGGATGAAATTGTGATTGTATATTGTAGAGGAGTGTCTTAGCTTTATTTTGGTTTTTGTTAATTCATGAAGTATTGAGCGAGATATGAATAATTTAGTGGAGATTGCTCTAAACCCTGCCTAGGGTTTCAGTGAGCATTCAAAATGCAATATCTCACAATCCCGCCATGATCAAATTGACCCATGGTGTATAGAAGTCTATCTTGGTGTATACTAGTGTTCCCCAAGAGTTGAAGTTTAGAAGTTGCACATGTGAGGAGAAATCTTATGACAGTCGTTATATTTTGCCTTGTTCACAGTCAACAAACCCTCTATGGTGATTGAATGCCAATGTTTTGGACTTGAAGTGTTGTATGGTGCTTGAAGCATGTAGAGACAAGAAGAATACTAGTGCCTAAGTCTATGGTGATCACTAAATAGCCATCTTATTTGTTGATTGAAACTTTCATTTGTTTGTGAGGACAAATGACTGTCCCATTACCTGCTACCACCTTGGAGTTTGTTTTCATACATTTTTAAGATCCCAAAACCTTGTGAAATGTCTGCAAGGATACTTATATCATCACCACATACTTTCCATGTGGTCTCCATGTTGTTCCATGTCCTTGAATGGTTTGTTGCTTTGAAGATTAAATGTCTACCCTTATTTCAAGGAGTCTTCCCTATCATGATTGTCTTTTAACTTTGAGAAATGAATGAGCCCATTGTTGTGAAACATGGTATCAATCATGTAAATTATACCCCTACTCTGCATCAAAATGGACTCCTTGCTGAAAAATAAGACTTGGGAATTACGCAAGTTGCCTGCAAGTTAAAAGGCTTTACCAAACAAATTGGTTTATAGGATGAAAGAGGAGGATGGAGGTAAGAAAAGATTTAAAGCTAGGTTAGTTGTAAAGGGATTTTCATAGAAAAAGGGTAATGATTTTGATGAAATTTTTTCTACAGTTGTTAAAATGACTTCTATATGCATTGTTTTAAGTATTGTGGCTACTGAAGATTTGCATTTGGACAACTAGATGTTAAAACAACCTTTCTGCTTGGTGATTTGGAAGAGGAAATATATATGGAACAACCACAAGAATTTAACATCAAAGGTCAGGAGAAATTGGTGTGTAGATTGAAGAAAAGTTTATATAGTTTGAAGGAAGCACCCCGACAATGGTATATTAAATTTGATAGCTTTTATGGTTGAGCATGGTTAGAGTCGGAGTAATTTAGACCATTGTGTTTATTTTATGAGGTTAGATGATGGTAGCTACATTATTTTATGTTTATATGTTGATGATATGCTTGTTGCAGGGTCTAACATGATTCACATTAAGGATTTAAATCATCATTTAGATAATTCTTTTTCTATGAAGGATTTGGGAGTAGTGAAACAAATCATTGGTATGAAGATTACAAGAGATAGGAAAAATAGAATTTTTTTTATTATCTCAGGCTGATTATATTGATAAGGTGTTGCAGAAATTTCATATGGTGAATGTCAAAGCTATCTATACACCTTTGCCTAGTCATGTTAAATTGACAAAGGATATATGTCCAAAGACACAAGAGGAGGAGGAAAAAATGTCCAAGGTACCATATCCTTTAGTTGTAGGTAGTTTAATGTACGCCATGGTATGCATAAGACTAGATATTGCACATGTTGTAGGAGTAGTAGGTATATGAGTCATCTTGGAGTTGAGCATTAGAATGATGTAAAATGCATTCCTAGGTACTTGAGAGGTACACCTAATAAATGTTTATGTTTTGGGGGCTCTAATACTGATTTAAAGGGCTATGTTGACTCCGATTTTTCCAGGGATATAGATACTAGGTGAAGTACCACATGTTATGTATTCACAGTTGGTGGGACAATAGTGAGTTGTATTTCTTAGTTGCGAAAGGTGGTTACTTTATCCACCACTCGGGAAGAGTATGTTACTGCAACAGAGGAAACAAAAGAGATGATATGGTTGCAATTTTTCATGAAAGAGTTGGGAAAACAATAGGCTGAAAATCACTTTCATAGACAGCGAGAGTGCTATACATCTTGTAAATAATTCTTCCTTGCACTCTAAAACCAAATATATACAGTTGAGATATCATTTCATTTAATCAGTGTTGGAGGATGGATAGGTAAAGCTGGAAAAGATAAATACAGATGTCAATCCAACAGATATGTTTACAAAGGCAGTGATAAGGGAGAAGCTAAGATCCTCTTCAGCTTCGATTGCTCTTCATGGTTAAAAGTATAATAGAGAAGTAGGGTCCAAGGTGCTTATTTATAGTGGGAGTTGTAAGTGTAGCGGTGTTGTCCAAGATTAGTCTCCAAGTGGGAGATTGTTGGTATGAGGTGATTGATCATGCTATACTATACACTCTTCATGTATCCTTGTTGAGGTCCAGGGCTGGGGTAGGCCTTGGGTAGGGGTTTGGGGGTGGCAGCCCCCGAGAATTTTTTTCTCCTATTTTTTGCTTCATCACTGACAAAATAAAAAACTTTGTAAAACCCTAATTCTGGAAGCTTCTAAAAAGCTTGTAATAAGTAGTTGGGATGGGAGTTTCAGTAGGGAATTTATTCATTATATTGTAATATGGTTTATATTGGATAATAAAATCATTGGATGGTTACAGTTTTGTGGATGTAGCCCATATTGGGTGAACCACGTTAAACTATCTATGTTGTCTTGTTGCTATAATTTTTGTGTGTGTTTTATTTCTCTGTTTTATTGATCAAATCTTCATTTAAATATTAGATATCTACCTTCTAACCCTAACATAAACATCCTAGTATCACAAGTTCCATACAAGTTTGATACCTTGATAAAAGGGAAACAAAAGCTCTCAGACACAAAATTTATTGGTATCAGACTTCTCACAAGTCTAATACCTTGACAAGGATCACTAAAAAACATAAGGTATGAAAATACCATGGTATTGTAATTATCAATTCTAATACTTGACACAAGCCTCAAAAAAATCCCAAGGTACATAACACCATCAATATCAACATTCACACTAAACAAGGCACAACGTCCTTGATTTATGAGTTATTATAAAACAATTTGAGACCAATGTTAATGGGAGTATGGACATCATAATGGACACATGAGAGCCTCCCAAGGGGGCTTAAATCCCAAAAAACAAGGCATAAGGCTACACCATCTCCTTTACACGAGTAAGGGAGTAACATGAAAACATGAGATTCTGAGCTACAACAAGCCAACACCACGTAAGAAGGGGTGTGGAAAAATACTAAATGATAATAGTAAACCATTTATTTTAAAGGTTTCAATATAAACATAGATGGAACATAGTACACATTACCAATTAAATAAAGGAACAACCATGCAATAATTACAAAGGGTTATATAGACCCTACTTACCTAGCTTACAAACAATAATTAACTAAGTTTATAACATAATTACAAGTTGGAGGATACTTCTCAACTTGGAATATTCACACTGCATTACATATGCAATACAATTATTTTTCTCAAAATTACATGAGAGGACTCAAATATCTTCATATATACATCTTCTTTAATTGACAAGAAGAGAACACCTAATGCAAGGAGCATAGATTTCTCCCACTTGCACTCCATTGAAGATCCTATAGCAAGGCCTCCAAGATATTTGGTTTCTCCAATAGTTGTGCCACACCAGCCAACCATGTGGTACCCTTAGGTTCATCCCACCATTCTAAGATATAATAAATTGGGTGCAAGCACAAAACTCACACAAAATAAGGGAGTATGGCTTAGATAAAATGATAAATAGGAACATCCATTTTATCATCCATGTGGAAAAAATGAGGTAGTCCTTATTATAGCATAAAATTGGCACAAGCATGATTAACATTCAAACATATATACATGATTCATGTATGATAAACATCAATTGTATACATGCCAACAAGCATGATCATTCACATCACAGGGAAGGGACCTTCTCAAGGAATAACATAACCAAAAAAAAGTATGAGATGAAAGCACATGGAATAACATATAATCTTGCCAACAATTTAAAACATAATACACATACATGAACATGTGCAAACATGGTCTCATCCAAAAACAAACATGGTTTAAAGACATGTCCCATGTTGAACACCATATACAATGACATTAAGGATGAGGATTCTAGAGAAGGAAATGAGTGTCATTGTAAGAGCATGAAGGGATGGATTTGTGGGTCTGAGTATTTATTCCCATCACCCTGTGAAGCGATTAACCCAGTGGCATCTACCACTCTACTTGGGTGTGGCATGTCCTTGACTGGTCATACTGAGCCTACACAAGTGCTTCAATTATGTCACCACAAATATCTTAGTTTATTTTATTTTCCCATTTTTCTTTAATCTTAACTTATTTACTAACTCTATGCCTATCATAGCCTCAAAATCACTTTTGGACTTGGGACAATGTCTAAAGCCACTCATTCCTAACAATATACCTCAAATCTTAGGTTCATCATGCCAAAACATTGTTGGGGCATCTCACAAGTTTTAATGCACATTATGGGGTTGAATTAAAACATGGTATTAGAAAATTCTAAATAAAATAAATTAAGAAAAATTTTCAAATTAAAATTCATTAAAATACATTTCCACAATTCAAAATTTTCCAAATCATTTTTTACAGAAAAACCAAAAATTTACCTTCAACCCCCATTTATGGGAGCTTAATTTTTCTATTATTTTATTTTGATAGAAAACCCAAAAATGGAAAAATCACAGTGATTATTAGCTCACAATATATTATTCATAGTGGAGCAATGCAGACCTCAAAACAGGTTCACTAAACACTAAAACTATACATTGGGACTTAGGAAATTATCAAAAACATTTGGTCTTTTTCAAACCAATACTTCTACAACTATTTAGTGGGATGAAATCATTGACAACACCATATCCAATCATTCCCATCAATCATCAATTATACATCAATACATCAAGGTTGACATCAATGAGAACACCATATTAACATCATATGTCGTACATCCATTAATCTTCTTAATGACAAAAAATTTCCAAAAATCTCCCCCTTGTCATTGATATAAACATGCTCTCAAAACTCTTAAACTACTCCCCCTTTGACATCAAGGGAAAAGGGCTCACAATATCAGACTTTTCAAATTATTCTCCCCCTTTGTAGATATATATGTATATACACGAGTATAGCTCCCCTTACTATTTTTACTCCTATACTCAACACTTGAACAATTTGCATTTTAAAGTGGCTCCTCCTAACAATGTTATTCATAAAAAATGACCAAAAATGTACTATAAGATTATCCACTACTTTCGCATAGGTACATTGTGTTATTCCAAAATTTTCAATCATGAAAATTTTAAAGTTTTCTATTATCAAGATGCAGGAAGGTTGGCTTGACAAATGAAGGCAGCAGGATTGTTGTTGGAGAAATTTCTTTGAGAGATGTGAACTATTTCCATCACTTTAGACATGAACAATGTTCTTGCAGAGATGAAAATTAATGACAAGGCTAAATGAAAAACTCTAAAAAATATGCTTGTACCATTTGACATGAAATATTAGCTACAACTTTCATATGCATTGCCTTCACAAGCTAAAATGTTGGTGCACTTCCTAAGATTAATCAGGCTTACGTGAATGCAAATTGTTGATCAAATTAGAAAATAAGAGCAATAATGTAAAGGGACCAAGATTTCCTCCTAAGAAAGCCATGGATCCTTACTAGTCTTCACAAGTGGATTCATTCAGTGATGAGACTATCAGATAGGAAATCTGATAGGCAGATTTGATGAGCATGATGGGACTATTCGAGGAACATGTTTTCACAAGTCTCACCCATTATTTGTGTCTGGAGGTAATGATTACAAGATAATGGTCTGAGACTACAAGATACACCATCTAGTTTTGATGAAGCCATTACTATTTAAAAGTTTATGCAAGCATTATAATACAACATGTTTACTCGTATTGTATTTGATACTACTGCAACTGAATGTACTTGTGGCTATACTTCCCAATATTGGTACCAATTTATTGATATCTTGCCATTACTCAAAGAGCCTCTCTTTTTTATTTCATTACAGCTTGAGACATTCATAACACCATAAAAATTCTCAAGGCTTGACCTGAGATCTCATCTTCGACACTTGACAACACTTGGAGCCGTAAGTTGGCTACAAAATCAATTGATAACTTACTATGAGTTAAGAAGTTTTCGGGCAAATGCATTTAAGAAACACATATCAATCGAGGATTTTAGAATGTAGAATCAACAACCATTACTTTTGGAATCAAAATATTCTTGTAACAAATCGATCAATCATGATTTGTATTGGTGATAACAGATCGAAACATAAGAGATTATTACATAATTTAGTTGCTTGATTGGCTCATTCATGATTCAAATGCCTCTACTGATTAAGCACGAGTCATCGGTGTTGATTTGGTAGCTGATACTAATCTCATTTCATATACCGTGAGATCAATAAGATAACCGTGCTCCAAGGTTGGACAGCTGATCGGGAATTATCTGTAGGGAGCCTTCAAAGGTCAAGGATATGGATCTTCTCATGAAATTGATTCAATAACAATTTTTGCAGACTATATAGTTCTAGCTATTCTGAGATGGTTGGGTGTGCTCACATATAGTTCGACATTGGTTACCATTGTGGATGGAAACAAAAGATTAGCTTCAAGATCCTGAAGATAGGCGGCTGTGTATTGTAGAGTTTTACTCCTCTAGATGGATTTGAAGTGCAAGAGTGTGGGCAATATTGAGATAGTTGTGAATGTTGGAAGAATTCAAATCCATGTGAAGCAACTGAGCTCGGTAAAGTCTTCGAAAATAATTCAAGCAGATGATACATCAGAGTGGGGCCTATATAATTGTGCATCAACTTCCAGTATACAATAACCTTGCTAATAAATTGAAACCTGAAGCACAAAGAAAACATGCCTCTATGAGGTAACCAAGGAAAGGAGGTGTAGGAGGTGGTTAAGGAATTTAAAAAATCTCCTGTAATGAAAGACAGTTCACTACCAAGAAATGGTAATGCAAAAGAGGGAGAAGATATAAAACGAGAGCTGGAATCGTTTGAAGGGATCTTTTGGGCTATCGAACAAGAGAGTTTCTGTGAAATCTCTCACGGAAGATAGTTATTTCCACTTTAAATTGTAGTATTTATTTTTTAGTTGTGCCATTTTGTACATGGATTATAGAGTTTTTGAACTCTTATTTCATCAAATAAATAAAGAGATGTTTTGATCTTTCTGTCTATTTGTCTTCTTTCGATTATTAGTTTCCTATGTGAAATCATGATCATTCTTTGGTGAATACTCTGTTATGATTGGTTATGGATGTACATGCAAAAGGATCTATGAGTCTCAAACATTTTATATCTGCTCTTATATGTGGAAGAAATTACTTCTTATTCTCTTGATCGTTATTCATAGGCATGTAATCAATGATCTGTGTGTCATTTATTTCCATCTATATTTATTTCAGATTTCATATCATATTTGTGTCATTGTTATACACATTTGTTAGCTTATCATTTCCTTCTTTTGGGTCAAAAAAATACCTAAAAAACTAATTAAATCATATGAGGGAGTTGTACCTCTAAAATTTAAAGGGTGACTATTTCTTATAAGGAACGATTATCGCGAGTTGTTGGGAACGATGACACCTTTTTCAAGCAAAGAGTTAAGATTATAGGAGTAAGATCTCAAGGTGCTCAATCTATTAGCCAACACATTGCAATCAGGTAAGCTATCCACTCAAAGCAAAAATGTACAACTTAACTTGTGGAGGGAAAACTGCCTTGATTAGACACCTTCAATTTTGTAAGGTTTGCTTCCCAATCCTTCTTTTGTAACTCCCAATCCTTCTTGGTAAAGGCAAGCAAACTAAATTGACCCTCAAATTGTATAAGGATATCTTCTCCTTCATTCAAAGAACTGGGCACTAGATTCTTTTACAACATCTTCTCAACACTATCAAGTACTCCTGTCAAGGATGTAAGCTTTGCACTCACCAAGTCTCTAACATATCTATATTGCATAATAATGATTTTCTCTTTTTGTTCTTGCAATTGGAAGAATTGTCCATGCAGATTTTATATTACTATCCTTGTTATGTACTATCTGCATCATTGGATAGATCATAGAAACTAGAGGCTTGAGCAATTTGTGACTCTATTGAGTCCATCTGGTCCTTAATACTCCTTGTGAATTAGGCTATTTTAAAGAAAATTGAAATAGAACCTTAGATTCTTCCACACAATTTTGAATATCTTTTAAGTTGCTTCACAACTTATCATGTGAAACAACACACTAGTTAGAAGCATCTGCCAATTGCTTGTCATTGATCTTCTTTGCCATTTCTTTTTCTATCTTTTCTTTTAAGCTTGCAAAATAATCTAATAATAACTTTAAATTTTTTACACTAGACAAAGATTCATCAATGGTTTCAACGAAAATTCCTTCTTGCAACACCTTGATTGCTTCATCAATCAATTCTACACTCTTTTGGTGCGCTTACAATATTTCCTTCCTTGCGAAGGCATGAAAAACATCACCAATTTGAATTTTTTGCAGGGGAGAGATCTTGGCCATATCAACTTGTCCTTCTTGCATTAGAATTTGTAAGACTTGTGTAGATACTACTGGTTCAAATTCCAACTGCATATCTTATATATCCTTTAGTGAATCTCTAGAGGCTTCAAAGGATTCACCGACAATCTTTGTATTTTATCCTTCTTTCTGCACACTTTTCTCATTTTCATCACTGTCGAAGTGTTCCTTAGTCTTGTTCTCTTCGTCAACAGATTTCCCATTATCTGGAGGAGGCAAGTCTTGTTAGAAATCTGAAATAGATTGAATAACCAAGACCTTCTATGAGAGAAATAAGCTATAAAACTATAAATGAAATAACACAATTACAGACCCAAGATTCCAAGAGATGTGCAAATGTCAAGATGACAAGATTGCATTAGGATCTCAAATTTTTTTTACAAAATAATGACCACATGCATCAAGGTACATGTATGCCAATGTATGCAACAATGTAAGAATGAATGAAAATAAAAGCTAGGTAATGAGTTTAAATAGAACTAAGGAGATGATGGAGGTGGAAAATCCAACCAATACGAATTAACCACCAAAAGTGGAGATGGCCATCAAAAGTGGAAATTGTTCCACCTTTTAAGGAAGAGGAGACCACATCACTTGTCTCCTAGTTAATAAATGATGAACTTAATTTATTATCCTAAGAAATCTTAATAAAAGTGTAGGAAAAACCTAGGACTAAGGAAAAATAAATTAACCCAATAGGAAAATAAAAACCTACACCAATACCCCCCCTTAAGCATAGCTTAGGTGGATGCAAAAGATGGCGGGTCCTGGAAAATGAAGCCATGCTAGGTACCCATGTACAATAAAATTCTCCCTAAAGAAGAAGAAGCCCCATCCCACAAGTACAACCTTCCATAATAGAGAGATAAATGAAGTGGAATAATAAAAAAGTCCCCCCAAAGAGATCCAATGGTAGATGCTCGAAACTGAATGTAGAATATGGTGCACAATCATTGAATAATGTTCCTCCCTTTAGGAAGAAACAAAACAAATGACATATGTAAGCTATCTCCCCACTCCTAAAAGGAATATGTAGGAAGAAGAATCAAGATGTATGGAGTCTCTGAACTTGGCTCAAGTGTCCCTATGTCAATGTTGAAAGTTATCACAATCAAATTAGAGCCACACTGCTAAAAATAAAAACTCAAAATCTCCTAGAGACTGATGCAGAACACCATCCAAAGACTCAAGTATCTCCTCTGAAGATGTCTCCTCCAAATGATGATCCAAAGTATCCACACTCATGTCAACTTGTAAGGAATCATCATGTAGAGAATGAAGAAGAGGGTCAAAGTGTTCCCTCACAACAACTAAAGAAGAATCAACTTTGTCAAAGAGAAGATGAATACAATCAATAGTGTCTCCAAAATATACAATATGTGTCTCCATAAACAAGTCTGAAACACCTATTAAGAGATCATCCCACAAAGCTGAATTTGAAAGACAATGAATGTTCTGTAGCAAGAAGTCATTGGAAGCTTTTGAAAAAGCAACACTGAGCTCTGAAGTAGCAACAATAGATGCAAGGACCAAAGATTTATCCTCAAAGAGAAGATGTATGTCCTAAATAGTGTTATCTAGATTCGAAATGAGGGACCCTACAAACAAACAAGAGATGTCCATTAAAAATTGGTCCCAATTCATTGAATCCAGAAGATATAAATGATCCTACTATAATGAATCACTAGAGGCTCTGAAAGAAGCATCTTGTGAATCTGAAGCTGCAATAGGTATGTGTAATGGGGTATCAATTAATTGATCATCCACACAAGATGTTTCCACACAAGATGGGGCAGTATAAGTCTTAGTTTTATCCACAATAGCTTGGCTCTCCAAGGAAACACCACTTTCAAATGAAGATCCAATGTATCCATACAATTGTTGAATGATTTCCCAAGTAGTGAAAGGGCACTCAGTGTGCTCTATATGATGTAGAATATTCTTAGGAATAGTAAGACATATTAGTCCATATACCATGTCATTATTGTTAAACCATGCATTCTTCCAATCAATGTCACTTGGCTTAAGAATGAGCCCAAGGAGATAGGGTAGTAGATCATGCTCAAAGTAATGATTCTTTATCCCTTGTTTCTAGGAAGAATAGTTCTCTAAAGTTAGCTTGACAACTGTATAGGCGCAAATTTGCACCCCTTAAAAAAATTCCCCTTTCACATACCTTTACCTTAGAAAATAAAATCTGAAGGTGAAATTCCACATCACCTACCTACCTTC
The DNA here is from genome assembly GCA_007258455.2 of Sequoia sempervirens. Taxonomy (NCBI): domain Eukaryota; kingdom Viridiplantae; phylum Streptophyta; class Pinopsida; order Cupressales; family Cupressaceae; genus Sequoia; species Sequoia sempervirens. Next base: position 61,566,457 of record VDFB02086081.1, on the reverse strand, counting down.
CATCCACTTGGCATCTGTCCTATGGGTCGGTGAGAAAATATTTGTCAGCGACACACGCACGGTGCACAAACATTTGTGCAATGCACTGTCGTTCCTAATAGATTCTTGCATCTAAAGTTGGCAGAGGAATTACACACCCAATTGGGGCTAAGTTGTAAAATCCCTCTTCAACCAACCGACCTGAAAATGGAAGTTTCTTCCTCATTCTTCCTTCAAATTCATCCATTTTCACTTCATTTTGATCTCTAAGCACTCAATCACTTCACTTCTTCATTCTCAAGCACATTCTCCAACATTCCAAAACTTTCATTGTGATCATTATAACAACAAGAACACTCCATCTACTCCACATTACAAGTGTGATGCCATTATTGATGTTGCGAGCTTGGAGTCTTGGGAGACCTCCCTTCACCATGACTGCGACAGTGGTGACTTTTCCAAGTTCATAGCTTGCTTTCTCATCCATTGGCTGGTGAGATTTTGGGTGGAGGTGGTAACACTTCACTCCTTTCCTTTGTGATTTGGTTGAGTAGCATAATATTGTTTGTAGTGTTCTTTGCTTCATTTTCTTTCCTTTATCACATATTCTACTTCATTGCTTTCTAGTTTCCCATGGAGGTAGAAACACAAAAATGGGGGTTTGACTGAGGCAGGCCCCTATACAGTCCCAACAATTTTCCCTCTTTCTTTTGTATAGGTGAACATACATGTGGGGCTACCTAGCGAATTGGTGCTTGTGTGAGATTTTATTCATTACCCTAGCTCTCCTTTATTTTCTTTATCAAATTTGTGTTTATTTTTTGTATTTCCTCATTTTGTTTTTTCCACCTAAAACCAACTAGCTAGGCCATTAGTAGTTTTTTTTGGTAGTTTCCACTGTACTTCCTAATTTATGGCCGTACGGACACCAGTGCAAGAGAGAGACACCAGTGCATCGTGCTATCATCCTAAAACTACACTGTCGTCCTCATATATAGAGTTGTCTGAAGTGCAATACAAAATCCAAAAACTAGCTCTCCTAGCCTAAACCTGAAACTCTGGTCTGAAGAGTGACAAAAGTACTATATAGTGCTCTTCATTCTCAATCCCTTTCCTTTAGAGTGAGATAAGTTAGGGCAGCTCTCTGCTCTCACATCTCTGAGACCAGGAGCCTTGACGTGGTTGGTCTCCTTCTCTTACATTTTTGGTGAACCTGATGTGAAGCAACATCTACCCATTCATGAATGTTAAGGATTTTCCCTTGTACCTTGTGATTGTTGTAACCCTGAGTGTTGTGAAGGTTTATGAGCATCACAACCTAGTCCACGAATTTTGGGTACATTGTTATGAAAAGTGTGCGACACCTACCAATGGAGAAGATGAAGGTCACTTTTAGTTTCACCCTTAGATTTTTTGCTAGTTTAGCTAATGAGTTCACCACTGGTTTTCCCATGAATTATGCTGATGAGATGGGTTTCATGGAAGAAACCACTCGTGTGCCTACCCCTCCAACATCCCCTATGCCTTCATCTGTAGATAGGGTGAGGTTGTGCATGTTCCAATGGAAAAACTTATGGCATTTAATAACAGAATTCTAGACCTTGAAAACCACTTAGAGAAAGCACTGAGCATGGCAAGAGCTGCTAGGATTGCAAGAGAGGTGAGATAGTTGCTAGGGAAAGATAGAACATGTATAGAATTTCTACATGGCCTCATGAATTTGGTTGAAGCTTATGTCCCCTAGTATAGGCCTAGATCGGGTAACACCTAAGGAGAAGTGCTCGACACCTATGAGAAGCAAATAGGTGTATCATTTCCTACTACATCCATCTGCATGGCTGAATCAGGACCCTTGATTAGTGTCTCCTCTACTCCTTAGGCCCCCCTACTATCAAGGTGAATAGAACACCCCTTGGGTTTAGTTTAATTCCTCCTACTACCCTTGGTGGTAGAGGTTCAGATGGAATGAGTGGTGGTGGCACTGGCGGAGGTGGCCTAGGTGGAGGTCATGCAGGTAGTAGTGGAAGTGGCTTTGGTGGAGGCCCTACCAGTGGTGTTGGTACTAGTATAGGAAACAATGGTAGTTTGAGAGGTGGTGTTGGTAGTGGTGGTTCTGGAGGCTCCACTGGTCCCTTGTCATCTAATGACCCTATTTTGGACACCTTGCTTTAGAATATGGGTTGTATGCAAAACCAATTTGAAAGTATCTCCCAGGCATTTTCCCAACCTATCTTTCAACCCTTCTTCTAACATAGCCCATTTTTGGTGACAATCTTAAGCACTCCCTTCCCATGAGGAATGGAGATTCCCAAGTTTGAAAAATATGGCGAGATAGGGGACCCACAAACACATGTTTCCACCTTTAATGCTATGTGTACAAAATTCTTCCATGACAATGCTCTGATGGAAAAATTATTCCCTTGATTTCTTAAGGATACAACACTTGAGTGGTACTATTCGTTACCTAACAACTCTATCTTCTTATTTGATCAACTTGTAAATCAGTTTCTCTGACAATTCCAAGCCAACATCAGACTAAAGATGACCTTTTCAGATCTTGTCCGATGCAAGCAAGGGGATAATGAGAAGATTACTGATTTTATAGGGTGGTATCAAGCGCTCTTTTATCAAATATTGTACCCACTGCCCAATTTTTACGTGCAAAAAGTGTTCATAGGGAACTTGCAAAGACCTTGGCAGGAAAAAATCACCCTTATGAAGCACCCTTATTTTGCACATTTGTGCATGACATTATGAGAATATCACCAGACGGTAGTTTAGTTTGGGGATCCTCCTCGTGCTCCTGTTCAAAAGGAAAATCCATCCTATCAATCTCGGGAAAGGGTAAGGTTGTTGCATTTGTAGTAGCTGCAATGAATGATAATGACCTCAGATGCAACAAAAAGTTTACAAAGTTAGCAGAATCTTATTCTTCCATCCTGCAGAAGTTGCTGAAGGATAAGATCATAACCTTGGAGACTTCTCGACCCCTCAAGGAAACTTACCCTGATTGGTATGATGCAATGCCTTTTGTCATTACCATTGAGTCAATGGACATGATACCGAACGCTGCATGCACCTGTGTCACAAGATACAAGACCACATTGAGGATGGTACTATTCATCTCGATGGGAGTAAACAAAATACAAACAAATCAATGGCGAAAGCAAATAGTGAGTTGCAGATATAACCAGACCCATTTTTGGCCGATTCTATTAAATTAATTATTGATCACTCTGATTCCACCACTCAACCTGAGGTGTACATTAACATGGTTATGGTTACTCCATCTCTACATCCTACGACTAGTTTGCTAGATGTGACATTCACATCGCAGGATTTTCCCTTAAACAACAAGCCCTCTCCTCTCTACATTCGCACTCATCTCAATGGGAACATTGTGACAGGGGTCCTAGTTGAACCTGCGAGTCGAGTGAATGTCATTACCGAGGAGACACTGTTGTTGAATTCTTTACAGAGGGAGGAGTATGAATTAAAAAAATCCACCATTCGTCTGCATGATGGACTTTCTATCAAGTCGTATGGATCAATAACTCTTTCCATCCTAGTCAGACCTAGGGCTGAACATGACCTTTGATGTTATTCTAGAACTGGATCTGTTTAGAGTGAAGTTAGGCATACCCTAGCTAGCTTCCATGAATAGAATCGCTTATGTCATTCATAAGTGCTTAAAATTCTCCCATGAAGGTGTTGAGCACGTGGTGTATGATACTAGATACTAGTCATTGGTGTCCTCTGGGGGCTACTCATTGGATCATTTTTGGCTTGCCTCAATCGGTCTACTTCCACCAAGAATGGACCTACTTTACAAAAACTATGTGAAATATAAGACCGGGGGAAAAGGACAACCAAAATTGACCCTTCCGGTGGTCCAACAAAAAGTTTCCTCGTCTTCTCGAAAGGGAAAGAAGAAGCTTACCCATCCTCAGGGTGCTTCTTTCGCTCCTCTTTTCGAAGAAGATTTTTCGATGAATACTTCCAATTTTTACCTAAGGAACCCAATGATACCGGCTTGGTGTAGACCCAAGATTTAGATATTCGATCTTCCCACTACACCTCCTAGACCTTGGCCCTACCTATATGGTAGAAGGAAGGGTCCCCAAGGGGAATTCTCTATGTCCTGACCTCCGTGGCCTCCCACCGCTCTTGCTCCAAAAGTAGTGAATAGGAAGAGGCTTGCAGCTGAGGTGCTAGAGCTGACTCTCCCTGTTGTTTCTCAATCTCTTCCTCCTACTCCCGTTTAGGAGTCTATCCCTCTACTAGAAATGGTTGTGATGCAAACTCCTATGGCTAAGCATAAGCCTTCTGTCCCTTTGCAGCTGCCGACCTCTAGCTCAAAGAGTTGCAGAAACCACCTTGAACACGAGCATAAGTGCCGACAAAAGGCTTTGGTGGCTAAGTAGGCCACTTTAGAGAAGAAGGAAGAGGAGATGACTGCCCCTACTTCAAGCCCTCTTGTTGTGTTCTCCTCTCTCCTCTCGTCTGCTTTCGTTCAATCTAGCTCAGTCTCACTTTCAGCTCCTGCTGCGAACGTGAATGCGCTTGACCCTAAAAAGGTGAAGGTGTTCATTCCTCCTTCGACTGAGCCACCCTTGTTGATGTCCCTTTCAGACATCCCACCATTTCCTAAACCCATGGACATGCCGAATACCTCAGTGGTGTCTACCACAGTTTTCGCCTCCTCCTCTATGCCTCTTGCCTTGTCCGTGGGGAGTTCGCATCCCCTAATGAAGCAGAAGGTAGAGGTTGGCCCGTCCAACAATAGAGGGCGTAAGAGGATCCCACCTTCTCCAAAGGGTGGTTATGTGCTAACTTGTTCCATTCTAGTGACATAACAAGTTTCGACTTCCCTTGAGTTTGTCACTACTCTCAAGTCACTCAGTGAGCCAAGCCGTGAATCATGGGTACAATCCTCTCCATATATTGAGGTATAATATGGCACTTCTGGAAAGTGCATTTTTAACTCTTTGGATGAATTTTTGGCCTTGTCGGTGATCTTCTTGAAGTCACTGACCATAGCTCCACAAGAGCCGAGCAGAGAAGACCTTGTGGGGGATTCTTCCTTAGCCCTTGTTACGGGAGGGTTGGAAGTACCTCCCCTTAATATTCCACCACTGTAGGCTCATCCACCTTCCCCTTACAATGATCTAGATTGGGAAGAGGATGACCTCTTGGTCGATGAGTGTTAGGGGGAGGCCCCTTCTTTACCTTTAGATTAGATGTGTGTTGTGATGTGTTCCCCTTGTACTCATGCTATGTGTTTGTGGATGACCCTTATCACCCTTGTTGGTGCCTAGATATAGGAGTGATTTTTATGTCATAAACCTTCTTCTATTTGTATCATCATTGTTCCTCTGTTATGTGTTTTGATTTTTGGAAAATTGGGGACGATGCAAAGCGTTTGGGTCATTTAGGCTTCCCTTCCATGTTGACCCAATTTTTTATTTTTACTTTGTCTTCTCATGCATTCTTCACATGGTTTGATATAGTAGGGGGTTGATGACAATTCATTTATATACTATTATTATACTTATATATATTTATGAGTAGCTCTAACCCCGAAATATCATATCACCCCTATGTCTCTTGTTTCTCAAGTTGTTTCCTCTCTTTCGATCTTTCTTTATCTCACTCTCTTCTTTGCTTTAGTTTTCCCTCCTATGTATGATAACAACACTTTCATAATACTTCAATTTTCAGAAAACACATTCATTCGAAACAAATCTTTTCTTGAAAGTCCTTGCAACCTTTTTTCAAAAATTGCTTTCTCGACTTGGACCCCTAACAAAATGTGTTTCCTTCATCATGGGTTCGTAAAGAAAGAAACTTGAGAATTTTCCTTCGAGGTGGGAGATGCTTTTTCCTGTGGGAGAAGCCTTGACCTTCCTCTCATGAGGTGGCATCTTCTTCCTTTTTAATTCCTTGATGAAGTGAACATCTTTCGAAAGGATTACTTGATGATGAATTGATTTGAGAAAAAACATCTATTTTACACTTTCAAACAATGCATCCCTTGAGTGGACCCCTTTTCTTTTGAAGGGTTCTCGAGGGATCCCTTTGAAGGAATTTTCAACTTGTTGATATGCCACATGACTGTTAGCTTATTTTCCTGCGTGGCTACTTTGTTTTCTGACATGTTTTATTTGTGGATTAACATGTCACTTTGCAGGTGCACTTGTAAAGCCGCTTTCCAATCCAACTTTGCAGAGTCTCCTTCTTTGGGTTTCCCTCATGAGAGAGAACTTGGAGAATGCGTCCTTATAGGTCTGAGAGCCTACAAATCACTTATTTCTTTGGGTTTTCCTCATGAGAGAGAACTTGGGGGATGCCTCCTTGCAGGTCTGTGGGCTTATAAGGCACTTACTTCACTGGGATTCCTTCATGAGAGAGAACTTGGGGGTTTCCTTCTTGGAGGTCTATGGGCCTGTGAGACACTTTCATCCTACAGGATTTTTCCATTATTGGTTTGAGGGCCTTCAGTTTACTTTGTGCAACTTCATAGTTTTATGGAGCTATGGAGTCCTTTTGTTCGAAACTCCTCAGGGAGAGTAACCATGGAGTGCTTTGCCTGCCCTGCACTTTCAAGTTCACCAGATCATGGTCTGCTTCCTTGAAGGTTTAGGTATACATCTCTAAGCCTACTAACTCTTTTATCTACTTTACTGAGCACTCATTAGTATTTATGCTCGCTAAAGTGGGGGAAAAATCTATAGGCATGAATTTGCACCCCTTAAGAAAATTCCCCTTTCACATACCTTCACTTTAGAAAATCAAATCTGAAGGAAAAATTCCATGTCACCTACCTGCCTTCCATCCACTTGGCATCTTTCTTGTGTGTCGGTGAGAGAATATTTGTCAGGGACGCACACGTGGCATGCAGATGTTCGCACAACATGCTATCATCCTTGACGGATTCTTGCGTCTGAAGTTGGCAGAGGCATTACACACCCAATTGGGGCCGAGTTGTAACGTCCCTCTTCAACCAACCGTCCCGAAAATGACAGATTATTCTTCATTCTTCCTTCAAATTCATTCATTTTCACTTCATTTTGATCTCTAAGAATTCAATCACTTAACTTCTTCATTCTCAAGCACATTCTCTAGCATTCCAGCACTTTCATTGTGAACATTGCAACAACAACAACACTCCATCAACTCAACATTGCAAGTGTGAGGCCATTATCGACGTTGCGATCTTGGAGTCTTGTGAGACCTCCCTTCACCACGGTTGCAGTGGTGGTGACTTTTCCAAGTTCATATCTTGCTTTCTCCTCTATTGGCTAGTGAGATTTTGAGTGGAGGTGGTAACACTTCACTCCTCTCCTTTGTGATTTGGTTGAGTAGCATAATATTGTTTGTAGTGTTCTTTGCTTCCTTTTCTTTCCTTTATCACATATTCTACTCCATTTCTTTTTTGATTGTTCATGGAGGTGGAAACACCAAATGGTGGTCTGACTGAGGCAGGCCCCTATACAACCCCAACATTTTTTCCTCTTTCTTATGTGCAGGTGAATGTACGTGTGGGGATGGCTGGCGAACTGGTTGTGTGAGATTTTCTTTGTTACCCTAGCTCTCCTTTATTTTATTTATCACATTTGTCTTTATTTTTTGTATTTCCTCATTCTATTTTTTCCACCTAAAACCAACTAGCTAGGCCATTAGTAGGTTTTTTGGCAGTTTCCATTGCACTTCCTATTTTTTGGTCGTACGAACACTAGCACACCGTGTTGTTGCCCCAAAACTACGTTTCCATCCTTAGACAAAGAATTGTCTAAGGTGCAGTATAGACTTTGAAAACTAGCTCACCTAGCCTAAACCTGAAACTCAAGTCTGAAGAGTGACAAAAGTACTACATAGTGCTCCTCATTCTCGATCCCTTTTGTTTAGAGTGAGGTAAGTTAGGGAAGACCTCAGCTCTTGGTTCTCCATGACCTAGATCCTTGACGTGGTTAGTCCCTCTCTCTTACAACAACAAAAGGATGAAAATAAGTTTTAAGAGACATGCTTAACCACCCCATAAATGGAACTTTATCTTAGTTCATGATTAAAAATTATTTGTATAATCCCCCCAAGATTAATTCAATTTTTTTTTAAGTGAATGCAAAAACAAATGTCAAGAGACACCCTCCCTTTCCACTAGTCTCATAAATCACTCCCCCAAGACATTACATTTCTGGCACTTTATGATTAGTGCGTTTATAAAGTCTTTTTCAAGATACAATGCTCAATAAACTCACAATGACCAAACAACAAAATATAGAAAAATTATCCCTATAGCTATGTAGTGCTCTTCAATACCTTTCCAACGCCTATTTGTTTTCGAAAAAGAAAGGTCTGGAGCAAAATTTAGGGCATGTTGAATAAAAAATGCAATAGCAGCTTCAATTTGCAATATCTAGCAGAAAATGGATTTTTTTTTTCAATACCTCTATGGATGGAAAGTTCTCGTCTCTAGCTTTCCAACGATATCTTGTTTGTTAAAAATGAACTTTCTGGAAAAAAGTTAGGATTTTTTTTTAGATGGCTGAATTTAGCCTACAATGACAGCCCCCTGGCAAATAAAAATTTGCCAAAAATTAAGTTCATCTAAAATAGAAATTTTTTATATGAGAACATTGGTTTTTGGGCCATCCAAACATAATTGCAAAGTTCGTTTGGGCCAAAAAATTCTCTTGCAAAAATTTCCTCACTAGATTCTAGCTTCAAACCCTTGTTTGCTACTGTGTCATATAGTTGCCAAATTGAGTGAAACTATGATGTGAAAATATTAGTATTGGTTGAATTACACTTGATCCATGAAGAATTAAAACATAATAGAGGCACTAACACTCAAATCTCAATGAGATCAATCAAATGAAATTGAAACTAATTTTTTTATCAAACCTAACATACTAAATTATGAAAGCTTTCAAAATATCTACTCTAATCCATCTAAAACTTATCCCGTTGTGGAATTGGTGTTGTGTTGATGTGGCACGACGACCCTTTCCCAATCCTATGATCAATGAGCTTGTTTTAATCAATTCTATGGAAGAGAATCGATGAAACCATTGTGATTGATATGTGAAAACCTAGGTTATGCTAAAAATGAACATGATGCAAGCTAAGTTATCATGATTTTATACTAAATGATGAAGATATACAAATGCTAAGTTATTTCTAAGCTAATTCTAGATGCTAAAAGATGAAAAACCCTAATTTATAAATAAACTAAGATGGATGCATGGAAGCCATTAATGGATTCTCTAAGCTATTATGCAATGAAAATGAACTAAAACAACCTAACAAGTGAGTAAATTCAGAGTATGGATGTAAGTGAATTCAACAACATAAGTTTGCAATTGAAAGATGGATCCATTTGTCTCTAAATAGTGATCTATTTATAGGAGAGCAAATGAGGAATGAATGGTTGAGATCAAAAAGCTTAATCAATGGTTCAAAATGAAGGTGATGAGAGGCATAGATCTCTGATTCTCATCAACATATAAGAATGCATGATGGAAGTTAATCAAGGGCTCACACTTGCCTTAAATAAACACACTTTTGACCTGCTCACATAGGTCAAAGGTAACTTGCTAAAGAGGTTTAAGGTTTAGCTTGTTCAAGAAGCCAAGTGAGTTGATTGGAGGAGAGAGAATATTCCTTTGGGTGAGGAATAATGTAATTTACAAATTAAAACAAAGTTTTAATTGTGCAAAAAAGTGGATAAGGAATATTCCATGGGAATATTCCCTTTGCTTAGAGGAAAATTAGTTTAATTGCTAATTAGACAAGGTTTAATTGCTAATTAGACAAGGTTTAATTGCTAATTAAACAAGATTTAATTTATGCAATTAGGGAATTAGAAGAATTAAGAGACATTTATTAAATTAGATGATTTAATAAATAGGGGAGGGATAAAATGATATTTAATTAAATAACTTAGGTTTATTTAATTAAATAAGATGACTTAGGATATTAAATTAAATATTTTGATGTATTTAATTTAATTAGATGAAATGTTAGCATAAAAGGGGATAAATTAACCTAACTAAATTAATTAGGTTAATGAGTGAAAATGATGCAATTAATTAATTGGCTAGGCTAATTAAATCAATTAAGTGAAAAGAGGATGGATTAAAAAGGAAATGATGTTAGTAAATCTATTTTAAATGTATGATATTGATTAGGACATTTTTTAGTGTCTACAAAAATAAAATCCAAATCTAAATTTCTCGAGCCTTTCAAATGCAATGGGATAGTCTAAAATGTTTCCACTATAGCTAAAATAACTACAATAACTAGATCTCACCAAAAAAACACATGCAAATATAGGATTAATAGATTTTCATAATTCCTTTCTGATTCTCTAGATCATTTTGAAATGCAAGATAAGAGCATGTGAGAATTTACAAGATCATACAAAAAAATCCAATCTCTTAATCATGAATCCAAGTACTCAAAAATATCAAAATTGAAGTTGTGATACCATGTTAGAAATCTGAAATAGATTGAATAACTAAGATCTTCTATGAGAGAAATAAGCTATAAAATTGTAAATGAAATAACACAATTATAGACCTAAGATTCCAAGAGATGTGCAAATGTCAAGATGACAAGATTGGATTATGAGCTCAAAACAAATCTACAGAATAATGGTTGCATGCATCAGTGCATATATGTCAATGCATGCAAAAATGCAAGAGAATGAATGAAAATAGAAGCTAGGTGTTGTTCCCTTAGCACACACGCCCCGTTCAGAACGGGGACCCTCTTTTTCTTTCGCCTTGTCAGGTTGTTTTTGTTTCCATCTCGTTTTGCATGCCCCATTTTGGTGTCCTAGGTGGTCAGCATTCATTCGAAGCCTCATCTTTAGTTGGCCATACTTCTCCCTTTTAATTTTGTCAAGTTGGGGCACTTGGCGGGGTCTCTCTGGCAGTTTGCCTCTGCCAGTGGCCTTCGTGCCCTCCAGGCCTGCCCCTTCAGGTTTCCCTGGTTGGGTTTCCCTGTTGTGTCCGCTGTTCCCGATGGCGAATGGGTTGCGTCTTCCCAGAACCTAGAACCCGGAACCCAGACCCTGGTTCTCCGTCCGATGAAGGTCTGTGAAGTTTCGGCTACTTTCGGACCCTCCGGGCCCTTGACCTCGAACTTCTACTTCCGGGGTTCTGTGGGGGTCTCGCCGTTCCTGACGACGAAGCTCTGCCCTCCGGGCCCAGACCTCCCCTTTGCCGCTGGTGATTTTTGAGCTGAAATTTTCAAACGGCTGCCGCCTTGCATCCTCCCAGCCGCCGGACCCCGGATCTCCCGCCGCCGTCTGCAAATTCAAATTCACCAACTTCGTTGCTCGTTGTACTTGCATTTAATATGGCCATTAATGGCGGTTGGGGTATAAATAACTTGCCCAAACCTATCATTCTTACTTGTCAGTATTGCAGAGTAGGATCAGAGAACTTGCTAGAGGAGCCCTCGTCTTCGTGAACAGTCACCCTCGAACCCATTGCCTTCGCTTGCCGATCAGTAGTCAATTTCACATCTTGCCACATCGAGTGTCTGAGGTAGGTTTACCATTTTCCCTCCCGAGTAACGTTTTCATGATTTTAAAAGATTTAAATGAACAATAATGGTTAAAAGGACATGTAAATGATAAAATACGACGCCATGCACAAAACCCATGTCTTAAAAATTTGAGAAAGCCTTCCAAAGTACCCTCATGATCAATCTAGAGCTTCTCTTTGGTGCGACTGTTCTTCATAGGGGCATTCATGCTCTTCGGGCCCGGATCCCCTCTTGGTAGTCGGACACTGAAAGCAATGAACATATTCCACAACGGCAATTTGACCCATCAGTCTCGGATCTTCAGACCTCCATCCTTCCCCTGCCATCGAGACTGAAAGCTTGAACATAAATCAAATCAGTGTTTTGAATCTTTAGGTCCGGGCCACTGGACTTCCGTGTCCAGAAATCCGTGAAGATTCTGTTGTATGAAACGGTGAACTTACCTCAGCCACCCGAGTCCCAGGGCCTGCTTTTCTCTTCATCATGTGCATTCGATATTTACCAAGCGCCCTCCGGGTTCTCGGGTCCCACCTTGTGGAACTCCGTTTGGATTCTGCCGCCCCAAACTTCAAACTTCTGACGGAGCTTTGCCCTCTAGGCCCTGACCCCTCCTCGGCCGTCTATATATAAGTTTGATTTCAAAACGGAAAATCTTTGGCGGCCTTCTGCCTCCCAGGCCTCGTGCTTTTGCACATCGCTGAGAATCCGGCGTTAACTCCAACGTCGTCGACCGCGCCGGGGTCCGGCTTCCAGGACTCCGTCCTTCCTCTGCTGTTCTAGAAGGGAAATTCATTTTCATCTTCTCAGCCCTCGGGTTCCAGGCGTATCGTCACTGTGAAAACTCAAAAGAAAAATCCAACATCCAACACTAATGCCAGGTCTGGTCCTCCTTTCTGCGGTCGATAGGACATTGCAGGTTTGCTGAGACATTACATTGATGAGGGATTTCTCACCGATGTGTTTTCTTTTTCTGACCATCAGTCGATAAGACCAAGAAATCTCACCAAGACATCTCTCTGCCGCAAAGACCTCTTGTCGACATGCTTGTTTGTTCCATAGTGGTCGACAAGACCTAAGGAAGTCGGCAAGACCTCACGTCGAAAGAAATGCCTTCTGTCGATTTGCCTTCCCCCCCTTCGCCGGTTGGCGAGACATGAAACGCTTGCCATGACTTCACTTCGATGATTGATGTCTCGCTGATCAGGTATCTTCGGGAGAATTCCATCCGCCCAATTGAAAATTGAAAATAACATGATGACTTTTTCCCCTCTCGGGTCCGGTCCACCGGGCCGACTTCTTCGGACTTCCGCCCTACGATCGTCGTCCCAGACGGTGAAAGCCTGACGGCATCCTAGCCCTCTGGGCCCAATGACTCTAAAATGGTAAGCTGCTGATTGCCCTTAGACCTGCCGGGCCCCAGACCCCGGGGTTCCTATCCTGAAACTCCCTTTCTACTTTGGCGTTCCAAACAGCCATCTCCAGACAGCTTTCTAGCCTTGTACCTCTGAATGCTCCTAAATCAATCCAAATCACCTTAAATTTGAAATCTAATCTCGACCCATGTGCTTGGTTTGCCCCTTTGTTATGATCCCTTTGAATCATGAAAGTTCGGTTGGGAAAGATCTCACGGGTCGGTCGGCCTCGTTTACCCTTTTAAAACAACATTCCTGCCAGGGAGGTCCGGCCCTCTAGGCCCGAACTATCCAAGACCCCTTAATTAAAAGACTAATGGCATTTGGGAGATAATAGTATCATTTTATTAATGATAATTTAGTTTAAGCTGATTTCATGGGATTTCAACTAACATGAACACTTTCATAATCAGTTGCACTGACTGTACCTTTGCTTGTAGAATATATGGAATTAGGTGCAGAACCTTTGTGGGCAGCTGTCAAAAAGGACAAAGGAAAGAATTTGGTAAAGACTCCTCGAGGGAAAGAAGATAAGGACCAAATGAAATACCAATTCTAGGGCGAACCTCTACACTCAAAGGTTACCACAGATTGGAAGGAAATTACCAACACCAATATCGGTCACGTCGATATTAACGAGTTTACATGAAGGGTCAGGGTCAATCCAACGACCAAAAATGCAAGGCTTATCAGACAAAGTGGAATCATAAAGGCCGCGAGATTCCCTCCATCCTTGGTGGCCCCTTAACTAGTCATGGCTTGTCGATAGTCATACCAACCAGACACAAGGACCATAATTGATAGAGATGGTAACATTCTTGCCGACATATTGGTTGAAGGAATCATAAAGACCTTCCATATCACTATTTTTTCAGGAAATGGAAACACCCACCATAGAAGAATGTCAGGCAACATGGGATGATAATCCGGCAGGTTGTAAAGCATTAATAAATCAACATTGGCTTAAGGAAAAACAGGGCAGTGCTGCGAAGTTTCCTCATGAACTCTTCCGCAGTGACTTCCACGAAGATTACCACGACTTGGTCATGATGCTAATGAGGGTAATGGGCCTCCCTACTAGGGAGGTATAATAAGCGACTGCTTCCATGAGCAGTTCATCAATATAAAGACGAGCTCCAAATTTTATGTGAATTCATCTCTCGTCAACTCGCTGGTAGATCGAAGACAGTACAACAGATTGTTTGTGGCACCTGATGAGGAGCAGAGTCGCAAACGCTAGGCCTATGATAAATACCCCCAGCTCCAGTACCAGAACTTCAAGAGGGAGTACTGCAGAGTAAATGATGCCTTCACCGGCCATATTATCAGAATGATTGCCGGGGATTTTGAGAGGAGGGTCTCCCATAGTGCCAGGGCATTCTTGAAGCAGTATGCCTTTTTCTTCATTATATACCCAAATTTCATGTACATCCATGCCCAAGGCTTCATCGAGAGACCGAACAAGCTGCCTCGGTACCCCAATGACTGGATCATCCTATTGGAGCTTTCTTGACAGCTCCAACACATACAGGCGATCTTCAGTGGCAAGCAGGTAGCAGGGATCTCTTATCCCATTACTCTTGGCCAGGGCATGTATAAACTACAAACTTCCCAGTGTGCTGGTAACTCTGAGAAAGAACTGAAGGATTGTCATTTTCATCTACACATTGCTCGCCCACAGATGGACCCATATGGGCATGCAAGGAAGGCACTAGGACTAGGGCTCACTCATCTGCACCACATTGAGGACTTCTGGGTGGATTGTGAAGCCGATAAGGAAGTATGGGCAAGACACTATATGCGGATGACTACATATATTATAAGAAAGGTCCAGCCCTTTCCCATACCGGACCAAGTCGAAGAAGACGAGAGCACCATAATGGACCCCATGTACCCCGCAGTTGCCAGCTTGTTGTTACCAACAATAGACTGGGATGAACAGGAGGTTGATGACCTCAACATTATAGCTAAGCCAATCTTGGCCCATATTAAGGAATGGGTTGATAGATAAGTGGTCCGACTGAAATAGCAGAAGGTAATTTTGACTTATGAAGGGCTCAAAAGTGAGCCAAGTGCCACAGAGGATGCGACTGCCACTACTTCAATCGACGGGACATTCAAGTCTCCTCCGGTCACCAAATCCAAGAAGAGAAAAGAGACGGAAACAGAATAGTCTCCTGACCCCAAGGTCTATACAAGAAAAGAAACAGAGGGCTCACCCTCCAAAATATTTAAGCAAATAGGGGGTACGACAGAGTAGCCCTTAATCCAAAAGGAAGAAGTAAAGGGTACAGATCAATTAGAACCCCTCTTGGCTCTCCCTGCCCCGACTGTCGCATTGCCTACTTCTCTGGCCATGATCGCCACATCCCTGCCAGCAGTAGACATCTTTGTCCATCTTGCCCCCTCACCTCCGACTGAGCCTATAATTTTAATTGACTCTTCCTCTGCCATGACTACTCCTCCTTCCTCTGCCGCCATGTCACCCACTACGTCACTTCCATTACCTATAGTGGTAGCACCAATGCCCACTCCCACCTTGCCTGAAGCTTTCTCAAGGAATATGCAGAATATCCCTTCCGAGCTCTCCTAGATCCTCATGGATCCCACACTTCAAGCAGCCTTAGCTCAGGTCCTCGCTACTGCCAAACCTTCACAACCACCAACAGGGCCACCAGCTATGGAAGCCACCATGTTAATCTCTAAGGAGTGGGAGAAATGAGAGCGAGAAGCCTCAAATTCATTTAAGGAAGAGGCCGATGAGTACCATGAGCACTCAGAATATGAACATCACATTATTGATAGGGTGGCCTATGAAGAGGAAGGAACTGGTTCCTCGGAGAGTGGGGATGAGGAGGAGGATGGTGGTGGTAAGGTCATCGTGCAGGCCTTCGACGATGATCTTGAGGAAGAGCTGGCCCGGTAGCCAAAGGCACTGAAATAGAGGTAGAAAGGTCACCCCTTGAAGAGGAAAGAAAGAAACAGGAAGATAGTCCAGGAGAAGATATACCTGAGAGTGGGGCTCAAATAGTCAAAAGCCTCGAAATCGAGCTGCTCAAGGAACATGCGCACGAGGTTGGACAAATTAAGAGAAAGAAAGAGGGAGAAATGGAAGAAGAAGAAGGTCCCCGATAGCCACTATCTACTAAGACTCCCATTAAGCACCTCGTGTTCATCCAAGACTCCAATGAAGAAGAAGGAGATACTTCCAAGGAGGAAGAAAGGGCCTCAAAAGATAAGAAAATAGAGGCTTTGGCTGAGAGGGGCGAGGTGTTAGAATCCAAGATCACCTGCATGAAAGATGGATACCTATCACATGCAAAAGATATGAAGAACAAAAAAGATGTTCTTTGAACCTCAAAGTGTAAAATGCATTAAGAGAATCAATTATTACAAAGTGATCAATCCTTATGAAGGATATCAAGAAACCCTAAAAGGGAAACCCTAAATGAAACTCTAGTGTGCACACTTAATAATTAATAATTAATTAATTATTAATTTGCCTAATTTTAGCTTAAGTAATAAAGAGGAATAAGTGACTTAATTAATTAATCAATATGATGTAATTAATTAAGCATAATAACTTATTACTCTAACACCCCCCCTTAAGATGAACTTAGGAAGAAGCTAAAACACTAGAATAAGATGCATGAAAGCAAAGATGGGTCCCGACAACTAGGCCTGATCAGGTACCCATTTACAAATGCAAGAATGGAGTAGAGAAGGAAAAACTCAGTGGGACAAAACCCCCCTACAATGTGATGACATGCTGCAAAGAAGCACTGGAAGAACTCTGTAGAATAACACTGGAACCACAATCTGACAAGCAAGGAAAGATATCTCTGTCTACAACTGAAACCAAAATCAGAATCAAAATAATGTGACAGCAGACCCGATGCCACAGAACACTCAAAAACTCCAAACGGGAACAATCCTGGAATCTATGAAGCAGCAAGCAATTATTGAATGATGTATTACTGAAAATGAAGTGCAAAGATGCAAGATGCACCCTCCCAACTACCAAAATATCTAAGTAATCTCAATACAACCCATCAGGCAAAATCTGGACTAAGTGATCAATATGGGATAGACATAGAAAAAGTGCATGGAAAACAACATAGAGCTCCTTAATACCTTTCCAACGCTGCAAACGAGGAAAAAATCGGACATCGTGGCAAAAATTTATGAGCTCAGAAGTCCAAAAATAACATCTGACTTCAAACAGCAATAAATGTAGCAAAATTGTAAAATACTAAAAGTAAACTACACCAAATGAAAGTGCTCAGAACCAGCTTTCCGGTGATATCTCGTTTGCCTGATTTCGATACCGTATGCCCAAGTTATGACCAAAAGAAAAAAACTGCTCTTTTAGAAAAATCTAGGGTTAGGAGGGGCAAAGAGGAGGCCGTACGGATGACGTCATGCTGACATCATCGGTTCACTGAAAAAAATTTGATGGCCATCTGGCCGTTTGCACAAAAAACACCCCCCTTGCAAAAAAATTTCGGCCATTGGTCCTGCATATGACCGCGGGCTAGTGCTGGAAGGGTTTGGGGGTTGAGGATCTGGTAGCTCTTGGTTGCCATAGAACTGGCGTTGGAGGAGAGGTGAGCCCTCAGGGGCTAGCGGGGCTGGCGAAGAGCCAAGTTCTCCATATGGCTGGGGGCGGAGCGTAGAGGGAGCTTCGGAGGAGCTGGCGCTGGCCGGCGGTGCTAGAGTGGTGGATCCAGCGGTTGGTGGCGCAGAGGTGGCTGGTGGGAGGCCGCCGGGTGGTGGGCGGGTGGCGGTCTCCATTAGAACTGGCCACGCTCACATAGTTCCCCAAAAAAACAATTTTTTTGAATTTTTTTTGAATTTCTCACCTCAATCTGCGTGTTGGGAGGCCGTACGGCCCCCCAGATAATTTTTTTTGCCTTCTCGACCAACTTGCACCAAAATAGATAAATTTTATATGAAAATGGGGGTTTTTGGGCGCTATGGACTCAATGGTGAGGTTCTTTTTGTCCCAAAATGCCTAGAAATTTAGACTACCCCTAGATTCAACAAAAATTTTTTTGTTGAGACCCTTGCACTTGAAACTCACAGAGAGGCCATATCTTCAGATCATAAACAAGCAGGTGTAGGTCTAGAGCTCTAATACCATGTTAAAATCCAAGATCACCTGCATGCAAGATGGATACCTGTCACATGCAAAAGATATGAAGAACCAAAAAGATGTTCTCTGAACCTCAAAGTGTAAAATGCATTAAGAGAATCAATTATTACAAAGTGATCAATCCTTAAGAAGGAGATCAAGAAACCCTAAAAGGGAAACCCTAAATGAAACCCTAGTGTGCACACTTAATAATTAATTAATTATTAATTATTAATGTGCCTAAGTTTAGCTTAAGTAATAAAGAGGAATAAGTGACTTAATTAATTAATCAATATGATGTAATTAATTAAGCATAATAACTTATTACTCTAACATGAGGGTGACCATGAATCACCTAAGGGAAAGTCTGTCATACCTGAGTGGTTAGAGAAACAACTCGAAAGAAAAACTCCTTTACTAAAGGACCCACGGGCAAGACTAGAGGCTATTTTAGCTCAAGCTTAGATCACAACAAAGAAGGAGAAGAAGCCTAAGATTACGTCCAAGGTAACGATGGATGCCTCTAGGTCTCGGGCCATACAAATAGCAACACCTGTGCTTGACTAGGCTGGGGTGAGTTACAACATCTCCACCATTGACTTGGGGACCACCACCAAAAAATAGAAGGTAGGGCATCTTGAAGAGTCAGTGGCCACAGTGGTACACTTGATAAAGTAGGACAAGATTTCAAAAGATGAGCTCAAGGAACAGGTGGCCGCCTTGACGGATTACATCCAGCAATGGTCTTCAGTTGATGACCTGCCTACCACGTCTACGGCTCCACCCCAACTGCTGTCCAAGGAACAGATTGATAAGATGGAGAAAAGGAAGAACTTGGAAAAGACTATAGAGGGCTGGTTCTGACAGGTCTTGTATGTCAGGAACATGGGAATTAGCCAGGCTGTGCAAATAGCCAACAAATTCTTAGACCTGTAGCAATCTTTGGAAGGGACGAGGAAGCTCTGCACCAATTTCCCTGTGACATATGACTCTACCTTCCCGAAGATCGAAGCCATCCTCCAGCTGCCAAAAGCCACATGGGAAAAGGAGCTTGTGTTCAACAAGGATGATCACTGGTTGATGGACGTGTGGCAGCGGCACTTTGACAATAGGAAGGAAAGGTTGGAGAAAATAATAAGCAAAGTGGATCTGGACATAGAATGAATCAAGGAGATCAGAGTGGAATGTGCTTGGTACCTCAAATGAATGACAAAGTATGACATGCCCGCAGTGCAGATAGATCCGGAAAAGGTAAAACCTTACTTCCAAAAGAAGATGGAGGACAAGATGTCTAGTAAAATAACAATGGAATTCATGAGTTTTGCTACCCATGCCTTCAACCAATCAGAGCTATTCAGGGATTAGGGCATGAAGTATGATGAAGACTGGAAAAGGTTAGAGGATAATGCGAAAGAGTGGAGCTACCAAATGCTGTGGTATGAGATCATCAAGGTAGAAAAAATCCAGCCAGTTATCCTGAGGTTCATGGAATATACAACATTGAAGAAGCAGGAGGAGAGCCCTCCTGATGGTGAAGAGCTCCCCAAAGAGTAGCTACAGTAAAACAACAATCAACAAAAAGACAAAATGCTACAGTATCGTCACTAGAAGACAAAATAGGAAAGGGGACAAAATGTAATTTTAAATTGTATTATATTAAGGGTTGGTGAAACCCTATTTTGTAATGAATATTGGCCACACAATGAGAATTAATCTTAGCGATTCATTTGACTTTTTGGGCACTATAAATAGGGCTCTCCTCTCATTTGCAAAGGGAGTTGAGTTGTTGTAAAGACATACTGCAGAAATTTATAATAAAAATACATTGACTTGGTGTATTTTCAGAGTTTCTTACATGTTCCTTGATTCAACCTCCATTGTTAGATGCTTGACTTAGATTCATATTGTTGTTCTAGTTAGTTGTATTCTTACTTTGATAGAGTTTAGAAATGTTGTTTTGTGGTTGTGAGATTCCTGTGGTGTAGATGGCTTCTTAGTCCACACTTTTTGCTGTTTGCTGATGGTAGATAGTTGTGTAAAGTTAGTCTGGGCTTAAATTCAAAGTTGCTCCAAAATTTCATCTTTGTTCATGCATGCACATGGTGAATGAAAGATGAAATATTCGCAGACCTTAGAAGATAGAACAAATTCCATGAGACTATGAGATTTCTGGTTAAATGGAATATTGTTTCCAGGAAGCTGTCCATCGTAGGAGTTCCATTATCACTGTTCATTGTTAGTTTCAGGTCCCGGAACCTTCTCTCTTCCCTGCCCTTTTTTTTTTTTTAATAGTTACCTTAGGAAAGGTTCATTGCACATTGTAAAGCTAAATCCAATGATAAAAAAGGAGTTTAAGACTGCTATTTGAACCTACAACAAATGCACAACAACTTCTCCATCTTAGGAACTCCATTTCAAGACCCAACTTCCCATGCTTTGTAACTCATCTGTAAGTCCGCCTTGTGATTCCAGCAAATCACATCAAACAACTGAGATATTCCAAGCACTATCAAGACCTGACATTAGAGACCTTGGGATAGTGTTCTGCAATCTGATTGTGGAAGATTGTCTTTCAAGAGAGGTAGTGCACCTACACACTGCTTGTGTTGAGAAGTGTATAAAAAATACATCAACAGAATTGGTGCTAGAAGGAGGGCCGCACGTTGGGAATACAAAGCTAAGGGTTAAAAGTGAAGCTGGATCAAATCAGATCATTCTCCATGGAAAGATTTCAAAGAGTTCTACGGTTAGTGCCAAATAAGGGAGAACTCCAAGAGTTGCAGCCTCCTACAAGGGAAAAATGAGGTAAGGGAAGTAGCATTGTTTCTCCCTCTCCCTCCTTTCCACCCATTCCATTCCACCTTCACCCTCATTCAGCTGGCATTCGTCTTCCACCCGACCACTCGAAACTGCATTTTCACCTCCCATCTCTACCAGCCAAGAGATTGGTTCTCCCCCGGCCCTTCCAACCCAAGGTACAATCCAAACAACTGCAGCTCAGGTGCAGTCCCAAACTGCTGTTCTAGTGCAGGTGCAGATCCAACTTGTTTTTCAATAGAAAATACTACCTCCGCCTCCTGCCATGGCTTGGTTGGCACATAACCCTTCACCGATACATTTCGCTGCTTACCATGATATGCCCAAGAATCCGGAAGGCTTTTGTTCGAAGTTCTATTCTCATGACCCACAAAGAACAGCTGAAGAATATATCAAAATATTCGAGACAACAATTACCAAAATGAATGTTGACCATGAGGATGTTGCATGCCGCCTTTTTCCGCATTCGTTGGGAGAAGAAGTCTTCTATTGGTACATCAACCTGTCGAGGGTATCCATTACCTCATGAAACCTAATGAAGAATGCTTTCTTACAGAAATACAAGATTCCTATTGGTCCTTTAGAACTTTACCAACAGTTTATGTCTGTCCGGAGAGAAATAAATGAGCCTATTGACTCCAATGATCATTTTCATCAGGCCTTCACAAGGCTCCAGGACCCATACCTCCATAATGATGCTGCGGCTCTCCTGGTCTACTATGCGGTGTTGGACAACCTCACATCAGCATTGGTGATAAAAATGTGCCCACCACTCACCATGCTAGTGACCGCCTATATGGAGGCTGTTATCGCCAGTGCAGATTTGGGGCAGAACATTTCTGGCCCGCTGCCCTTATTGAGACTAGTGGCACACCTGATGTAGATTCAAGGGCTAAATCAAGAATTCACTCATCAGACCCCCCTTATGAACCAAGTACCTCAGCTGCCCATCGGCCCACATTCAGGACAACCACTGAATTATGCACCTCCCATGCCCTCCTATTTGTAGCCTCAGCCACAGCACACCTACTCTTAGGCTGCCCCACAACAGCAAGTTTATTCGTAGCAGCTCCAGGTGCCATTATACCTACTAGGGCCAAAATTTCCTCCAGCACACCAGAATTAGCCGGTAGCTCTGCCCGTCTGTCTCCAAAATCTGACACCGCAGCTTGGGAACGAGACTGAGAAAGACAAGTTAGAGGAATTGATAGAGATGATGAAGAAAATATCCATGGAAATGACATACCTAAGAAATTAGAATAATCATTTATAGGCATCCCAACGTAACCTTCAGGCCAATCTTAATCGGGATAACTAAGAAGTAAGTACTTCCTCCAGGCAGAATTATGATAGGGGACCAAACGCTAATCAAAGTTTGGAAAGGAGACCTTCTTAGAGGCAAAATCATGCATGGAATACAAGGCTCAATAACGGGGGTGTCCCTACTCCTTTTGACCAGCCGACAAGCAATAAAAGGACGACCAGTGGGGTATACCTTGCCGAGGTGGCTTTGTCCGGATGGTGCCGGATTCACAAAACCAGCAGACACTCTGAGTTGGACTGCCCTGAATTCCAGACAGCTGCTGAAATATTCCAAGTAGAAGTGCAAAATGAAGTCGATAATGTCGGCTGTAGGGACATAGTTTTGTCCGAGCCATATGACTCCTCCTACCTTGTGGTCAACCAAGTGCCGTTTCCGCGGGGTGACTGTAATGAACCTGAAATCGAACCTACCCCCGTTAGGAGCGAAGAAGTGCAAGAGGTAAGTAATGAACAAACTTTGGCTCAAATTTTTGATTCAGTAGATAATGGTCCAATAGACGAAGAAGAGCCATTTATAGATGATGTCCACATGTTCCATCAAAGATCAACTCCCTACTTCCCCAGGAATAGGTAGGCGGGCGGACCCTTTACAACCTCTACTCTACCGAAAAATTTTGCCACCCCCTGATCCTAATGCCAACAATAACCCTGGACTCCCCCATATACCCACCCAATACCTCAACAAGAATGGGTCTCAAAACCAGTCACAAAATCAGCCTAGTCAAACAAAAGTCCAACCTCCTAGCTCTGCAATAGGTCAAGCCTTTAGTTCATAAATTGAGAAAATGGGTGAATACGTGGCAGAAGAGTTCAAAAGGGTGAAAATCAATTTATCTGCCTTTGAACTACTCAGAGTCCCTACTGTAAGGCATGCCTTCTTTAGGGTCCTCAATGGGGCCCCATCCCCCGAGACAACGCAGGAAACATTAGCTAAGAGAGTTACCTTTGAAGAACTAAGGAAAGAACTAATAATACAGGAGAATATCAGGAAAATGAAGGATGTCCTTGTAAATCAATATGCAAGTAAGCAAATGGAAAAAGGAACCAGAGCAGAGTAATAGGCAGATTTCCAAGGACCAGCCATTTAGGCAGACTAGGGATAAAGGCAGTGATAAGAATAAAGGTCAGGTCACTCACATGGATACGCCCACGGGCATCTTTCAAGGAAGGCTGGAAACTCCCCCTTTCCTTACCACCATCCAAATATTTGGGAAGAACTTGCATAACTACCTGCTCGATTCATGAGCATCTACCAATGTCATGCACTTGGCCTTATGCAAGGCTCTTGTCATCACTCCTATGCCTTCAAGAAGGAAAGTGACCCAGCTGGACAAAACAAAGATCAACATTGTGGGAGAAATAAATCGGATCCCGATGCAGATTGCTATAGACCCAAGAATATAACAAGTTATCGATATCCAAGTGGCGGACATTCGTGACACATATGGGATCATCTTAGGGAGGGAATTCACCAGGGCACTGAACGGATATACTGCCACAGACCTTTCTCACATGTGGCTGCCGTGGAAGGGGCTGCCAAACCAAATCTGTATTGACCGCAAACCCCGTATGAAATATATGATCATGGAATATAACAATCTCAGCAAAGTGCTGTTTGTTGAGATAGAACTGGGAAATTACTGTCCCTTTGCCTGCCAAAATGAGGTTGAGCCTCAGGAAGAATGTGCTGCCAAAGTACTCTTGGTGTTGTGCAACCCTCCGACCGATTCTACTCAAATACCCCCAAGCACAGAAGTGTTGGTAGAATCAGATGATGAACTTGATAAAGACGATAACTGGGAACTACTCAATGGTTTCTGAGAATTCATGGAAAAGTGTGCTAAAGACCAACTCAGCTTGGGTGCCCGAATGGATTTGCAGGATCTCTTATTTCCGAATTGGTGCATGGTTCACAATTTCGCCCACTCTGAGTTTGACTGTTGCTTATGTCAAAGAGCGGTAGAACATGTTAAAAAATTAGCTGCCCTTAGACAAAAATGCCAAAAGAAGTGCTAGTAGAACCACCAGTAGCTCAGCACCCTGAGCTAGAGAATCCCCCTGAGATGGCAAAAGCAACCACCCAGCAAAAACAAAGTAAGGACTTAGTCAGACCCGGAGTCAAAGAACTTTCTAAATTTTGGACGCTCCGATTTGATGGATTGAAGTCAAAGTAAGGAGCTAGTGCTGGGTTCGAACTCATCAGTCCAACGGGTAAGACCTTTCTTTCCGCCCATAGATTGTACTTTTATTGCACCAATAATGTAGCGGAATATGAGGTTTTGGTCCATGGCCTTCTCATGGCCTTGAAGAAAAATGTCAAAATATTGCAAGTTTTTGGAGATTCAGAACTCGTAGTTAAGCAAGTTAGGAAATTGTATTCTTGCCATGATAGAAGGCTTGAAAACTATAGGCACAGGGTTTGGGATCTCTTGGAAGGCTTAGATGCATTCAATATACAATTAATTTCCCATCCTCAGAATCGTACAGCTGATGCCTTGGCTCAAGCGGCCAACACTTTGCAACCCCTCTCTTTGTCCAGGCTTAAGAAATTCATAGTTGAGTTGACATCTATGCCATCGGTCCTAGATAATGTTACCCACTTTTAGGTCTTCAACAATGATAAACATATTCTCGAATTCATCACAAGTTTTGATGTCTTCGTAGCCCAGATAATTGATGAAGCTGATCCACAGGAAGCCGAATTAGACATAGAGGGAGTTATTAATATCAAAACCAATACGATTCCTAGGGGCATGGTTCAGTTGGAATGTATATTCAATTTGGATTAGATCAGAGATCAGAATTGACAAACCAAGAAGGAGGCCATAAGCGACCAGTGCGATGCTTACAACCTCATGACAGCCGAGGAGATCAAGAATGTTTTTATTTGCAAGGTGTGCACGCTAGAGGAAAAGAAGGGAATTACTAATGTGTTGTGAAAGTACCATGATGTGGTGGCATCAAGGTATGAGGATTTAAAATATACGACACATCCATCATCACACACACCATACCTCTCAAGATAGAAGTGAGGCCATTCCATTAGCGGCAGCGTCCTATCAATGCCTTATTAGAACCCGTCATTTACAAAGAAGTGCAGAAGTTGCTCTTGGCAAGGATTATTTTTCTGGTCAGGCACTCTACATGGGTGGCCAACTTGGTCCCGATTAGAAAAAAGAATGGGGAGATTAGATTGTGTGTAGACTTCCGCAATTTGAACTGAGCTTCAAAGGAAGACAACTATCTAGTACCAGTACCTTCATTGGACAAGGTGCTGCAAATCATCAATGGCTCCCAAATGATGTCTTTCCTTGATGGATATTCTGGGTACAACCAGGTAATGGTGCAGTATGAAGACCATCATAAAATGACGTTCACCACTAAGTGGGGGACGTTTGCTTACAGGAGAATGCCTTTTGGTCTCATCAATGCTGGCGCCACCTTCCAACGCACCATGGATATCGCCTTCAAAGATTTGATTGGAAAGTGCATAATAATCTACATGGATGATTTAACCATTTTTTCTAAAAGGTGGGGTGATCACGTCTTCGATTTATGCAAGGTGTTTCAGAGGTGCTAGGAGTTTGGGGTTTCCCTTAACCCCAAGAAGTGCATTTTCAGTGTGACTGAGGATAGACTGCTCAAACACATCATTTCAGAATAGGGAATCTCCATAGACCCTGAACGCATCTAGTCATTGTTGAAAATCCCACTACCAGAGAGAAAGAAAGAATTAAAATACTTCTTTGGGAAGATCAACTTCGTCAGGAAATTCATCACGAGTTTCGTGGAGATTGTCAAACCTCTCAATGCTATGTTGAAACAGGATGCCAAAGTTGAGTGGACTCCCGATGCCAAACAAGCTTTTGAAGAAATCAAACGAGCCATTACTGAGGCACCTGTGTTAGTGAGTCTAGATTATTTGAAGCCTTTTTATATCTACTCGTTCGCTTCAGAACATTCTTGTGCTAGCATCTTGGCTCAGAAAGACGACGAAGGAAATGAGCACTCGATCACCTTCATGAGTGCCCCTCTGAAGGACGCTGAATTGTGATATCACAACGTAGAAAAGCAGGCATATGCTATCGTCAGAGGGGTCAAGAAATTTTGGCACTACATCCTATGCAATAAGGTGTTTGCCATTGTCCTCGAACCAGCAGTAAAAATGCTGCTCATGCAAAATGAATTGGGTGAACAGAGAGCCAAATGGGTCACCCTGCTCTAGGAATGTGATATGGAGATTTAACCAATGAAGCTGGTGAGAGGACAAGCACTCACCCGCACGATTGGTAAGGCAGCGGCAGAGGCTAGACCCGAACTTACTGTGCAACAGTATCAGCTTGAGGATGTTTCCCTGGGAGAATGGTACAAGAATGTCGTTTATTATTTGTTGAACCACAAGTGTCTGTCACACTTGCAGGGAGTCCAAAAGCATTCCCTTAGATTGAAAAGCAATGGTTACATGCTACAAGGGTCCATTCTCTACAAGAAGAATCATGAAGGAATTTACTTAAGATGCCTTGGTAAGGAGGAAGCAAATCGAGTATTGAAGGAGTTTGATGACAAATTTGGCATGGGCCATGGTTCTGGGTCTTCCACGACACATCAGATATTGAGAGCAAGGTATTAATGGCCAACTTTCTTCAAAGATGCTCATTTTCATGTTCGCTCATGTCACACATGTCAGACCGCCACCACCAAGAAAAGAATGCTGTTGTCCCACTGCAACCTGTCCTGGAGGTAAGGCTACATTTGCACAATGAGGCCTCGATTTCATCTGTCCGGTAAGCCCTCCATCATCTGTGAGACACAGGTACATTCTTACCGCTACTAATTACTGCACTAGATGGACGGAAGCAATTGTATGTAAGCAATGCAGAACTGAAGTAGTTACTAACTTTTTAGAAAGTTTTATTTTAAATCACTTTGGTTGTCCTTATGCTTTGGTGTGTGACAATGAACCTACTTTTGCTTCATTAAAATTTGCTAGTTGGGCATTTGACTACGGGATCGCCCTTAAGTTTTCATCCAATTACTACCCTCAAGGCAATGGCCTCACTGAGTCTACAAATAAGAACTTGATTATTGTGATCATGAAACTGCTAGATAGGAATCCCAAGGACTGGCATACCCAGCTCTGTTTCGCCCTTTGGGTAGACCGCACTCACCATAAAGCTGCCCTTGACGACTCCCCATTCCACCTCATTTATGGCCTAAAACCCATATTTCCTTTCCATCTGAAGATTCCCACTCTTCAGTTTATCAACGAATTTTATGAGGGAAGAGATCATAGAGAAGCTCGGTTAGCTGAGCTCTTGCATTTAGAGGAAGTCCGAGACCATGCAATATACATTTTTTCCAAACATCAGGGCATGGTTAAGAAATGGTTCGATCACCGAGCCAAAATCAAGGCCTTTAGAATTGCAGATTTGGTCCTGTATTAGGACAAGGCCCATGAAAAGAAAGGGGGACACAATAAATTCGACAAGCTTTGGCTTGGACCCTTTAAAATAGCTGAGATTTTGGGAGACAATGCCTTCCACCTAAAGACCGTAACTGGTGAACATGTCCCATTGCCAGTCAATGGGCAACACCTAAAGCATTACTTCTAGGCTTGAGCTCATTCTAGCTCTTCCTTGTAAATATTTGTATATAGGTTAGAGTAGGTTTCCCTTTTAATTTGCTTGCTTCTTTCTGTTTTGCGTCGCTCTTTTTGCTTTTTCCCGCTATTTTGTTTAAGAAGGATGTTCCCCGCCCTTAGTGGTGGCCGTGCTCGCTTGACGAATGGTTCACTTTGCTATCCGTCCTTGGTGTTCTTCAGCTAAACATTCACTCTCGACCATCGGTCTCTGAAGGCTGCCCATGAATGATTTCCTTGATTGAACTCTGCTTAGAACTTGACACTTGATTGGATCTCTTTACACACATCTTAGATCTCGCACAAAATATATAATAATAATTTCTAAAAGACTGTACCATGGTTGCTATGACACCCTAGTAAGTGAAAGATCTTAAGTCTGCTCCAGTGACCATTGCAGTCCCAAACCCATTATAGGCTTTAGTGCTTACCCGGTCGAGCAAAATGCTAAATGAGGAAATGCGCATTAAAAGAAATATCAAAACAAAAAGAAAAAGAATTCTGAAAATAAGTGACCGTATGGATGTGCAGGTAACTCTATCGGGGCTATGGACGCCCGACCGACAGTAGAGAAATATCTGTGGGATTGCATTGAAAACTCTGTCAGGGCTATGGATGCCTGACTGGCAGCGGAGCAATGTCCAGGTTACTTTTGGTGCTAGACGAGTTAAGTATCTTGCTCAGTTTGATTAGAAGCCCCTGGTCACCATCCCGAGGAAAGGAATGAATTCACTATACACATTTTTGAGATGTCTTGTAAACTAACCCAATTAAGGATCCCGTTCTGCCAGTTCACCTTTGGAACCATTCCTGGTATGTGAAACCAGAGATTCTAGGTCCTGAATGAATATTTATCTTTAGAACGCTCGGGAACGTTTCCCAGCAGAGTCACCATTTGTTGTGCCCTCAGCACACACGCCCCATTCAGAATGGGGACCCTCTTTTTCTTTCACCTTGTCAGGTTGTTTTTGTCGCTCCTCTTTTTGCATGACCCATTTTGGTGTCCCGGGTGGTCAACACTCATTTGAAGCCTCATCTTTAGTTGGCCATACTTCTCCCTTTTAATTTTGTCAAGTTGGGGCACCTGGTGGGGTCTCTCTGGCAGTTGGCCTCTGCCAGCAGCCTTCGTGCCCTCTGGGCCCGCCCCTTCGAGTTTCCCTGGCTGGTTTTCCCTGTTGTGTCCGCTGTTCCCGACTGCGAATGGGTTGTGTCTTCCTGGAGCCTGGAACTCGGACCCTGGTTCTCCATCCGATGAAGGTCTGTGAAGTTTTGGCTGCTTTCGGACCCTCTGGGCCCCGGAGCCCGGACTTCCACTTCCGGGGTTCCGTGGGGGTCTCACCATTCCTGATAGCGGACCTCTGGCAGAGCCCCGCCCTCTGGGCCTTGACCTTCCCTTTGCCGCTGGTGATTTCTGAGCTGAAATTTTCAAACGGCCGCCACCCTGCGTCCTCCTGACCGCCGGACCCAGGATCTCCCGCTATCGTCCCAAATTCAAATTCACCAACTTCCTTGCTTGCCGTACTTGCATTTAATATGACCATTAATGGCGGTTGAGGTATACATAACTTGCCCAAACCTATCATTCTCACTTGTCAGTATTGCAGATTAGGATCAGAGAAGTTGCCAGAGGAGCCCTCGTCTTCGTCAACCGTCGCCCTCGAACCCATTGCCTTCCCTTGCTGATCGGTAGTCGATTTCACATCTTGCTACATCGAGTGTCCGAGGTAGGTTTACCATTTTCCCTCCCGGTAACATTTTCATGATTTTAAAAGATTTAAATGAACAATAACGGTTAAAATGACATGTAAATCATAAAACACGATGCCATGCACAAAACCCATGTCTTAAAAATTTGAGAAAGCCTTCCAAAGTACCCTCATGATCAATCTGGAGCTTCTCTTCGGCGCGGCTATTCTTCTCAGGGGCATTCATGCTCTTTGGGCCTGAATCCACTCTTGGCAGTCAGAAACTGAAAGCAATGAACATATTCTGAAATGGCAACTTAACCCTTCGGTCCCGGATCTTCGGACCTTCGTCCTTCCCCCGCCGTCGAGACTAAAAGCTTGAACATAAATTGGATTGGCATTTTGAATCTTTGGGTCTGGGCCGTCAGACTTCCATTTCTGGAAGTTTGTAAAGATGCCGCTGTATCAAACGGTGAACTTTCCTCGACCACCCGAGCCCTGGGGCCTGCTTTTCTCTTCACCGTGTGCATTCTATATTTACCAAGCGCCCTCCAAGTTCTTGGGTCCTGCCTTGCGGAACTCTGTTTGGATTCTGCCACCCCAAACTTTGAACTTCTAGCAAAGCTTTGCGCTCTGGGCCCTGACCCCTCCTCGGCCGTCCGTATATAAATTTGATTTCAAAATAGAAAATCTTTGGCGGCCTTCTAGAAGGGAAAGTCATGTTCGTCTTCCTGGCCCCTAGGCTCTGGGCGTCTCGTCACTGTGAAAAATCAAAAGCAAAATCCAATGTCCAATGCTAATGTCAGGTCTGGTCCTCCTTTTTGCGGTCGGTAGGACATTACGGGTTCATTGAGACATTACATCGATGAGGGATTTCTCACTGATGTGTTTTCTTTTTCTAACCATCAGTCGGCAAGACCAAGAAATCTCGCCAAGACATCTCTCCGCCGCAAAGACCTCTTGCTGGCATGCTTGTTTGTTCCATAGTGGTTGGCAAGACCTCACGCCGAAGAAAAGCCTTCTGTCGATTTGCCTTCGCCCCCCCTGTCGCCGATCGGTGAGACATGAAATGCTCGCCATAACTTCACTCTGATGATTGATGTCTCGCTGATTGGGTATCTCTGGGAGAATTCCATTTGCCCAATTGAAAACTAAAAATAACATGACGACTTTTTCCCCTCTCGGGTCAGGTCCATTGAGCCAACTTCTCCAGACTTCTGCCCTATGATCGATGTCCCAGACGGTGAAAACCTGACGGCATCCCGGCCCTCTGGGCCCGATGACTCTAAAGTGGTAAACTATTGACTTCCCTTAGACCTGTCGAGCCCCGGACCTCGGGGTTCCTTTCCTGAAACTTCGTTTCTGCTCTAGTGTTCCAAACAACCATCTTTGGACGACTTTCTGGCCTTGTACCTCTAGATGCTCCTAAATCAATCCAAATCACCTCAAATTTAAAATTTGATCTCGACCCACGTGCTTGAATTCACCCCTCTTTGTTACTATCCCTTTGAATCATGAAAGTTTAGTCGGGAAAGATCTCCCTGGTCGGTCGGCCCTGTTTTCCCTTTCAAAATAGCATTCTTTCTAGGGAGGTCCGGCTCTCCAGGCCCGAACTGTCCAAGACCCCTTAATTAAAAGACTAATGGCATTTGGGAGATAATAGTATCATTTTATTAACGATAATTTACTTTAAGCTGATTTCATGGGATTTTGAGTAACATGAACACTTTCGTAATCAGTTGCATTGACTGCGCCTTTGCTTGCAAAATATATGGAATTAGGTGCAGGACCTTCAGGGGCGGTTGTCGAAAAGGACAAAGGAAAGAAGTTAGGAAAGACTCCTCGAGGGGAAGAAGATAAGGACCAAATGAAATACCAATTCCAGGGTGAACCTCTGCACTTAAAGGTTACCACAGATTGGAAGGAAATCGCCGACACCAATATCGGTCATGTCGATATTAACGAGTTTACACGAAGGGTCAGGGTCAATCCAACGACAAAAAATGCAAGGCTTATTAGACAAAGTGGAATTGTAAAGGCCGCAGGCTTCCCTCCATCCCTCATGGCCCCTGAACTAGTCATGGCTTGTCGACTGTCATACCAACCAGACACAAGGACCATAATTGATAGAGATGGTAACATTCTTTCCGACATGTCAGCTGAAGGAATCACATAGACCTTCCATATGCCTACTTTTCAGGAGATGGAAATGCCCACCATAGAAGAATGTCAGGTAGCATGGGATGATAATCCGGCAGGTTATAAAAGGTTAATAAATCAGCATTGGCTTAAGGAAAAGTGGGACAGTGTTGCGAAGCTTCCTCAAAAACTCTTCTGCAGTGACTTCCACGAAGATTACCACAACTTGGTCATGATGCTAAGTAGGGTAATGGGCCCCCCTACGACTGCCTTCTTTCAGGAATGGATGGTATACTTCATCGAATAGATCCTTCGGGGGAATGAAGATGTTACCACAAAGACCTCATTTTACTAGGGAGGTATAATAAGCGACTGCTTCCATGAGCAGTTCGTGAATATAAAGAAAAGCTCCAAGTTTTATATGACTTCGTATCTTGTCTATTCCCTGGCAGACCAGAGATAGTACAATGGATTGTTTGTGGCACCTGATGAGGAGAAGGGTCGCAGACGCAAGGCCTATGATAAATACCCCCAGCTCCAGTACCGAAACTTCAAGAGGGAGTACTGTAGAGTAAATGACGCCTTCATCGGCCATATCATCAGAATGATTGCCGAGGATTTTGAGAGGAGGGTCTCCCACAGTACCAGGGAATTCTTGAAGCAGTATTCCTTTCTCTTCATTCAATACCCAAAGTTCACTTACATCCGTGCCCAAGGCTTCACCGAGAGACTAAACAAGTTGCCTCGGTACCCTAATGATCGGATCATCCTATTGGAGCTTTCTCGATAGCTCCAATACATATAGGCGATCTTCAGTGGCAAGCACGTAGCAGAGATCTCTTATCCCATGACTCTTAGCTAGGGCATGTATAAACTACAAACTTTCCAGTGTGCTGGTAACTTTGAGAAAGAACTAAAGGATTATCATTTTCATCTACACACTGCTCACCCACGGATGGACCCATATGGGCACGTAAGGAAGGCACTAGGATCGGGGTTCACTCATTTGCACTATACCAGACCAAGTCGAAGAAGATGAGAGCACCATAATGGACTCCAGGTACCCCGCATTTTCCAACTTGTCATTACGAACAATAGACTAGGATGAACAGGAAGTTGATGACCTCAACATTATAACTAAACCAATCTTGGCCCATACTAAGGAATGGGTTGATAGACAAGTGGTCCGACTAAAATAGAAAGAGGTAATGTTGACTTATGAAGGGCGCAAAAGTGATCTAAGTGCCACGGAGGATGCCGTTGTCACTACTTCAACCAGCGAGACATCCAAGTCTCCTCCGATCACCAGATCCAAGAAGAGAAAGGAGACAGAAACATAACAGTCTCCTGACACTAAGGTCTATACAAGAAAAGAAACAGAGGGCTCACCCTTCAAAAGACTTAAGCAAACAGGGGGTACAACATAGCAGCCCTTAATCCAAGAGGAAGAAGTAAAGGGTACAAATCAATTAGAACCCCTCTTGGCTCTCCCTGCCCTGACTGTCGCAATGCCAACTTCTTTGGCCATAATCGCCACATCCCCGCTAGTAGTAGACATCTCTATCCATCTTGCTCCCTCGCCTCTGACTGAGCCTATAATTGTAATTGACTCTTCTTCCACCATGACTACTCCTCCTTCCTCTGTTGCCATGTCACCCACTACGTCACTCCCATTACCTACAGTGGCAGCGCCAATGCCCGCTCCCACCTTGCTTGAAGCTTTCTCAAGGCATATGCAGAATATCCCTTCTGAGTTCTCCTAGATCCTCATGGATCCCACGCTTCAAGCAACCTTAGCTTAGGTCCTCACTACTGCCAAACCTTCACAACTGCCAACAGGGCCACTAGCTATGGAAGCCACCATGTTAATCTATAAGGAGTGTGAGAAACGAGAGGGAGAAGGCTCAAAGTCATTTGAGGAAGAGGCCGATGAGTACCACGAGCACCCAAAATATGAACATCGCACTATTGATAGGGTGGCCTATGAAGAGGAAGGAACTGGTTCCTTAGAGAGCAGGGATGAGGAGGAGGATGGTGGTGGTAAGGTCATTGTGCAGGCCTTTGACAATGATCTTGAGGAAGAGCTGGCCCGGTAGCTGAAGGGCACTGAAACAGAGGTAGAAAGGTCACCCCTTGAAGAGGAAAGAAAGCAACAGGAAGATAGTCCAGGAGAAGATATACCTGAGAGTGGGGCTCAACCTGTCAAAAGCCTCAAAATTGAGCCGCTCAAGGAACATGTGCATGAGGTTGAACAAACTGACAGAAAGAAAGGGGGAGAAATGGAAGAAGAAGAAGGTCCCCGACAACCACTATCTACTAAGACTCCCATTAAGCACCTTGTGTTTATCCAAGACTCTGACGAAGAAGAAGGAGATACTGCCAAGGATGAAGAAAGGGCCTCAGAAGATAAGAAAATAGAGGCCTTGGCCGAGAGGGGCGAGGGTGACCATGAATCACCTAAGGGCAAGTCTGCTGTGCCTGAGTGGTTAGAGAAATAGCTCGAAAGAAAAAATCCTGTACTAAAGGAGCCACGGGCGAGACTAGAGGCTATCTTAGCCCAAGCTCAGATTACTACAAAGAAGGAGAAGAAGCCTAAGATTAGGTCCAAGGTAACGATGGATGCCTCTGGGTCTCGGGCCGTACAAATAGCAACACCTGTGCTTGGCTAGGTTGGGGTGAGTTACATCTCCACCATCGACTTGAGGACCACCACCAGAGAACAGAAGGTAGGGCATCTTGAAGAGTTAGTGGCCACAGTGGTACACTTGATAAATTAGGACAAGATTTCAAAAGATGAGCTCAAGGCATAGGTGGCCTCCTTGACAGATTACATCCAGCAATGGTCTTCAGTTGATGACCTTTCTACCACATCTATGGCTCCACCCCAACTGCTGTCCAAGGAACAGATTGATAAGATGGAGAAAAGGAAGAACTTGGAAAAGACTACAAAGGGCTGGTTCCGACAGGTCCTATATGTTGGGAACATGGGAATTAGCCAGGCTGTACGAATAGCCAACAAGTTCTTAGACCTATAGCAATATTTGGAAGGAACGAGGAAGCTCTGCACCGATTTCTCTGTGACATACGACTCTACCTTCCTGAAGATCAAAGCCATCCTCCAGCTGCCAAAAGCCACATGGGAAAAGGAGCTTGCGTTCAACAAGGGCGATCACTGGTTGATGGACGTGTGGTGGCAGGAATTTGACAATAGGAAGGAAAGGTTGGAGCAAATAATAAGCAAAGTGGATCCAGACATAGAATGGATCAAGGAGATCAGAGCGAAATGCACTCGGTACCTCAAATTAATGACGAAGCACGACATGCCCGCAGTGCAGATAGATCCAAAAAAGGTAAAACCTTACTTCCAAAAGAAGATGGAGGATGGGATGTCTATTGAAATAACAATGGAATTCATGAGTTTTTCTACCCGTGCCTTTGACCAATTAGAGCTATTCAGGGATCAGGGCACGAAGGATGATGAAGAATGGAAAAGGTTAGAGGATAATGCGAAAGAGTGGAGCTACCAAATGCTACGGTATGAGATCATCGAGGTGGACAATCTCCAGCCAGTTATCCTAAGGTTCATGGAATATACAACATCGAAGAAGCAGGAGGACAACCCTCCTGACGGTGAAGAGCTCCCCAAAGAGTAGCTACAGTAAAACAACAATCAGCAAAAAGACAAAACGCTACAGTGCCATCACTAGAAGACAAAATAGGAAAGGGGACAAAATGTAATATATTGAGGGTTGGTGAAACCCTATTTTGTAATGAATCTTGGCCACAAAATGAAAATTAATCTTGACCATTCATTTGAATTTTTGGGCACTATAAATAGAGCTCTACTCTCATTTGCAAAGGGAGTTGAGTTGTTGTAAAGACATGCTGCAGAAATTTACAATTAAAATACATTGACTTGGTGCATTTTCAGAGTTTCTTACATGTTACTTGATTCAACCTCCATTGTTAGATGCTTGAATTAGATTCATATTGTTGTTCTAGTTAGTTGTATTCTTGCTTTGATAGAGTTTAGAAATGCTGTTTTGTGGTTGTGAGATTCCTATGGTGTAGATGCCTTCTTAGTGCACACTTTTTGCTATTTGCTGATGGTAGATAGTTGTGTATAGTTAGTCTGGGCTTAAATTCAAAGCTGCTCCAAACTTTCATCTTTGTTCATGCATGCACATGGTGAATGAAAGACTAAATATTCGTAGACCTTAGAAGATAACACAAATTCCATGAGACTATGAGATTTCTGGTTAAATGGAATATTGTTTCCAGGAAGATGTCCATTGCAGGAGTTCCATTATCACTGTTCATAGTTAGTTTCCAGTCCCGGAAATTTCTTTCTTCCCTTCCCTTTTTTTTCTTTTTTTTTAATAAGTACCTTAGGAAAGGTTCATTGCACATTGTAAAGCTAAATCCAATGATAAGAATGGAGTTCAAGACTGTTGTTTGAACCTACAGCAAATGCACAACAACTTCTCCATCTTAGGAACTCCATTTCAAGACCCAACTTCCCATGCTTTGTAACTCATCTGTAAGTCCGCCTTGTGATTCCAACAAATCACATCAAACAACTGAGATATTCCAAGCACTGTCAAGACCTGACATTAGAGACCTTGGGAAAGTGTTTTGCAATCTGATTGTGGAAGATTGTCTTTCAAGAGAGGTAGTGCACCTACACATTGCCTTTGTTGAGAAGTGCATAAAAAACACATCAACACTAGGTAGTGAGTTTATGTAGAACTAAGGAGATGATGGAGTTGAAAAATCCAACCAATAGGAATTAACCACCAAAAGTGGAAATTATTCCACCCTTTAAGGGAGGGGACACCACATCACTTATATCTTAGTTAATAGTTGATAAACTCACTTTATTATCCCAAGCAAGCTTAATAAAAGTGTAGGAAAAACTTAGGAAAAAGGAAAAATAAATTAACCCACTAGGAAAATATAAAGCTACACCAAGTCTTCAATATTTTATGCCTTTGATTTCTCTGGGACCTTTTGTGTATCCTCTTTTCTTCTTTTTTCTATCTTCTTATCCAAAGAGGGAAGTTTCTGGTTATTTTGTGATTCATCCTTATCCAGGATATCCTATCTTTATTTCTTTTATTCCTTTGTAGCCATATTCTCCACATCTAGAGGGATATTTTTTGTCATCACATCTTCTTGAACATTTTCTCCATTTTCTTTATCAATATTTTCCACAACTAGAGAGGCATTACCTATCACTGTCTCTTCTTATTGTTCATCCTCATGTTGTAGAGAATGCTCATGTTGTTTAATATTGGGTTCATTGATTCTTGGAATAGAATTATTAGGATGCATTTGACTTGCACTATCTCAAGAAATTTCCAATTCTTTGGAAAGTTCTTCAACCTTCTATTGTGTCTCATAATTGAGCCTTTCAATGTCCTCTTTATCTTTGCTCATCAAAGTATTGACCCTTTTCTTCATTTTGAATTTTTTTCTCAACACTTTAGACAATTTTTTCTTGTCCTAAGTTGTGAGAGAAGAACTAGTCTTCTCCAAGGCAAATGCCTTTATCTTCAGATCTTCTTCAATTGCTTCCCACCTTCTTGCAGTTAAAACATTCTTCAAGACATCAAACAATTGGTCCTCAATATTATCCAAGCCCATGCCAAATTCTATCATATACTTAACTATGGCTTCTTCAATGGTCACCTTGTCTTCATCATTAGACTCAGGATACATTTATGTAGTCTCTTCCAAGAGACCAAATTCTAAAATGCTATTAAATAAAGCATCAAGTCTCAAAAGGCTACATTCCCTTCATCAAGCCTCA
Source organism: Sequoia sempervirens (assembly GCA_007258455.2). NCBI lineage: Eukaryota > Viridiplantae > Streptophyta > Pinopsida > Cupressales > Cupressaceae > Sequoia > Sequoia sempervirens. Next base: position 61,528,962 of record VDFB02086081.1, on the reverse strand, counting down.
AAGGGCTAAATTCCCTTACCGGAGAGATATTTTATTTCTTCTTCACCTTGTGTTTAGGAGGTTTCTCTCCTTCACTGAATTTCTTTTCTCTCTTCTTAATAACAAAAGCTTTATTTTTGTTTTCTACTTCTTCCTCATTGTTTGTGTCCACAATGTTAATTTTTTCTTTCTTTGCACTCGTCTCTTCTATGGAGGATTGATACATCTTCTTCTTCTTCTGGATTAGCTATGGTTTCTCTTCTTCTATATCCTCTTCTTTCTCGCAACTAATATATTTCTCCCTTGTGGCTTTTTCCTTTCTTCTCCTTTTAGGAGCCTTTTGCTAATCAGGGATACTAGATGCAACCTTTTTCTTTGAACTCTCTGTAGGCTTAGTTTTGGAGGACTTTAGAATAGTAGCAAAGGGGGTAGAGTTCCTACTTGACCTTCTTGTACTGGGAGTAGCCTCCAAAGGAGCATGTATGCTTTTGGATTTCTCCATGAGGCTCTTTGATGAACCAAAAATTTCCTCTAACTATGCCTTAATCTTTTCAAAAAAAATCTTTATCTCTTTTTCTTTTTGTTGCAAGTGCACTTCACTAGACTTCTCTGCATAAGTTTCAAACCTATCCACAAATGGATCTCTTGTTTTGCTCAACATTAGGTCTGCAAGTCTGATAATTACATCTTTTGTCACTTCATATCCCATTTCTGGAATCTATGCTATTCTAGGTTCCACTGCTTCCATCAAATAATAATCTCTAATGACCATGAAAGTTATCTCATTCTTGTACTTATCAATTATAATTTTTGGGATTCTCTACCTTTCTTGCATTTTACTTGAAAATACTTAAAGAAACCCCACAACATAGAATGCTAGGTTTCTAGGTTCCTTGACCTCCTCAAATGGTCTCTAATTTGAGTTGTAATAAGAACATTGTCTAGCTAGACAATATTCTTTGTACCAAGAACTTATCTAAGAAAGTAGAATAATAAACATATAATTAGAGTACCATACTATTGGAAACACAAGGGCATACAATTGAGGGGGGGTGAATCAGTTGTCACAAAATTTCAAACTTATTCCACTTATTCTCAGATCTGATCAATAACCATGAAAGCATAAATCAACAACACATCAGAAACACACATAACACTAATATTTTTTATGTGGAAACTCTGTTAGGGGAAAAACCACGGTGGAGGTTATTCCACAAGATTATACCTTGTTAAAAGTATAAAGAAATATGAATGGGGAATGCACATGCATTTAGGCACACCGCCTAGTGCTCACTTCTCAATTACAAAAGGAAGACACACTGTCTTAAAAAGATATGAATTACATCCACAAGATTTGAACTAAGAAAGATAGCATCTGCTAATGCCTGATTATCATTCCAATTAAGCACATGAACACTTCTTCACTCTTCTTCACACTTTGCTTCTACCTTTGAAAGATAAGAACAATATTCGTATATAGGACTCACACACTTTACATAGTCATTCCTTCAAATGATAAAAAAATTTCTCTTATATATCCGCAACAAGAAATTACATTGCTACATGTCGGCCTAAAGAAAATAATAAAGTGAATACATACTGTCAGCCTAAAACAATACAAATTATTAATGTGAATCAACCAAGGTTGGCCATAACATAGTGAAGACCCAAAATAAAATTCTCAAACATGAACCACCTTCAAAAAATTATCCTTGAAGATCCACAACATGCTTCAACACTCTGTTGGCCAAGAAAATGAAAAACATGGACACGCAAGAGAAAATATTGAATCGCGAGTAGAACGATCAATGCAGACATGCAACACAGATAGAGAATAATCTAGAAACATCCAAAAAAATTAGGAATCACCAGAGAATCATTTGCATCAACTGAACTTACTAAAATCGCATCATCTTCATTCAAGAACATCAACTGAAGCAACAAAAAAACTGTCAGAATACAAATCTTCATAACACAATTAAATCTTCACACGGATCTTTGAAACTTGACATGGATAAACTAGATATACTTGATAGGAAACCCTTTAATCCACAAACCTCTGATCATCAACACATTGAACTCACTGATAGACTGAACTTCACTTCACAACTAACAACCTGCAACTTATTTCATTACAATTTTCTCAATATCCTTGACATATACAACCTCTAATACATTAATGCCAGTAGTGTTGACATCAATGACAACCACATATCAGCAACACAACCACAACATCCAACAATCTCCCCCTTTGGCATTGATGGAAACACATGATGTGAAAAACACCATCAACACAGCTATCTTCAGCACTTACTCCCCCTTAGGTTCTAACTCTGTTCTCCTCAACAAATCTTCTCCCACATGACTCTTCTCCTTAGATAATTAGTAGTTTTTCACATGTCTCTTATCCTCCTTTGACATCAATAACAAAGATCTCTTTTCTCCTCACAAACTCTAAACCAAATATTTGAACATCTAACTACCCCCCCTGAGTAGCAGTCACCACAACATCAATCTAGATCAAAATATGACCATGAAATACACGAATTGATGAAAGTTAATGCATCTTAGTTTTGATTAGGAGGGGTAATCACCCCTAGCTTCCCTTTGAGATACTCAAAATTATCCTTAGGAAATGGCTTTGTAAAGATATTTGTAATCTGTTCCTTTGTAGGCACATACTCCAATCTAGCTTCCTTTTCACTCACCTTCTCTCTTAAAAAGTGAAACTTGATAGATATATGCTTGGTCTTTGAATGCAACACCGGATTCTTAGAAATGTTAATTACACTTGAGTTATCACAAAATATAGCAATGGGTTCATCATACAAAACTCTGATATCTTTCAACATCTGCTTCATCCACAATACTTGAGTAAAATTATTAGCAACAACAATGTATTCTACCTCTATAGTAGATAAAGAAATGACATTTTTCTTCTTACTTAACCATGAAATAGACTTCTTACGCAAGAAAAATGCACCACCACTAGTACCATTTCTGTCATCCACATCACCTGCCCAATTAGCATAAGTGAAAGCACTCAAGGTAAGATCATCATCTTTAGGATACCATAACCCAAAATCAACTATTCCCTTCAAGTATTTGAAAATTCTCTTCACAATAGTTACATAAGATTCCTTAGGATCAACTTGAAATCTTGCAACAATGCATACAACATTCATGATATCTAGTCTAGTTTAAGTCAAATAAAGAAATCCACCAATGATCATCGATCTATATCTAGTTTGATTTTCTTTCGGAGAATCATCATCTTGTGTCAACTTGCATCCAATCACCATAGTTGTACCAACTGGCTTTGAATCTTCCATACCAAACTTCTTTAGTAGTTATTTCACATACTTGGACTGAGATATGAAGATCCCTTTATCTAACTGAGTAATTTGCAATCCAAAAAAGAATTTCATCTCACCAATCATAGACATCTCAAACTCATTATAAATCTCATCAGCAAACTTCATGCACAAACTGTCATCTCCTTCAAAGATGATATCATCAACAAAGACTTTAACAATTAGATCTTTATCATGATCAATCTTGAAATACAGATTACTATCAGTAGTACCTTTATGAAATCCAAGCTTCAACAAATACTTGTCCAATCTAGCATACCATGCTCTTGGGGCTTGCTTAAGTCCATACAATGCTTTCTTCAATTGACAAACCATATCTCCTTGATTAGTCAATTGAAATCCATCAGGTTGCTCAGCATACACCTCTTCCCCCAATTCGCCATTTACAAATGCTGAGTTGACATCCATCTGATAAACCTTGTAGTTTTTGTAAGTAGCATGAGCAAGAAATAATCTCACAACTTCAATTCTAGCAATAGGGGAAAAGGTTTCTTCAAAGTCAATTCCTTCCTTCTGTGAATATCCTTTACACACCAAATTTTCTTTGTTTCTAACAACTTCACCTTGCTCATTCAACTTGTTTCTAAAGACCCATTTAGTTCCAATTACATTTTTGTCCTTAGGTCTAGGAACAAGAATCCATGTATTATTCTTCTCAATTTGTTGTAGCTCTTCTTTCATTGTTTCCACCCAATGTTCATCTTTGCATGCTTCATTCAAATTATTAGGTCCAGTCTTTGAAATCAAACAATATTCTTCTGCAATCCTTCTCCTAGTTTGGACACCTTTATTTTTATCACCTATAATCTGATCTTCTGAATGATTCAGTCTTACATTCCTTAGAGTCTTACGATGTTTTTTAACTTCTGGCTCTTGTGATCTCTATTCTACACTTTCACTAGTTCCTTCCTCTTGATTTTCTTGATTCACCAGAATGATTTGAACTTGATTTTTGAGCCTAAACTTTCTTTCCTGTGACTGAACTATTATTTTGATCATTTGAATCATATCCATAGGTTCTGGATGGTCTAGCTATGTCTTCATCAACCTTGACATTTGAACTTTCAACTACTTTCCTCAATCTCTTGTTGTAGCACTGGTAGGCCTTAGTCTTAGCAGAATAACCAAGAAAGATTACTTCATCACTCCTAGCATCAAAATTTCCTATCTCTTCATCTCTTCTGATACAAAATTTACTCCCAAAGATTTTGAAATATCTAACAATAGGCTTATGACCAGTCCATAGCTAAAAAGGGGTCTTACTAGTATCATCATTGACTTGTACCTGGTTGAGGATGTAAACAACAGTACTCACAACTTCTCTCCAATAGATATGAGGAACATTTCCTTCTAGCATCATAGTCCTAGCAACATCTTGAACTATCCCGTTCTTCCTTTCCACAACTCCATTCTGGTAAGGGGTCCATGGGGCAGATAATTGTCTTTTTATCCCATGTACTTCACAAAAAGAATTAAACTCATGAGAAGTGAATTCACCACCTCTATTTGATCTCAGACATTTAATCTTCAGACCTGTCTCTATCTCAACCATAGCCTTAAAAGTCTTTAATTTCTCCAAAGCTTCAGATTTCTCCCTTAAGAAAGTAACCCATATCAATCTAGAGTAATCATCAATAAGTAACATGAAGTACCTATCTCCTTGTAAGCTTCTGACTCTTGAAGGACCAAATAAATTAGTATGAACAAGCTCCAACACTTCTTTTGAACAATGTTGTTTACTCTAAAATGAAACTCTAGTTTTCTTTCCTAACTGACATTCCTTGCATATAGTATTAGTAGGCTTTACCAAATTAGGAAGATCTCTCACTGCCTGAGTAGAAATTATCTTGATAATATTGTCAAAGTTTACATGACACATTCTCCTATGCCACAACCAACTTTCATCAACTTGAGTAATCAGACAACATTTACTAGTAGCATTTAGGTGAAAGATGTTACCTTTTTTTTTTGTACTTGAAGCAATCACATTTATAGAACTCCCCAATATATTACACTTACCATTCTTGAATTGAAGATTGTATCCCTTGTCGGCCATCTATCCAACACTTAAGAGATTATGCTTCAAACCTTCCACATAAAGAACATCGTCAGTATTATTCTTACCATCAAGATAAATGGATCCCATGCCACAGATTACGCCAACTTTGTCATCACCAAATCTTACCGAACCAACATTATACTTTTCAAGGATCACAAACTTTCTTTTATCACCTATCATGTGATGAGAGCATCCACTATCAATCACCCATTCATCTTTCTCTTCAACTCGAGTAGCTAGGGCTTTCTCCACATTTGAGCAACTAACAAACTCGGTAGGGGTTGGATCATTTTGCTTGATAACAATAAATACCCATTCATCTTCACTTGCATTACCTTTATCAGATTCATCATCTGTCACACCTTCATCAGCAACATAATAGCACTTTATTTGAAATCTAGGCTTGTTATGTCTTGGCTTAGGAACTCTTTCCAGACACCTTGATGCAAAATGACCTATCTTATTGCAAGAAAAACATTTAATAAGAAATTTGCCTTTATATTTACCTTCTCTGCTGGCTTCTCTCTTGACAATAAGTGCTTCAAGCTCCCCTAGCTTCTTCTCCTCTTCTTCAATATCTCTCATTTCCTCCTCATACTTGAATACCTTTCTAGATGAACTTTCACCCAAAACATATCTCTATTTATCTCTCCCGAAGGTAGTAGCCTTGAATGCAGATTCTATCTTAGGAAGAGCATCACCAAATTCACTTAACTCAAAAGCAGTAAGCTTACCAATCAACATGTCTCTGGTTACATTTGTTACAGTCCAAAGCTCTTAAATAGCAGTAGCTTTGACTTTGTATGCAGTAGGAAATGATCTAATCACTTTATCAACAATATCTGATTCTTCCAACTATCTGCCAGCACATCTAATACCACACACAAGTTCATTCACTCTTTGCATGAAAGTAGGAATGTTCTCATCATCACCCATTCTCAACATTTCATATTTTCCTTTCAGAATTTGTAACTTAGCAATCTTCACATTACCATCACTTTTATACAAAGTTTCCAACTTTTTCCAAATCTCATACACAGTCTTCAAATCCAATCATCTCAGAATCGGTCAAAGCACTCAACAATGCTTCCTTAGCCCTAATATTGTACTCAAAATACCTAATCTTGAAGTAGTAGTAGTAAGACCATTCTGAGGAATAACATACCTATTGCTTGTAATGCTCCAGTGGGGTTCACCAATGCATCTCAGATAGCACTCCATTCGAGTCTTCCACAAAGAATAATTTGTTCCATCAAATCTCAAACTATCCTTCTTGTATGCCACCATCTTGGATCACCTCAATTTGTTAAAATTATTCCAAGGAACCTGCTCTGGTACCAATTGTTGGCAACACAAGGGCATACAACTTAGAGGGGGGGTGAATCAACTGTCACAAAATTTCAAACTTATTCCACTTATCAACCTTATTCTCAAATCTAATCAATAACCATGAAAGAATAAATCAACAACACATCAGAAATACACATAACACTAAGATATTTTACGTGGAAACCCTGTTAGGGGAAAAACCACGGTGGAGGTTAGTCCACAAGATTATACCCTGTTAAAAGTATAAAGAAATATGAATGGGGAATACACATGCATTCAAGCACACTGTCTAGAGCTCACTGCTCAATTACAATAGGAAGACACACTATTTTACAAAGAGATGAATTACATACACAAGATTTGAACTAAGAAAGATAGCATCTGCTAATGCTTGATTATAGTTTCAATTAAGCACATGAAAAATTCTTCACTCTTCTTCACACTCTACTTCTGCCTTCAAAATATCTGAATGATATTCACACATGGGAATCACACACTTTACATAATCATGCCTTCAAATGATAAAACAATCGCTTTGATATATCCACAACAAGAAATTACATCACTACATGTCAGCCTCAAGAAAATAATAAAATGAATACAAACTATCGTCCCAAAGCAATAAAGATTATTAATGTGAATCAACCAAGGTCGGCCATAACATAGTGAAGACCCAAAATAAAATGATCAAACATGAACCACCTTCAAAAATTTATCCTCAAAGATCCACAACATGCTTCAACACCATGTCGGACAAGAACATGAAAAATAGGAAAATGCAAGAGAAAATATTGAATTGCGAGCACAATGATCAATGGAGACGCGCAACAAAAATAGAGCACAATCTAGAAACATCCACAAACATTAGGAATCACTAGAGAAGCATCTACAACAAATGAACTTACTAGAATCATATCATCTTCAATTAGGAACATCAACTAGAGCAACAAAAAAACTATCAGAATACAAATCTTCATAACACAATCAAATCTTCATGCGGATCTCTGAAACTTGACATGGATAAATACTCGATAGGAAACCCTTTAATCCACAACCTCTGATCAAAAATCACCGACAGACTGAACTTCACTTCACAACTGACAATGTGCAACTTATTTCATTACAATTTTCTCAATATGCTCGACATATACAACCTCTAAGACATTAATGTCAATAGTATTGATATCAATGACAACCACAACATCCAACACATACCAGAAAGGGTACTAAAATTCTTTGGTCTTCTGAAGGTTCTCCATCAACTGTTGTCTCAAGATTTTGCATAGATCAATATCTAGACCTTCCTTCACCATCTAATGAATAGTATGAATGGTAGTAATTGATACATAGTTCTCTAGATTTGTATAATAGATCTTATATCTAATCACCAACAATGCACACCTAACTACCAGATCATTAATGTCCTTCACCGTTACGGAATGTTTGTCAAATTTCACACAAGTGAGCTTCATTACCATCTCATTCTTCATAAATTTCATTGACGAGATGGGTCCATTCAAGCACAAACCAATAACCACCTTGATAGCTTGCTTGTTGATCATATGTGGCATATTCAACCACATAAACTTGTCATGAATTCAGATCAATACATACTTAACTCATTCATTTTCATGGTAGAAATTTGGAAAGAACTGTTCTATACATCCAACTTCTTCTCTATCAAACTTTTGACTTTAGGTTTCAATTCAAAATCATCTCCCATCAAATCATTTACCCAATATTCTATAATCTTTAGATGATCATATTCTTCCATTTTTGTGTGAATGTATATTCATACATCCTCTATGTGCATCACACCACATATAACCCTTAAGAATGCACCCTTCAGATCTGTTTCCATGGATTTAAATGAATTTTTCTTGAACTTAGGTCTCGATTGTTCCAAGAAATTGATCACCTGTGGAGTAAGAATTATGAAAAACAATATGGTTTGAAAAAATATTGATAAAGACCTTTGATTCTCTACTGGTAGGGTTTCAGACGACACTGGAATTACTTAGCCTATTAGGGTTTCACATCAAATTCTTCAAATCACCTTTTCTCTACTCTTCACTCTTCAAATACTCATTCAAAAATGACTTAATCATATGTGAAATCATATATAAACACCTTTCCAAAGACCTAAAATGTATTAGACTACAGTGAATAAAGTTAGGTCAAACATTTGGCAATCCCTCACTCTATTGACATTGTCATTGTCTATCACTCTGTAGATTTTTGCAACAAGAAATTTCATACCAGAAAGACCATCAACAGAACAACCAGGTCGATCTGCACATGTACCAATGTGTTGAAGGCATTAAGACCACATATTTGGTAGGGGCTTAAGGATTTTTAGTTAAAACTTCACCCGAGCCAAAGCTCTTCATCTAGTTTTTAGAGGAAACATTTGCACCAAGATCTGGCATAAACTCATTCTTCACTTCATTCTCTTATTTATTTTTCTAGATCTTGTTCATTTCCTTCTCCATTTTAACTAGATCCACTTTCTTCTCTACTGGACCATTCTTCATCTTTTGTGAAATAAAGGGTTTCACATTCTTAGATTTGTTGAACTTTGCTATGTGTCTTGATTTGTTGCAATTGTGGCATATGACACCTTTTTGAACAAGCTTACTTCTAGCCATTTTAGATTTGCATTCAAAACTCTTATGCCCAAATCTATTGCATGTATAATAGTAACTATTGAAAGATTGAAACATCATGCCATTATTGTAACCACTCATTATCTGATTTCCGCATTCACTAGCTCTATGACCAAATCTATTGCATGTAAAGCACTAACTGGGAAATGATTAAACATTTTGATTCATTTCACTTCTACATTCTATAGCTCTATGTCCAAAATTATTGCAAAAATAACAGTAACCATTAAAAGATGAATACCTTTGTGCAGGAGGTTGTCTAATAGGAGGCCTTTTAAATTCTTTCTTCTGGTTCTAGATCTGTTTGTCATTGGTCTTCTTTTTGAAACATTCTTTGGAGTCTTTAAATTTTCCTTTGAACTCTCTCCTTTATCAAAGACCAATCCTTCTTTGTCCTTAGAGGCCTTCTAATTTGCAACCATCTCATCAAGTATTATGGAACTCCTCTTGAACTTTCTTCTTGATTCTTTGCTTTCTCCAAATGTGATCTCAAAGTTACAATCTCTTGTTCAAGCTTTGAACATTCTTCAGATTTGTTTTCTAGTTTGGAATTCATGAAATCTTCAACTCTTTTTCCTTCTTCAACTTGCACTTTCAAATTGGTGATAGTCTCATTTGGTTGCTTGAGCTACTCATTTGTTTCCTTGAATCTTTCTGTAGCTTTCTTGAGTTTCTCTCTAATGTACTCATCTGCATCATTAAGATCCTTTTTTCAGATCTCTATTCTCAGCTTCTACTTTATCCAAATCAACAAGGGCTGATTTGAGTTCTCCTTCCATGTCAACTTCACAATCTTCTTCATTAAACCCTTCAAGGATAATCTCTTCAAGATGAATAGGATACTTCCTTGTAGCTATGTGTTCAAACTCCAAGATTTACCTCAACAATCAAGCCAATTGAAGGAACCAAGATCTGGTACCAATTGTTGAACACCTAAAATACTAAGAGGGGGGGTGAATTCTCACTGATCTCCCTACCCTACCTCTATTTCATTATGGTCATCTACATCATTCTAGACCATACCCTTTGGGACTGACCTATTTGCCTCAGGTTCAAATAGCTTTGCTACCTAAAATTCATTAGATGGGTATGTGCAGGATCATGATGGGCCAAAAAATGGTGATATGATGGGTATGTTTAGGGTATGTGGCTGACGAAATTTTTTTACCCAAAATTGATGAAACAAAAAAGGTTTTTAAAGGAGATTCTCAGCTTTCCACCAATATAAATTATGCTTTACTTTGAATTTAATAAATAATTATTATTCATTTTCTATTTGAATTATGACTAAAGTCTTGATTGAAAAAAATCTATAGCTTTCCAATGGTATCACATTTTTTGAATCCAAAACATGCGTCACATTCTATGCTTCACATACTATAGGATTTAAAAAAAAATGAATTTCATGAATTTTTGGCCAAGTTAAGGTGGTCATACATACGAGTTTTTATATTTTTTAAAAGTTGTAATAAAAAATTCATAATTAATTATTTACTTAGAAAAAAATTACAAAAAAATATGCATCACATTCGGACATGAGTCCTCTACTTATATCTAAAATCTTATACAAAAATATTATCATTTTATTATGGTTAGGGTGGTCAGATGGACACCTACATCTTAATTTTTTCCTTGTAATTTAAGTACTACTACATTGAAATTTTGAATTTTCACCAAATAGATTTAAAAAAAAAAAAAAAAACCTAGTAGTTTAGAAACTAGATTCAATTTTCTACAGATTCTATTGTTACATATTTTTGAAATAATATAGATAACTTATTCAAAAACTCTAAGGGTCTGTTTTTTCCATAATGATCCTGCACATACCCAAATTCGTCAACTTTAAACACAACTAGTTTAATGCATCATATTAAATTTGTAGTAATGGGAAGGAATATAGAAAGCATGCATCACATCAAAGAACACATGAACACCAGATTTACATGGAAAACCTAAAAAGGGAAAAACCATGGTGATGATTAGCTCATAATATATTATAAATAGTTACAAGACATTATAGAATGGCTCACTACCAAGTGGACTCACTGTCCGAAGGACTCACTATCTAGAGAATAGAAGAAACTGTTCATTGCTAGAAAAGAAAAGAGGGTGGCTCACTTTCAAGTATTGAAATGATTGTAATACATCTACAATATGATGGAGACAGTTCCAATTAGGCTCGAAAAACTAACTTAACACACTTCATACTTCACCATAATTTCAGGGTAAGTGCAAGAATTTGGGTCCAGTTTCAGTGGAAGTGTCATTTTTCAACTTTAAAATAGGTACCCATTCATTTTTTAGACTAGGTATCCATTTTAAAGTGGGTACTCATTCCAAAAGGTTTGAAAATCACAATCCATGTTTTCAATTTGGATTTAGGCTCAGAAAAGGCATGGTAACCCAACCCTTACCCTCAGACCTACAAGTACAAGCTCATGATAATGTCGAGAGAAAAAAATGACTGTTAATATGGTTGACGGGTTATTTTTAGAACTAAGTATTTGTGAAATTAAAACCCATTTTAGATGAGATTGTGTAGATTTCAAATATACAATTTTGTTAGAATTGGATTATTTTTTCTATTTTTCAAATAATTTTTTGATGAAACTAGTCCATAAACTTGAAATATTAGGATTTTTTAATTATTTTAATAACTTTTTACAAAATTATATTTTTTAAAATAAATTGTACATGCACAATCTTCAGAAAATTCTTTTCAATTTGAAAAACAATAAAAAAATGATAAGCTTGGATCATATTATGCATGACTTACATGGGGGATTTTCAAAACAACAATTATTGCCAATAAAAAATTAACAAAAAAATATTAGAAAGAATTACAAAAATACATCGTGCACATTCTTCAATGTGTTATAGATCTTTTCCCAAAAGGATTCAAAAAAATACAATTATTTAGGTCAAAATATGGACCATGTACATTGCATGGTATGGTAATAAAAAAGTGACCTTTAAACAGTGGCTTTAGATATGCCTATTGAAAATCAATTTGTATCATCTAGGTATTAAAATAAATTACATATTTGGAAACTAGACTCCAAATACTACATTTTATATTACTAATTTTTTTTAAGATTCAATCTTTAAATACTTCAAATGTTTAGATTAATTGTGTCAAATTCTATAAATTAGGGAAAATGCTTCCACTTTTTAGTCAAAAAGTGTACTCAACTTCTTCCACACAACCTTCATTTCACACTTCTCTACACTAGACCTCGCACCACACACACTACACACACTATTAAGCACACTCACAGAACATTTATCATCCTTGTATATATATCACAACCAACAAAAACATCAATTGGGTTGGCCTAATTAGATGTGTCATGCAACACAATAACCTACCATCTTAAAAAACAACCACATGCTTAGTAGAATAAGGCAAAACATGTGAAACATCAAAACAGGTTAGAATGACCTATAATTAATCTCATAAGTTTGATCCATACATGTTTTAATTTCGCACGACCCTAAAACCTTTAGGTTAGCACTACTGGTGAAATAATAATAAAATTGACCAATTGTTCATTCACAACTTGACACACAGATCTCCAAAGAACTTTCCACTAGGAGCATACACACTACTAACACCCAAAAAAACTTCCTCAAATACACACAACAAAATATTCATCCATGGTGGAATGCAAAGCATTCTAATCATGTACTTTGTCACTGTAACTCTACCATTACCAAAACTGATCTACTCTTTCAACTCTAACTTCAGCTGTGAAGGACTTCAAGGCTTGAAACTTTGGATTTAGATTCCTCCAACATGCACCAACATTACCTTAAAACCACATAACTAGATTCTTCGTAGTAGAGCAATGTAGACCTCAAAATAGGTTCATTACAAACACTGCAACTATACATTGAGACTTAGGCAATTATCCAAAACATTTGGTCTTCTTCGTACCAATACTTTTACAATTGTTCAGTGGGATGGCATCAATGACAACACCATATCCAATCATGCTCATCAATCATCAATTAGATATCAATACATTGAAATGTTGACATCAATTACAACACCATATTAACATCATATGCCATACATCCATCAATCTTCTCAATGGTAAACAAAATTCCAACAATACCCTCATGACCCTAAACCCTATCCCTCTTGAACTTGGACCCTAAGGCACCTATATAATAAACCCTCAACCATATACACTTGACCCTAAACCCTATATCATATACCCTCAACCCTAAACCATATCCCTTAACCCTAGGCCCTAATCCTAGGGGATGAAGCCTTGACCCTATACACTCAATCCTAAATGATATGCTCTCAACCCTATACACTATATATCATATACTACCCTCAAATCTAAACCCTACACTTAGCCCTAGGTCATAAAACCTAAACACTCCATCCTAAGCCTTATACCTTCAACCCTCAAGGTTCCTATACCCTCAAACCAAAACCTTATAAGTCCTAGATTGCAAAAATGAAATCTAATTGAACACACACTTATACTGCTTATAATAAACGATTACTTTCTTGTTTGATTTACAATTTAATTTTTGTAATAAATATTATCAAAGTGAGAAAGTAACAATATATTTTAGCTAATGTTAGTGGTACTTAAACGTGAAATTAAGATTGTATTGATCTACCTTTACATACATAAATACATAATTTCCTAATTTTAAATTTTAAATATATATATTGTAATGCTGACCAATACTTATTTTAGGACTCTAAAATAAGAAAATTAGTGATTTTAGTTTTATCCCCTCTTCAATAATTTCATTTTCTTTACATGATTCATGAACCAACAATTTACTTATTTGTTTACATGTAATTTTACAAAACACGTATGTGTTTTGGCTTGCATAAAACATGCACGTGTTTTGTATTGTACAAAACATGTATTTGTTTTGTATTGTACAAAACACGTATTTGTTTTGTATTGTACAAAACATGTATTTGTTTTTTATTGTACAAAACACATATTTTTTTTTATTGCACAAAACATGTACATGTTTTTTATTGCACAAAACATGTACATGTTTTTTATTGCACAAAACATGTACATGTTTTTTATTGCACAAAACATGTACATGTTTTGTTTTGCACAAAAAACATAATCATTTTTTCTTGCACAAAACACACACATGTTTTGGCTTTTACTTAGGCTTGGATGACAAGCCTTAGGCTTGGATGGTTCATTTACCTCATTTTGACATGATTTTCTCATCCATTCTCATTTTTCAACTTGACATTTTTGTGTGTGCGAAGCATTTGATCCTCTTAATCTTATCCATTTTTTGAAAAACTTTAGTAGTTTATAAACTAGATTCAGAGTACTACAATTCTTTTTCTTTTGGTATCTTCAAATTTTGAGTGCATGAATCTCAAATTACTCCTCCAAGTTCAAGTTTAGTTGATTTCAAAAACAAAGTGGCCACTTTTGACTGCCTTTTTGTGCACCATCTTGGTGCACTTATCCATAGTTGGGATGGGAGTAGCAGGAGAAACATGGAAGGAGTGTAAATAAAATGGGGTGTAAGATCCAAAGGCATTTAATTCTAGAAGGAGAGGCAACACTATAAGCCAAAGTAGTATAAGTAACATGAGATGAAGGAATAACACTAGTAGGATGAAATATAGGTATGAAACTAGTAGGTAGATAATAAGGAACATAATTAGTAGGGTGAATAGTGTGTGGGACATTAATAAGAGGTGTAAGAACTATTGATATTTTCTCTTGTAACCCTCAATTGTACGAAATCACACAACACCCAAATATAGGAATCAAGTTGATAGATCTAGGTAGAATGAAAAAAAATGATTAAACCAAGCACAATAAAATACACATTTGAAAAGAGTGGATAACTCTTGTACACTTTAAACACTTACAAGATCAAAAGGGTGCTCCTAGAGACCTTCATAAAATGAATGCAAATTGATGACCATAGTATTGAACAAAACCCTAAGAACAAAGACATTCATAAAATAGGCTTTCATGCCATGTCTTCACATTATTTTATTAGACTTACAATTTAAATATATATCAATAAGTCAGACTTATGATAGGTTATGATACAGCATTAGATGCACAAAAAATTTACATTCCTTCATGTATGTTTACTCACAATCATTACTTCACTAATAAACTAATATGAATAGTAGGCATAATCCTCTTAAGAATTATTTACTAGCTTCTAGTCTCATAAGAGATTTGACATAGATTTATAATGCTAGATGTATGCATCCTATTAAAACATAAATCATGAATAATTTTTCATAGCTAGGTCAATGAGTTTCGATTGAATTTCAAGGAGATGGATTAGTTACAGTTAGTAAATACCAATGGCTAATCCTATAGAAATAATGCAACAAAAGAGAAAGCTAATAGTACCATAAAAGTATTTTCTAATTTTAGATAGATTCAATGTAATTGGCTCTATCTTGTGCAGAGCTTGGATCCTCAATTACCCTTCTACTCTCAATGACACAATTCATTCTTATTTATCCATTTTCAATTCAAGTACATCACATCTCATACTATAAAGTCCTTCTATTAAGTAAATCCTCATAGAGATTTTTACAACACTCCTTGAGTGCAAACTAACTAGGTTCTAAGACAAATGTAGTAAATGTGCACGTAAAAATCTATAAGATTCCTTGAAATATTTCATAGAAGATAGAGAAAAATTATATTAGGAGATTAAATGAAATTATGACATTAGTTTTCTAAGGTAAAATACATTTATGAACACCACATCTTAATTAAAATAGCTTTATTACAACTCACACAAATTTTACATTAAATTCATGATAGAAAAGAGATAGAATGTTACCCATCCATTCTAATCTTAAAGTGGCCCACAAGCTCAAAATTACATGAGACCTATCAATGAAAAACCCCAAACAAGACCCAAAAATTACAATATATATAGAAGAAGAAATTTTTATATTGGACGGGCCCTAATTGACACGCATGACCATCTAATCCCTTGATCCACCACTATACATGGAGATGTGGAATATGTCAAAAACATCTTTTAATTTCATCCTTTTATTTAATGAAAAATATATTTTCTCCGAGATATTTTTGCAAAGGTTTTCAATGTAAATGTTATGTCTAGTGTTCTTGACATAATTTTGTACCTTCATTTCATGTTGCAACCAATCGGACAGTTTGTCAAACAATTTATAATTTTATATGCATCCTTTATTGCCTTTACATTTCGCCTAATTTTATATTTGCCTAGAAGAAAGCAAATCTCATTTTCATAATAAGCCAAGCTTCATGCCCATATTTTACCATATATTAAAAGATCTATACTCCAGAGATTCGGCAACCAATATATCATAGAAGCATTTTGTGTAGAAAATAAAGAAATCTTAGACTATTTGGATTATGGTACCTTTCCTTTTTGCAGCTATAAAAATTAGCATTTGTGCCAAAAAGAGAAGGGAAAGCTTATAGGCATCATTTGCTACTGAAAACATTTGTAGACTCTGGTCCTATCAACCTACTCTCCTTTTACATATATAAAATGACTATTTATTAATATTGAAAAAAAAAAACATTTCTCCCAAAAACTTATAAAGAAATCTTTCATGTGATTAGATATTTATTTAAATTTTTATATTTAATGATTCATCATGAGAACAAAAAAAGAATCAAAATTAATCAATTCTTTGCCTGAAAGTAGGCTTGAAATTTGGCGGCTACTTCTACATGTATGAAAATTTTGTGACGGTTTGTTCATGTAAATGCCTATCAATTTACGTTTTATGAAAAAAATTAATTGTATAAAAATATTTAATTTATATTTTTTTTATATAAAATGTTTTATATTAAAACATTATTGATTTTATTAATCATACATATTAATTTTTTTTTTTTATGAATTTATATTTTTAATGTAAAAATCACATTTAAATATCAATTTCAAACCTATACAAAAATAATTATATTAAATGAAAAATAGTTTAATCCTTATTCAATTCATTATCTAAAATTTCAACATGCTCACCAATAAAACCAAATGTTCTCAATGGCAATCACTGTAAACAAAATGCTATAAAATAAATACTCTGAAAAAATAGTGAAAATTTGTGTTATGTTATTATTCATATGGATATTCTAAAAATGTAAAATTAGAAAATATTGATAATTAGAAATAAATGTAAAAATCTTAAATTTAATGCTACAATTAACAAGTTCCTAAATTCATATAGAAAATAAATCTTGTTGAAATATTTAAAAAGTTAAAAAACAGTTATATTCTATTTTGAAAAGATTTTGAGTTAATACATATTTTTATAATATATATTATAAAACATATATAATTATATTAATATAAAGAAACGATAAATGTCAAAATCTTTAAAAAATTAGAAAGAACTATATTTAATCTTGAAAAAATTCTATTTTGAAGATTTTTGAATTAATAAATATATTTATAATAAATCATATATATTAATATAAAGTGAAATTAGAAAGAATATATATAGTTTAATAATAATTTTAAGTGTCATATTTACGGTTATATAAAAATATAGCAAGTCAATTAATATGGTTTAATAATTTTTTAGATTGTAATATACAGTCCAAAATGCAAAAAACGGTCAGATAGACCATCAAATTCTAGGCCTGCCTGAAAGATGCATGGCCCTTAAGTTGGGCAGAATCCCAAATCGTGAGGAATCGCCGGTGAGCATGTTGTCCCTGAGATCCAGGTGATCCAGGTTCTGGCAGCGGATTATGCTGATCGGGATGCTACCGGAAAGTGAGTTATTTCGTAATTCCAACTTGTTGAGCGAATCGCAGACTGTAAGGGGAGGAATGTTTCCGGAGAGGTTTGTGGAGGATGCAGAGAAAACTTGTAGCGCTGGGAATGACCAGATATTGGCCGGAAGTCTCCCTCCCAGAGGATTGTGAGAGATATTCAAAACCTTCAGCCCCTTCCCGATGAATCCTGGTGCAGGAGTATTAAAGCTTAGAATCTCCATAAAGGAATAATTCCCAAATAAAATCAAATAAAAATAAAGTTTATGGTTTTCTGAGTGTTTATCGGTGGTGTTCTTATGGTGAAATATTTACCACTGTGCTGATTAGCAAGCAAACTTTAAGAATATTTATGTGAATTTTTTATAGCTAATGCTTCAGGAATAAATTTTATTTCTAATATTAATATTTAATATAATTAATGTTTTTTAAATATTAAAATTTTGTCATAATATATTTTTAAATATAAATATTTAAATGTATGATTGTTCAATCAAATATTTTAAAAATATTTAAATACAAATATTTAGAATAATTATTCCTTAATATTTTAAAAGTGTTTAATTTTTCTTAGTATATATTAAGCAAAACAATTAAATTAATTTATAAGAATGAAGCTAGAAAATTTTGATTTTGACATTTGAATACTTATTTATAGTAAAGAATTTAAATTATTTGTTAATATTTTAAAAATATTTAATTTTAAATTTTGAGTTTGATTTTATTATTAAAAAAAAATTAAAATAAATATTTGTAAAATTGAAGCTCTTATTTTAAAATAAAAGAACAATGAAAGCGAGCGTCGAAAAATTACCTGCATCAATTCCTCCTGTGAAATTGTTCATGGAAATATTCATGTAGGTTAAATTGGGCAGAAGACCGAAACCCCGCGGAATCGGACCGGTGAACGCATTGTTGTGGATGCGCAAGCGCGACAAAGACTGGCAGCGTGCCAGGCCCGAAGGGAGCTCGCCTGAAAATCTGTTGGAGAAGAGAATGAGTTTGGATAGCTCACCGCCAGCGCAAAGATCCGGCGGTAAGGGTCCCGTTAAATTGTTAGTGGAGACATCAATGAGCGTGAGGTTGGAGTTTCTTCCAAGATGTTGTGGTAGCTTCCCTGAAAAGAAATTTCTATATATCACAAGCGTCTCTAAATTTGGCGGCTCTGCTATTCCTTCCAGCACCGTCCCGCTCAAGCTGTTGTTCTCGAGGCTCAGCAAACTCAAGTTCTTTAGTTTAGTGAAGGTCTCTGGAATGGGGCCGGAGAGAAGATTATCCGACAAATCTAGAAAGTGCATACTCGTAATTTTTCCCAATTGTGGAGGGATAAACCCGCTCAAATTGTTTCGGAAGATGAACATGGAACTCAGTTTCCACAGCTTGCCCAGTTCTGCAGGCACCATAGAAAAATATCAAAGTTAAAACTTTTGAGGTTCTTTTCCCCGTATAACATCTTAATACTAGTCTCATCCCATCAGTACAAGACTTTAGATGCTAATGTAGGAACTCCACACAAGTTTTGAAGTTACAAAGTTTTATAAGGCACTCATCCTCTGCAATATTAGTGTAAATTACAAACATGAGTAAAGAATCTGTAATGTCAAAATAATTAACATTATTATAAGATGCTGATGAAGTTATTTGTAATTATATATAAGTAATTTTGTCAATGAATACAATACAGTGTGTGATTTCTTTGTGTCTATCTGCTGTTATATTTTTCCTATTTAACCATATTATAGTTACCTAATCTCTTCAGTTTATAAGCAATAAAACAATCAATTTAATAATTTTGGATTTTCTTTTGGTGGAAATAATATTTAAAGAAGGTTTTTCATCTTGATATTAAATTAGAAACAACATATATTTTTAAATTAGATAAAACAAGAAAATAATTTGACATAAACTTTCCACAGTTCATATTGTATTTCAAAGATGTTTCTGAAATTAATTGTGTATGTTTTCTTATATCCACATTTCATACTACAATTAGTAATTTATTATCAAAAAGAGGAAAATGAGGATTTGAATTGTAAAGACAGTCTTACAAAGAGAGACAAAGGAGTGACTGATAGTCTTCTTCACATCTGTCTTTCTGGTCCTCTTTTTGCTAATAGATTACTAGATATACAAAAAAATCATACAAGAAATCCTCTTTTTGATAATAAATTACTTATATAAGTGAAAACATCCAATAAAAATATACATATTTAATTTTAGAAACAATCTTTAATTTTTTTTTTTTATTATTATTATTATAAATAACAGTTGTATCAGCAGCTCCACCAAAAGGTTGTAGTGCCCAGCAAAGCGTCAAAAGAAAACCCAAAAAAGTCAATTTACAACAGCTGCATGAGCAGCAACGACTGCTCTACCAAAGTGTCCGACGAAAGGAAAAGTTTTGCTTTTGTGCTTACTTAATCCTACAGCTATCCAATCTTCATCAAAAATAACACAACACAAGCTGGTCAAGTATCCACAATCACATCACAGAATTCGGTGGAGTATAAGCGTTGAAAACCCCACAGCGGATTTCAAAACCACTCCCTTTCACTGTACAGACTCGAGGTTTCTTGTACTATATTCCTTGCTCTTCCTCTACAAGGCAGTGGTCTTGAATAGAAGAAGCGAAGTACCAAATATCTTGATTGTAATGATAATCATTATCATCAAACCACTCATCTTCTCCATCATTTCAATTCTCATTCACTATTTTTGTGAATATTGTTAAGAGCTGAAGCCCAACAGACACATTGATTTTCCTTCAATTGTTTGTCTATTTACATTCTTCTTTGGTGTGAAATGTAACATTATATATGCTGCAATTCTCATTGTAAAAATGTTGTTGATAATAATAAAATTCCTCTGTTCAGTGTGGATGTAGTCATATTTTGGTGAACCACGATAAATACTGGTGTCTCATTCATTTGTGTTTTTCTTATCTGTAATTACTCTGTTTTCTACACCACTTCTATTTCACTCTTCTTTTATTCATAATTGGTATTAGAGCTTTTCAGTGATGGTATAACTGATTGGGAAATCAGTGTTGAATTTCTTGAGTTATGGAGGAAGCGAAAATAGAGAAATTTTCAGGTCAGAATTTCGGTTTGTGGAAGGTGCAAATGGAGTCATTGCTCATAAAACAGGACCTCTCACTCATGCTTCATGGGAAAACAAAGAAGCCAAGTTCAATGTCAGATGAAGAGTGGGAGAAGTTGGATAAGAAGGAAAAAGCTACGATTTTCCTCTCGCTGTCCAGTAACGTATTGTTTAATGTTTCAACAGAAAAGACTTTGAAAGAATTGTGGGAAAAACTTTCCTCGATGTATGAGATGGATTCAACATCTTATAAGGTATTTATTATGAAGAGGTTATATAACCTGAAAATGAAGGAAGGTGGAATTATGTCCAACCATCGTAATGAGTTTAACACATTGGTTATCCAATTAGTTTCAGTGGGTATTAGCCTAGATGATGAGATTAAAGCAACTTTATTATTGTGTTTGTTACCTAATAGTTGGGAGGGAGTTGTCATGGTTGTGAGTACTTCAGTGGATGCTAAAAATAAATTGAAGTTTGAGGATGTTGCAGCTACACTCCTCAACGAAGATATGTGAAGGAAGAACCAAGAAACCTCTCCAGCGAAGCCCTAATTGTTGTTAGTAGAGGAAAGCCTCGACATGAGGCAAAGACAATAACAGGAGAAGATCAAAATCTGCAAAAAGGTCTAAATCTAGAGGTAGAATTGGCAACTATTGGTTTTGTGGTAACGCTGGTCACACTAAAAAAGATTGTTATTCCTATAAGAAGGCACAAGAGAAGGTTAAAGACAATGAGGCTAATGCTATCTATGAATATGATGATAGTGTTTTGGTTTTGTCCGTAAGTGAAAACACTTCAAATTTGTGGGTTTTAGATTCGGGTGCATATTTCCATGCCACCTCATGTATGAATGCCTTTTCAAATTATCAAGAAGGACAGTTCATGAATGTTTACTTTTGGGATAACAAATCAATGGAAATCATTGGTAAAGGTGATGTTCTCTTATAATCCAAGAATTGAAGCAAATGGCTTTTGCAAGATGTTAGACATGTTCCAAAACTTAAGAAGAATATGATTTCTATAAGACAACTTTTTTCACAAGGTTGCAAAGTTACTAAGGTGTCTTGTAGATTGCCAAAGGAGATAAAGTGGGCAGTTTCTATGTTATTGAGAATGAATCTCAAGTGGGAGCTACTATGGCACTGATGAACAATGATACCATACTTTGGCACCAATGACTTGGACATGTAAGTAGGAAAGGCCTTGAAGTGATGATCAAAAGAGATCAATTACTGGGTTTGAAATCCGTGGATTTGGAATTTTTCCAACATTGTCTTTATGGCAAATAGAAGTGGGTCATCTTCTTGAAGATGGGTCGTGCAAAGAATACCTCACCTTTGGAGCTTGTTTACTCGGATGTCTTTGGAACGACTGAGGTAACCTCTCTTGGAGGGGTTAACTATTTTGTAACTTTCCTTGATGATTACACTAGGAAGGTTTGGATTTTTATGCTTAATAGGAAATATGAAGTCTTTAATAAATTGATTTTTTTTAAAGCTTTAGTTGAAAATCAGAGTGGGCATAACATCAAATGTTTGCAAACGGATAATGGTGGCAAATTTTGCTCACTAGAGTTTGATAATTTTTGTGCAGACAATGGTATTCGAAGAATCAAAGTTGTTCCTTTTACACCTCAAGAAAATGGGGCTGCAAAGAGGTTAAATAGAATAATTTTAGAAAAAAAATGACGTATGCTTTCCAATGCTGGATTGGGAAAAGAGTTCTAGGCTAAAGCTTGTAGTACAATTTTTTTTTTAATTAACTGGAGCCCTTCATCCTAGTTGGATTTTGGTATTCCAAAAGAGGAGTGGCTTGGA
This sequence comes from Sequoia sempervirens, assembly GCA_007258455.2. Classification (NCBI taxonomy): domain Eukaryota; kingdom Viridiplantae; phylum Streptophyta; class Pinopsida; order Cupressales; family Cupressaceae; genus Sequoia; species Sequoia sempervirens. The sequence continues at coordinate 61,505,865 of VDFB02086081.1, read as the reverse complement.
AATCGAATCTCCTATTCACATCTTCGAGTGTTTGGATGTGAAGCTTTCACACATGTCCCTAAGGAGAAGAGGACCAAGTTGGATCCCAAATCACATAAATGCATTTTTTTGGCTATTGTAAAGATCAGTTTGGGTTTAGACTATGGAGTCCAGTTGATAAGAAAATTATTCGTAGTAGAGGTGTTTCTTTTAATGATAAATTCTTTCCAGTGACACAAGCTCCAGTCTTTGGCACTAAAGAGTATGTGCCTTTATTAGTATTTGAAAATAATAACAACTCATTGGGGCCATTCCTTCCAGCTTCTTCCACTACTGTTGTTTCTCCCACCTCCATTTTATCCCCTACCCCTTCTATGTGATCTCCTCTCATTTCAGGTAGTTCTGATGGAGTAGCGAGTGGAGAACTCTTCCCATGGTTTATGTCTGATGTGAGGGAAGTGGGGTTTATGGACTTACCTTCCACACTCCCTCTCTCCCTACCAATGAATGTCCATGTTCCTAAGTACCCGTTGTCTATGGAGGGAAGAGTTTATGGCCTGCACAACACAAGAAAACATGACACTGCACAACATTCAAAACTTATTGTGCATCATTTGATTTCAACACAACCACTTTATGAGTCTACGCAGCCTTTATTACATTACACACAATCTTTATTACATCATACACAACCTTCTCAGGTTTCTTCACAACCATCTCACTCAACAACATTTGGTCCTACGTTTCCCTTGGCACAAGAAATTGGTAAATTTGCACAAGCACAAGGAAACGTACAGATGTAGGGGACTGTGTAATAGGGAAGTGTACAGAGGCATAGTTATGAGGCCACTGTTCAGAACAAAGATGATTTGCAAAGTCAAATAGAAAGTGTTCAAGATTAGTTACACAGGATGAATATGGATGATTCAAATTTGTAACATGAGGGTCCTCACTTAAGGAGGTCTACTTGGGAGAGGAGACGTCCTAAATTTACAGATTATGAATTGTTGTATTCAGAGGAGGCTGAGCTTGAACTATTGGTTTATGATCAACCTGAACTGACTACTTATAAACAGGCTTGCAAGGCAATTGATTATATGAAATGGCAAGAGACGATGGAAGATGAAATGAGTTTGTTGCAAGCTAATAATACTTGGGATTTAGTGTCGCTTTCACCTAATTGAAGACCCTTGAAGAATTGTTGGGTATACAAGTTGAAAGAGGAGGATGTAGGCAAGAAACGTTATCATGCCAGGCTAGTTGTCAAGGGGTATGATCAACAGAAAGGCATAGATTTTAATGAAATTTTCTCCCTAGTTGTGAGAATGACCACAATCTGGGTAATTTTTGGGTTGGCTACCATTTGGGATCTTGAACTTGACCAGTTGGATGTGAAGACAACCTTTCTACATGGTGATGTTGACGAAGAGTTGTACATGGAGCAGCTGGAAGGATTTAAAAAACAAGGACAGGAACATCTTTATTGTAGGTTGAAGCGCAACTTGTATGGGATCAAGCAAGCCCCGCAACAGTGGTATCTCAAGTTTGATCACTTTATGATTGAACAAAACTTCTTAAGGTGTGAATCAGATCCTTGTGTCTATTATAAGTAGCTTCCTAATGGTGATTTTGTTATTCCCTTGCTCTACATTGATGACATGTTGGTAGATGGTACTAGTACGAGGATTGTTTATGAGTTGAAGGCACAATTAGCTAAGAGATTTTCTATGAAAGACTTAGGTGCAGCCAAAAAGATTTTTGGAATGACAATCACTAGGGATAGACAAAAGAAGGAGATCATGTTGTCACAAAAGGAATACATTGACAAGGTTGTAGACATATTTGGTATGGCTGATGCAAAGGTTGTTTCTACTCCTCTTGCTTCCCATTTTTGTTTATCTTCTAATTTGTGTTCGAAAACACAAGAGTATAAGAAATTTATGCAAGGTATCCTTTATACATCTGTTGTTGGTAGTATTATGTATGCTATGGTCTCCGCTCATCTTGATACTACTTATGCAGTGGGAGTTGTGAGTAGGTTCATGAGAAATCCTGGGAAGCTTCATTGGGAAGCGGTCAAATGGATATTAAAGTATCTTAAAGGCACTTTTGATTATGCTTTATGTTTTGGTGGCAATAATGTACAACTGTAAGGTTTTTCTGATTCTGATCTTGCCAAATATTTAGACAAATGGAGATCTACTACTGGCTATGTTTTCATGTTTGCTGAAGTTGCCATTAGTTGGGTCTCGAGGCTACAACATTTTGTTGCTTTTTCTTCTGTCGAAGCTGAGTATGCAGCTCTTTCCAAAGGTGTTAGGGAGATGATATGTTTACAACAATTGTTTAGTGATTTGAGATGTCAACAAAGTGATTATATTCTATTTTTTGATAGTCACAGCACCATTTTTATGGCTCACAATCATTCATCTCAGTGTCATTCTAAACATATTGACATACATTCTCATTTCATTCGTCATGTGGTTGAAGAGGGCAAGTTACAAGTTGCAAAAATTGACATAAAGCTTAATTTGGAAGATTTCTTGACCAAGGTTGTTCCCAAAGAGAAGTTCGAATGTGCCATGACTTCTCTTGGTTTGGTTAAGAAGAAGTTATAGTAAGTTTAGAGTAGGGGAATGTTTGGCAATTTGCAACATCTATTAGACTTCAAGTGGGAGATTGTTAAGAGCTAAAGCCCAATGGACACATTGATTTCCCTCCAATTGTTTGTCTATTCACATTCTTCTTTGGTGTGAAATGTAACATTATATATCTTGCAGTTCTCATTATAAAAATGTTGTTGACAATAATAAAATTCCTTCGCTCAGTGTCGATGCAACCATATTTTGGTGAACCACAATAAATGATGGTGTTTCATTCATTTGTGTTTTTCTTATTTGTAATTACTCTATTTTCTGTACCACTTCTATTTCACTCTTCTTTTATTCACAAATATTTCTTAGAATATCTTCTAAATTGTCTTTGTTGTTGCTCTTCAAGACAAGTCCCAAAAAAATCTCTCCTTGAACATGGATTAGCAATATGTAACCAAAGAGTGTTGAAGAAAATCACCCAACCATGGAGTTTATCAAATTTTGAAAGCTACAGGAATTTGGATAATCTAAAATCTTTGAATAATATGATTAGTATCTATATTGACCTTAAATTTCCCTTTGATCACCATGGCAAGATTAGTCTTTGGAGCAGCAAATTAGTGCAAAAAATATTTGAACTCCATCCTCTAAGGGATAAATAGATTAAGAGAAGGTAGCCAAGCAATGATCATTCCAAATGTGTTTGACAATAACTTGGCAACAAATGTTAGTAACCACATTGTGCAAGCTAGAAGAGCCATGGAAAGTTGCTTTCCATGACCAAGCAAAGTGAAAAAGGATGGATAAGGAGGATATAATATAAGGGAGATGCTAGGGAGAACCAAATAATTTGAGCATGGGGTAAGATCAAAATCCATGCAAGCTAGATTCAACCTTCGCACAAGAAGGGCAAGAGTGAGGCAGATAAATGAATTCAAGGTGGTTGCTGACAAGAAGTTTGGCATGGAGAAACTTCCACACAATGAGTTGGCATTGTGGATCAGATTTAGATTTCCAAATAAGGAAACTAAGTTTGTTTCATTTGGTTAGCTTGAATTTACAATTCTAAATAGTATTGAGACAACAAGCGAGAGGTAAAGAAGCAAGAGTTGCATGTAAATAGTTTTTAGGGGAATAATAAGATGTTGTGCCCATTTGGCCATCTCCAATCTTTAATGAAATTGGAATGACAACAATTGGAAAGCAAAATTGAAATATTGGGAGGGACAAATATTTGGAGTTCAAGAACTAGAAATTTTTCTTTCCATGAGAGGTTGAAGCAAATATTGAGTTATCACTATGATTTCCAAATGATCTTGTAGCATCTCTAAACTCACAACAAATTAAATATGTATTTTACATTATTAATATTATTATCATGCAAGGTGTACAACACACCTTTCCCAATAGACACCAATTCCAAATGGATTGTTGCATTGTCTAGTAATATCAACATGATTCACCTCTTTCCATTCCTTAGGGGTCCATGGTGAATGGGATTTAGAGCAAATCATCAAAAAATATGTTTTATGCATTGCTAATTAGGAGCCTAAGATTGCAAATAAAAAAATTAAGGATATATAGAGTAATTACTCACTTATTCATTAGAAATTTGAATGAAGATCATGTTGTTATTAGAAAAGTGTGAGTTGAATGCCTCAACATTACTAGGAGGGGAGACACCTCAAATAAGGGTTTTAATTTTTGCATGCTAGATGAGGTATTCAAAACCATTGATTGCAAGGACATAAAAGAATGAGGAAAGGGGACAACCTTGGTAGATGGAATTTTGGAGGGGAAATTGAGTAGAGAGGGAACCATTTATCACCAATCTAACAATTGCATCCATAAATAGTATTTGACATGAGAACACATTTTGGGGTCAAATCCCAAAAAATGAAGCATCTTGAGAATAAATGGCCAACAAATGCATGAATAAGCCTTATCAAAATTGAGCTTGATGATAAGAGCAGTTTGGAAATTTTTTGGGGTGCATTTAGTCATCTCCCAAGTCAACATTAGATTATCCAATATATATTATCCACCCAAGAAGCCAATCTATTTTATGTCTCATGATTTATTAAGTAATGAGTCTGATTCTTCAAGTCAAGCATTGCCAATAATCTTATAAGAGGTATTAAGTAAAGTTCGATGCAACACCAACCATTTATTGTGTCCTCTTGATTTCCCTTTAGTATAAGTTTAGTTATCCCTTTCTTTATAAAAACCCCTAATAATCTTGTAATCTAGTTTTATTGCGTTCAAGATAAATAGTGTAGAAATCTTCCTAAAAGTGGGGCTAAGGGGCCCTATAAAATTTAACTAGGAGAACATCCATCCTAGGGATTTTTTTATAGAAAAAGAAAATATATGACTTCCACAATCTCTTTCATGGAAATATATTGATCAATATATGTGTTGTACTCAGGATAAAAAACTTAGGGGATGCATCCCATAATGTTTTCTTCGAGAATTGGAATAAGAGGATCATTGACTAAGTCATCAAGGAACAAGTACTTATCATGGCCATAGAAAGTTGTTTCAATCATTTCATTGTTAGAGTAAGAAGAACCATTTACAATCTACCTTGAAAAATAATAGTATCCCAAATGCAAAAATTGGGGGGTCAAATCTAGAAGCAACAACTAACCTCGTCAGCTAGGGAGTAAAGACCATAATAGGCCCAACACTAACCTTAGGATCTTTAGTGTAGAAGAAGTGAAACTCTTTCCAAATTATAGAAATGATGGAACCTAACCAAATAACACTATTTTTTACCTCTTGAAATATAATGATGTTGTGTGATTATTCTAAATACACTACTTAACATGATCTTTTTGAGATAGGATGATCAATCCTATTACATTTGAGGACTAGATGTGGCACTTCATTGGGAAGAGTGAGGAAGGGGATCCTTATCCATGATGAAAGAATTAAACTAAAATTTTAATGTGAAACCTTGAGGATCCAAGGTCACACCATGAGTAGATCAATCCCTATAAGTAGATTAGGATTAAGGTCTCATAGGCTAGTTGGTAGAGATCTCATGCTTTTAGAAAGTTGATATTTCACGTGGTTGATTGATCTAGAAAGTATGGTCGAGACAAGTCCATTTGAGGTGGGAGGTGGGATGATTTCCTTTCATTTCTTGGGAAGTCTCTTCCCAACCTTAAAGATAGTATATTTTTAGGATAAGGGACCAAAGGGTATTTTAGTTTAGAGGAAGATGGACGAGGTTAATAAGCTTTTAATCAAATCATTAATAATATTTCTAGTCTTCATGAAGAATCTATGATTCACCATAACCTCTCAAAATGGTTCTTTTTTGAAATAAACAAGATCAATGTTAAAAATAATTATTGAACAAAAAACATGATGGGGAGATCCTTATTCCAATTGAAGATAAATTAATCCTCAACAAAAATGAATCTATGAAAAATATTAGCAGGTATATATCATGCTAAAAACTATAATTAGGTGAAAATAAGTAATGTGTTAGAAAGATCTTCAAAATATTATTTGAAAATGTTAACAAAGTGGTGGAGGTGAGCAAGTGCACTATTAAAAATAGTGATTTAGGAATCAAGATGATTAATGAAACATTTAACGAAGCCTTCACAAGATATTGGATATCATCAAGATTAATGTGAAATAAATATGATACTCCAAGTCCTAGTTCTCAAACCAAAAGTAGTACCAAATAAACCAGGATAAGGAAAAAAGGGAGTTGGAGGAGTTAATTAGCCTACATGCTAAATTTTATTAGGAGGAAGTAGAAATATTCAAGGATATACACCATCTGTAATGGCTTTCTCAAGTTGTTTTTCTGGGTATGTGCAGGATCATCTTGGAAAAAATAGGCCGTTAAGTGGCAAAAAATTCAGAAAAATCAGAGTTAGGCAACTTGACATAAAAATTTGAATAGGTTATCTATATTATTTCAAAAATATGTAAGAATAAAATTTGTAGCAAATTGAATGTAGTTTCTAAACTCCTAGGTTTATTTTAAAAAAAAATCTATTTGGTAAAAATTTGAAATTTCAATGCAACAGTACTTAAATTTCAGGGAAAAAATAAGAAGTAGGTGTCTTGTTTGACCACCCTAACCACAATAAAATGATAATATTTTTTATAATATTTTAGATATAAGTAGAGGACTCATGTCCCGATGTGATGCATATTTTTTGTAATTTTTTCCAAGTAAATAATTAATTATAATTTTTTTATTACAACTTTTAAAAAATAAAATTGTGTGTTTGACCACCTTAACTTGGTCAAAACTTCATGAAATTCATTTTTTATTTTTTTAATCCTATAGTATGTGAAGCATAGAATATGACATATTTCAAATTTAAAAAATGTGATACTGTTTGAAAGCTATAGATGTTTTTCAATCAACCTATCAATTAAGACTTTAGTTGTAATTCAAATAGAAAATGAATAATAATTGCTTATTAAATTCAAAGTAAAACATAATTTATATTGGTGGAAAGCTAAAAATCTCCTTTAAAAACCCTTTTCGTTTCATCAATTTTGAGTAAAAAAAAAGTCGTCAGCCACATATCCTACACATTCCCATCATATTGCCACTTTTTGGCCCATCATGGTCCTACACATACCCTTCTTTTCTTTTTCTTTCTTTCTATTATGCATTTCTAAAATTGTGCCTTTAATTGTGTCTTTTTCATTATATGCAACTTGGTTATAATTTTTCTATTGTTCATATATTTTTCCACTATATATCTTCTATTTGTATATAAGTTTTTGGACCCTTTCAAAACATATTTTACCCTTTAATAAAAAATAATCTTACATAATGCATGCAATCTCACAATTTATTTAAAAAATAAACTAGCTACATGCACAACATCATTCATTTTCTTGCAAAGAACAAAATATACCATCTTACTGTACAAAAACTAAACCAACTACTCTTTAAGTTCTTGGTAAACTTAACATACAATTCACACTAACATCTATTGAGCACCCAAAATATTGAGAAGGGGGGTGAATTAGTATTCTCTTAAACCATTCAACCATTAAAAATACAATCACCAAAGCATATTCAACTGCAATAAAGAAAGAAATAATGAAACATCAACAAAACCACATAACACATGAACACTGATATTTTTATGTGGAAAACCCAAAATGAGAAAAACCACAGTGGGGATTAGCTCACAATATATTATAACTAGTTATAGTATATTTACAAAAGTGGTCATTGCAGATAGACTCACTACCCATAGAGAAAAATATAAAAGAGAGATTGTGGCTCACAACCTATTTTAAACTATTACAATTGCATCTATCATATTCATGAAATACAGTTCCAATGAAGCTAAAGAAATTCACTTTACATGCTTCAACTAATTTTGATCTAACACTTTTCTTTCCTCTGCATTTTCTTCAATTTAATCTTCTACTCAACATTCACAACTTAAATTTGCACTTCTCTAATAATATTTACATAAAAGAGAAACAAGGTATACCAAAATCTAAATTGGAAAAACACAACACATCAATTTTGTAAATGTCTAGGAGGTTACAAGTAGGCTCACTACCAATTAATTCAATGCAATCTAAAGAGAAATAAGATAAGAAAGGAAAGGAGAGGGTAAAAATTAAATTACGCACCACCCGAATACAAATTGACACATTTATCAAAAAAGTAACAAAAGCACTTCTACAAATGAGTGTAGAAATAAAATCAAAGAGACAAAAGTAGAAGGCAAGTAAAAAGGAAACACAAACCTCTACAAAATAAAAATGAGAAGAAGAGGAAAAAGAGAAGCAACCGAGAGCCATAATGGATGTTGAAAACCTATGTAGTGGTTTATTTAGAAAAGGATTATTGTAGAAGCTGGCCTAAATATATACATAAATGGGAATTACAAACAAAAATTAGTCATTGAGGAAGTAATGTTCAGATGCATGGTGGCTTCCATAAGTACATTGGAAGAAATGATAAATATGTTTCCACAGAAGTTGGCCTCAACCCTTAAAAAAAAGAGGGAAAAAATAATACCGGATGAGGAAAAAATGAGGTAATAAGTTTTAATAGATATCACTCCTTCGGAAACCTTAGATCAAAAGCAAAAGATAAAAAAATATAAGCCAAGGAGCTTCACTCGAAGGAAAGAGTAGATAGATAATGATGCAAAACCCCCAAATCATTAAGAAAATAAAGGAACATATAGTGGAGGTCACTAGAAGGCATATGCAACAATTAAGGAAGAAGATATAAAGGCAGCACAAGCTCATACTACTCCATCTAAGGGAACTCGAGAGGAGACTAACAAGTGAAAAAGACAAGGACCATCACACATATCTTGTCCATCACTAGACAGACCATCCTCTTAAATTACAACATCGCCAATGTTGTCCATTAAGGAATTTATCTACCAACAAAGGAAAATTAAACTAACTACTACACCAAAACTACTTTAGCTACCATTGGTTGGATTTTAGGTAGACATTTCCAACATTAAATTGCTCCAAAATTTTTAACTTGGAGATATTTTTTGCCAGATGATGTGAGAAGATATTCTCAAGAAACATCTGGAAAATATAGAGCAACTAGAGGGAGTCATAAATGATCTTGAAATAGAGTTCCCACATTTACACAAAGATACATCACAACCTCTAGCACAATAAATAAATAAATTAGTTGATGAACTTCTCAAAAATATGAGTAATCTATTAGGAATAAAGTGTTTTAAAAAAAAGAAGATAAAAACTAAAGAAAAAAAAAGTTTCTTAACCTTGCATGGAAATAAAAATAAAGCAAGCCAAGAATAGAAGATTTTGTGAAAGGTGAAAAGTGACTATTTTGAGAAGTATCTTTTATATGGAGATAGAGATAAGATTACTATGAGATTTTATTAGATGTTTCTAAAAGAAATGTTTTATCTATAGAAGGTTCTCATATGCAATGTAATACTATATATTTGTACTTTGAGATAGTCATTTTTTAGAGAGAAAGGTGATAGTTAGTTTGCAAGTCTGTATGCTGCTGAAATTCCTCTAAATTGAGTTGAGGTGAAGACTCCTATAAGAACTTGCATTGCAAGTGTGTTGTAATTTGTTTCAAGATTTGATAATACATTGTGTAGGTTTTGGAGTGGGGTTTTTCTCCAGAAAGGGTTTTCCCCACATAAATCATTGAGTTATGGTTTTATTGTTATTATGTTTATGGTATTATGTGTTTCTTGAAATCTCTGTAATATTTTATTTGAAATTTACGTAAGACTCCTCTCAAGGTTACGTAGGAAGTGTTTCCACACACCTTTGCTTCCTTACAAGTGGTATCAAAGCCTGGCCAGTTTTGGTTCTATTTTTTGGGTAAAAGGTTTTTTGAGCTAATCAAGTTTGAGTGGGAACTTGTGCAGAGTATTTCATATTTTGTATTGTAGGATAATAGAGATGGGGAGCACATCTGGGAGGATTGAAGTAGAGAAATTTTATGGCACAAATTTTGAGATGTGGAAGCTGAAGATGGAAGATTTGTTGATTGATTGAGATATATGGGATGTAGTGGATGAAAATGTCCAGAGGCCTATGGATCCAACTCTGGCTGCAAAATATGATGTAATGGATAGAAAAGCTAAAGATCTCATTAGACTATGTCTTGCAGATTCAATCTTGATAAATGTCTATGAAGAACCCACTTCGAAGAATATTTGGAAGAAGTTGGGTGAGATATACCAAGCCAAATCTCTAGTAAATAATATTTTCTTGAGGAAGAAGTTGTATTTCTTGAGAATTCAAGAAGGTGGGTGAATTTCTGAGCATCTGGAAACATTCAATATGTTGGTGACTTAGTTGACCTTAGTTGGGGTTAAGATGGATGAATAGGAAAGGTGCCAAACTTTGTTGTGTTCATTGCTAGACTCATGAGATAGCTTAGTCATGGACATTGGGAGCACTTCTATCATCTTGAAGATGGAGGATGTTGTTGGTTCTCTACTCTCTAAAGAGATGAGAAAGAAGGTCTCTCTGAATTCCAAAGAGGCTTTGAGTGTTCAAGGAAGACCAAAAAAATGAGGCAAAGATGAGAATCAACATGGTCGTTCCAAGTCCAAAAACAAAGGGAGATCAAAATCTCCTGGTAAGTCCAAGGCAATATGTTAGAATTGTGGCAAACTCAGACACTTTCGAAAGGGTTGTAAAGAAGAGAAGAAAAAGAAGAAGCAAGAATCTTCCGATTTTGAGTCTGAAAAGGAAGATGGAGATGCCTTTATTGTATCCTTGGCCACTTGTGTAAGTGATAATGTATGGTTGATAGACTTAGGTGCATCTTTCCACATGACTCCTAACAAAAAAACTAGTTTAGTAAGTATGAAAACTATGATGGTGGTAAGGTGTATTTGGGTGATGATTCTTTCCTTGATATTGTTGGCCATGGTAGTAATCATGTGAAATTTTATGATGGTAGAGTTAGATGATTTGATGGTGTCTTGCATATCCTAGGACTTGCAAGAAATTTATTATCCATTAGCAAGCTAATAGATGCAGGTGTGCATGTATAGTTTTCTAAAGTAGGTGTGAAAATGGTGAGAGGTGCTATGGTGATAGCGAGAGGAAGTAAATTGGGTGCATTGTACTAGCTCGATGTGTGTACAGTTGAATGCAATAACACTTTTGATAAGATTAAGACAAAAACTACCTCGCTAAAAAAAGAGATGGTTTCCTCTTCTACAGATGGTCATGGCTTTTGGGTACCCAAGGGTGCTCTGTCTATTGAATCAAAGTTGTCTGCAGAGAAGACCATGTTATGGCACCAAAGGCTTAGCCAAATTGGAGAGAAGGGTTTAAAATCCCTGAAAAACAAGAACCTCGCTAAGGGTTTGAATGGTTGCAATCTAGAGTTTGATTTATGTGAACATTGTATTTATGGCAAATAGAATCACGTTCAATTTACCCATCTTCTCATAAGTGTTCATGTATCTTGGATCTGATTCATTCTAATGTATTTGGTCCTATTGATATTTATTCTATTGGTACATCAATTTATTATGTTACTTTTATTGATGATTTTAGTAGGAGAACATGGCTCATATATTTTTTAAAGAGTAAAACTGAAGTTTTCAGTTATTTTAAGGAGTTAAAGGGTATGGTAGAAACTCAGAATGGAAAGAAAATTAAATGTTTGAGGACTGACAATGGCAGTGAGTACTGTTCTACAGACTTTGATAGATTCTATACAGATTGTGGGATTAAAAGACAAAAGACAACTCTGTATTCTCCACAACATAGTGGAGTTAGAAAAAGAATGAACAAAATGTTGAGGAGAAGGCTAGGAGCATGTTGAGTGGAGCTAGTCTAGAACAAAAATTTTGGGCTAAAGTTGTTTCCATTACTTGTCATTTAATAAATAGATCTCCTACATCAACGCTTGTTGATAAAATGCCAATGGAGGTGTGTTCAAGGAAAAAGCCTTCACTTAGACATCTGAGAGTTTTTGGTTGTGAGGCATATGCACATTTTCCTAAGGATAAGAGAACAAAAATGGATTTTAATGCTATGAAATGTATCTTCATCGGCTACAATGGTGTGAAAGCATACAAGCTTTGGGACCTTGTTGCACAAAAGGTAATTTATTCCAAAAGTATTATTTTTAGAGAGACTAAATCTTCTCTTGTTAATTTTCAGCTAGAACAACATAAAGAAATTGAACAGAAAAAAAAATTGGTTCAAATTCCTTCAATGCTTGAGGAATTTGAGTCGATACCCCAAAATAGATAAGAAGTTGAGGAGAGCTCATCAAGCTCCGAATGTTAAGAAGAGTAGGAAGAACTGGAAGAACCTCCACCTCAACTTGTTCGAAGGTCTATAAGGAAAAGGTAACCACCTCAAAGGTATGTGTATTCACCTGATGATTGGAAGTGTATATTTTCTTTGAGTACTAGCGTTGATGAACTGAGATTTGTGCAAGAAGCTTTGGGTATGAATGATATAGAGTCCTGGAAAATAGCGATAGATGAAGAGAAGGTAGCTCTTAAAAGGAATGATACATGAGACCTTGTACCATTTCCTGAAGGTCAAAAACCTATTGGATGTAAATGGGTGTTTAAGAAAAATATTGGTTTAGATGGAAATATTGAAAAGTATAAGGCATGGTTGGTTGTAAAGGGATACTCTAAGGTTGAGGGTATTGATTATGGTGATATTTTTTCTCTTGTTGTTAAAATGACATCCATTCTATTTTTGTTATCTATTGCAACAACTTATGATCTAGAGATGGAACAAATGGATGTGAAAAATGTGTTCCTTCATGGTGATTTGGAGTAAGATATTTATGACATAGCCAGAGCACTATGTGGTAAAAGGTAAAAGAAAGTTGGTTTGTAAGTTTAAAGAAATCTTTGTATGGCCTAAAACAAAGTCCTAGGATGTGGTACCAAAAGTTTGATACATATGCACGTTGAGTTTGGGATTTGTGAGATCTAAATCTAATCATTGTGTATATAAAAATTTGATGGTGATTATTTCCTAGTAATTGTTTTATATGTTGATGATATATTGTTTGTTGGGAAAGGAAAATGTTTGATTGCAGAATTGAAATCTCAGCTCTCTATGAAATTTGAAATGAAAGATCTTGGTGCAGCAAAACACATACTTGGTATGGAGATTAGAAAAGATCGTGAGAATAGAAAGTTGTGGATTAGCCAGAGTAAGTATGTTTCTTGTATTTTGCAAAGATTCAACATGCAGGATTGTAAACCACTTTGTGTTCATGTTGCATTGGGAATGAAGTTCTCTATTTCAAAATGTTCTACATCCCCATCAGAGATGGAAGACATGAGCAGAGTTCCCTACTAGAGTGCAGTCGAAAGCTTAATGTATGCTATGGTTTGTACAAGACTAGACATTTCCCAAGTAGTGGGAGTTCTTTCTCGTTTTATGTCTAATCTTGGAAGAGTGCATTGTGATGCAGTTAAGAGGGTCTTTAGATATTTGTGGGGTACATCAGAGTGCTCTATATGTTTTCATGGTATAGGAGATCAGTGTTCCCTAAATATTCATGGTTTTGTGGATTCATATTGGGCTGGTGATGTCGATAGAAAAAGGTCCACCAGTGCATATATGTGTTTACTATTAATGGTGGTGCAATTAGTTGGATGAGCAAGCGACAAGTTGTTGTCGCTTTGTCCACTACTAGGGAAAAGTACATGGTAGCTAGATTCATGCCTGTAAAGAAGCCATTTGGATGAAGCGTTTGTGTTCAGATATTAGATTGAAACACAAAGTAGTTACAGTCTCTTGTGACAATTAGAGTGCAATCCCCCTTGCGAAGAACCTACCTTTTCATGCCAGGACCAAACACATTGATGTTCAATATCACTTTGTGAGAGATATGGTCAAGGATGGCAAAGTGAATTTGGAAAAGGTAGAGATAATATAAAAATAAAAATAAAGCAAGCCAAGAATAGAAGATTTTGTGATAGGTGAAAAGTGACTATTTTGAGAAGTATCTTTTATATGGAGATAGAGATAAGATTTCTATGAGATTTTATTAAATGTTTTTAAAAGAAATGCTTTATCTCTAGAAGGTTCTCATATGCAATGTAATACTATATATTGGTACTTTGAGATAGTCATTTTTTAGAGAGAAAGGTGAGAGTTAGTTTGCAAGTCTATATGCTGCCAAAATGCTATTGAAATTCCTTTAAATGGAGTTGAGGTGAAGACTCCTATAAGAAATTTCATTGCAAGTGTTTTGTAATCTATTTCAAGATTTGATAATACATTGTGTAGGTTTTGGAGTGTGGGGTTTTCTCCCGAAAGGGTTTTCCCCATGTAAATCACTAAGTTATGGTTTTATTGTTATTATGTTTATGGTATTATGTGTTTCTTGAAATCTCTGTAATATTTTATTTGAAATTTGCATAATCCTCCTCTCAAGTTTAGCGTAGGAAGCATTTCCACACACCTTTGCTTCCTTACGTAATCAAGCCACCACTATCTAGAATAACACCATATTAGAACTCACAAAACAAGATTGGAGGAAGAAAGAAGTGTGCAACAACCTACACACAAGTAAGAATATAGTATATGGAAACAATATTGGGAGTATTCAAATTGATTGTTGACTATGGGTTATGTTACCTGAATGTAGTATAATACCACACTACCCTTAATCTCCAGTCAATCTACTATTGTTGTTATTGAGGTATAAGTACAACTCCTAAAGAATTCCTAGGGCTTGGAGCTTTGTGTGACCCCAATTTTCTTGATAACACCAACTCCTATGAACCTTTACTTTAAGCCTAATTGTAAAAGACGGATTTCTAGAAGAAATCCCCATGCCACTTGATTTTCCTTCAACATTTCTTATAAACCATCCATAAAACCATTAAAATATTTTAGGGTAGCTAGAGAAAAATAAAACTTAAATTCTTCAGTGGGTTGAGACATTGAGGGTGTCGATATTAAAACCCCATCATGCATCACTAACAAATATATTATAAGAATTGATGAATTAAGCTAACTTGTTGACATTTCTAATTCATTAGTGGGAAATACATAGAAATTCATGTCACCCATTTTATACAACAAAGTTATTCTATGATAAATTTCATATAATTTTGATATACACAAAAATTTATTCATCTCTTGTGCTAAATTATAAGAGATTCCCTATCCATTGGTGAAACCATAATGAAATTTTAAAAATAATTTTTAGAATAGTGGTGAATGGTCATTGACCAACCTTCTTATAACAACCATGAAGTGCCCCTTTTTTTTCTTAAAAAATTCTACAATGAATTTATGCTCCATGAATTTTTTTAATTATATTGATATTAGAATTTTTTATGATAGAGGTAAAGCTCTATCCAAAATAGAGGAATTCATTGCATTCAAAAACATTTCTAGCTCTTAAACTTATTCATCATATGGTGGTGCCATAAGTTATCAATAAGAATATGGAGGTTTAAAACCTACATGTCATTGTTACTCTCGCATGTACACTCTTATACAACATTGCACATGGGTGTCTCACTCTTATAGTTCAAAAGATACTCATGTCATAGGAATGTCTATTTTTGGTTCTACCAACCCCCACTTCTAATATAGGTGTTATGATATTTGCGTTAGAAGAGAGCATGATCCACAAGGTGCACATGATATCATCCCCATTAGTAGACTCATTATCATTATATGTCTCTTGGGAAATTGGAGAGTGGTCTAACACCATAGCATGAAGGATTGAATAATATGATTATTATTAATGAGTTAGTGCATAATTTTTTCATAGTCACATAGAGATAATTCTATATTTATTTTATATATTAAAATTTAACATGTAAATTGATTACGAATTTTAGAACTAAATGAAATTATGTCTTATTATATATATTGAGCTCTAAGCTCATATGGCGATATGTCATCAACCATTCCACTAGTAACTGTTGTAGTCCCATTTATTTTATAGGTAAATTTCTAATATAAATTACTATAAATTAATAACTAGTTGAAGTATTCACAAAATTGTTGACAATTTTATGAAAATACAATTTGTTGTTGAATATGGGGGTATTAGATCATCATTCAACATTATTATTAGTAGTGGGATTCTTGATAGGATATATTGAGGTATATTATAGCTCATTTTGAATTTTCAATAAAAATAGAATACTATGTAACAAAGGTAGTGGTAATAGATGTGGTACAACACAGGTGTTACCTAAAGAAAAGTTCAAGTTGTATGAGAGTAAATATTAATCTTCAACAAATGAACTAAAATATATTTTTGTAATTAGGAGTATATATAAAATGATCAACCAAAGATATCTTGTCACATAAAGCATGCAATTAGATTTATAAAAGTAGTACAATGTTAAACTCATGCAACTAAAGTGAGATACTAGGTGATGTAGATGATTGAAGTTCGCACAAAGGTATGTATGGATTTTTGGATTTTACTTTAGTAATTATTAATTTTTATTGGGTAAACCCACAAAACTGGTTTACAATTTCATTGAGAAAGGAAAAATGCATTTTTTAGATGTAAAACACTTTAGGGTGTTCACTAGAACTAGGAGGGTTTGCTAGAACCCCCTAAAGGGTTCGATAGAACTAGGGGGTTCGCTAGAACAGGGGGTTTGAGTGAACCCCCCTTTAATGGGTTTATTTTTTAATTGCATTAAAGGGGGGGTTTGCTAGAACTAGGGGCATTCAAGCGAACCCCCCTTTTCCCCCTTCTCCCCCTCTAGCACCAAAAATTCTAGAATTTTTCCCTTTGAAGCTTGAATTCAGGATGGAAATGGAGGAGACTTCATAGGCCCAACTAGATGATGGTAGTCCTTGAAATGAGTTATCCAATGAATATAATTTTAATATGTTTTGGTTTTATTATGTATTTATTTTTTTAGTTTGATTAAACTATGTTTTTCACCGAAAATCAAGCTCTTTGTTCTGCATATGTGGAAAAATAGCATATTATAAAAAAAATTTGAAAAATATCAGTGCACTAGATATTGAAGTCCTTGATCCAACAAAAAAAATTTGAATTTTGATATATACAAAAAAATTTTATGTTGTATACGCTTTGCCTATGTTTGAATTGTAATTGGTTTGACTTTAAAACTTGATTAAGAAAAAAATATTCAATAAAACACTACGAAACCAAATGAAAGCACTAGATATCGTAGTTACAAATCTAAATTAAAAAAAAAAAATTTATCCTTCATAGAAAAAAAATTATGTTGTATACGGTGAGCATCACTCCTTAAAAATGGTGTTTACTGAAAAAAACTAGTTTTTGAAAGAGATGAAAAAAGAAGTGCGATCTGATTCCAAAATTTTTGAATTTTTTTTTTTTAATCTACAGACAAAGTGTCACAAATCACTAGTTTTCATCATCTTCAAATTCCTCACGGTTTAGCCACTATAGGTGTTTGAAAGTGAAGATTTAGTTAGAAAAAATCAGTTTAGTGTCCAGTTTGGCCAAAAATTGTAAACCAGTATTGTGGCATCAACCTATTACAATAATTCATAAATCATGAATCCAATTCATATATAAACATATCATATATCAAATGAGAAAGCAAGAGAGAATACAAGAACGTTTGAGTAGAATTTTATTTATTTTTCTTTTTTTGATTAAGGATAAAAAATAGTTTTGAATCTCAAACCTTTTACAAAGAAACAACCAAGAAATAACTTAGCGAACAACTAGAATAAAAAAAAGAACAAAACTAGTCCTCACACTACCAACCTAAACATAGACCAAGAAACAAGAACAAAATAATAGTCTCCAATAAATTAACAACAAAAAGACAACACAATAAACTAGAAAGATCTCAAATCAATTATAACTAAGATCTTTGAATTCCTCTACATGAAGTTGATATAATCCTCAATCAAGTCCAAATCATTATCTTTTCCTACATTCAAATTATGCATTTTATTTACTATTCAAATTGTATTCTATATTTAACATAAATATCTTGTTGAACATCCTAGTTTGATGTTTTAATAAAGACTCCATTAAGAAATCATCTTTCAAAAAATTATTTTTGAGTTCCAATCATATCTTATATATAAACATAATTAAGAAACAAGATTTGTGTTGAACAACGATGTTTCTAATCACCAAATAACTTTTCTTTTCATAGCATATTACTAGGTATTGAAGGCTAATAAGATAGGATTTGACTCTTATTACTTATCCCTTTTGGAAAAAAGATTGGTAGGATCCTCCATTCACATATACCAACAAAGTTCATGACTGTTGCCTTGTTTTTTTATAAATTGCTTTCTATTTAGTTTTTGGTGATGGATCTTTTTTCTAATTAGATTAATATTATGACTACCTAAAATTGTATAAAGTTATCTTTTTATCTTTGTGCTATATCAAATTTATAATTACCAATTGAACATTGCAATAATTCTCATTATCATTTGCAAGAGATGGGCTAGTAGTAAAAAATGAACCTAGCCACTCAAATTTAAAACATTTGACCTCTAATTTAAGACATTTGACCTCTAGCTTAAGGAATATTGGAAATTTTGGTATTCCTTGGATGTCAAATGTCCTCTTGATAAGATAAGTATTCAAATGTGAAGAGGAAAAGGTGATATAAGACCTCATGGATCGATAAGGACCTAAGTAGAAAATGAAATGCTATTCCTAAAAGATTAGCTAGGGGATCTATGCCTTCAATTAATAGGTTGAATAATTTTTTTATCTTTAAACATTAATCCTATGTGAAGGCATGCAAGGCATTTGTGTCAATAATGGATTTGTAAATTAATCCAAACATTAAGATGGACTTCAAACCTATGTTCTATAATGTTTTGGAAAAAGGGATGGGAGATGTAGACATTGGTTTTTTTAAGAATGGTGAGGGACAATTCACAATATAAATATAATATATTATATATAATTATATATTGATGTATAATGAACAAAATAAAATAAAATATTTTTCTCTTTTCTATCCATTTAAAAATATATTTTTTATTGTATTTATATCTATAAAAATAGATAATTAATTTTATCTATTTTAAATTAAGAAATTTATTTATTAAGAATTATAACTAATAAATTATTAAAAGTACAAAATTAAAACTTAATGACATTTGTAAAAGAACGTATGCCCTAATATAACCAAAAAGAAGTCTATTTTATTTTTAAAATGTCAGGAAAATAATAATAATCGTAGAACGCACTAATCTGCATAATCAATACACATACATATATAATTTTAATTTTATATAATTTATTAATTAATATTTATAATAATTATTATTATTATTATTTATTATTTATTTACGCTGATTTACGCCGAAGGTGTATCCTACTATGAACTTCTCCAAACCAATTTTTGCTATCGACGGCTTGCTTCATCCCAGAGACGACTCTGCAGACTGTGACCGTTGATCGGTTTGAAATCGCCAGTCACCAGTTTTTCATTACTTTCTGTCACTTTCTGTCTTGTAAGCTACGGTGTAAGAGTTTGATCGCACCCGTTCACGTCTCTGGTCTCTGCAGCATTTATGATCTAACAACTATGCATTCATATCTGCTCATATTAACGCAGAGTGTGATTTGAATGCCATCAATACAATCGCTGTCAGCGCGCAAAGAAGTCAAAATCCCGGAAATGAAGGCTTGAGAAGAAATAATGGTATTAACTACATAGATCTTTTGCGAGTAGCAGAAGATTACAGACCTTTTGCGTTGTAGATCTGTACATCTCATTCCTTCCTCCACCACCGGTGAATCCAAGGTTTTTTATCTCAAGATGAAGGGCGATTACCATCGGTATCTTGCCGAGTTTAAAACCGGAGCAGAGCGCAAGGAGGCCGCTGAGAGTACCTTGCTCGTTGAGAAGGCTGCGCAGGTTCTCCCTCTTTTTTGTCCTTTTCTTTGAAGCCTAATCTGTTTGTGCTTTGCAAGTCGTTGTATTGGTTTGTGATGGCCTGGTCCTTTGCAGGATATTGCGGTGGCCGAGCTGACCCCGACGCATCCTATTAGGCTTCGCCTGGCGCTTAACTTCTCTGTATTTTATTACAAAATTTTGATTTCTCCAGATCGTGCCTGTGCCCTTGCTAAAACGGTGCGTATTTTGTACTTTTCTATTGGCATTTTTGGCTAGCTTTATGGATCTGGATTTTTCATTGGCTTCTCTCGCTTTAGGGTTCATACCTTTTCGTCGCTTTTGTAAATTTGTTAGTTGGATCTGCTTTAACATTGCTATTTTCCATGGAGAGCCTTTTTTTGTCTTGCGGGGAACTCTGTTGTTTCTTGGTTTTTAGGTTGAACAAAATGACTCCTTTATAACTTCTTTTTTGGTTTAGATGATATGATAGGTCTTCATGCCGGTAGAGTACTTGTATGCAATTTGAATGTGGGTAGGCAGAGCTTTTACTCCAAACATGTCTTTATTAATGGAAACCCTATGCACCCCCACAGATTTGTCTTTGTGTATGGAAACCAAGCTTAGATCACTCTAAGGCTTAGAAGACACTCCTTAGATGACTCTATGATACCAAGTTTATGTGGGTTTCTTCACATCGACACCCATGTTATCATTATGACAATTGTCACATTCATACAACTTGTGATTATACATTCCATGGAGGTGTAGGCTCGGGAGCTGATCTTGTGCAATACTGAAAATCATTTTTTGAAGCGTTTTTTAATTTTTAAAGCTCTAATAAATATTCCCTGGAGGATACGGTTTTTTCAGTCTATATGCCAAGTCCAGGGATTTCTATGGAGGATATTGGTTACAGTTATGAGAATCAAGTTCTGAGTCAGCTTGGGAAGCCTTGACTTTTGTGGAAAGCTTCAAGAAAAAAGGTGCAGCATGTTGGCAAAGCATTGCTTCATTTGCTTACATGACAGGTCATATAGGCATCCGTCCTAACAATGTTTGTAGGACTTGTGGCTGGCCTCATCTCCTTTTGTTCTTAGGTTATCGGGTAGGGCGAACCTGCGAGTAAATTTTGATCTTCAGGCAGGTCAGATTTTCACGACAGTTCACAATCTCCATTATTAGTGATTTCTAGTTTTGTATCAAGATTTAATTGTTGGATTGTTGTCTCAACGGAGCCATATCAATATTTAAGTGGCTGCAAAATTGCTCTAAAAAGAATGCGTTGTGTTAGATCATTTGCACTGAAGCTTATTGCTTAGATTGGTGAAGACCCGAAGTTCTACTTATATTAGCATAGATACCTGGTTTAGACACTGGGTCCCTGTGGGGTATCTATTCAGTCATAGTTCTGACTGATTATAACCTTTTCTTTCACCTTTCTGAATTGTGCTCTTGTGCTTTTGACTATTCTAACTTGAAAAAGAATTAGATTTTTAGTTAAAGTTTCTGAAATTACCCAAGTGTCTTTATGATCTTCTCAACTTACAATTCTGGGTTATGTTCTTAAAAGTGGGGTGCCTACGCTATACTTTTTCTTAAAATTGCTCCGTGAATTGGTGCGCCAAATCCTTAATTTGTGGGGTTCCTTGCCAAGCCACTTCGGTTTGGGGTTTTTTGGTTAAGGACAACAGTCCACAAGTTAATTCTGGGTCTTATTCTTGCCAATGAGGTGCCTATCTATCCCCAAAATATCTTACAAGCGCTCCTTGATTGGGGTCTTAAAGTCTTCGAAGCAAGGCTCCTTGCCAGGCACCCCCAATTTAGAGTTTTGCTTAAGGACTCTTTCCCTCAAGTAGTTGATTCCAGGTCCTGGGTACCATTATTTTATTTCGCGTTTGTTTTACTATCGTCCCTAGTATTCGTGTTTTGCTTGACATGACACACACTCTTTTAATTGTGGTAGTCCCAACAATATAACTATTCCAACCAAAAATTCGGCATACCCAATTGCGCACAAAAAGTGCAATAGCTAGTTATTATTACGCCAAGGCATATCCAATTTGAAAGGGATCAACCTAAAATATCTGATCAACGGTTGAGTCTTTCCAAGAAGCCTTGGAGACGATAAAATTGTTCGTGGCCATTAATTTTCCGGCTGGTCTTCCATCCTGTGTTTACTCGTCCTTCATCGCACCGAAATGCAATTTGCATTTTACGGTGGCTATGGGAGAAGTTCGTATTTATTATGAATCAGATATGGCAGGAAACATTGTACGGTTATTTTACAAATCTATAGATATTTGTTAGCGCACCTTCGATACCTGCGAGTGGGTGCATGCTTCGAAAGCAACACAGTAAGTTGACTATAGCAGCCCTAGAAATCTGTTGTGATTTGCAAAGCCTGGAAATTCTTTTTGTCCAATACAATTGTTGTCAAACAAAATTTTAGTCTCATGTTGCTTGATCTGCAAGCTCTTTTAGCAACGATTTCTATCTTCTTTCAGGTTTTGGATCATCACACATGGGGTTTTCATCTCAAATGTTTACTCTCTTTCACGCCTCTCACATATCTATTTTATTTGGTACATCACTAGGACATGGTCAAGGAATTAAATCTGTATCAGATTGCACATCCCTTCCTATAAAAAAATTGTTGCCTTGTAATTCTTAGAAATAAGGTAGTGCCCTTCATTAGTAGGGTGAAGGTTTCTGTCCACGATCATTTTATTGCATATTGAAGGTTTTGATTTACCTTATGTTGTCTCAGAAATCTAGACTGCATTAGAGTTTATATATTCTGCATTAAAGTCTTGAATGCTTTATTTTTATTTATGTATTGAAAATATAAAAAATTGATAGTTAGAACCAAAGAAGCAAATATGGAATTCCTTGGCATCTCAAAAGATCAAGATGTTTTTAATTTTTTGGGATATTATCTGGAAAATAGGGAAAAATATTGGGAACACAAATAATTGCTTGCAAAATCAACTGCAATGGTTACAGTCCTGGCAGCTACAAATTTTTTTTATAGGGCTGCATTTTTACTGAATGGAAATCTTCATTTAGTGTCTGAAGAAGTTAACTGGGCCCAACTACATACATATCTGGGGCTTATTCTCTTGTATAACTATGTCCTCTCCAAGCTGATCTCTCAGTTGTACACAGGTTTGGATCTACTGGTGTCCCTGTTGTGCTATCACAATGAGAACGGCGAGTGAGCAACTACAAGTGAAAACTAAACAATTTTCTGCATGAAATTTGCTTGCATTCTGCCTTTGTTTGTCTTTTCTAAGGGGTTTTAATGTTTTAAGAACAAGCCTTTTCTTTTCAGGCATTTGTAGAGAGCAACAAATCAAAGCCCCCTTTTTGGTAAAGTGAATAGGAAAACTCTACACAACCAGGGTTCCCATGATGTTTTTTAAATAGGTAAAGTTTCAAAGAAAATGGAAACCATTGCCTTATTATACATGGAATTAATTAAACCCATTAGCTTGCACGTTTCTAATTCAGTAATCTAAATCATAAGAAACAAACATTAGAGTGATATTTGTCCATAAATAGGGAGTTTATAGAATCCAAGGTCACTGAAAATCATAACAATGGACCAACTTTAACAGGGTCCTTTCTTTAACCTTTTTCCTTGTAAGTTTGTCTTTGTGCATGGAGATAAGTAGGCAACTGTAACTGTGCAATGTCGAAACACATCCGCCCACACCCGTGCACAGACAAACTATATGCTATTATAAGTGGTCGTCCACCATTGCCCTAATTTAGTCGGTCTATCCTTTCATAGGCCACCTTCAATACTGTTTACCCACAATTCATGAATTCTTGTACTAGGCACCCATCTCGCGTTACATTATAATACACTCAAACTCATCCACCACAATGTAATCCTCTCATTAAATGCTCATAAAGACCTTTCATTTTCCTCATTCATGTTTGGTGATCATAATTTTATACTGTAGAAACATAAAATAAAGAAAAAAATACAGAGGACAATCTAGACTTGAGTTCTACCACCAAGTAACTACAAAATAATTCACCAGAAGAAATGGATTGATAAATTTGTATAGCACCCATTATTAAAAAAAATAAAAAATAAAAAATAAAAAAAGTTTGGAGGATGGTGTATGAGCTCTACTAGGGTTTTGTGTTTTCTACGATCACCCTTGGCCCCTTTTCCGTCATACTGTGCATCCTGCACAGGAAGCCCATCTTTTCTTGTGTGTACGGCCGCATTTACTGCGATTTTTTTTGTTTTAATATGCCTTCAATCAGCTCTAACCTAGTAGTTCTTACTAGTGTTAGTAGTTCGACGACGTTAATCAATGGCTCCTCCTCTGAACAAACATCTCCATAAATTTTTTCTGAAAGTCTTTCACGAAGTAAGTGCTCTGATTCACCAGCTAATGTGATTTTTCCCTTACCAGATTTTGATACTACCTGTCAATGGCTTGAGCAATACACCCTTGTTGGGTATTTTGTTGGGATAACTCCCCCTGAAAGTGTGCTTAAATATTGGGTTAACAAGGCTTGGGTTCTTTATGGGGTCCGCCTTGATATGGTCCAAAATTTAACTAAGGGTTTCTTTTTGTTCTGCTTTGCGGAGGTCAATCATGTGCAGACTATCTTAGGTCATGGGCCTTGGTATGTCCGGTCTTCTTTGTTAGTTTTCCAGGCATGGACCCATGACTTTGCTGTTTCAGACGACACCAAGTTGTGGGTCCCGGTCTAGATTGAATTCCCTGGTCTACCCTTGCCTTGTGTGCCTTTTTTTAATAGTATAGCTTCCTCATTGGGGAGGCTTATTTGCATTGATCTAGATAGGTTCTTTCAGGCCCATCCCCAGAAGAGGGTTTGTGTGGAAGTGGACCTTTCCAAAGATTTAAAAGACTCCATTGATATCCAAATTGGAGCTCTTCGCCACACCCAGAAGGTCACATATTTTAATTTGTTCAACACGTGCTATAGGTGTCAGTCAGAGGACCACAAAATTAAGGACTGCCCTTTAGTAGTGCCTCGTACACCTTCTCTGCTACGAGATGCTGAAAAGCCTCGTTCAGCAGCTGCATCTGCTGCCAAACCTGATGTGAAATGGACTACGATTACAAACTGAAAGAATAAGTCCACTGGTTCTGGGTCAGGTCCTGTGACCTCTGAGCTAGTGAAAGATGTTTCAAACCCTTATGTGAAGGGGAAAGAAGCTTTGATTAGAGCTGATTATGTTTCACAATAGCCTTGGCACAAGGCTACACCTCAGCCAGCTGCTATCATGTTAACACAACTGAATGTGTCTTCTCCTGTGATGGGAGCTCAAAGCTGATCTCATAGCCCTTCCCCTCCTAGGGAAGAAGGGGAATATGTTCATAAAAATAGAGGATGTCCTCTCCATCCATCCAGATTGGATCAATTCTGCCAAAATTTTAACAAAATCATTTCTCTTCTCTGAATGAAGAGGAATCGGGTTTCAAAAACATGGAGGAGTTTCACTCATGAAGTTCCTCTCATGGAATGTTGGAGGTTTGACAGACCTCTCCAAAAAGTATTCTGTTAGGGATACCTTGTGTAAGTACTCTGGTGTTGAAGTGCTTTGTCTCCAAGAAGTTAATTTTTTTGGTTTTTTGCTTAATGCGGCTTGTCGTTCTATTTGGCTAGCTAGTAAAATGTTTTGTACTACCCATGATGCTAGGTGTGGCTGAGTTGTCACCCTTTTGGCCCCATAGTGGCACTCTTCTATGGTCGACCACGGGTCTGATCCCACTCATCAGCTCGTCTGGATCCTTCTCAACATTGATAATCATTCTTTTGGGATTATTACTATCTATGCTTCTAATGATGTTGTGGAACGCTCTTTACTCTAGTGTTGGATTGCCAGTTTACCAGTTGCTACCTAGTTACTCTGTGGGTAATTCAATATGGTAGAAATGGCATTTGACAAAGATGACACTTTTCCATTTAGATGGACAGCTGGGGAAAGGGAGGCGTGGTTTTACATGCGCAATAAATTGGGGCTTTTTTATCCGAATATTGGTCGCCACCATTCTCATTCTTGCTGGCACACTTGGTGCAATTACAGAGCTGATTCTGATAGAATATTTAATTTCCTTGATCGTGCCATGATATTGGCTCAATATTTTTTTTCATTTGACAACTCCTCTCTCCCAGATAAGCCGTTAGTGGATGTGACCTTGTCAGACCACTTCCCCATTTATTTTTGCATTGAATGGGAGACTCGATAGCCTTGTACGTGTAAAACTCAATTTTTTTTAAACGCATCTTTACTCTGCCACAAGCCTACTCTGGCCCACATTTCCAGAGTCTGGAATTTGGAGTGCAAACCAGCTCATCATATAGGCTGTATTTCTTAGTGGAATGAGGCTATCATCTGCACGACTAGATTTTTGTGTATTTATGGGCACTGGCTGGCTATTTTTTGCCGGCGGTCTTATGAGGCTACCACTGTTGACCCTCATGCTGCTACTGAAGCTTTGGCAGCCAGCCGCTTTTCTCCATCATTGCAAGTCAAGGTGGTGGAATTAAGGAACAAGAAACAAATTGTTGACAACTATGTTGCTAGAGGAGCGCAAATGAAAGCCTGGTTACATTGGCTAAAAGTTGGTGATCGTGCCTCCAAAGAGTTTTTTTTGGCTCTGCATGTCAGGCAATCTCATTCCCGAGCATTAAAAAAATAAAAGATGGCGTTTAGGTGCTTTCTGAGCTGCCTAACATTCTCCAGGCCTTTGTACGTCATTATGAGCAAGTCTTCACTACAGAGGAAGTCACGCCTGTGCGACAACAAGCCCTTCAGGATTGCTTTGCTGTTGTGCCAAATAAACTTTCTTCAGCTCAGAAAACTTTTTGTGATCAACTATTATCAGTTGATGATCTCAAAGAGGCTGTCTACTCCATGGCTAATGAAAAAGCCCCAGGAATTGATGGATTCCCTTAATGAATTCTACTTGAAGCCATGTGGGACTATATTGGGCATGATCTGCATCAAGTTTACTTAGAAGATTTTCATTCTAATTCTCTAGGTAACTTAATTAATAAATGTAACATAAAATTCATACCTAAGTTAGGTTACCTAGAAGACATTTGCAATTGGAGACCTATCATGCTTCTTAATGTCTCCTACAAGATTATCGCCAAGGCTTTGGCTCTTAAAATCCGTCATCTTCTACCTCAGATTGCGCACTCGAAACAAACTGGGTTTATCAAATCCATATTTATTTTGGATAATATTATCGTTGTTTGGGAAGGCATGGAATGGTCCAGATGTTCAAACCAAAAAGTCGTGTTCATTAAAATTGACTTTTCTAAGGCATATGATCGAATTGAATGGTCGTTTATTCTTGTTATGCTGCAAGCCTTAGGTTTTGGGCCTAATTTCATTCAATTTGTTTGAATGCTCTTTGCGGATGCTTTATCTTGTATCACCATCAATGGTCCTCAATCCTCTACCTTTGGCCTCTTTTGTTCCATTCGGCAAGGGTGCTCGCTGGCCCCCTCTTTGTATGTGCTTGCAACTAGGGGTTTTGGTTACCTCTTGGCCAATGCGGTTTCCCAGCGACGGGTCAAGGGCATTTCTCTGCCCAACTCTCAAACTTAGCTTGTTAATGGCCATTTTGCTAATGACTCATTCCTCACCCTTCTAGAGGAAGAAGACTTCATTGCGGCGATTGGGTGATCCCACAATAGTGGTTTACACTTTTTGGCCTAACTGGACACTGATATATTTTTTTTAACACAATCTCCACATTCGGGCACCTATAGCGATTAAACCGTAAGGAATTTGAAGATGATGTAAACTAGAGTCTTGTCACATTTTGTCTATAGATTCTAAAAATATTTTTTTCAATTTTGGAATCAGATTGCACTTCTTTTCCATCTCCCACAAAAAATTGGTTTTCAAAAATAGCATTTTTAAAAGTGATGCACAGGTATAACACATAACTTTTTTCCATGAAGGATAAAATTCCAATTCTTTCAAATTTAGATTTCTAACTCTGATATCTAGTGCTTCCACTTGGTTAGATAGTTTTTTATTGAATATTTTTCTTTAATCAAGTTTGAAGTCAATCAAATGACAATTCAGACATAGTTTGACATTATAATGTATAACTTTTACTGTATGTATTGAAATTCTTCTCTTTTTTTTGTTGGATCAAGGACTTCAATATCTGGTGCACTCATATTTTTAAATTTTTTTATAATCTTCTATTTTTCCACTTGTGCGAGAACAAATATTTTTGTTTTCGATGAAAAACCTATATTTAATAAAACTTAAAAATAGATAGATAATAAAACCAAACATACTAAAATTATATTCATTGGATAGCTCGTTCTGAAGGCTACTCGATTCCAAGTTTGGTTTCTAAATATTCCCCATTTTCATCCCCAACCGGATCTTGAAAGCGTAAAATTTTAGGTTTTTGTGTGAACAAATTAGGGAAAAAGGGGTTCGCTAGAATAAAGGGGTTCTAGCGAACCAGTTTCGTCGAACCACAGTTCATTCGACCCCCACTAATATGCATTTTCCTTTGTTTTTGGAAAAATGGGCTAATAGCTAATGGGTTCGCTCGAACCCTAGTTCGGTCGAACCCCTTTATGGTTCGGCCGAACATGTAGGTTCATGCGAACCCCTAAAACCAATTTTTTTGCCATGGGGTCATTTTTTCTCAATTTTCCTTCCTCCATCAAATTGTAAACCACTATTATGGCTTCACCCGATTCTTGAGTGTCTTAATACCTTCTATCTTGCTTCCGGCTTTGCCATCCAGTGGCATAAATTTTTTTGTTACCGAAAGTCAATCTTTCCCTCTCTATTGTGGCTGCAACAGTATGGATGGAAGTGGATTGGGCTTGAGAATTTTTTCAGTTTATGGGCATTCCCTTTGCCTTTCAAGCGTCTTCGGCTAAGCTTTGGCAAGTCGTGCTCTCTAGAGTTGAATAGAAGCTTGCTTATTGGGTTACCAAGCCCCTCTCTTTGGCAGGGAAATTTCAGGTGTGTTCCAAAATTCTGGCAGCCACCCATGTTTATTATTCTTCTTGTTGGGCGCCCTCTAAAGCTGCCTATGGCAAGCTTGAGAAACTGCTTCGTGAATTTCTTTAGGCCTCCTCTGAATCTCATAGAGGGTTTCATCGTGTGGCTTGGGAATTTTGCTGCCTTCCCAGAAACTTGGGAGGTCTCGGGTTGTTGTCTACCCAATGACAAGGGACTACTTTGTGTGTTAAATGGATTATTTGTGCCCTTACTGAGGATGAGGCTTGGAAAATTCTTCTCAAGCATAGTATTCAATCTAGCTTCCCTATCCATAGACCTGCCTGGAAGGAGTTTGGCTTTCAAACCCTTCTAGTCATAGAAGAACCAGTCCAGATTATTGGGACTTTTGTGGCCAAAAACATCTAGCGGGCCTCGGAAGCTGTCAAACCCTGGCTCTGTTGGGTTGGCTCTAGTTTTCAAGATGGGCTCTCTCTCAACCAGCACAATATTTGGTGGTCACCTCTTTTTTCTAGCAATGGTCAGCCGTTGGCTAAGTCGCCTGGGCTTAAGGCGCTCAAATTTCACAAAAAGGGTATCCAAACCCTGCAACAGATTTTTTTTAGATCCACCATGCGTATTATGTTGTGGGAAGTTTTTTCATGCCTAGTACAGGCTTCATAACCAGGACCTTGCTACTTATGATGATCTGGTGAATGCCATTCCTACTGAAATGCTTCATAAGGTTGGAATTCATGGGACCAAACCTTGGTGGAAAGACTGGAAGTGGTATCCAGACACCCCTTTCAGGAACTGCAAGCCTCAGCTTGGTTATAGGTGGCTCTCACCACATTTTCCTATGATTCAAAGTTTGAACCAGAGGTGGCTTCTTCAATATCTCGCTCATGTCTAGCGTAAAATATTTTTTACCACTTGGTCTGCAAGTGTTGAGCCGAAGCTTGCCCACTTTTCCTGGTGTATTCTTTTCTAGGGCTTGCTTGTGGGCTCTCAGCTGGTTCACCTAGGGGTCTGAGACCCTCGTTGCCCTTTTTGTGGGCAAGTTGAAAATTTTAAGCATTTTTTCTGGTTTTGTCCCAGAGCGCAAAAACTTTGGACTTGGATTCATGACTTTTTTTGGCCCTTTAGGCCAAAACCTTTTTCCTAGCATATGGTGTTGCTAGGAGATTCTCCCAAATTTCTTACAAAATTCACCCAACTTTGGCACACTGTCAGGGTGGAAATTCTGTTGAATATTTGGAAAGATAGAAATGCTTGCATTTTTTCACATACTCAAATGGATATTCATGTATCTTTATATGCTAAAGCTATGATTTTCTCTAATATGCTTTTACAAGTTCAAGTGCAAGCTAACAAAGTTGCACTTGAGGTTGCTCACCTCTAGGTTCTCCTAGACCACTGGGGTAATGCCCCTTGTACTATTGCTCGGGTCCCCGCTTTGCCCACCTCTTCCCATGGTCGGTCGCCCTCCAGGGGCCAGTAGTGGAGTGGCTCTACACGTCCCTATTCCCAACCCCTGCCTTGGTCGGATTCTTGCACTCCTCGGTGAAACTGTTCTCCTCCACAACGGGCTAGCCAGGGGTGGCCTTCTGGCAGTGTTTCAGGGAGTTGTGGTGGTGGTTCCGGGTGGCCCTCTGATGATCCTCCTACTTCTGGCTCTGGTTGGCCAGTCACTGGTAAAGAGAAAAAAGATGTTGATGATGGTTGGGGTCCTCCTCCTAACGTCACTCTAGACCCTGCTGATGTATGGGGGAAAAATTTGGATGATAGAGACCCTCCTGGCTCTGCTGGCAATGTTATGGCTGCTTAATGGCTTTTTTATTAACTTTGTAATTTTGGACTTCTAGGCTTAGCCCATGTGATCTGTTGCTTTTCTAGGCATTGCCGATTTGACTCTTGGGGTGTGTCTTTTTACCACCCACCCTTTTTTTGTGAATATATATCTTTATATTTGAATTAATATAGATAGTTTCCTATTCATAAAAAAAAAAGAAAAAAGAAAAACAAACCATTTTCTTCTAGTAATGCTATACTCCTTGGTTCTACACGTTAGGTATATATGCAAAAGGTGGAAGAATTGATAGGGCACACAAACTGTTTGACATAATACACTCATTGAAGGAAATGTGGCTCCTGAATCCTCTCCATCCTCCATATTCAAAATGCATGTACAAAATGTGAATTTAGTCAAGGCACGTGGATGGTTTTGCTGTTCGCATGAAACTACGGGAGTATGGATAAGGCACATGAGCTGGTCAACATAATGTCACATGGATTGTTTGCAAAAATGTAAGGGGTGTGGAATGTTAAGACTGCATTCCAACCAACAGATAGTATTCATGGTCTAGCTACCACTCCCAATGCCATTTTCACACATTCTTTACACTATAACTTATTCTCATACTTTAATTTCACCTCAATTAAATAGGTAAATGAATTTCATTTTAAAAAAACATTGGATCATACGACCTATTCATATTAGTTGCATATTGGAAGTGTAAAAAAATCTTGGCTAATTTAATAGAATGCATGTAATTTATATTAATAGTTAAAAGAATTGTGGGGATGTGTAATTCTAAATTAGATCTTAATCTATGAAAGTCAATGTAAAATAGATAAGGTGTACTTAGCTCTAATTTTGACGATGAATAATTGAAGAAGATTTTAGAATCTACCTATATTAAATTTAAGAACATGACCTCTTTATCAATATATTGCTTTAGATTTTGTGTTATGCATGTACTCTATCTTAGATCAAGTTTGTACGTCTAGATCACTTCTACATCTACAAATTAAATATTTGTTGTGTGAATTTAATCTTATTCACTTTACAATCTTGCTTGTTGAATAACTGAATTCATCTCCATTTATTTTACTATCTAGATTGACAATATTTATGAATAGCTTTAGTGGGTTGTTGAGATCACTAAGGGAAATATTCTCCTAGATCAAACCCCCAAAAAATAGGTTCTACAATCAAAGCAAAAGATCAACAAACAACACACAATGCCCTATAACAAATATATAGACTTTGAGTCAATTTAGTGCATCTAACCAAAGTATTCTCCTAACATCATTGCTCATAAATGCTCTACAAGAAGAGAATCAAATGTGAGGCCTGGATGATATAACGATTGTAAACTAATGCCTTTAAATACAAGTACATAAAAAATAATTGCACGAATATTGGTTTAGTCAACTCAAAAGGGCTAGTATAATGGACAAAAGTAAGACAATTTTAAAATTGGAACTTTAGAAAGTTAGGGTTAGATTTGTAGATGTGTGATCAATCTTCCACCCATAGACATGACCTAAGATGATGAAATGATAATTTTGTGTAAGGAATGAATGTTCAATCATGGAGGATCCAATAATGTGGTCTATATAGATGGATGTGTAAAAATAGATAAAATACAATAAATGTATGCAAATGTGTTTATGTAGGGATATGTTAAGGTCAAAGGAATGGAACCAATATTACATAAAAGTATGCCATTTATAGACATATAAATTCAACCATTGCACATATACACATTGTTATTTGGAATTATATGTCTTATAAAATAAAGATTAAAAATTATATAGTAAATTATTATTTAAAAGTGATAAATTTGGACCCGAACAGTTAGCATGGTTGGTTAAGGGCTTTGGGGTTGTCCCATATAGGTCCCGAGGTCGACTCACGCTCCTGGATTATAATGGTATGGGTCGTGTCGGGTGCGGTCCGTACCTCCAGAGGACTAGTCTCGCCTCCGCTCGCCTCCTCCGTCCCCCAAAACCTGGCATAAAAGTAAGCTTAGGGCAAGGGTGGTGGTTGTCGCTGGGCGGAGTCGCACATCTAAGCGCATATCGCGAGGGTGGGGAATACCTCTGGGTGATCAAAAAAACAAAGTGATAAATTTGAATAGACACTTAATTGTTATTGGAGTTTTTAAATCAAGTTTTGTTTAAAATATATAAAAAATCAAATTAAAGTCTTTCATTTTAAATGAGTGAACATCGTAGATAGTTTATTTAATTATATTATATTTTAAATCAATATATTTTAAAAATCAATCATTATGTTCTATTAAAAATACAACCAACAGTAAACTATAAAAAATTTAGACCAAAATTTTTCCTAATTGACCTTCCACACCTCTTCCGCATACCCATTGCACACCAAGGTGCAATTGCTAGTATTATTATAAATATATTTGGATTCCAACGGTTTGTCTCTCAACAATGATAGAAAAAAAATAAAGAAGAAGAAAACAACAAAAATACCTTGTGGCAGGACGCCAGTAAGATTAGCACCAGAAATGTCCAAGTACTCGAGCTCTGTCATGTTACCGAGCTCCGGCGGAATCCCGCCTGAATATGAATTATAGCCAATCTCCAAATGCCGCAGATTCTGCAACCTTCCAAGCTCAGGCGGAATAGGTCCCGTGATCGAATTCCCGGACAAGTACAAAAATTTGAGACTACTGCCAAAATCTCCATATTCCAGCGGAATGGAGCCCTCAAAGTAGCTCCCCGCCAGGTTGACCTCCTCCAAATGCCTCAGCTCAACCAGCTCCACAGGCAACGGCCCGCTAAAACCGTTGCTGAAAGCGTTGAAATTCACCAGATTCTTCAGCTTGGAAATTCCCGGCGGAAGGTTGCCATTGAAATCGTTGTGGTTGATGTCCAGGGTTCGAATCTCAGTGAGGTTGAAGACGGCCGCCGGTAAAGCATCGCTGAAGAGATTCCTGCTGATATTTAGCTCCAAAAGATGCCTCAGGCCCTGAATGCTCTCCGATACGTTGCCCGTCAAGTTCATGTTGGAGAGATTCAAGGTGACAACTTTGGTAAGGCTGGGGTCACATGAGACTCCAGTCCACGAGCAGGGCGAACCGTTTTCGGCATCACTCCAGTCCTGCAAACGGACAGAAGAGTCGACAAAGCCGGCCTTGAGAGCCAGCAGAGCCTTTCTCTGTTCAGCCATCTTATCTTGAGCAGCAGCATTCTCTTCCAGGCTAATGATAACAACAATCATAATCGCAATAGAGCAAACAGAGAAGAAATTGCTCGCCATCACTCCTCACCCTTACTCGCCGCACTCAAAATTCATTACTGGTATCTCTTCACTTATGGAACTTTTATTTTTTCGGATTCTACTAGAGACATTTATAAGCTCCAACAAATGTTCTGGTTCCGTAAATTGCTTTGTTTTAAAAAAACATAAAAAAATGTTCTGGTTCCAAATTTTTAAAGTATGAAAGAAAGAAGAGAATAAGGGTAACTTGGAAACGTGAACAGGGGGTGTCACAAGTTCTGTAACTTAGGTATGGTCATATTAATGGTATTGTCTATCCAGCATACTTTATGTATATTTGATCGTATTTATTAATTAATTAAAATTCAGAATATAACATGATTTGAATTTTAATTAATTAATAAATAGGTCAAATATGCATTCAGACTTATATTGGATTTTTTTAGGTCTTACTCCCATATTCTTAAGTCTTACGGACTAATTAATAAATACCGTCAAACATACAACCAGATTAGAGTAATTAATGTTTTATTTTTTATCAAAATTATAAAAAGATTAAAAAAAAAAATAACAGTTTAAAAAAGACTGAAGAAAAGGAATGCAACTAAAATCAACAATTTACAATATAGACTAACATACACAATTTTACAATAAACCAGCTAAGAGATAACATGCAGCAATTATTAATTAATGTTAGGCGGCTTTGCTTTTGGTCCAGTCAAAAAGTAACGTTGAAAAGAATTCACACTGCTTTTGTTCAATATAAAACCAAAAGTGACGTTGTAATGGCGGTTTTCCGTTGCCTCTTGACAAGGGAAGCCCTCAATGGTGTGATCCTTTTTAAAGGAATTATATTGCATTTTATAATTTTTTTATTTTAATTAGATTATATAGTTTGATTTGTTATTTTTAATAATTCATATATGATACTTTAAATTTATTTTTTTTTAATTATTTTATATAAAAAATTAATTTTTAAATATATTCAAATTTTAAAAGTTAAAAATATTGTTAAAAATTAGAATACTTTAAAATATTTTATATGGTTCTTTAATCATTTTTGGTAAACACCATGTTATTACATTCTATTCATAATAATTTATTTATAAGAAGTTATTTTATAGTTTTTTTTTTTTTTTTTAAAGTATGTGTTGGTTGTGTTTTGATTTTGATTTTTATGTACATAGTTATCACATGAGGCTCCTTGATGTAATTGTAACATGTTTATGGATGTAGTTATCACAATATTAAAAAAATCATAGTTATAACATTAAAGATATTAACAAGATATATGTATAATAAAGAGAAAAAATTATCATAAGAATGTAATAAGATTGATTGCTATAATATAATAATAAAAGTGCTAGTATCAATTTAAATAAACAAAATAATAATTTATGATATATTATATAAATTAAGATATTATTGTCTTATGGTAACTAAAATAGTGCTAACAATTTTTTACATTGAACAAAGTTGGAAATTGAAAGTAGGCACCCAGTAAAGTAGCCCCTAAACCTCCATTGTGTTTGTTAACAATTTTGGCTTGTACCTGACCTTAGCCAAGTCAGGATGGTAGTGTGTTTAATTTGAACCTTAGAAGGTCTTGTTGGTGTGTGATGAGTTAGTCACTAGGACTAAATTCATCTTAGTGTAGTCATGTTGTTAAATTTTGCTTTAATTAGCTTTAGACTTGGCCTAAGTTGGAATGTAGGGTATTAAATGTGTTATAACCACATGGTCGTTGTTAGAAGATGCCAAGGGGCAGTTAAGGGAGTTGTTGGCTCGAGATCAAGGTGTTAGAGGTCCTAAGATTTAGGATCATGACACAATGATGGAAGTTGCAAAAGTTGTTGTAAAATTGCATGGCAACATTTTGTGTGATTGCATGCAACTTAGTTATATTGGATTCCCTTGAAATCAGGAGTGTGGGATCGATCAACTCCCCTTGAAACATGGAAAAGGCATCTAAGTAGAGGTGTGGCTTGTAGAGAGTAGTTAGATTACATTGTAAGCAAGTTTTGGTGTGAAGGAATAGTGAATTTTTTGCATTTTCTGTGTTTACCCGTGTGCCTTGAGAAATAGAGTTAACAAAGGCGTTGTATATTCTATTTTAGCATTGTATTGGTGTTCATAGGATAGTTGTGAATAACTTTCATTTTGTATTCAGGTTGCTTAGAGTAGATTTGTGGTTTTGAATTCATAAATTAGGTTGTAGAGGGTTTGTATCTCTGTTTTGAGCAGTCAAGCTTTTAAATGGCTCCCCCATGAAATCTAACCACGGGGTTTCCCAGAGATTGGATGGAAATGATAGGGGAGCCAGTCTTTTGTACATATTTAGAAGTAGGAGTTCTAAAGAGCCAAGCAAGTATTTGTAATCTCAAACCCTAGGCGAGCTAGGACTGCCCGGTTAGGAGTTTGATTGAGAAAAGTGAAGAACTTTGGCAAGTGAAGGGACCACTGTACGGAAAAAGTACACTTCCAGGTGGGATATGACCAAACACAAGGATACCAGAAGGATTGAGGCTTGAACAATCCACTGGTGTGAGAAATTAGCAAGGAATTCTTGAAACCCTAGGAATTAGGCCTAATTAGCCTATTTGCCCTTAATAGTAGGAATCCACCGTACGGATGAGACATGGGTCTGACACCCTGTGAAACATTTAAAGGCCTAAAAAGGGTGTCTGGAAATGAAATTTAATTGATAGGTTATTTGACAAGTTTAAGAAAGAAAGGCAGAAAAGTGACTGGTAAGGGCTACTAGAAATTAGGCCTCACCAAGGAAAATTCCTGAAAACAGGTAATTTGAAGATTGAACACTAAGAAAAATGGACCCATTTGGATGTGAGAAGCATGTTGACAGTACCCCTAGCAACCCTGCAAGTAGTTCAAGCAAGATGATGAAGATGACACTTAGATCCTTCTAGGTGTTGGAAGAAGATAACAAATTCAAGAGGTGTTTGTCTTCCAAAGGTAAAGCACAAGTGGAGAACTCTTTGAGAAGAGTTGGAGTAGGGCTTGGTTAATCACCCAAGCTCAACAAGAACCCATTGGATTCAGGTTCTAGGAAGGAGACAGTGAGAAGGTCTTCTAAGAGTTTGTGCAAGCAACCTTTTGGTTCAACATACACCATATTGGTATCAGAGCAACATTTGATTCAAGGCTTGTGATTGATGTTGTAGCCCACTGAGTCAGTAGGAGAGAACACACTAGAGGAGGAAAGAACCATGGTGACTAATGCTAAGTTAGCTAAAAAGGTAGAAGAGCAAGAGGAAGATAACCAGAGGCTAAGAGAAAGGTTATCTCAAATGGAGAAGCTCTTGGATGAAGTCCAAGAAACAACAGACAAAGTGAAAGACAAGATAGAGCAAAAGGAAGAGCAGGAAGCCAAGGAAAAAGAAGAGGACTTGGAGGAGGAAGCTCCAAAGCCTGATCCTGTTCTTGCTGAAGAACCCTTCCTGAAGGCACTGCAGGCCTTAAGTGGTAAAGCATTGGAAGGTGTGCCACTATTTAGTGGACAAATGGACCCTGATTCAGTTGTAGACTGGATTGAAAGTATAGAAAATCACTTTGAATGTGATGGTATAACAGAGGCCCAAAAGGTAAAGGTGGCCAAGTCAAGGTTGAGAGGAGCAGGTCTCACATGGTGGAAATTTGTACAAGCTGAAAGAGAAAAAGAAGGCAAAGGTCCCATAGTTACATGGAGAGGAATGCCCTAACTAAGATAAGGCAGACTTATCTACCTGATGACTATGAAGTCCAGTTGCATAGGAGAAGACACAATCTGAGGCAAAAAGATATGGATGTCCAAACATACACTGAGGAGTTTCAAAAATTGTGCCTCAAATCAAAGGTGG
Organism: Sequoia sempervirens; assembly: GCA_007258455.2. Lineage (NCBI taxonomy): Eukaryota > Viridiplantae > Streptophyta > Pinopsida > Cupressales > Cupressaceae > Sequoia > Sequoia sempervirens. The sequence continues at coordinate 61,468,084 of VDFB02086081.1, read as the reverse complement.
TTGAAGATGAAAGCATCAAGCTAGCAAGGTACTTAAATGGGCTTAAGTGGTCTATCCAAGAAGACATGAGCCTAGTGAACTTCAAAACAGTTTGCCAATGCTATCAAATGGCCTTAAAGGTAGAGGAGAAAGGAAAAAAGAAGCAAGAGCAAAACCCCAAAAGTAGAGGTAAAGGGGAAGACAGCAGAGGACAAAGAGGTGGCTATGGTGGAAGGAGTTCAGAACCAAGAGCCCAAGGAGAAGTCAGATACTTTGAGCAATAAGAAGGAAGTTCTAGTAGAGGTGGTAGAGGAAGAGGCTTCAGCTCCAGAGGAAGAAGTGGTGGACAAGGAAGAGGTAACTATTTCACCAATATGAAATGTTACCACTGCAATCAATTGGGACACCCGGCCTATAGATGTCCAGAGAAAGGTAGTACTTCTCATGGAGGAGATAAGAGAACTAACCTGGTTCATGATGAGACAACTGCAATAGATAAACATCTTGAAGTGCCATTGAATTCAGAGGAAGGTGAGAACCTCATGATGAGGATAACTTTGATCAAGGAACCGGTGAAAGAAGATCCAAGCCAAAGGAGGTCCCTGTTTAGGATAAAGTGCAAGATGATGGGGAAAGTGTGTAGAGTCATCATTGACTCAGGTTCTACTGACAATATTGTGTCATAGGAGGCAGTCATCAAGCTAAAGTTGACAAGGATACCCCACAACAATCCTTACAAGGTCACATGGCTCAATATAGGTCAACATATCTTGGTGAATGAACAAGCATGGGTGGAGTTCTCAATTGGTAGGTACAAGGACAAAGTTTTGTGTGATGTGTTACCTATGGATGCATGTCACTTGCTCCTAGGTAGACCATGGCAATTTGACTGCCAAGCTGTGCATGATGGAGCAAAGAACTCCTATACTTTCAAGAAAGATAAAGTAACCTTCAAAGTTTAGTCTTTGCTAGAAGATACAGAGGTGCAAACAGCAGGTCCTAAGTTGCTCTTGGTTAGTGAAAAAGAGTTCCTAGAAGCCTTGGAAGAAGGAGAAGGATTTGGTTATGCAGTGATGATAAAGCCAAGAGAGGTGAGCAAAGAGAAAGCAGCTGAAAAGCAAGAGTTACCTAAGGAGATACAGAAATTGTTGCAGACCTATGAAGGCATTGTAAGTAGTGGTCAACCAACAACATTACCTCCTAAAAGAGCCATAAGTCATAGGATAGACTTGATACCAGGAGATACCCTACCCAACAAAGCAGCCTATAAGATGACTCCTCAACAAAATGAGGAAATAGCCAGGCAGATTCAAGAACTTCTTAACCAAGGTCTTATTAGGAAAAGCATTAGCCCATGTGCAGTACCTACTGTCTTAGCACCTAAAAAGGGAGGAGAATGGAGGCTTTGTACTGATGCCAGGGCAATAAACAAGATAACCATCAGGTATAGGTTCCCCATCCCTAGGATTGAAGATCTCATGGATTTCCTAGGTGAAGCTAGGTACTATACCAAGATAGATTTAAAGGGTGGTTATCACCAAATTAGGATACATGAGGGAGATGAGTGGAAAATAGCCTTCAAAACCAATGTGGGTCTCTATGAGTGGCTAGTTATGCCATTTGGACTGTCTAATGCCCCCTCCATGTTCATGAGACTCATGAATGAAATCCTCAAAGACTACATTGGAAAATTTGTAGTGGTGTATCTTGATGATATACTAATCTATAGTAGAACAAGAGAAGAGCACCTCCAACATATAGAGTTGATTTTCAAGAAGCTATAGGAGGAGAAGCTGATGATCAATTTGGAAAAGTGTGAGTTCATCAAAACTGAGCTGGTGTACCTTGGATTTGTGCTATCACATGGCAACTTGAAGATGGACAACAACAAAGTGGAAGCCATCCTCAATTGGCCTACTCCAAAGACAGCCACAAAGGTAAGAAGCTTCCATGGTCTTGCTCAATACTATAGGAAATTCATAAGACAGTTTAGTGCTATTTGTGCTCCTATGTTAGATACCATTAAAGGAGGAATGAAGACTAAGTTTGTATGGAATGAGCAAGCTAACAAGAGTTTTGAGTTACTGAAGGAAAAGATAGCTACCCAACCTGTTTTGGTGTTACCAAGCTTTGAGAAGCTATTCACCATTGAGTGTGATGCAAGCAATGTGGCTATTGGAGCTGTTCTCAGTCAAGAGGGCAGACCGGTGGCTTTCCATTCAGAGAAGTTAAGTGAAGCCAAGAAGAAGTATTCTTCTTATGACCTTGAGATGTATGCATTGGTCCAAGCTCTAAGGAAGTGGAGGCACTACTTGCTTCCCAAGGAATTCATAGTGTATTCAAACAACCAAGCACTTAGTTTCCTGAATTCACAAGAGAAGTTGAGTCACAGACACATGAAATGGGTGGAGTATTTGCAATCTTACACCTTCAATATCAAGCACAAGAAAGGATCTCTCAAAAAAGTGGCAGATGCCTTGAGTAGAAGAGTCCTCACCATTCAAGAAATTCAGTTGAAGAGCATGGGGATAGATCATTTCAACGATATATATGCAGATGATGAAGATTTTGCAGATATTTATAAGGTATGTGCTGAATACAAGAATAATTTCCATAGAAAATATGTTGAATATACTTTGCAAAGTGATCTTTTGTTTAAAGGGAATCAACTATGTGTTCCTAGAGGTTCTATTAGAGAGAACTTGATACAAGAAAAGCATAATGGTGCATTGAGTGGTCATTTTGGGATCACCAAAACTCAGGAACTGGTTCAAAGGTTTTACTATTGGCCAAGGATGAACCTAGATGTCAGGAGGTATGTGGAGAGTTGTGTGGTGTGTCAAAAGGCCAAAGGTACTTATTCAAATGCAGGCCTATACCAACCACTACCTATCCCTACTAGGCCATGGGAATGTTTGAGTATGGACTTGGTAGTTGGGTTACCCAAGACAAGGCAAGGCATGGACATTGTTTATGTGGTTGTAGACAGATTCAGCAAAATGGTTCAATTTGTGCCATGTAAAACAACCAATGATGCTAGTCAAATAGCCTCTCTTTTCTTCAAAGAGATAGTAAGGATTCATGGATTACCAATCAACATTGTATCAGACAGAGACACTAAGTTTATGAGTCATTTTTGGAAGACTCTTTGGGAAATAATGGGCACTAATTTATCCTTTGGATCTGCATACCATCCCCAAACTGATGGTCAGACTGAAGTTGTAAATAGGACACTTGGAAACCTCTTAAGATGCTTGACCAAGGAGTATGGTCAACAATGGGATCAATTGATTGGGCAAGCTGAATATGCCTATAATGATACTGTCAATAGATCAACAGGGAAGAGTCCCTTTGAAATTGTCTATGGACTACATCCCAAAGGTGTCTATGAGCTGAGAGAGTTGAAGGATGGAGTTAAAGGAAGTGGATATGCTGATGATTTTTCCTATGCAATGCAGGAGATTCATGAGACAATCAGAAAAACATTGGCAGAAAACACCATGAAACATAAGACTAAGGTGGATGAGCATAGAAAAGAAGTTCAATTCAATGTTGGAGACTTAGTAATGGTGCATTTGAACAAGTCTAGACTTCAGAAAGGAGTTCATCATAAGTTGCAAATGAAGAGGATAGGTCCCTGTCCTATCTTGGAGAAATATGGAAAGAATGCTTTCAAGGTGCAGCTACCAGATGACAGTGGACTATCCCCTATTTTTAACATTGCAGACCTAGTCCATTACAAAAGACCACCACCAAACATGGATCATACCCTCCATGAAGTCACCCAAGATGTGGAAGAACTCAAACTGACCTCTGCTCCAGTCAAGCAAGCTGACAGTGTATTGGACACTAGGGTCTATAAGAGAACTAGAACCAAGGAGTACAAAGAACATCTAATTAAAAGACATGGTCAACCTGATACTGATGTAGTATGGATCAAGGAATCAGAGTTCAAGAAGTTGGGCATTGATCTCAACTTGCTCAATCCAAGGGTGGATTGAAGTCTTCTGTTTTGGGGAGGATGGTGCAGGAGCACCTAGGCTAACCTCCATTGTGTTTGTTAACAATTTTGGCTTGTACCTGACCTTAGCCAAGTCAGGATGGTAGTGTGTTTAATTTTTACCTTAGAAGGTTTTGTTGGTGTGTGATGAGTTAGTCACTAGGACTAAATTCATCTTAGTGTAATCATGTTGTTAAATTTTGCTTTAATTAGCTTTAGATAGCCTAAGTTGGAATGTAGGGTATTAAATGTGTTATAGCCACATGGTCATTGTTAGAAGATGCCAAGGGACAGTTAAGGGATTTGTTGGCTTGAGATCAAGGTGTTAGAGGTCCTAAGATTTAGGATCATGACACAATGATGGAAGTTGCAAAAGTTGTTGTAAAATTGCATGGCAACATTTTGTGTGATTGCATGCAACTTAGTTATATTGGATTCCCTTGAAATCAGGAGTGTGGGATCGATCAACTCCCCTTGAAACATGGAAAAGGCATCTAAGTAGAGGTGAGGCTCGTAGAGAGCAATTAGATTACATTGTAAGCAAGTTTTGGTGTGAAGGAATAGTGAATTTTTTGCATTTTCTGTGTTTACCCGTGTGCCTTGAGAAATAGAGTTAACAAAGGCGTTGTATATTTTGTTTTAGCATTGTATTGGTGTTCATAGGATAGTTGTGAATAACTTTCATTTTGTATTCAGGTTGCTTAGAGTAGATTTGTGGTTTTGAATTCATAAATTAGGTTGTAGAGGGTTTGTATCTCTGTTTTGAGCAGTCAAGCTTTTAAATGGCTCCCCCATGAAATCTAACCACGGGGTTTCCCAGAGATTGGATGGAAATGATAGGGGAGCCAGTCTTTGTACATATTTAGAAGTAGGAGTTCTAAAGAGCCAAGCAAGTATTTGTAATCTCAAACCCTAGGTGAGCTAGGACTGCCTGGTTAGGAGTTTGATTGAGAAAAGTGAAGAACTTAGGCAGGGGAAGGGACCACTGTACGGAAAAAGTACACTTCTAGGTGGGATATGACCAAATACAAGGATACAAGAAGGATTGAGGCTTGAAAAATCCACTGGTGTGAAAAATTAGCAAGGAATTCTTGAAACCCTAGGAATTAGGCCTAATTAGCCTATTTTCCCTTAATAGTAGGAATCCACCGTACGGATGAGACAGGGGTCTGACACCCTGTGAAACAATTAAAGGCCTGAAAAGGGTGTTTGGAAATGAAATTTAATTGATAGGTTGTTTGTCAAGTTTAAGAAAGAAAGGCAGAAAAGTGACTGGTAAGGGCTACTAGAAATTAGGCCTCACCAAGGCAAATTCCTGAAAATGGGTAATTTGAAGATTGAACACTAAGAAAAATGGACCCATTTGGATGTGAGAAGCATGTTGACAGTACCCCTAGCAACCCTACAAGCAGTTCAAGCAAGATGATGAAGATGACACTTATATCCTTCTAGGTGTTGGAAGAAGATAGCAAATTCAAGAGGTGTTTGTCTTCCAAAGGTAAAGCACAAGTGGAGAACTCTTTGAGAAGAGTTGGAGCAGGGCTTGGTTAATCACCCAAGCTCAACAAGAACCTATTGGAGTCAGGTTCCAGGAAGGAGACAGTGAGAAGGTCTTCTAAGAGTTTGTGCAAGCAACCTTTTGGTTCAACATACACCATGGTATCATAGGAAACAGCCAAGAAATAGTACTGGGGGCTGAAAACCGTGATACCTCCAAAAGTTCCAAAAGTTTTTTTTGTATTGAATGAAGCTAAAATAAAATATATAAATAAAATAAATAACAGTTCAACAAAAATATTGAGAAGGAAAGAAGAAGTATGAACAGTAATTCAAACAACATATAAACCCAGCTATACTTTTACAAACACAATAATCCAGCTCCGAAAGTTGAACTCTCTCCATTCATGCATGAGGTTTAGAGATGGGAACTCAAAAGGTCACATGGCAATGTTTGAAGAATTTTTAATTTGAAAATAAAGTTTTTAATTTGTTTGTAAAGTCTAACTTTTTCTAGTAAACCATTAGTTGCTTTATAGTTAATGGTATCAAAAATATTTTTTGGAAAAATTCCTAGTATGATAAAGAGTGCAAGGAATCAAATAGAATGTTCAAATTCTTGTAAGGGAAAAAGTGAGTAAAAATGTGTATGAAAAATTAGTGAGATCTTAAAAAAAAGAATAAATGAAAGTGAGGAGCAAGGAGCTAATTTCTATAGGGAAGTGTAATCTTATAGGTTTTTAGAGGGAATTGAAATAAGATAAACCAAAGAAAAAGAATAACATCACCTGTGTCCAATGGATAGATTATGCAAAAACATTTTCTGAAGAGACCAAAATAAAGAACCCCCTTGGTAATTAATACTAGGGTCAAACTCTTCTCCATAAAGGATATAAAAGAAGGAATTAAAAAGTTGGTGGTAGAAAAAGCCCAGAATATAGATGGGTTATAGGATGAATTATTAAAATGGAGCTTGGAAGCTCTTGCACCATATGTATTAAAATAATATTTAACAAGGTCATTCAAATCAATTTCTTGACAAATTAGACAACTAGAGTCATCATTCCTCTCCTCAAAAGTGAGGATATCAACAACCTTAAAAACTTATACTATAATGATTAATCCCTTTTTTGAAACATTTTAGAAGTATGGTGGAGCATAGAATTAGCCTTTGGGAAGAAAATAATGGTAAGAGGGAGAAAGGAAAAGAAAGTTTCAGGTCAAGGCACTCTACAATTGACCATTGGATAATTCTCAAACATTTGATTGAAGAAGCTTGGGAATATCAGGGGGAAGAAGTTTTTGTTGAATTGGAAAATTTTAAAAACAAATTTGACACATTTCTTAGAAGTAAAATTTTGCATAGAATGGAAGAGTTGGGAATACTAAAATAATATAGGATAGGAATCCACAAGTTTTATGATTAGGTTCAAGCAAAAATTAGAAGGATGACTTATCATAATATTTTGGGAGTAACATCAAAGTCAAACAATGGTGTCTAATGCCCCCCACTTTGTTTAAGCTATATATAGATAATTTATAGGAGTGCATAGAGGTAATTCAATATGTGGAGGTGTTCACCTAGCCACATTTGTTGTAACAACCACTTCCTTCTTACAAGAAAATTGCCTTGAATTATTTACGAAACAGTTAATAACTTTAACATCATAGGTAAAACGAGATATAAAAATTGTCAAGTACAAAGTATAATATGCATCTGTATTACTAATTTCTCAAGATTATAACAAATTATCTAATCATTCTTTTCAAACTAAAAAGATTAAACATCTTTACTTTTACATTTCAACCTCAATTATTTCATTTTAAATTGTTAGGAAATATTGCATTTAACCCATGATCTTAATCCATTTCCTACATAATTCATGAGAGATAAGCATGCATACAAGTTGCCAAAATGCATAGATCAAATAGACAAGCCACAAAATAACACAAGATATACCCTAGAAAAACCCTCAAGAGGGAAAAATCCAGCCTCCAAAAGCATCCACACTCCATCATATTATTCAACAATAAAGCAATACAAGAGTTATAATGAATACCTCTGAAGCATCAAGCTCTCTAATGCATTCCCATGTGTCCAAGCATGAATCCACACATCCCATGCCATGCTTCACAAATGCACTCCACAAGAAAGACTCAATAATGATAGCCAACCTAAACCACTACACATGTGTTTGCTTTTATAGACACAAACTCACACAAAATACAACTAGTGGTAAGGTAAAACCATGTACCACAAAACCATGTGAATACAAAACCACTAACATGTTATTTAATATTGGGTATTAAGACATCACTTTATTTAATATTTTCTTAATATTAAATTATATTATCACATGTATCCCACACATTAAATAATAATACAATGTTATAATAAAAAATAAGTGGTCCCAAAATAATTACCTAGTGTGATTAACCATGGCACTAAGGTGCATCAGAACTAAATAATTATTTAATTACAATATTATGATAAATCAATTTATGCAATAGTGTACAACACCATATCCTAGGAGTGGGTCGATGATGATATGGTTCACCTGCTGTCTAAGAATTGGGAGAAGGCCAACTAGTATACTGCTGGTTTGTTGTTGGTCCATGTGTGTTGTTGGTTTCCATCTGGTTTTTGTTAGGTGTTTTTTGGTGTGGATTTTTGTTTAATGCTTTTTTGATGTGGAATTTTTGGCCCTTGTGGCTCTCTGTGTAGGGTACAACACCCTGTAAATGTTACTTACATTATTAAAAACACCATATCCCAACATTCTCCCACTTGTTGTATACATTGCATAAGGGATCAATACATGAAATATAGATAATCATAGCCATACATGAAATCAAATGAATCTGTAACATGATCTCATGCACCATCAAGATACCTGCAATAAGAACAAAGTGACCACCATCTCAAGAAATAATTATCTCATCCTTCAACGTGCCACCTATGGAAGAAAAGGAACATGCCAAGGTGAAGATGCATCAATCCAAGAACACAAGCATCAAATCCAAGTGATAACAAAGGCTCTAACCAAGTTGTTGCAAACTGAAAAACCCACATGATTGGAAATAGCATCCATGACACATGCTAATACATCCAACCATCCATACCTCCAATGTATCAATACATTAGCAAACTCATGTTAAGAACTTATGCAACTTGTAAACTACAATCAAGCTCCCTGTGTAAAATATGTCAATAAAGAACATACATAAATAGGAACTCCCATTGCATAGGTAATTTCAAAGCATATCAAGTCTACCAACCAACACTACATCAAGGTGTGATAGGTAAATCAAAGCATGAAGTACCAAGAACAATAACAATGATCCACACATGCAACCCAAAGAGCTACATAATCTCTCACAACATGTTACCACCATCCTCCCAAAACATGAACATGAACATCCAAGGAAGGAACCATGAAGAGAGAAACTTGTAAACCATAATA